>CM064327.1:242074832-243274832 GCA_032595735.1 Pelochelys cantorii
CCTGTAGTCTAGACACACCCTGAGTAATATATTTGCTACCTGAGTTACAGGATAACTGGCTTTAGAATGGTTAGCATACATTTGTGGCAGTTCCAAACAGAAAGAATCTTTAAACCTAAATCTTGGTGTTTAGGTCACCATTAGTCACTATTATCATGAATAGAACAGTGCCCATTTGCTTGCATTGCAGTTTGTGCAGAGTTGCCAAAGGATCCGTTTTTTGCAGGGACGGTTTCCCAAATATGCTGAGACTGGGGGCTGCCAGCTACTCAGCTATTATGAATACTGTGAATATGAGGTTATCTGTGTTGTTTTCTTCTCATTATTAACTGCATAATTCTGAGCAGACAGTAGTACCAACTTACCAAGTGCTCAGAACAGCTCTCCTACCCTTTCCTCCCAACTTAGGGTGTGAAAAGGGACATTTGCCAGGGGAAAGCAGTAAAATATGAGCAAATGTTATTTATGCTCCTAAGAGTCTCTTCTTCACTCTGCATAACATTTTCCTGGTTTGTCATGTGTCTGTTTTCTTCATTTCTGTAATCCTCTTTCTTTAGAAAGCAGCATCTGCTTTCATCAGAATCCTGTCTCTTTTCCATTAACCCATGTTTGCTTTTGTTGAATTCTCTTTCTCTCTCTCTCCATGTCATATTATATTCCCTGTGTTCCCCTTAATTTGCTTCCCTCCCCCCATACATCCTGCTTCTCATCTCAAGGCTAGATCATGCACTGCTGAAAATCCCAAGGCAGAGAGATGGAATTTTTACAAAAATGAGCCACTTTTTGTTGGGATACAAGGGGCAGAGCCTGAATAACAGCAACTTCTCCATCCTCAACAGTGCAGAATCACTCTTTGCATGTTCATTCTGCAATTGGTGTAGGTGTGTCAGGCCAGCCATGGAATGTCCTTGCTCTATATCACCGTTAGCCATCCTCCTTGAAACCTAGAAGGTTTTTCCAGTATATGATACTTGGTGACACGGTCAGCAATTTTATGTGGATTCTTCCTGTGTACCCTGAAACATATTCCAGAGTCTACAAACTGCACAAGAAGCTGAGCAGCCATCCTAGAATCTCTTATTGTTGCTACCAAGAGAGCCAGCACTACCGAGAAAGATGTCCCAAGATTCATGAATCTTTTTCATGGTGATCCTGAGATCTAGGGTTTAATGGAGAGAAGCCCTGTTGGCCAGAGTTTCATGATCATGGGTCTTGTTTCATTGTTCTCATAAAAGGGCTGGTTTTGCCCTCCTTTCTCTGCTGCATTTTTTCCCTTACTTGTGTGCTTCTGTGACACACACACACACACACACACACACACACACACACACCCTCTGAATGTGTATGCACACTATCCCATCGTCCATTTTTATAACTTGTTCTCTTGTCCCTCATAAATATTCTGTTTTTTAATGTTTTCTTGATGGTTGCTCTTAGGAAACAATTGGCTGCCCTTCTTTGATGCGTAGAAGAGTTGTGGCACACTGTCCTTTGTACAATGCATTATGTCTGTAGACATAATGTTCTGTACCCCCCACGGACACCAAGATGTCCAACTGCTATGAGGGCCATAGTGTGTTCCCACCTACAAGTCAGTGCATATGCTGTATTTGAGTGTGTTTTGTCATGGCTCATTAGCTTTTCCCTAGTCTCTTTATCTTCGTAAAACTCAGCAGACACACATTTTTAAAACTGAATATTTTTAGAACCTAATATTTATTCCTCAGTAATTTTCTGTATGTAGTAAATTGATATGAATGTCTTAGTGCTATGGAAAAGATAATTAAGACCTTAATTTGCAAATATAGTCTCCAATAGGGAACACAAATTTAGGTAATGGTGTTAATCCACCTTGAGGTGAGGCTTTTATTTTTGTGTTCTCAGTAAGTAGGTGCCTCATCTCTTTAATGGTCTCATTTAGGCACACAACACCCATGTTAGTAAATCACATTTGCATCTTCCATTTATTGTTTGATGTGCAGATCAGTAGTGGAAAAATGAAGCAAGCAGAAGACTAACACGGCTACATCTCTATTACTATTCTAAAAAACGATGGAAGTGTATGTGCAAGTACAATTGTGTACCAGGCCAGGCAAACACATACATTTGAAATTATAACCCTTACAGTGATGAGGTGGTGATTTGGTGTATACACTTTTTATTTGGGGCATCTGCTAATTTGGATACAACTGTATAGCTAGGGATTTTGCTTTTTAGCCAAGCTACTGAAAGCACATAGCAAATCCATTCATGTGAATAATTAAACAGTGTCCATTTTTGGTGTCTCTTCCCATTATGCAGATTTGACTTAAAATATGTTGTGTTAATTTTCATGAACATCCACATTATCATATGTCAAACACTGAAATTGCGACATTCAGCTAAATAATCTGATTTCACTATTTTTTTTAAAATAGTCCTCTTCATTTATTCTAAATATCTAGTATCAAAGGCCAACATGGGGAAGAGGGTGCAGGAAAAAAATAAAAAATTATTTGAGCTAATTCATCCTTTGCCACTCTTGTACATAACATGGAATTTCATATATAAACAGAATATAACTGTTGCGTTAAATTATATTACAATACACTGCTGCTGTCACCAGCAACTTTAGCTTTTAAAAACCCCAAACACACACATCTCCAAATTACTTATTACAGTGGCATCAAATATATTCATTAACATTAGTTTTAGACCTTTTATGAACAGTCATGAAAGGAAGGTTAAGGTCCAGTTCTTTCCCCAGTTGTTTGATAGGTTGTGACCTTGGGCAATTGACTTCCTTTAGTTTTCCATGTGTAAAATGGCAATAATATTTGCCCCCCTTTCAGCAGTGTTGGGAGTGCTTTCAGATGATTGGAAAGAAGGTGCTACAGAAATGCAAGACTTGTAATAAAGTAATTGTACTGTCTTTTGGCAATTGTCTTCTCCATATTGTATGTTTATTTAAAGCACAGTAATTTAGGGATGAAACTTTATAGGCATAATTTGGTAGGTGTGTGTGGGTTGGGGGGTTGATTTAGGAGCTAGAAACACCACTGCTAGCAGATAATCTGAAAAGAGATTATAGAATGAGTTACACTACATTTTAGCTAGTGGAAGCATTTCAGAATTATGCATTTTCAGTATTCATTTTCTTATTTACCTTTTAAAAAAAAGCCTACTGACCCCATCCTTTCTGCCTCTAACAATTGTCAGGATAACATGTAATTTTCAGGAGTTTCAGCAGAGCTGAAAATCTGCCTCAGTCCGTGCAGGTTGTATCCCACAATTTCATTTGGATTTCACTGAGCACCTTTGGCAGCTGGGAGCTGTAAGAAAAGGGATTAGCAAGTGTTTGTCTGACACACACTGATCCCAGCACCTGCTGATTGGATTGAAATAATCCTTTTACACGTTACAAAACTCTATTATCAGAGCATTAAGAGTGGGGGCCATAGTGATATCCACTGTATCAAGGGTATATTAATTTAGGTAAATAGAACACAGGGTTGTCATTTAATGTCCTTGAGAATAAACATTATAAAAGTTGTGTAGTTTAGTGTGGCAGATTGTGTAATATGCTGTTCAGTACAAAGATGAAATTTCCTTAGGGATCCTAGGAGTGATCTTTTAAATTCGGTTATATGACACGCCATTGTAGTATGGTGCTCTCTGAGTACAGTTCCACTTACACTCAGTCATTTACAACAGTCTTTACATTTATAAATATAAAATCTAAAGGGGCAAGTGCCAATGTTTATTGTTTAGTGCTACAATGGAAATTAGCATTTATTTACTAATCATGTAATCCAGTTAAAAGAGTCTATCAAAATTCTTCCTCTGAGGAAGAGTAGTTGCCTGAGAGAATTATTTATTTCACTTTGGTTTGGTTGTTTAATGCCCATCCATCATATTAAGCATGTTCTATGCCATGGCTGGTAAATTTTCTCAATAGTTTTGCAAGGCTGACTTACTACTTCAGATCCTTCCAATTCTTATCAGATAGTGAAAAGTCTGAGCAAAATCAAATTAAAGCCCAGTAATGTAGTCATATTTCTTAAACATTGAAGAAAAAATATCAGCACTCAGTGTGGTTTGTGAAGATTCAAACAGATTAAGTTCAACCGCCCCCTCCCTTTTTTCTCTATTATCAAGAGATTTTCATTTGTGACCACATTGGAAACACAGTTTAAACTATCAGATCTTCAGAAGAGCTGGTAGGAATGTGGTCAATTGGAATGTGTGTGTGTTCTTTCCTTATACTGTCCAGATCTGTGCAGAGGGCTGATTCAGCAAACCCCAGTAATGCTACCCATTACTATTAAGTGCTGAAAATGCCTAGCAGACTTCAATATTACTCCTATAGGAAGACAGCAGACATGGTTCACTGACAGAAGCAATTGGCCAGGTTTATTGCTGTCAAGACCAGTGGTGCAAATGGGACGTATAGTATCAGCAAGTTAATTTTAGCTGGTACGACATACTGGAAAGACACCCATCCAGTCATCCACAGCCCCTCCACTGAGCAACTGCATCTCTGTGTACAGGGCTGGAGCCTGGGGACGGGGTTAGGGTGAGGGCTGGGAGAACTACAGCAACTAGATAAGCGGCTGGTATTCTGCTCCATTCCCCACTGCTCCTCCCAATGGGATAAGGAGGAAGACTGCCAGCCCCAACCCCAGCCCTGTACATAAGCATGACAAGTCCATGCAGGTCAGGGGCTCGGAGTTCTGCTCCTTTCCCTACCTGGAGGGAGCAGCAGGGAAAGGAACAGAACCTAACCATATTTCATGACATCTGTTTGTTACCTCCCTTGGTACACAACATCCTTATTCATAGTTTTGTCAAACTGTGTTATCTTGTGCTAGACTGGGATGTCTCTGTATTAGCAGAAATGTATGTTTCACAGCCTCTGGTTCAGGCCTAAGATCGTGCACTAAGCCCCAGTGCACCAGGCTCTCTCTCTACTACAAGGGAAAAAGGAGAAAAGAGGGAGGAGTTTAGATAGTCATGTGAAATGAATTGGTAATGCAATAAGTGGGTGAAATCCTGGCTCCACTGAAATTAAATAGGAGTTTTACCATGAACATTGATGGAGCTAGGATAGTCCCCCCATTTTCTGCAAGGCACAGGAGGTTTTGTGACTGTTAATTTACAGAATTTTTTTTCTAATGACAAGCTCACTGGTGAGAAACAGATGATGAGCTACTGGGTCTCGTGTGCTATGTTAATAGATTTTTTTTTGTAGCCCCAGTGTCTATTCAGATGGCACATAAGGCCCAATAAATTCCCACCTAAACTGAAAAGTGGGAGCCAATATCTCATAAGTCTGTAATATCTGCAGCGTGGGCTTCTAACAGAAGTGTGCAGAGTCTAGTATGCAAAAGTGGGAAACCCTTCAGAGACTCTAAGTTATTGTAACTTTGTAAGATCAGAGAAGCATGAGCATATTTAATACTGAATTAGTGATGATGATTATTTTAATGGGGAAAATAATATAAGATGATATATCATTATATAACAATATAGGAGGAAATAGATGAAGGTAGGGAATAGATTAAATGACTCAAAATAATTTTTGAAGTCTTGTCTTCACTTAGAAATTTGCAGTTAAGCCCAGTCCTGTAATTAGATGTGCATGAGCAAACCCTGCTTCTTCTCAAAGCTTGGTAAAGTCATTTGTGCTCTATATGGACACAGGAGTGTCTCTGCAAAATTCAGAGCTCTGGTAAGCAAGGATCATCCTTTAAAATGGGAATTTTAACAATTATAAGAAAGTACTGTCTGGATACTATGCATGTTACATTTTTAAGGAAATTAGTTACAGTATTTACCGTGGACAACAGAGGAGGCACCAAAATATTTAGAGAAAAGAAAACTTTTGTTTTTAATCAGGAGGCGTGTTAGCTATTGCCATTCCATACATCCAGATTCTATCTCTAGAAAATAATGGAACTTATATTAAAAACAGAAATTACTAAGTAGAAGAGAATTACAAAGTCACAAAAGGGAGTTAAATGTTTGGCTCCCTTTGATTTTTGAGGAGTGAAGGGGGAGGGAGGGAGATTACGTGCCTAACTCTTCTTTGTATAGAAGCTTCAGGGGGTAGCCGAGTTAGTCTGCTTCAGAAAAAAAACAACAAATGGTCTGGTAGCACTTTATAGACTAACAAAACATGTAGATGGTATCATGAGCTTTCGTGGGCACAGCCCACTTCTTCAGATGACCAGAGTTCATCTGAAGAAGTGGGCTGTGCCCACGAAAGCTCATGGTACCATCTACATGTTTTGTTAGTCTATAAAGTGCTACCAGACCATTTGTTGTTTTTTTTCTTTGCATATTTTTGAAAATCTCCTGCCATCTCTCCCAGAGGGAAAATGCACTATGAGTCAGATCTGCAAAGGTTTAATAAAGAATAAATCTTGCCTGAACAAACTTGATTGCTTTTTTTTTTAAATGGAATAAATCAGTAGGTGGAATGAAAATGGTAGATGTAATAGATTTAGATTTTAATAAAGCATTGAAACTGTCTCATGAAATGTTAATTGAAAGATTAATTTGAATTATTTTAGGGGACTTCCGTGGATTGAAATGTGGCTAGCGGATGGTAGACATAGTAATGATAAAATGCAATATATAGAGGTGATATCTAGCAAAGTGCCACCAAGATTGGTGTTCAGTAGAGTTTTATTTAACATCTTCATTTATGATTTGGAAGTGGAAGGGAATGGCTTTTTAGTGACATTTGCAAGTGGGACTAAATTAGGTGTTGCAAACACAAATGAGGATGGGGTTAATATACAAAAGCATTTAGTTGGACTGAAAACCTGGATACCAGATAAAATGAAATGAATATAAAATACATGGTGAGTTGTGATCAGTGGGGTCTATGATCTGCATGGCTCCATTGGCTCGCATACCAGTATAACAAACACAGGAATACAGCTAAGGGTAGGTCTACACTGCAGGGCTTAAGTCTAAATAAGCTACTCAAATTGAGCTATGTCAATTGTGTATCTTATTTTGAAATAGGGAGAGTATACACAGCACTTATTTCGAAATAGAGCACTCTTCTTCCAACGTCCTTTATTCCTTGTACAATGAGGGTTACAGGAGTCGGAGTAAGAATTTCTCCAGCTCGACAATATTTTGACACTATTTCAAAATAATTGCCTGCTGTGTAGATGTGGACTAAGTTATTTCGGAATAGCACTAGTTATTTTGAAATAGTGTTGTAGTGTAAACATACCCTCAGGGAAATAATAATAAATGACATATACATGGTGAGAGGGAAAGAAGCTGAAAGAAACGTAAGAGCTCTACTGGACAGTAAATTAGATGTAAATTTGCAAAGTAAGCAAGGCCAGTACAGTGTTGGCTGCATATGCAAAACCAAGGAATTAATAGTGGAATTTAGTATGGTCCTTAGCTCATCTGGAATGTTGTGTCCAATTCAAAGTACCACATTTCCCATATACTAATTACAAACTAGAAAGAGGTCAGAAGTGGACAACAAAAATAATCGCAGAGCTGGAGAGATCAATCTATGATGTAAAGATTAAATAGTATGCACCTTCTGTCTATGCGGTAGCTAAACAGGGGACCTGATAAGTCATCATACATTCTAAGGAAGAAAAGAATTCTTCTGGATTAAGTCCAACAAGTGCTCCATGCATAGTACCAGCTTACTGAATTGTACCTTTTGGAAGTAGAAAACAGATCCAACTAGTACAACTGGAATGGTACTGGGAAAGATAAAATAGCTTAAAACAGCGCATTGACAGGAAACTGTTGGATGTTGCCTGTTTAAAATGAGGCTGGGGAGATCTAACAACTGAAGTACAGGGAACAATCTGACATTGATTGGCTAGGCCAGGATTTCCAGATGCTGTGCCACCACAGCCCCATTTTGATGAAGTATTTCCTGCCGGGACACCATATAGCAAAATGCCATCCCCATGCTCTACAAAATGGTGTCCTCTGCACAGTGAGACCTCTTACATATAGTGCATGTGAGGTCACACTGTGCAAAGGATGTCATTTTGTAGAGCAAACTGGCAATCACTATCTATCATGACCTTGCACGCACCATACATGTGAGATCAGGCTACGCAGAGCAAAATGGCATTCTCTGCATAAGTAGAGATCTCCGCAGCTCCATCTGTTGATAGCATGACAGTATCTGGGGAGTTAGGTCTTTTACATCTCTGACTTCTGTAACACTGTGAGCTGCAGACAGAAGGAAAACACTCTACCCTGACACCAGTAAGGAGTAAATAGTAAAGCAGAAAAATAAGTTTAAAAAAAAGCATATGATATGTGATAGTAAAACAGAGTTACATAAGAACATAAGAATGGCCGTACTGGGTCAGACCAAAGGTCCATCTAGTCCAGTATCCTGTCTGCCGACAGTGGCCAGTGCCAGGTGCCCCAGAGGGGGTGGACTGAAGACAATGATCAAGCAAATTGTCTCCTACCATCCTTCTCCAGCCTTTGACAAACAGAGGCCAGGGGCACCATTCCTTACCGCCTGGCTAATAGCCTTTTATGGACCTAACCTCCATGAATTTATCTAGCTCTTTTTTAAACTCTGTTATAGTCCTAGCCTTCACAGCCTCCTCTGGCAAGGAGTTCCACAGGTTGACTGTGTGCTGTGTGAAGAAGAACTTTCTTTTATTAGTTTTAAACCTGCTACCCATTAATTTCATTTGGTGTCCTCTAGTTCGTATATTATGGGAACAAGTAAATAACTTTTCTTTTTTCACCCTCTCCACACCACTCATGATTTTATATACCTCTATCATATCCCCCGTCAGTCTCCTCTTTTCTAAACTGAAAAGTTCCAGTCTCTTTAGCCTCTCCTCATATGGGACCCGTTCCAAACCCCTAATCATTTTAGTTGCTCTTTTCTGAACCTTTTCTAATGCCAAAATATCTTTTTTGAGGTGAGGAGACCACATCTGTACACAGTATTCAAGATGTGGGTGTGCTATAGTTTTATATAGGGGCAGTAAGATATTCTTCGTCTTATTTTCTATCCCTTTTTTAGTAATTCCTAGCATCCTATTTGCTTTTTTGACTGCTGCTGCACACTGCATGGACGTTTTCAGATAACTGTCCACGATAACGCCAAGATCTCTTTCCTGATTAGTTGTAGCTAAATTAGCCCCCGTCATATTGTATGTATAGTAGGGGTTATTTTTTCCAATGTGTATTACTTTACACTTATCCACATTAAATTTCATTTGCCATTTTGTTGCCCAATTGCGCAGTTTGGTGAGATCTTTTTGAAGTTCTTCACAGTCTGCTTTGGTCTTGACTATCTTGAACAGTTTCGTATCATCTGCAAACTTTACCACCTCACGGCTTACCCCTTTCTCTAGATTGTTTATGAATAAGTTGAAGAGGATTGGTCCTAGGACTGACCCTTGGAACACTGCTAGTTACCCCTCTCCATTCTGAACATTTACCATTTATTCCTACCCTTTGTTTCCTGTCTTTTAACCAGTTCTCAATCCATGAAAGGATCTTCCCTCTTATCCCATGACAACCTAATTTACACAAGAGCCTTTGGTGAGGGACCTTGTCAAGGGCTTTCTGGAAATCTAAGTACACTATTTCTACTGGATCCCCCTTGTCCATATGTTTGTTGACCCCTTCAAAGAATTCTAATAGATTAGTAAAACATGATTTCCCTTTATAGAAACCATGTTGACTTTTGCCCAACAAATTATGTTCTTCTACGTGTCTGACAATTTTATTCTTTACTATTGTTTCAACTAATTTGCCCGGTACTGACGTTAGACTTACTGGTCTGTAATTGCCAGGGTCTCCTCTAGAGCCTTTTTTAAATATTAGCGTTATGTTAGCTGTCTTCCAGTCCTTGGGTACAGAAGCTGATTTAAAGGATAGGTTACAAACCACAGTTAATAGTTCCTCAATTTCACATTTGAGTTCTTTCAGAACCTTTGGATGAATGCCATCCGGTCCCGGTGATTTGTTACTGTTAAGTTTTTCAATTTGTTCCAAAACCTCCTCTAATGACACTTCAATCTGGGACAGTTCCTCAGATTCATCACCCACAAAGGATGGTACAGGTTTGGGAATCTCCCTAACATCCTCAGCCGTGAAGACTGAAGCAAAGAAATCATTTAGTCTCTCCACAATGGCTTTATCGTCCTTGATTGCTCCTTTTTATCTCGATCGTCCAGGGGCCCCACTAGTTTTTAAGCAGGCTTCCTGCTTCTAATGTACTTAACAAACATTTTGCTATTACTTTTTGAGTTTTTGGCTAGCTGTTCCTCAAAATCTTTTTTGGCTTTTCTTATTACATTTTTACCCTTAATTTGGCAGTGTTGATGTTCCTTTCTATTAACCTCACCAGGATTGGACTTCCACTTTTTAAAAGATGCCTTTTTATATCTCACTGTTTCTTTTACATGGTTGTTAAGCCATGGTGGCTCTTTTTTAGGTCTCTTACTATGTTTTTTTAATTTGGGGTATACATTTAAGTTGGGCCTCTATTATGGTGTCTTTGAAAAGTTTCCATACAGCTTGCAGGGATTTTACTCTAGTCACTGTACTTTTTAATTTCTGTTTAACTAACCTCCTCATTTTTGTGTAATTCCCCTTTTTGAAATTAAATGCCAGAGTGCTTGACTGCTGAGGTGTTCTTCCCACCACAGGAATGTTAAATGTTGTTATATTATGGTCACTATTCCCAAGTGGTCCTGTAATAGTTACCTCCTGGACCAGATCCTGTGCTCCACTCAGTACTAAATCGAGAATTGCCTCTCCCCTTGTGAGTTCCTGTACCAGCTGCTCCAAGAAGCAGTCATTTAAGGCATCGAGAAATTTTATCTCTGCATCGCGTCCTGAGGTGACATGTACCCAGTCAATATGGGGATAATTGAAATCCCCCATTATTACTGAGTTACTCCTTCAAGAGAAATATATTGGTGTAAGAAGAAACAAAGGGCTATATGAAGAAAAATAGACAAAGAGATTAGATGGAAAGAAGCTATGGGATGATGATGGGATGGAATGTACTGTGCTAACATAATGTACAGATCTGGAACTTCAGGCTAACAACAACAAAAGAGAACATTCATATTAAAAATAGAATGTTGGGGTCAAATTGGAAAGAACAAGGAAAAATAAAAGGAAATCGAAGCAAATGTGGTTCTGCAAGAAGGGCCCTCAGTGTTTAATGTGATATTTCAGATGCAATGTAATGTACAGAGTCAATACTCTTGTATCTAAATTCCCGTTTAGGAGGCAATTGACAGCATCCTAAAAACACCAAGCCCTTATGATTGACATGAAGAGGGTCCTCCTCTCTGCATTTCCCCCCAGCCTTTCTGAGTGGAAATGGGATCAGCTATTTTCACACCACTATGTTCTCCCTTTTTGCTTGGGCCCTGCAAAAAGTGCTGTGTGGCTCCAGGGACTGATGTAGAAAGGAAGAGGCAGCGGCAGAAGTGGGCAGGTTTTGGGGGGTTGAGGTGGCAGTGCACATCAAAGTGACATCCAAAGTGGTTTTTCTGGAAATGTTGTGCAGCCAAAGGGGAAAAAGTATTAAAGCTAATGCTTCAAATAAAGTTAAAAAGGAAGGCACTATTCGTTCAGGGTCAAGCTTGCATTATGGGAAGCTAAAAGTATCCTGTTTGTACAGTTCACGAGATACATAGGATGCCTAACTAGCATAGTCCCAGATTAAGGTGTGTGAGTTTTTGAAACATCAACAGATAAATGTCCTTGAGGATACCACCCACAAAGGGTATAGACTCATTGACTGTGACAGTAAAGCAAGTAGGCACCCGGGTGGAGCACGTGCTTTGGTCTGCCAGTGGCTTGTGGGTCTGTTAGGGAAAGAAGTGGGTGATTTCTCTGACTATGTCTCTGGTAGGCAGTCTCGGTAACTTGTCCATGTCCCTCATCGGTGGTCTCGGTCACTTGTCTTGGTACTGCCAGTAACCCATGACATGTTCCATTTAGATATCTCTGGACCACCAGGAGGAGGTAGAGAGTGGGCAGGCTCCAGGAGGTTGAGGTGGCAGTGCACATAACAGTTACATCTGAAGTGTTTTTTCTGGAATTGTAATGCAGCCAGAGGGCATATTACATTTCTGTCTAGCTCATCCTTTGTCAGGACTCTTTTGATTTTTGTGGAATTTTTGGGAGGAGGGGTACAGCCCAAGGAGCAGCATCAGAGCAGCTGCTGAGCTCGGTTTGGTACTTGGCACCCTGTAGAGCTTGGAGAGTCCATGGAGTCTGTGATGGTTGTAGGAGAGTGTGTGACACCCAATGTGTGACAAGGATGCAGGGCTCAATGTGTTCCATGTTCCCTATGAGGAGAGTATTGTGTGTGTGTACAAAATCTACCGCACTCGGAAGCTCTTGCATGTCAAATTCTTATTTCGATTTCCTTCCACTGTCTTTATAAATAGCAGCTCGGATATTGGAGGCCAATGGATCCATCAGGAGTAAAGTGTGGATTTGTGTGGTCACTGGTTATAAAGATTAAGATAATGTTCAATCCTCCCTTCACAGCTGACGTTTGAGATTAGATTAAACCTGCCCGGGTCCATCATATTAAAGTTGCTGATCTTTTACTGAAAGAGGCATCCCTGTTCGTGACGGAATGCATCAAAGGAGTGTTTTTCTAAGCAATGATCAATATAGGAAGTGTTTCGCCAAAAATAATTGCATTTTGTAACTGCTGAACAATCATTAGCAAAACAGGTGCTTTGAAAGCAGATGGTTGTCATGCTACATGTAAACAAACAGGCAGACAAGACAGTAACTTCAAAAGTGGCATTTGGAGATACAGCAATACTATTAGGATTTCAGTTTGTGGTTTGTTAATCTTAATTTATCCACGAAACACTTACACAAATGCAAGGCCTTACATAAAAACAGACAAGTGGTATGGCTGTGGCATCAAATTAACTGCTATTCTATTATAAGAATCAGTGAATCAAATGAAATGCATCCTAGAATACTCAAGGAGCTGATAGAGGAGATATCTGAGCCTCTAGCTATGATCTTTGGAAAATCATGGGAGACAGGAGAGATTCCAGAAGACTGGAAAAGGACAAATATAGTGCCCATTTATAAAAAGGGAAATAAGAACAACCCAGGAAACTACAGACCAGTTTGTTTAACTTCTGTGCCAGGGAAGATAATGGAGCAAGTAATTAAGGAAATCATCTGTAAACACTTGGAAGGTGGCAAGGTGATCGGGAACAGCCAGCATGGATTTGTAAAGAACAAATCATGTCAAACCAATCTGATAGCTTTCTTTGATAGGATAACGAGTCTTGTGGATAAGGGAGAAGCGGTGGATGTGGTATACCTAGACTTTAGTAAGGCGTTTGATAAGGTCTCGCATGATACTCTTATCAATAAACTAGGCAAATACAACTTAGATGGGGCTACTATAAGGTGGGTGCATAACTGGCTGGATAACCGTACTCAGAGAGTAGTTATTAATGGTTCACAATCCTGCTGGAAAGGTATAACAAGTGGGGTTCCACAGGGGTCTGTTTTGGGACTGGCTCTGTTTAATATCTTCATCAACGACTTAGATATTGGAATAGAAAGTTCGCTTATTAAGTTTGCAGATGATACCAAGCTGGGAGGGGTTGCGACTGCTCTGGAGGATAGGGTCATAATTCAAAATGATCTGGACAAATTAGAGAAATGGTCTGAGGTAAACAGGATGAAGTTTAATAAAGACAAATGCAAAGTGCTCCACTTAGGAAGGAACAATCAGCTTCACAGATACAGAATGGGAAACGACTGTCTAGGAAGGAGTACCGCAGAAAGGGATCTAGGGGTTATAGTGGACCACAAGCTGAATATGAGTCAGCAGTGTGATGCTGTTGCAAAAAAAGCAAACATGATTCTGGGATGCATTAACAGGTGTGTTGGAAGCAAGACACGAGAAGTCATTCTTCCGCTCTACTCTGCGCTGGTTAGGCCTCAGTTGGAGTATTGTGTCCAGTTCTGGGCACTGCATTTCAAGAAGGATGTGGAGAAATCGGAGAGAGCAACAAGAATGATTAAAGGTCTAGAGACCATGATCTATCAAGGAAGGCTGAAAGAATTGGGTTTGTTTAGTTTAGAAAAGAGAAGATTAAGGGGGGACATGATAGCAGTTTTCAGGTATCTAAAAGGGTGTCATAAGAAGGAGGGAGAAAACTTGTTCATCTTGGCCTCTGAGGATAGAACAAGAAGCAATGGGCTTAAACTGCAGCAAGGGAGGTTTAGGTTGGACATTAGGAAAAAGTTCCTAACTGTAAGGGTAGTCAAACACTGAAATAAATTGCCCAGGGAGGTTGTAGAATCTCCATCTCTGGAGATATTTAAGAGTAGGTTAGATAAATGTCTATCAGGGATGATCTAGACAGTATTTGGTCCTGCCACGAGGGCAGGGGGTTGGACTTGATGACCTCTCGAGGTTCCTTCCAGTCCTAGTATTCTATGATTCTATGAAATGCAAAGCAGGCAGGAAGTCCTTATCAAACCCCAACCATATATTTAAGTGTTAGTTAGTTACTTTCCTGTTTTCAGGAGTTTGGGACCTGTCTTAGTATGGGCCGCAAGACACCACCAAGTGTGCTAGTTCACTGTCCTTCCTTAGGAATAGCTTTTTTTTAATACCCTGGTAAAAGCCTAATGTAGTGCACTGAAATTTTGAACTAGCATGTCTCTGCTGATTGCAATCTTGGATATTGGGTTGAGAACACACTGCACACACTTTGTGCACTGAATGCATCACTTGAATCCACTTTCTTGCCACTAAGCATGATCCTGGGAAGAATAGCTCATCTGGCTGTAGAAGGGAATGTGTAAGCTATGCTACATGCAAAAGTGCAGCATCACTGGGGCCCCCTGTTCTTGAGGAAAGTGAATATCTCATGATGCTAAACTGCCCAAGGAGTCTTGAATCTGGATTTCCACATAACACTGTAGACAACAGCAATGCCCTCAAGACTGCTGAGGAGAGATCTGTAAATGGGCACCTTGGTGAGACTAGCCACTGCCTATGTATGTAGGGCTTTCAATAACATCAACATTGTAAGGGTGACAACCTCCCTTTCTCTTGAGTACTTCTTAGGAACTGAAAAACGGTGTATGTGTTTGATATGCAGTTAATGAACTTCCATTGTGCCAGACAAGCCTTGCAGAATGTCTCATGAAAACATCCTAATTAGTGAGTGGATTTGAGTAGACATGCACAAACTCTGAAATATCAGAAGCACACCAGTGAGCGTAGCATACTCCCATGAATTCCCATGAGGTTGTTTCAGAATATCCTGTCTAGATTCCTGTCTAGCAAGATTCAGTGGGGAATGGAGTTTGCTGTAAGGGATAATAAATTAAAGTAAGTGGCTTAATTATGGTAGAATGTCCTGATTTCTGAGTGGTTTGAAGCTGTTTTATTTTTTTTCTTTCTTTAAAATAATTTTAATGCTTTTGTTTATGCAGTTGTTTTTAACTGGCAGGTCAGTCTGAATAGAGAGAGGCCCCTTCACATCTTGCTATAGCCATTCAAACATCTAACAATTCTGGGTGTTCCATGCTGAAAATGGTTTGTGTTGCTCTGTGATATATGAACACAGTTTTAAATGTTGATTATGATTTGAGAGACAGCTGTCTTTGTTAGAGGCAAGGTTTTCAGTACATTTTCTTCTTATTCATTTTCAATTAAGGTTTACCAGCAAGTGTCAGGAAAAAAAAAAGATTTGTCCTAGAATAAGAGGTTATTCCTTTAAAAATTAAAAAAATAGTATAAGCTGTTTTAAAATGCGTGTGCGCACACACACACATATCCAAAAAACCCAAGTTCCTTAACTATGCTGTACTCTGTTATTTACGGAGAAAGGGAATGTAAACAATGAAAAGAAAATGAGATTGCTGAGGTGACAAATAGAAGCAACTGGAAATGCCCTGGATAGGATAGTCGTGGTGGAAACGGCTTATTATTCAGTCTCCATTTTAGGAATGTGATCTGCACAGACAGATCCCTGCAACTAAGCAGAGCTACAGGGACTTCAAAGAGACCCTGTACTGTCAGACCCTTACACCTGTACAGAGTTTCACTGATATTTGTGGAACTCACAGGGATAGGTGCCTGCCCATATGAATAAGATTGCAGGACCATAGCTTCACATTTGAAGATACTATTGGTTGTCCTCAGAAATGGTTGTCATCTGCTTTTTGGCCATCTCATAATAAATAGCTCTCCAGTACCCCAAATCTTGGTTCTGTGGTATCCCAATTCCTGTATAGTACCCCTCTTTTCCTTATTTTCTTTTTCCATGTGTGCCAACTTTTCTTGAGAGATAATCTTTGTTTAGCAATATAAATGCCCTTCTCCTCACTGTCTCAGGCATGTTAGATACAACATGCATAGCTATCATATGTGTTTCTATTCCACCACTGTTTCTCTGTCTCTCTCAAAATGTCTTTTAGTCCAATATGTTGAGTAGCATTTAAATCTTTTTTTATGCAAATGTCCTTATTTATTTGCTATTAGTATTGGTGGGATGATTTCCACTCCTCAGTCCCACCCCGGGGGAGATGCATGTGTTTTTCAGGAAGCAAAGGCAAAGTGTCAGACACCATTTCTTTACTGACAAACACTGATTGGCAAGAGAAAATAGTATCCTGCTTTGAATGCTCTATAAGAAACATGATGAGATGGTAATTTTAGCAAAGCTTGCATTTGGTAAAAGGCAGTTTTAAAGCCTATGATATCTTTCTTTTAAAACCTGTGGAAAGGACATGTCAGCCTTCTTCCTTGAAATATGATTGGAGTGGCATGGTATGGATTGTCTTCATAAAATATTTTTGAGCAATGGAAACTTTTTGGGAAATCTTGCCTGCTGTTGTTTGCAGGCAAGTGTCACAGTGGAAATCACTATGTTAGAAAAAGCAAACAATAAAAGATTTTCTGCTTTCACTGCAGACAAAGGGTTTTTAAGGAACAGATATATCAAAATATATTATCCCAAGTGAGGCATTCTGGGTTCTTTTATGACTCTGCCCCAAACTTCCTTCACAACCTTTATCATGTCATATAACCTCTTCAAACATCATTTTCTCCCTCAGCTTCACCAATTAGTTTATTGCTTATTATGATTGAAGAGATTATGAAGAGAAGATACAGGAAGATGTAGACATGTAAACAGATTTAAAGTGGCAAGTCATAATTTTTCTAACTTTAATAATAAAGAGAGGGACGGATCTCCCCCACTTTCAGAATTGAAAGGTTTTAATTGACTCTAGCGCAGCTTAAGGTAATAATTGTTGGCCACCTTTTGCCAGACTCCTGCTATCAAATTCATGATTCAGCTCAATGTCAAAACTCTTATCCCTCCTTACACCCTCCTTCCTCCTCATGGAGATGAAGAATAACTAAGTCAACAAAAACTTAAGACATTCCTATACCCTCACAGGCTAATGGAAAACACGGTCCACCAATCAAGGTACTATGCTTGAGCTTATGCTGGAGCTAGCCTCTGAAAGCTGCCTGCATGCACTGGTTGCCAGCCACAATCTGCAGCTATATTAATTCACATTTTTTTGCCTCAATAAGACCGTTTATGTATCATCACCTCTATTCAAACATAGTTCAAAATTCCTGTTGTTTGATTTGTACATATGCAACACTACATCCCTGCCCTTACTGGTAAGCCAAACTGAAGCATCTTCTCTGTACTCCCCATTTCTCCACTATTCAATCCCCTAGAATTTTGAGAGTTTGGAAAGTGGGAGCAGGATCTGACCCACTTCTGGTTTCTGACTTTTTAAGCACCACCTTACAGTTGGTCCTGTTTGACATTTGACTTCATATACAGTATATAAATTCTTTTAGCTCAACCCTATATTTTTATAGTATATTGAAAATCTGTCCATAAAATGGTGTCTGACAGTATATTCTTTTCATTTCAGTCCTATATGGAAGACCATCTGAAGAATAAAAATCGTCTGGAGAAAGAATGGGAGGCCCTTTGTGCTTATCAAGCTGAACCCAATGCTACTACCATTGCCCAGAAGGAGGAAAATGTCCAGAAGAATCGTTCTCAAAGTGTTGTAACATGTACGTAAACTTTAATTGAAGTGAATACGTATTAATTCCTTGATATTCTTCTTACCACTTTTTGGTAAAGCATTATCAAAGCTAAAAGTGAAGGGCAAAGCATTATGCAAAACAATGTTTGTTTTTATCTGAAAGAAAACCACAGCTTTCAATAGTTGCTTGATATGTAGCCTGTTGTCCTATCAGGCATTTGACTTGTCTCCTTATGTTTTGCATGCAAAATGTATAGTTATATCACACAATGTTTCAGAACAGTGACAGCAAGTGCTGTATCATGTAAATCAACACCCAGCTTGCTTTTCAAACATTGTAATGCAGTTTCTGTGCAAGATCAGCAGTTATGGTTATTTAGTAGAAATAAGTTTGGCTTGGCTTTCGATGAGCTGGTATCATGTTCAATCAAAGCAGTAATACCAGCAGTTTGTAATGAAAGCAAGTAATCTGTTCATCAGATACTCAGCTGTAGTGAGCGAGCCCCTATAGGTTTAATTGGAAAAGCTTATGAACTGGCTGTTTTCCGTTAGGCTTAGGAAGAAAAACAAGGCTTACAGTGGCCAATATTTGTATTTCTAGAATCTATTTTATGTAAGAGGCTGTCTTTATGAGTATAAATACAGGCAGCATATGTATTTCTAATACATTACACTATTGGCAGTAAATAAGATTATTTGCTGAATGTTGAGTTCCAGAAAAAGGAAGAGAAATTGACCACAATTTTTATTAAATAACCAGTGGAACAAAACCTAAATCAAGAACTGTCAGGACCCACAGCTACAATGACAGTTTTATTTCAAAGAGTGCCTGCAATCCAGCTGTGTGGTTTGGCAGATACCATTAACTGTTTACATTTTTAAAGTGATCTGAAAACATTAATTTTTCCCTATGACAGATGCAAATGTATGTTGTACCGTTGGGGGAATGAAGACAGGTAACCTTGAGTCAGAGCCAAGATTAGAACTGAAGAGTTGCTAGTGCCACATTACTTACTTAGCTTAGCCCTTCATTGCATGTAAGCTTGGGGAGCCCTTCAATTTTGCTTGGGAAGAGAATCTTGATCATAACCAACACTGTTTTTCCTTAGAGTATATAAACCAGAAGAATACAGAGCGGAGAATAATCAGTTTTGCACTGTCAATTCACCCTGAGGATTGTGGGTCAACCCAACACCCATTAAAGTAAAATGCAAGATTCCAGTGATTTCACTGGGCTTTGAAATTAGGCCGATTGAAAAGTTTCTATCTCAAAAGTGCAGTAATAAGCACCAAGTTCTGGAAAAGTAACTTTATCCACCAGAGTGAAAGAACTGCTCGGCTTTTGCATTCTTTTAAGTGCTAATAGGAAAAAATATTTGCTGAGATAGCGTAGTGCGGTTTATCGCTTCTTGTTAACAGACACTGCTCAGAATGAATCTCCTTAAAGTGTGCTTTTCAGTATGGACTTGCAGCCATTCCACTTTCGGCTGTGATCTGTCTCATCTCATAAACTAAGATGGATCATCCCTGGTTAGTAGTTGAGCAGAAGGCTGCCAAAGAAAGCATACATGCTATAAGAAAGGGCATTGGTTATTCTGCATGTGACTCTTCCGTCTGAGTCCAAACTGAAGTAATACTGTATGGTGCTAGGGGACACTGTGCTCTGGAAAGGTTACAATTTGGCTGAGATTTAAAATGGATGTATTTAAGTTCAATATAGTCTCATAGCACTTTTGCAAAAGTAAGAGTGCTAAAACCCAGTCTTCTGGGCAAATTTAAATGTTGGAAACTGCATTCTGCTTCAGAGTGTATTTGGTGTTTCGCTTACACTATGCCTTGGACAGGGTAGGCTCTTCACTTTCTTTCCTAAATTGTAGCATAGTTGCTGTGCTGTGTTAAAATGCTGGTATGTTACATCCCAGAGGTGTTTCAGTGATAGGTGAGGAAATGTGAGCCAGAGCTTCAACTGTTCCATTTTGATCAGTTGGTGGTTATATATTTGTAGAGAAAATTATATACCTTTTTCAAAATAAATGACTCATTTAGTAAGTAAACGTTTTGCAGTGGCCCTCTTCATTAAAATAATATTTTTATGACTTCACTCCCATGCATAATGTACTTGCGTACCTTGCACAAATGGTACTGTGAAATAACTAGATTTCAGGACAAATGCAAGAAGAGTCAAACTTTTGGCTAATATCAAGTGAACTAAGTGAAAAGAGTTATGTGTAGCTTTACATATAATCATCCGGCTGTTTAATTTTTATTCTTCAACAGTTCACAAATTCCACATTTCTGTACGTGTGTTATGTATATCTATAAATCTAGCAAAAAAAATCACACATTAAGTATGGGGAAGGCTGGTCTAGTGATGAGGACACAAATCCGGGACTTGGGAGATATAGGTACAGTTCCCTGCTGTGCTACAGATTTCCTGTGTGACCTTGGGCAAGTTACTAAATCTCTCAGAACCTCACTTCCCTACATGAAAAATAATGGAATTTCCTTAATTCACTGGAGTATTTTGAGGATAAATGCACTGAAGGTTGTGAGGTGCTTAGCAACAGTGGTAATGTGGACTACATCAGTACCTAAGATAGGTAAAGACACCTACTTTTATATAGCCCCAGTTAAAAGTGTGTGGTGTTTTCTCTTTTCCACACTTCCTCTCTCCCTTACTCCTTCTCTCAGGTTAGGTAGCCTTCTTTTCTGCAACTTTCCCATATCACATGTCTTGCTCTGCATGTTGCTGATCTGATCAGAATAATGCAAATACAAAGAACTAGTCTGGTGTTTATCATAGCTTTAGTAGATATAGTAAACATCTGAACTAGGGGAGTAATGACTAGCATTAGGCCTCTCTAAGTTATATCTTCTCTCTTACCTCATAATTTCTTTCTATGCCCACCTTGCTCCCTCATTCTTTCTCCTCCTTCCTGCCTTTATCTGCTGCTGCTGCTTCTACTCTGCTTTTCTCTGCTTAGAACTTAATACACAATTCATAGCAAAATTGTCCACTAAAATTGCACCCATCACTGTTTGCCATTATTCTCACCACAAAGAACAGATGTCCATAATTGCTGAACATATTTTTGCATCATGACTACCGGTTTCTGGAGGCTTTGGCACGTCAGCAAGCATATATGAACATAATGGATTCATTCCAACATATGATGCCACCTGAAAGCAAGCATAGGCATACACTTTTAAGAAAATATGACTGTAATTTACCCTGGAAATTTTCTTGGGAGCAAATGTGAATTCTTCCATTTCATCACCAAAGTCTTTACAAACATATTAGTCATATCAGCCTTCAATAAACTTATCATTGCCCCATGCAAAGATTGCATCACTGAGGTGGTGTATCGTGACAAAGTATTAAATTTTTTAAAAATGATCCGATTCCCATACTTTCTATTGAGAATAACATCTGTTTATTAAACCTTAATAAATCACTGTCTCTCTCATTTATTTGTTACTTAAAAATATTCTCTTTGTTGATTAGTTAATTCAGGGACCCTGCTTTCCAGTGTATGAGACTGTTGTGCCTATTTGGAAGCATGAGGATTTGTGTCTAGACCTCATTTAATACATTTATGCCAGGTACCTCGGGTAGCCAGAAAATTGCAGAGCTATACTTCTTCTTCACACACTCTTTACAGAAAGCAAGAGTTTGAACTTTTCTCTGACCAATCACTGCTATCCTCATATTTTTAGATGTCACACAACCCTAAATCTGTCCACAGTAAAAATATCTACATACACACACTGCTACTTCCCTATTGCCAAACAGATAGGCAAGTGGGAATGGGGACAAGAGGGCGGACAAGAGGGAAGGAAAGTGAGAATTTTAACCTAAGTTACAGTATGTTTATATTGGCAGTTTGGCTGTAATACAAAGGACTTATAGGCCACATCCTGAATGTTGAGTTAAGGCAGTGGTTCCGAAACTGTGGTGCACAGGCTGCCTTTCAGGTAGTCTGCAGCTTGAGCTCGGCCTCCCTCCTTCATCCTCCAGCCTCACCGTCTCTTACCCGCCCCTCCTCCCCCCACTGTAAAGTTGGAGCTCCAGCGTTAGCTTTCCGCTGGGGGTGGAGGGGGCGAGAAAGCCCTGAACCTTGCTGTGTGATCTGGCTCGTGGGGAAGAAGCACTCCCCCTGCTCTTCCTCATGACTGGGGAGCAGCAGGAGGCCATGCCTGGGAGTAGTTCAGGGCACGAAGGCAAGTAAGTGCCCCCCACCTCCTCACGCCCAGACCTCTGCACCTCCAGCCCACTCACACACACCCTGACAAGACCCCACACCCCCAGCCGTCTCCTGCACCCTTCCCATGCCAGGCACCCTACCCCCAGCCTGCTCCTGCACCCTCCCCCTGGCCAAACACCCTATCCTCAGCCCGCTCCTGCACCCTTCCTCCTGGCTACACACTGCACCTTCCCTTGCTCTTGCCCCCTCCCCCTGGCCAGACACCCTACTCTCAGCCTGCTTCTGTACTCTGCTTCCCATCCAAAGCTCGCACTCCACCTCCCACCCAGATCCTGCACCTCCATTTCTATCACTGGCAGCCCTATCCTGCACACTGACCCCACCCTCCATTTTTGTCCCAACCCCTGAGCCTGGGGGGGGGGGCGCCACAAAATCCACTAACCCTGAAACTCTGGAAGAGTAAATCTGGCCTGTAGGAAGCCCTGAACCTCAGTCCTCCCTGCCCCTTCCCTTCCCCTGGTGGGGCTGGAGTGCCAGAGGAGTGAGGTGTCTCAGTTGGAGGCCACATCAGTGAGGGTTGTGGAGTTTTGGAGGGTTTTTTTTCCTCACTTGTGTGGTCCCCAACTGATTTTTCTGTGGGTCAGTGGCCTCCGACCCAAAAAAGAATCTCCACCCCTGCCATAAATAAAATATGGGAATCTTTTGTGTTGGACATAAATTAATATTTTACTTTATATAAAATGAAGTTTAATAAACTTAGGGTGTGTCTAGACTATAGGGTTTTTTCAAAAAAGTGGCCTTTTTTCAAAAAAACTTCCCCTGCGTCTAGACTGCTGCTGCGTTCTTTCAAAAGTAAATCAAAGAACGGAGCAGTTTTTTCAACTGCGGAAAACCTCTTTGTATGAGGAATAACGCCTTTTTTCAAAAGTGGTCTTTCAAAAAAAGGCACTATGTAATGCAAACTATGCTTTTTTGAAAGAGAGCATACAGACTGCCTGAGTACTCTCTTTTGAAAAAGTGGCTTGCTTTTTCGAAAGTACTGGTTGTAGTCTAGACACTCTTTTTCGAAAGAGGCTTTTTCAAAAGTATCTTTTGAAAAAGCCTCTTTTGAAAGAGGCTTACAGTCTAGACGTAGCCTTAGTCTGTTTAATAATTTAAATTAATATTTCTTTCCTACTGGTTAAATTAAACCATTCTCCTTAGCTGCAGCTTTAGCAAAATGGCTCGGGAGTAATGGTATAATTAATGGCAATTTTCCATTAGCAACTGTTGATCCAAGGAAAGATTTGCATTGAGCCAGGTGGGCCCCGGGCCAAAAAGTTTGAGAACCACTGAGCTAAGGCAAAGCTAGCATGCCTGGGAACTTTCACCTAGATAGCAAAGTCAATGTGCATGTATTCCTTTCACCTAGACGAAGCAACCTTCAGTGGCATAGGAGCTTCCAAGAATACACTCAAACTTAGCAGGTACATTGTTACTTGGAAAAACCCAAAATAACTGGTGAAGACCAGACTGAATAACCAGGTAGGACAGAAATAATAAATGTGATAGGCAACCACAAAAGGCCCATAGCAATGAATTGACATGTATGCTAATAAGTTAAGATCAATGATGTACGCTGACCTATAGGGAAAATACACGTCACCATCTGCAAGGTGAGGAAATACAAATAAGGAGCAAAGGAAACATCCCCTACTGAATATGCATCAAACATAACACTGTCAGCGTAATATAGTATAAAAATGACATCCCAGCCTAGGGGGTTAGCAGAGAAGAAGATGGAGTCCTTGGAAGATGTCAGAATGAGGGCCACTGGTGACAATGTGGAAGGCAAAGATGATGAGGAAGATGATGGCTAACACTTCAGGTTGTTGTAGAGGGGTTTATGGTGTGGAAATATAGATGTACATTCCCTATCTATCTTGTAAAGTTGGGGTGTTTGTGACTGTGCTAAGTGTATTAATAAACTACATTTGTAAATATACAAGAGTTCCTATAGTGTGCGTATTGCAACTGTGCATGTCAGGGTTCCCAACCATAGAATAATTGAATACTGGGCCTGATCTTGAGACAAAGGACCTGTCAACCCTAAAATTGGTAACAGGAAATTCATAAGTAATCTAAACTCAGGCAACAGAATGGATGTACTGAGTTCCGGGGTCACCAAAAAAAACCCACCTATAACATTTGTGTGATTAAAGTGAAAAGGGTGGGGATGGGGCCCCAGTGAAAATGGTGTAGTAAGGCCCAAAATTCTATTAATGGGCCTGGCTTATCTCATAACTGCACTGAGCAGGGTAGCTTTGCCAGATCATGTGTTGTACTGGGTATGTACCAGATACAATTTACTCTTTTCCAGGGGAAAGGACTCAGCATCACTAATTCCCTTCCGCACTGTTGCAGAGGGCTGTCCCTTAATTGGACAGTTCCTTATCTCACAGTCCAACACTAAACTGTATTTTGCTGTTCATGTGAGAAATAATTGTAAATGCAAGGTCTGCATGTATTAATTCCTGACTTCCTGTCTCAGAACAATATCGTTGTATAAAGAAACTAGATGTAAAAGGCTCGTTGGGTTATCTAGTCCATCTCCCTGAAACTGCAGGGTTGTTCTCTACAGATTTTTTTAGGTTCATTTTGTCTAGTCTAGTCTTAAGTTTCATGAGCAACGGAGCTTGTCTCTCTTCTTTAGTGAGACTATTCCATATGTGGTAGATTTTTACCATGAGAAAATGTTTTCAAAAATTAGCTTCTAAAATCTTCTTTCGAAGAGTTTCATTTCATGAATGGCTCTGCAGTTGTTTCAAAACTAAGCTAACTTAGCAGTTAAACTAACTCCCCCTCCAATATTTCACATTGTCTGCTTTTGAAACTATGTTAATTTTACTTTAATTATTTTTAACTTTAGTGTGGAAAAGTTGGGTAGAAATGCCCTCTTTTATTTTGCCTTTGCAGATGATCATTCCAGGATATGCTTGAAAGCTGAGAATAGCCATGACAATTCAGACTACATCAATGCCAGCCCAATTGTAAGTACAGTATCCAATGTGAAGTAATCCAAATAATCCAGATTTTATCCTATCATATCAATGTAATATGATAACTTGGTGCAAGTCACCACTGTAGTAACAGCAGCCTGGGTGAATATCTAGCTCCAGTTCTCCAACATTAATGACTCAAGCTGTCACTTGAGAGTGAAACTACATAAGTACCTTTGAAGACTGTAGCTAAAGGAAGATAAATGCCAATAGATAACGAATCTTAAATCTGCATGTCATTCTCCTGTATGTGATAATAGTGATTTGTCAACTGCACAACTCAACATAGTATGTTTAATTCAACAAACCTTTTCTGTTGTGTAAGGAGGTTTGCCTGCCTTTCTGTCACACTCTAAGTTTTCACTCTTACTTTCTTTATCCTAACATATCCTACCATGTTATTCGAATGGTTTTTGTAGCCACAGAGAGCTGGCTTTGCTTCTTGCCAAAGTCAGTCAGTGCTGCTCCTCAAATTGCAGAGGTGACCCTTCCTTTTCCCCTCCTTCATCTGTCGTGTTCCTGATGCTGAGCAATTTACTTCTGCAGCAATCTGTGTCTACCTCTGATCTTGCTGTTCTCAAAGCAGAGAATGGAATCTCTTTCCACTACCTATATTATAGCCGAAACTGCAATTGAGGTCAATACAGTTCTTAGGTCATATCCCTGCAAACTCCATAAGAAGCCCCCTCCTACTTCTCCCATCTGCACACAAATTGAATAGGCATCTTTTATTTTGTCCATGAAAGATACTAGTGCAGTCATTTTAGAGACCAAAGGCCTCTCTGTTTTTTAGCTAAAGAATACATATGGCACAGCCAGTAGCACTGCACTATCATGGCGCCTTAATCACGACATAGTAGGACGTTTTTAGGCATGAGGAAATAGTGTTTTCTTATTGCCCACTTAGTCCTTGCCTCTCTGAGGCTGTCGATGGCTGCTTTTAATTTGTATCACTTTAGAACACTTGAACAATCAGAAGGAAATAACTTTGACCAAGCGTTTAAGCTGGAGAATTAGGTGACACTGTAGCAGGCTGTGTATCCCGTTACAGACTCTTGGACCAGTTTCCAGTGTCATTCTTCCAGTGAAACCACTTTGTGTGGGCTATGCAACTGGCAAATTGCATCACTGAGATTTGAAGTTACAGGTTGTTTCCTTCCACTTTTTTTGACAACACTTCCCTTTCTAAAACCCATCTTGTTAGGATTGTTAGCTACACATCTGGTATTTTGAGTAGAATTTGAAAGGCTTGATTTTCTTGACTATAAAACAGTTTAATGAAACTCTTTTCCATGGAGTAAGTACAAGATACCAAATCTTCTGAAAGTCTTTAGAGTGCTGTGGAGTATTAGGGTTTTGTTCCTAATATGTATTCTGGTCACCAGATCACCAGTCCTGTTCTGACTATTCTAGCGATCAGTCGTGCAAAGCAGCTATAACAGTCAGTGGATCAGGCCACATCAGGATTTCTCCTATGTAAGAGAATCTTTTGGTGGCATACTAACCACTTGTGGCTTCTGTCCTGGAGCAAAGGGGAATGACCAGAGTACCACTGCACTGCAGAAATCCCCAGCTGCTGGAATGGTTTCTTGGGGTCAAAGGCAGCTGAGCATAAATCTAAACTACGTGCTATTTTCAAAAGAGGATATGCAAATTCCGCAGGTATTTGCATATCTTCTTCCACTTTTGAAAGTGAGATCGGAGCTTTCAAATTGAAAGTAGTCTGGATGCGTTTTTTTCAGGAAAAACCCCCGTTTTTGAAAAAAAACCATGTAAACCTCATTTTTTAAGGAAGAGTGGGGGTTTTTTTCTGAAAAAAGGAGTTTCCGAAAAAAACGCGTCCAAACGACTTTCACTTTCGAAAGATCTGCTTTCAAAAGTGAAATCAGAAGAAGATATGCAAATCCTCTTTCGAAAATAGAACATAGCCTAGACATAGCCTTAGAGAAGCCATTAGGCTGCCCTAAATGTCTCTTGGTCTGGACCATTCCCTGGTCAGCACTAGGGATGTGAAAGTTTAACTGGTTAAACATGTGCTGGAAGATGGTGGAATTGTGAATCAGGGAGTGGGGAGCAATGTGCGGGCAGAGCGGGATAAGCCCCTAATTCTGCTACCCAACAGGAACTCAAGGGCTGAATTAAAGATTCTGCTGGGCAGAATCAGCCTAAACACTGTAGTTGAGCCACCCAGCCCTAGCATTTTACATTGTTTTATTTTCAAATGCAATTAATTTTTATATTATAATTATACATTTGTAAGTCCAATTTTCATAATAAAGAGCACTGCAGTACTTTTAATGGGGGAATTGAAAAATGCTATTTCTGTTGTTTTTTATATTCAAATATTTGTAATAAAAATACATATACAATAAAAACTGAACACCTTGTATTCTGTGTTTATAATTTAAATCAATGTATAGTGCCAATCTATAAAAAGGGAAATAAGAACAATCCAGGAAACTATAGACCAGTTAGTTTAACTTTTGTGCTAGGGAAGATAATGGAGCAAGTAATTAAGGAATTCATCTGCAGACATCTGGAAGATAATAAGGTGATAAACACGTAACAGCTAGCATGGATTTCTGAAGAAAAAGTCATGCCAAACCAAGCTGATACCTTTTTTGATAAGATAACAAGTCTTGTGGATAAGGGAGAAGTGATGGACGTGGTATACCTAGACTTTAGTAAAGCATTTGATATGGTGTCATATGACCTTTTTATCAATAAAGTAGGGAAATACAATGTAGAGGGGGCTACTGTAAGGTGGGTGCATAACTGGCTGGATAACTGTTCTCAGAGGGTACTTATTAATGGTTCAGAGTCATGCTAGAAGGGCATAACAAGTGAAGTTCCGCAGAGGTCTGTTTTGGGACTGGTTCTGTTCAATATCTTAATCAACAATTTAGGTATTGGCATAGAAAGTATGCTTATTAAGTTTGCAGATGATACCAAGCTGGGAGGGGTTGCAAGTGCTTTGGAGGATAGGCTCATAATTCAAAATGATCTGAACAAACTAGAGAAATAGGATGAAGTTTAATAAGGACAAATGCAAAATACACCACTTAGGAAGGAACAATCCGTTTCACACATACAGAATGGGAAGTGACTGTCTAGGAAAGACTATTGCAGAAAGGGATCTATATGAGTCAACAGTGTGACACTGTTGCAAAAAAAGCAAACATGATTCTGGGATGCATTAGCAGGAGTGTTGTGAGCAAGACATGAGAAGTCATCCTTCTGCACTACTCTGCGCTGATTAGGCCTCAGTTGGAATATTGTGTCCAGTGCAAGACTGAAAGAATTGGGCATGTTTAGTTTAGAAAATAGAAGGCTGTGCGGGGACATGATAACAGTTTTCAAATATCAAAAAGGGTGTTACAAGGAGAAGGGAGGAAAAAATGTTCTCCTTGGCCTTTGCTGATATGACAAGAAGCAATGGGCTTAAATTGCAGCAAGGGAGGTTTAGGTTTGAAGTAGGAAAAACTTCCTAACTGTCAGGATGGTTAAACACTGGAATAAATTGCCTAGGGAGGCTGTGGAGTCTCCATCACTGGAGCTATTCAAGAGCAGGTTAGATAGACATCTATCAGGGATGATCTAGAGTAGACCGTGCTTGGTCCTGCTGTGAGAGCAGGGCACTGGACTCAATTATCTCTTGAGGTCCTTTCCAGTTCTAGTATTCTATGATTCTATGATTCTAAAGTATTTGAAAATGTAGAAAACATCCAAAATATTTAAATAAATGGTATTCTATTATTGTTTAACTCCGTGGTCAATCGTGATTGATTTTTTAATCATTTGTCACCTGTAGTGGATAGTTCTGACAAGAGCTGAGGCATCTTGTAGGATCAAGCTCACCATCAGGGAAAACTCCAAAGAGAAACTTGTACATGATTACATAGAAGAAAACACTCTGGTTCAGGTTTATTGGAAAGCTGTAAGCAGCTGACGCACACCGTCTATGTTACATGAAGGAGGAACACTGTTGCAAGATTAGAGCTGTTTCCTAAGAGTTCATTGGGATCTATTTTAGCTGCTTGCAAACCAAACAACTGAGGATGTAATTCCCCAAGGTGACACAGTGGGAGGTTGCTGAGGAGCAGTGACCTGCCCACAGTGGAAAACTAGTTGTCAGAAGTTCTTTAAGTGG
Source organism: Pelochelys cantorii (assembly GCA_032595735.1). Lineage (NCBI taxonomy): Eukaryota > Metazoa > Chordata > Testudines > Trionychidae > Pelochelys > Pelochelys cantorii. The sequence goes on from CM064327.1 coordinate 242,104,292, forward strand.
AGCCAAGGATGTTTTGTTTTAGTTAGATTTCTTAATCTAGTATCAATTTATCAGATAATGGAAAGAAAAACTGGAAAGACAGAGCCATTCTAGCTTGTAGGAAGTCAAGGGACTTCCCAATCCTTCCTCTCCCCGGCCCATTTAGAACTAGTCCCTAGGGGTACAGCTACACTGTGGCACTATTTCGGGATACTTCCAGTATCCCGAAATAGCTATTCCATGTTTGATAGTGCACCCGTTATTTTGAAATGTCTTTCAAAATAACAACTGCGCTATTCTGACATCCCTGTAAATCTCGTTCCACAAGGATTAAGGGACATTTCACAATAGCAGTTTATTTTGAAATTTGGCGCTGTGTAGACAGTGCCAAATTACAAAATAACCTATTCTGAAATGCACTCGAAATAAGCTATGCAATTTGCGTAGCTCAACTTGCGTAGCTTATTTCGAGCTAAGAGTGCAGTGTATACGCACCCTAGGATCGCTTGATCTATAGTCCTTACCCAGTTGAGACACCCACTGAAGGCAGAGCCTAGTGTCTATAATGCCTGTGGTTATTGCTTTTTCCTGAGATATTTTCTGTTAGTTTTATTAGCTACAAATTTGGTTTGTTCTTTCTTGAGATGTATGGTAGATTTGAAATACCAGTGATTCCTCCTTTACTTTTCCCTTGTAATAGTCATACCACATACTTATTTAGAATTCTGCCTTTCAGTTTAAATAACATCAGTAATTATTACATTATACAATGATGTTTTTGATGCATTTGTGCCTTGGAGTGCTTGGACTGGAAGTGAGTATTGTAGTGTACTGTAAGGCGAGCATTACTAACACAAGATCAGTACAGTGAATGAGAGGAGGATTTTCCCCTTACGCGTGTGTAAGCCGTCTCATGAGGGTGCAGTGTAAAATAAAGCAATTATATTCAGGACTCAGAAAAGGAGGCTTCTGGTGGTGTACTTGTAGCTGTGTGTACCCAGCTTTGGGGTCAGTGGTCGAATCTCCAGCTGGGGCTCACTCAACCTTGATTTAAGTCTAAATAAGTGCAGCAATACAGGCTGAAAAAAAATTCTCCACACTAGACAATGAGCTGGCCACCTGCCCACATGTTCTCTTCTTTTTAAAAACTACCCCTTCAAGATGTCCATTCCTCCCAGTATGTTAGGAAAATGGGGGTTAGACTCACAGCCTTAGCATGGTTGAACGCATATGAGGAAAGTCAGCAGAGTGATTTGATCAGTGTTCTTTCCTTATCCCTTTAATTTTATTCTAGTGTAAAATGGAGCAGATGGAATTCTTATGAAATTCCATGGAATAAAAGTGAGATGGGAGTCGGCTTCCCTATCCTCTGAAATAACGTAAAGTACTAAGATAATAATTCTGCTACTGGCAGTTGAATGAAAAGCTTGCAATTACAGCACAAGGAGACCCTGACTGTGCAGAATAAAACTGTGATAATTACATCTGTCATATTTGTACTTAGTCCTCATTAAATTTCAGGGAAATCATCCAGTAGTAAATAATGTGCAATCTTTGCTTTTAAATCAGAGGTCACGAAAGTAAATGGGAATTCTGTTTTTCCTCACAGGGTTTCTGTGAGGGGGAAAAAAACCCCATCAACTACATTAAAAACTCAGCTTGCTTATTATTGAAGACACCAGACTGAGGAATGTCATTAACATGACAGTTTGTTCAAACACAGCATACAAATTTTATCATGGAGAATAGACACTGTAATTCATAATCACATTCGCAACCAGATCTTCTACTTTCATTCCATAATGGTTTTCAAAAGAAGGATTTTAAAATTGTTTTAAATGTTAATTCAAGTATAAAGATAGGGACCAATTACTAACCCATCTTTTTTTTTATTTTAATGTAGAGATGGAAGTGATGACTAAATAGTACTATCTGTGCTGTTAGTCTTTACTGTTAAGGAAGACATTTCAATATTAACACAAGAATATTTACAGTCCCTGTAGTTAATGAAGCATATGTGGAAGTAAATTCTTAATTTTGCAAAAAATCAGATTTGAAAATTGCATTCTAAAAAGCCTTGTTTTATACATATTTTTAAGACACTGGTCAGTGCTTAACCTATTTTCCTTACTACTATAATGATAAAAACTGTAAAAATGATAGATGTATCAATCTTGCATACAAGGTGGGTATGCTATTTCTAATCTTACACCAGTACAAATTAAGAGTAACTATTGGATTCAGTGGACTTAAACCCATGTAAAAATGGCTTAAGTGATGCAACATCTGACCCAGTATATCCATCTGTCTGTCTGTGCATAGCAATGATCCTAAGAAGGGCTTAAGTATGTGTGTGTATATATAAATGTAGCATATTTATAAATTGCATAAGATTTCAAAATGGCTAATCTTGCAGGTATACTTTTATGCCTTTATTTTACTTCGCTTTTTTTGGACAATAGTTAGCAAGTACCCACAAACAACTTCTTAAATCCAAATACAACAGAGTTGGCTGGTTACAACTGGAATATACTGATGTTGCTGTATTTCATTAGCACTATCAGCGAAATATGTAACAGCCGAATTTATGTCTAAAACACCCAAGGAAACAAAGAATTTTACTGTGAGTAGAAATCAATGAGATTTGTGTAAAGTCTTATCATGGACAAGTTGGATAGCATTAGAGTCAGAAAAACAAACAGCAAAAGTAAAGCAGTAGTTTTAATTTTGTACCAATGTAAAGATGGAAACATAATTATGTAGTATAGCTTGAAAATATTGTAGTTAAAATTGGACACTACTAATCATGACATCATATCCTTTGTGCTGTTCTATTTAAGATATCGTATATCAAATTTCATTTTAAAACACACTAAAAAGAGACAAGACATGGTATTAATTCATCTTAGGTTTATGAGTTATTTGATTTGATCTCCTGCAGAACTCCTTTTCTGATAATAAGTCTGCATAGGATAGATAATTCCTCTGAGGTTCTTTTTGCATAGTTTTTCTTTCGTTTTAACTTTTAGCAGTGATAGTGATCAAAATCAATGCAGTTAATTATGCTTTGGTTTGTAGTGGCCCTCGATCCTTTCTTTTTTCTTCCCACAAATGAAATAATGGAAAAATAGATTGGTACATTATCATACAATCTTTTCTGCCATTCCTGTGCTGCAGTGGAAAATGAAAATTCCATTACAGTAGAACATTTATAATAATTATACTACTTTCTTTCTAAAAGTGGCTGATCCATTTACTGCTTATATAAACCATATGAATCTGGGGCTTGTAGGGTGAGCAGAGAGAAATCTTGTTCTCATTGAACAATTACATATGTAACATGATTTCTAAAGGTTGTTTCAGGACAAAACTTGAGCAAAGTAGACGTGCTGATTTTTGTTTTCATAAACTGATAGTTTGGAACCTGATGTTCTCTGCTCTGGATGGCTTTTGTCTGTGTCTGTGTCTAATTTTGGGGAAGAAATAGGATAGGGGATCCTGGAGGGAGGATAGTGATTAAGGGGGAATATAAAATGTTCTACTTTGCTCATTGGTCAGTTGATTAAAATATTAATGATTTTATTTATAATTTCCTATTATTATTAATTATAGTAAAAGAGTGCACTTGACAGACTTTTAAAAGTACATTAATAAAAAAACTGATTCATCAGTTATCCCAGATCACATCATATCAAATTTGATAAAAGTGGGGGACCTTCCAAAAATAAGTAGCCTTTGAAGCTGTAAATATAAAAATGTTAACAAAAACAGGCATTATGTTTAATTAGTTTAGTCTTTGCTCTATTTTGTTCAATTAAAGATCATTTAATAGCATGATAGGGCTTTCTGCCATCTTCTATTTGCTCTGCGCATACAAAGTGTTCCTGCTTATAATTATTTTCTGTATAACAGTGTGCTCAGAATGTAGTACTTGTAATTATAATTTGCGTTATTGTTAAATTGACGATACATTTCACCACTCTGTGCTCATTATGATGTTTGCCATGTTCCAAACAGCACCTTTGTGACAACAGCCGATTAATGCTGAAATGCCAAGAGTAGCCTATTCCTGATTTATCAGATAGATGAATGTTTAGAAGAATTTCTTCCATGACCGTGCTACTTACATCATCACTGTCTTTGTTTTCTAGTGTATACACGTATGCACACTTGTGATTGGTTCAAAAAAGATCAACCAAATTATGAGCTTTAATAATATGACTTATATGCTTTTGCTGAGATTTACAGAGAGAAGCCTAAGTCAGGCTCCTACATATGTAGTTAGATATCTAAATAAGTGGCCTGCTTTCAAAAGTGCTAAGTCCACTGCAGTTTCCATTGCAGTCAATGAGACCTTTTGGGCAGATTACTTTTGAAAACAAAATGATTTTGGCCCAGTTCAGCAAAGTAATTAAGTCAATGGGACTTAATCACATGTTTTGCTGAATTTGGCCCTTTTTAGATGCTTAATTTAAAACTTTATTTTTTGAAAATAGTATATATGATTACATTATATATAAATGTGTGTGCAATATAATTTTATGATAAAATTATGTATATATATAATTATATGATTTATATGTATGATAAAATTATATAATTACATTATTCCCAATTTTTTTGATCATTATATTTCTGTCTGTGGGGGGGGGGGAAGGGTTGGTCTGCATAACTGTTTGCTGAAAAAGCAAACATCTCAATGAATTAGTCACGCAAGCAAGAATATAATATAAACAAGGAATTAGAAACACTTTTTAAAATTTTTATCAAGTTTTCTCCTAACAGTGTGTTGTATTTTAAAAGTAGGCTTTTATTCAAAATGGATTTAGCAATATAATTTTACTTGCATTGTGTTGTCATAGTGAATTTTAATATTAGGTCCAGTTTTAATTCTGAATCAGAAAATTAAAAGCATAAATGGTTTTTTCTACTTTTTTGCAACATTCATCATGTTGTTCCATTAGAATAACTTACATCTGTTCTTTTATGCTCCTTCCCTCTTTTCTATTGCACATAATTATGAGGTACTTTCTTTTATGCTGACATCCACTATCACTGAAAATGTTGATAGGCTATGAATAAATTCAGTAGCTATCTGTTAACGAAACTATAACTTACATTCATTTCTATTAAGATCTTAACTTCACTTTTAGTACAGAAAACTATAAAGTGAAGTCTTTGAGTCAAATTCTGTTCTCAGTAACTTGGCACTGGCTAAAAGTTATTCTCACTGACTTCAATGGGAGTTGCATCAGAGCAGAATTTGGCCCTTTTTTCTGTACATTCAAAGTTTTGTCTTGGTCTCTTAAGGGTTAGAATAAGTATTTTGAACAATCTCTCAGCGAATCTTATCTTTACCAGGAGAATGGAGCCTGAGATTTAGGACCAAGAAAACCACCCATCAGTTTGAAAACATTCATTGTAACTCACTAATCCTATTTACTCTGATGGCTCTGTTTCTTAGGTTTTTTCCCCCTTAGTCAGTCAGTCTTTGAATTAAATGTTATAATTAAGTCTATAAGCAGAAATTCCTCTACTGAGGATAAAAGCATGCATTTAGACAAATCAACTAGCCATAGAAAGCCAGAAACTGAATTTGTTCTCCATTTTTGCTTGTTATATGTGCTCTTGAGTGGCACAATGGAAATGGAGCAGTTATTTAGCTGTGCCCAGCTTTCCTAACTCTCTGAAGAAAAATGTTTTAAAATGACATCTGGGTTGCTGTGAAACCAAGGCTATGGATCTCAAGTAAATGCTTTTGACAGCAAATTCTTTTATATGATCTTATATTGCATATTTAGGACATCGAACGCTAATATTGATCTGGTAACCTCACTCTTTTGTGGAAAGGAAGCTCTTCTGACCTCATGAACAAAAATAAAATGTTTTGCTCACCATCATTACTTTTAGTAATACTAGTCCATTCTCTCTCTTCTCACTCCAGATGGACCATGATCCCAGGAACCCTGCATATATTGCTACTCAGGGCCCTCTTCCTGCTACTGTTGCTGACTTCTGGCAGGTAAATCTTTCTCAATTAACTGTCTTTTTGAAAGTTCAGGCATGAAGCTGGTTTTATGTCATGAATTGAAAACTTCCTGCACTTTTAGAAATTTAAGAGGTATAAACCAATTATATTTTAGGCAGCCTTTGTAATTCAGCTGAGAAGCAATCCTGAGATGGCTACGTGCCTAAAGATATTACATGTAATTAACCAAGTGATGTAAATATACAAATTATGTTAAAGAAAAGTTCTTGTGTATACATTATCTGTTTAGGCCAAAATATTCAAACATGAATGACTAATGTATGCTCCTAACTCCATATTTAGAGATCTGGTTTCTGAGAGTTGACTTGCCTGAGAGCCTAGTACAGATTAAGGCCCTTTTCCTGCACAGACTTGTATGCACTTTTAACTTGAGATACCTTGAGTAGAACCACTTAAATCTACTCCCAGTAGGTCCAGTTCAGAAAATACTTGAGCACACACTTAAGTGATCTTCTGGACAAGGAAAATGTCCTGAATTGTGCCACTGTGCATAAAATGAAGTATGTAAGTCTTTGAAAAATCAGGGCCTAAGCTTGTAGTTACCTAGATGGGAAAGTGGACTTACTTTGCATGAGCTTGATTGGGAGTACACATGGAAAACCGTGACTTGAGAAGACACTTGGCTAGGTAAATTGTTAATCACACATGTGTATAAGTGACAAAGAGAAAATTAGACCTTTATTTGTAAGAACAAGTGTATGCCAGAAACTCACTAAACATCAAACTGTTTCTGTTTAAACAGCATTTACAACTATTGGTGCTTATTATCAGGAGCAGAAAATGTTTTTATTCACTGCTCTGCTTTTTCAGCTTACAAATTTAGGGAATTCTTAGCTAAGTTAGAGGGACTATAGATAACATTTTCAGAAGCATCATAGGAGCCTGTATTCAACTGAAAGGCATCACATCATTTTTCTATCGAGGTACACCTATACACATGGAGTTCATCTTCATTACAAAATATTTTATATTCAATGTATTTATTTTACAAAGTATGTTAACATTTTCTTTTGCATTTCTATTTCTGTATTTGTGGACAAATGAAGAACCAGGTCAAAATTTTTCAAAACTGATTTTGGTTACAAAAGAAAGTTAGTTGAGAGGGATGGGACTGAATCTCAGGCAGAGCTTATTTAATTGAAAAAAAAAAACCCCAACTCCAGAAACCCTGGAGTTGCTGAGTTGAGACGTTCTATCACTTATCAGTGATGGGAATGCCCATTAATTGCCAGGTTTTTGGGACACTGTTATCCTTAGACTCAATTATTTGAGCCTCTTATGCTTATACTCCTTAGTTAGGCCACCCAGGGAGATGGGACTTCTATTTTATTCCCTGAATCTGTGCCAGTGAGGTACTCTTCCCTGTGTCATTGTGTTGGAGGATACATAAGAACACTCAGTGTGTCCCTTGTTTTATTCCCTTGAGTCAGATAGCTGTGTGTGGCAATGCTGTGGGGAGTGATATGGCCAGGATAGCAGCATGCGGGCAAAGGCTTTGTTACGTAGTCTTCCAAGAGGGACGCAGCTCCTTGCTGTAATAAGAAGCTGTCTCTATTGCTGTCTAGTTTAAAAGGCACCCAGAGGTAATTTTGTCTATAGAGCTAACTTTACCTGATTCTTTCAGGCAAATATATGAAAAGCCTGATTTTTTTAGAAAAAATGTTTATGTGCATATTTCAAGTATTCGTACATGCAAGTACGAGTATATATACAATGGTGCATACATATGCCCCTTCTTACATTTAAATATGGCATTTAAAAAACAAACTTTATAGGAAATGTCAGCAAAAATTTGGACTTGATCACACCTGGATATCCTGGTGGCTAAATTTGCTTCCTCTCCCTGATAGATTTATTGTTGTCCCTTTCTGACCCAAACTAATACTCCCTTAACGGGGACTCCCTAGTCTGGCTGGACCATGGATGTTCCTGGACCACATTGCCCAGGAAGAGAGAGGTCTGGCGGTGGACAGGAGCACTGTAAGGGGCACCAGCAACTCAGCTGGGAGCACAATGTGGGTGCCAGGGGAGGACGAGTGGCACGGCGGGCTAGTTCTAGCCCCAACGGAGCTCCCTGGCCCCAGCAGCCAGGGAGTTCTACCCTGGCCGCAGTCATGGACCTCTGGCCCCAGCCAGAGAGCTCCGAGCCCAGCAGGAACCAAGGAGCTCTGGCCCCATCCCTGGCCACAGAGCTCCAGCCATGTTCTGGCTCCAGTAGCCAGGGAACTCCAGCGCCAGCCCCAGCAGCAGCCAGGGAGCTCTCTGGCCTGGGCCACAGAGCTCTTGCCCCATCCCTCTGCCCTGGCTGCGTATCCAAGTGGCTGTGGAGCTCTGCCCCAGCTGTGCAGCCCTGTCTGTGCAGCTCTGGCCCCAGCAGCAGCAGGGCAGGGGAGAGCCCCAGAGGGCTGTGGCAGCAGCGGGGGCAAGCTGGAGCCCTAGCCTGGTGGCAGCACGGCCATGAGGGGAGGGACCTTCCCTGGTCTGGCAAATCCCCTTGTTCAGGACCAGCAAGGTCCAACCAATAGTCAATTTTCAAGGCCTTATGGGTTGTTTTGTGTAGGAAGAGAAATTTGATGATGGAGTTAGATATTTCTTTATGCATTCTGTATATTTACAAAGAATAGGCAAAGTCCCAGTGCCCTGTACACAGTAGGAATCATATATCAGGAGACAGTTCTAAGCCTCTTTCAACCAACACTTTACCCAAAAGCTCATCGTTTTGTTCCTCAGAGTCAACCTACTAGGACTTTTCTGCGTGGGACTGGGAATTCTTTGCTCCTTCTCTGTGTCCTTCTGTGTCTCTTAAATCTCTCAAAACTGTGGAAAAACTTTGGATTCAAAGTTTCTCCATTGATTTCTGGGTAACTCACCTGGGACCCCAAATATTCATAAACTAGGACCTCTGCTATTGGCACAGCCTTTTTGTCCCTTACTGGGTAAGCTTCAGGCCATTCTGTGAAATAATGATCCTCAAATTCTGTCTGAGGTGGGTCCAAAGTCATCAGCAGCGATATGTTCCATTGGTACCTCCATGAGATACTGCTGCCTCGGGCTCTCCCTGCTTTAGCATCACACTTTCTGTACCAGTTTTCTATATCCTGCTTGCATGCCTGTCTTCCATCAGAAATGTTGCCTTAATTTAAAGTTTTGTCAACCCCAAACTGTCTAATAGTTTTAAAATCATGACATAACCTCAGAACTTTTTTTTCAATGTATTTGGTGCATCAAGCCCATCCTTGTATCCTCACCTGCTGATTTTCCCCTTTTCCTGTACCTATACAATATAGTCATCTTTAAATGCCAAGCTCTCTAGCTGCAACCAGAACGCCTTTACTCGAGTATTCTGAAGTGATTCTACTTTCCATTGTGGCTGCATTTGTCCATATAATTTTGCTATCTCTCACTGTGCTGATTACCATGCTTGTGCCCCAGCTTCTAATACTGTAATATTGTAACCCCACCATTTTTTTTCTGCCCCCCGATCTACATAATGTTTTCTGAAGCTCTTTTCTGAAGCTAGGTTGTTCAACACCAGGAGAGTTGGGCCATTTACACTGGCTGCTAGAAACTCCCAGCCATTCATTTGAGCCATGATGCTGAACTGAGCCAATAAGCTTCCTAGAAATTCTTTCCTCAGCAATAGTGGAATTTTCCATCATTTGAGCTGGGACACTTAATCTCCCCACTCTGGCTCACTATGGGTTACAAACGGGATTTAAAAATTGTTGCAAATGTCCAGTCTTGCCAAGTCTTCTGATTGGCTCAATTCCACATCCAGGCAGCTGACTTCCACTGTGCTCTCTGACCCTTTCATTTCTTCCTTAAGATGATTTTTCAGCTGCCTAAGCCCTGGCTGCCGCTTATCTTTGTTAGCAAGTTCCAAGTCGACCAAACATTCTTGGTTCCTCCAAGGAATATTTTCTGATTAATGGCATTCAGGCTGCTTGTCACTTCATCAATCCATCTTTCCATTCCCAGCCAGGAGCATTATAGCTCCATCTGTAAATCATCCCCCAAACCTTTCTGGGAAATTTTCAGATGTTGCTTTAATCTCATTAGTGAAACCACCAGCTTTTGTTTTAGCTCGTTTTAATTATTTTGGACCAATTTTGATTTCTGCAAGCATCCTCATTATTCCATTTTACCCAAAAGTTTTCTCTCCACTTTCTTCCTAAGATTCACTCTATCAGGGCTTCTCTAACTGTGAGGGCATGGCTACACAGCAGCATTATTTCGGAATAACTGACGTTATTTTGTTATATAACAAAATGCGCATCTACAGTACAAGCTGTTATTTTGAAATAATAGCGAGCTGAAGGACTTCTTACTCCAACTCCTGTAACTCTCATTTCATGAGGAGTAAGGGAAGTTGAAGGAAGTGTTCTTCCTTCGACTTCCTGCTGTGTAGACAGTGCCAAAAGCCGAATTAAGCTATTTCAACTTCAGCTAGGCAATTGAAGTAGCTGATGTTGCATATCTTAATTAGACTTTTGTCCTGCTATGTAGAAGTACCCTGATTGGGGTATGTTTGCTCCTTCTGTGTATTTCTGCTTTTTTTTCTCCTATGTGTGACTCCAAGAATTAATTCCTTGGCCCCGGAGGGTACGGCTAGACTGCGAGGATCTATCAGAAAAAGATACGCAAAATCCCTGGACCCTGGAGTTTAACCGTACTCTGAGTTTTCTATATTAGCCTCTAAGGAAAACCCTAGGATCAGTAGTTCAGTTTCAACTCAAACCTAACCATTTGCTTGAGTTTTTTTGGCAGTGGCTCCTATTTTTTCATCTGTCTGGTTCCATAACAGTGTTTGATTATTTCTTACTTTTATCCTGAATGAAGGAACAGTGGTTATGCCTACCTGGTTTCATTTGAGGTTTCACTACCTGCTTCACGGATGTAACAACAATACTCAGCTCCTCCTGGAGCATGATTTGAAAACAAGGATAGAGAATATTTCCAGTATGTACCAAATAATCCAACCAGGAATTTCATGTTGTGAATAATTTTGGAGGCATAACATTTTATTATGATGTGTATGTACCACATATATAATTCCATGATACAGTGAAGTATTTGACTTACCTCAATTTCACTTTAGCTTGTGAACACAGAACAACTTTAAAAAGATATTTGATCATATTATTCCAGTAAGATGTTGTTAGATGCGCAGATGTATAGAATCACTTATCTTTATGCTAAAAAAACTTAATTGTTCCGGTTTTGTAAATTGCACATCTGCTAGACTCCCTGATCTCAGAGTTGGTATGCATTCGGTTTGCTGTACAAAGTCCTACCCCTTTCTTACTTTTTAAGATACTAAAAAGTCAGGTTTTTTATTATCCTCTCTAACCTCTTAGAACTTTGAGGACCTCCCATTTTGCTCTGGTTTAACCTTTCCATTCATTTTTGTCTGTGTGTCTGACACCATCTTTTTGGATTAGGAGTAGGTGATGAGAATCTGTGTGGAGCATAACATTACTTCACTTTGTCATTTGAGGTGTGTGTGTGTGTGTGTGTGTGTGTGTGTGTGTGTGTGTGTGTGTGCGCGCGCGCGCATGTGTGTGTGTGTGTGTATATATATATATATATATATATATACACACACACACACACACACGCACACACATGGGAGAGGGAGAGAGGAAAAAAAATCTGTCTATGTTTCCATCTCTCTCTACCACCCTTGTGTCCCCCCGCCCCTTACAATAGTATCAGAGCACTTCACAATTTTTAGGGTAAAATAGGGTTAGGGAAATACTTTTATCCCTATTTTATAGATGGGCAACTGAGGTACAGAAAATCAAGTGACTTGCCTTAAGTCACTATCTGTATCAGAGCAGAAAACTGAACTCATATTTCCTGAGTCCCAAGCTACTGCCCTAAGCACTGATCCATGCTTCCTTGGAGGCCTAGAGGACCCTGCTGTACTAGGTGCTGCGCAAACAGAGGGAACAAGAAACACTGTCCCAAGTAATTTACAATCTAAAAGAAAAGACATAGCAGGTGGATGAACCAAACAAGCAAGTTAGGCAAGTGGTGAGGGGGCAGGTGCATGGCAGAAATGAACAGTAACATAGTCACAACAGTGGCTATATTATTATCCTTTAGGCTTATTTTCCTGTGTCAGGATTCAGCTGCATTTTATCAGGGTCAATAAAATCAATAAATATTGGTCTCTTTCAAAATCACACAAATAACTTGATTTGTAAAACCTGCAGTGTGTGTGGCTCTTATTTAGAGGCAATTGTACCTCTGTTTGACAACTGTTGCTTTTCACTGTCTGACTTTGGTTTTGAAGTGAATAAAAATTAGAAAGAAACCAATATATTGCCATCTGATGGATGCCTCTAAAATATGTTAATGGTCTGCAAGAGCTATTCCCAGTGGACATGGGATTACATCACCAGAGCTGCTATAGCAAGTGACACACCTCTCAGGCCAAGCACTAAATGTGTACAGGAATATTGGCAGGGTTGTGTGGGGACGCATTCTGTTCCCACCTCAGCAAAAGAGAAATATGATTTCCATCCCAGGTGCTTTCAGGGTAGCGTGGTTTGTGAGCTCTAAAATTGATTTTAAAACAAACTGGAATCTCTACAGATTTTTCTCTTATGGACTGTGGGGAAACATACAGAACAGATTGCTTTCAAGTTGACTTGATTCATGAGTTTATTTTCCTTGCATGGAACTGAACTTGCTGCATCCCTAATTAGTTCTTATCTTCAGAAAAGGGGGAACAGGCAAAAAAAAAAAAAAGACACAGTGATCTGATGTGTAGAATATGCAAATTTAATTTGATAAATGAAAGAAGGCAAGGCAAAGATGGGTACATAACTGTATCTCTCGAGGTTTAATAACATGTCAAGTTATGTGAAATAAATACATCGTTAGTAATTGCACAGCCATTCAATAAAGAAGTGCGGGGTAACCATGTTTGTCCTTGATTTATAGCTCAAATTGGATGGGGGAGTAGTGGCTGTAGCCTTGAAGTCTCTGCCCATTGACCAGTTGTCATGCATTCAGTACCAAAATGAAATGCCAGCCATGTACTGTGCAGATCTTCATAATACAATTGTCCGTCTTTTGTGTTTGTGTCAATCGACAGTGTTTCATTGGTTAACAATATTGTCATTTAAATTGTCATAATTTGGCTTGATTTAATGCCACACTTGAATGACTGGGAACAGTTTTTGCCTCTCAAGGTGTATCTACACTTAAACTGCTGCAGTGGTACAGCTACAGAGCTGCATCTTCACTACTGCAGAAGTGCAATGCAGACACTTACTACTCTGACAGGAGAACTCCTCCCATTGTTATGAGTAATCCACCTCCCCAAGAAGTGGTAGCGAAGTTGACAGAAAAATTCTGTTGATCTGATGCTGTCTGGAGTGTGGGTTAGGTCCAGCTTACTTATGTCTTTCAGGGTGTCAGTCTCCCAGTTCTTTAGTTATTGTTTCAAGCCATCTACAGAGCCACATATCTATAGAACACATATTTTGAAGGCTATCTTTGCAATCATACAGGCTTTTTACATGCATGAACACTCACACACACAGATATGAAAGGCTTACGTTCTGGAGCACTAAAGAGCTTTTATCATCACAGTATCTGTTTGCTGAGTCAGCCATGAGTTGGTCTAGTTTGACTCTTGTCTTATGTGAAATATTGGAGTTCATCAGATATTTTCTATCAAAACATTTTTAATGGAAATTGTTTTTTGATTCCATGAATATTTTCATGAAAAATATCACATTTTATTGATATTTTAGGTGAAAATTTGCAAATCCAAAATAAAAAACATGCCTTGATTTTAAATTTTTTGTTTTTTCAATGAAAATCCCAAAATTTAAATGTAGACATTTCCATTAATCAAAACCTTTTTTAGTGGGGAAAAATCATTTTGTGATTAACTCTGTCAGATATGTTTTTTCTTCCTTTGAAATGAGGAAATTAAAAATAAATCACTGTTAAATGAATTCAACTTCACAAAATCTAACCTGTAAAATATATCTCATTCTGCAATGATTTTACAATTTTAATTTTAAAGAATGTTTTCTTTATTGGTGCTGTGCTTTTTCTTTTCTTTAAAGTTGCCTGGTTTTATTACAATCCTGAAAAATACATTTACTATTTTTTACTATGCTACTACTTTATTGCCATTCTTAAAACACTCAAAATGGTTCTGCTGCAATGTATTTTAAAATATTGCCTACTAGAAGACTTACCTGTCGTTGTTTGGGTCCTTCAGGGCAGGAGGCTGCAGTTGTGGAGGGTGCAGGAGTCAGAGCAGGGGGCTGGAAGGTGTGGGGTGGCACAGGAGAGCGGGTGCGGTACTCAGGGGAAAGGGTGGGGGTGCCTGCTGACTTCTCCCTGGGGCCTGGGCGGCTGGGGAAAGGACCGCATGGCCTGCCCACTGGCTGCTCCCCAAGGCCAGCCCCAGGGAGGTGGGAGGGGTGCTATGCTGCCCAGCAGACTGCTACTCCCTGGGGGGCAACACCAGGGTCGGACATGGTGAGGTGTGGGGGCTGCATTGGCAGGCCAGCATCTGTGTCCCACAGCAGATGCCAGGGCATCCTGCTGGCCACAGCTGCTCCCTGGCGTTGGGATGCTTGCCGTCTGCTTGTGGTCTGCTTGGGATATAACTGTGCCCTTGTTTGTGAGTATAATTGTCCCTGCTATCACACCCCTCCCTTTTCAACTCATAAGAAACAATCACATTCAAAGCACATCCCATTGTCCTGGTGTAACCCACACACCGAGACTATGTCTACACTACGTATTTTTGCAGAAGAGTCAATGCAAATGAAGCGCTTATTAGCATTTTCTCATGCTTCATTTGCATAATCTCTTCAGATCTGTTTTGTGGAAGAGGTTTTTGCACAAAGAAAACCCGTGTAGATGGGTCCGTTTTGTGCAAAAAAAACCCTTTTGCGAAGATCCCTTACGCCTCAAAAAAGGAGGTATACACGATCTTGCGCAAAAGGGTTTTTTTGCGCAAAACGGACCCATCTACACTGCTTGGAAGAGATTATGCAAATGAAGCATGAGAAAATGCAAATGAGCCCTTCAATTGCATTGCCTCTTCCGCAAAAAAAACATAGTGTAGACATAGCCCTGGTGTGGCTCACTGTCCTCTGGAGTGGCACTTAGACCACTTAGAATGAGAGATAAGAACCAGAGAGCTCTATGGCCTAAGCTGAGAGCCAGGTGGCTTTTAGCTCAAGTAGTAGAGGCTCCTACACTAAGCTTCCTAGGTTCAAATCCACCTGGTGGTAGTTACAAGTGGGGACTCGTCCGGGATCTCAACTGGGTCTCTGAAGCTTAGGACACGCTTCCTTAGCTAGGGGAAGTATGTAACCCGCACACCTAGCGTGGTTCACTGTCCAATGCAGTGACACTTAGACCACAGCAACAGATAAGAACAAGAAACCTCTACAGCCTTAGCTGAGAGCCAGCTGGCTTTATAGCTCAAGCTTAGAGGCTCCTATACAAAGCTCCAAAAGTTCTAGGTTCAAATCTGCACTGGCATAACCAAGCTCAAGCTCAGAGGCTCCTATACAAAGTTCCAAAAGTTCTAGGTTCAAATCTGCACTGGCATAACCAAACTCATGCTTTAAGTTATGAGAAGAGGAAGCTGTATACCAAATTTGGTGGTCCTAGAGCTTGCCATTTAGGAAGAGTTCCTGAACAAATGGACTCACAGACGGGTGGACACACAGACAGACAGATGCACAAACTCTCTCAAATACATAGTAGAGTACTTGGATGATCAGCTTGTTATTGTTAATGAATAGAAGTTGACCCCTTTCACCATACGTGTTGTCTTCAGTGAAATCCATTCATTCTTAAAATTTGTCCATCGGTCACTTTTAAAAAAATGCAGTATTTCTATTTGAACCACATTTGTGGTTGCTTCCCTGGTCATTAAAATAAGGTGTAGGATTAATGGCCCTTCCATATAAAAGATTTTGGATGAACTAATATTTTTAATATACACTTAAAACAATTACCAATCCCTTGTAAGACTACCTGAAGCAAGAGAATTTTTTAAGTGATTAACCAAAGATTTTTTTATTTAATACTAATAACCAAGCTATTTTTAAAAAAATTTTACATTGTCTCTGTTGATGGTCATGTTACACTGCATCAGTTCTTTCATTTACAGCTTTGTTTTTATTTGGTAGCCAATTCTGCAACCCTTATTCAAGTTATTCATTCAGAGTGAAATTCACCAGTTCTATTCACTACTTATATGACACTGACATGACACATATCCCTAGTGCAGGTTTTCTGCGTATGGTGAATTTCACCTACAAGTAGCCCCAGTGATAAGACATTAATATACTTCTCATCTAAGGGTTGCATGACTTGGCCCTTAATTTGTAATGAATGATAAACATGGTTTTACTCACTTGTGAAAACTGTCTTGAGATTGAAGTGGACAGCAGAACCATGCCAAAGATTGTTAAATTGATTTTTGCTAATCCATGTTCATGTAGTTTGTGAAATTTCTAGCTAGTGGTACACTCCTCGTTTCTCAGAAAAGCTTTCACTGAGTGCGGGAGTGAGATCTCATATAACTATGATTTCATTACATTTGCGCAATACATTCCATTTGAAGTTTCTTGGTCTACTGGAAGTATTATACAGTAATAAATTATTAAACTGAAACTGCACTAGCTAAATGAACAAGTGATATTTTATTTAACATAATTATTTGTTACTTTGTGTATTACAGTAGCATTTAGAGGCTAGGGTCCTAGTGTGCTAGGCACTGTACAAACACATTAAGACTCCCTATATCAATCTCTTTGCTCTTTCATTGCACACAGAATTTGCAAAATTTGCAAGTGGTCTTCCAGTAATTAGCATAACTTCATCAGCGCTTCTACTACCTTCTGAGTGTCATTGAAATGTATCTTCTCTAAGCAGGGTGCCACAATGCTAGCTTAATAGAAGCACAAAAACCTGTGAGAGGTTGTTTACCACATACAGGTAGCAAAAAGGGTTACCATGTCCCTGAGAGGCCAGCTAATCAGCTTGGGTGCACCTGGAGGGTGAGCCAGGATTAACTAGAAATAAAATGCAGCAGGGAGGTGAAGAGGGTTTATCTCCGTAGAAAGCTAAGTGAGCCCAGTTGTTGGGAGGAGATCCAGGGAAGAGAAGATGGGAATTACTCTTTTATTGGGAAGCAGTCTGAAAGGAAGGCTGTGAGGGGGAGAAGACTAGATAGATTTCTCCGGCCCTGAAGACCTGGAGCCTGCTTGGAACCCTGAATAATGGGAGGAGCATGCCAGCACCTGGATCAGGGGATTGACCGAACCAGGGAAGAGGAGGAAGATGAACAACGGCCAGGCTGAAAGTTTACTGTCCTTTGGCCTACTATAGGAGTGACCTAAATATATGAAGTAGTGGGAAATTGAGGCACAGCTGCTTCAATGACACATTGGCCACAAGAGAGGGTATGCTGTGAAGACAGCTTTATCACATGTGGGGGCTTGTCTGTGATCCAGTGAGAACCCTGCTGAAAAAGGAGAAACAATGGAAAAGCTACAGAATAGAGGATGTAGCCTGCATGTTGATCAGACCCAGGCCACCTCCTGCAGTTGCTGCAAGGACAGCAAAAGCAGAAGGAGCATCTCCTGCATAGTGCCTGGGAAAAATGACCTCAGGGAGTTAAACAACTCCCAGAGAAGGAGAGCTCAGTAGGGCAGCCTAGGGGTTGGTAAAGCTGGGGTCAGACAATAACCTGGAGGTACTTTATGTATTTTTGAAAAGGTGTCTAGAGCAACAGATGGGCAGAATCATCCTGGGTGGCCCTAGTAGCACCTGTTTTCTCCCAAGAGGCCCAAGCAGAGTATAACACCCCATCTGATGAGCTGGCAAAATCACGTGCCCTCATCAACGAAGTCCTATTAGATCAGTTGGAGCTGACACCTGAAGCCTATCAACACCACTGTAAAATAGAACCAATCCCCCCCATGCAGGCTGTACACAAAGACATGCTCTGTAGAGGGAATTATTGATCAAATTGTCACAGAACAGTTTCTGTGGGTTCTGTTAGTTGGGTTTGGCTGTTTTGGCCAGTTTCTGCCAGTGCTATAATGGCAAGAAAGGAAAGAGGTGTATTTGGGGACAGATAGTACTAAGCAAGCTGAGTTCTGGGCCATAGTAGGAACATAACCTCAAGAAGGCAGGAAGAGATAAGACCCCAGTTTCTGGAAGCTGAGGAATTCCCACCAAGAAGAATTCTGGGCAGGCTGAATTTTTGGAGCTCATATGGGCCATTGACATGCAGGCAGCCCAATTTTTCCTTCAGCTCAGTGGAAACATCTGGAAGGTCTCCAGGGAAGACTCATTTTGTGTTTCAGCTGTGAGTGACTAGAATGTGCCATTAAACACTGTCCCTTGATGGATTGTGATTGCCTACCGTGCTGGTGTAGGCATATTTGTAGTTTGAGAAGCCCCTTAAAAAGGGGGTGAACACCACCATCTGTGAGGAAACAGGTACTGAAGGCCTTGGTGGACTCAGGCTACAGGCAAACTCTTATTAGGTTAAATGGACTTCCACTTGATACTATAGATTGACACTTACCATTCCACATGGCTTATGCACAAGGAGGGATCCGAGTCTACCTACCAGCTGTGTGGACTTAAAGGTACAAGGCCAGCATGGCTGAATGGTGAGGAGTTTTTCATGGCTTGTGATCTAGGGCAGAGACTCAGACTGGCAAAGTTTTCTGGCACTGATATGGTAGGGGATGGTACCAGAGCAAGTAAGAGAAACTTATTCAGAATCAGGGAAGCTAGAATCAGAGTTGCTCGCCCCTTTTGGGCACAAACGAGGACTGGAAAGACTTGTCAGATCACTTGCAAAGTCTGAGACATCTTCACAGCTGGTAGGAAAAACTGGAGGAAGATAAGCAGGGCTTAGCCGAAGTATACATAGAGACCTGGGAGATGGGTCAGAAATGTGTGGGAGCATGGGCAATAATAGCAGACATAAAGGAGGGACAAGGCAGAATTAGGGGGCAAAATCAAATCAGTATCTTAGATGTCTGTATAAAAATGCAAGAAGTATGGGAAATAAGCAGGAAGAACTTGATGTTCTACTAAATAAACACAACTATAATATAGTTGGTATCACAGAGACTTGGTGGGCTAATACACATGACTAGAATATTGGTATAGAAGGGTACAGCTTGCTCAGGAAGGCTAGGCAGGGAAAAAAGGGGGAAGGTTTTGCCTTATGTATTAAAAATGTATATACATTTGCACTGAGGTTGAGATAGACATAGGGGACACTTGATGAGAGTCTCTGGATTAGGTTAAAAGGGGTAAAAAACAAGGGTGATGTCATGCTAGGGGTGTACTACAGACCACCTACCCAGCCAGAAGAGATGGAAAAGGCTTTTTTTAAAAACAACTAACAAAATCATCCAATGCTCAGGATTTGGTGGTGATGGGGGACTTCAATTATCCAGACATATGTAGGAAACTAACACAGCATGGCCCAGGTTATCCAGGAAGTTCTTGGACTGCATTGGAGACAATTTTTTATTTCAGAAGGTTGAGAAAGCTACTGGGGAGAAGCTGTTCTA
Source organism: Pelochelys cantorii (assembly GCA_032595735.1). Lineage (NCBI taxonomy): Eukaryota > Metazoa > Chordata > Testudines > Trionychidae > Pelochelys > Pelochelys cantorii. The sequence goes on from CM064327.1 coordinate 242,123,921, forward strand.
TATTTGATTTTAACAAATAGGGACGAACTGGTTGAAAATTTGAAAGTAGAAGGCACTTTGGGTGAAAGCGATCATGAAATCATAGAGTTCATGATTCTAAAGCATGGTAGAAGGGAGAACAGCAAACTAGAGACAGTGGATTTCAGGAAGGCAGATTTTAGTAAACTCAGAGAGCTGGCAGATAAGGTCCCATGGGAAGGAAGACTAAGAGGAAAAACAACTGAAGATAGTTGGCAGTTTTTCAAAGGGATATTGTTAAGTATCTAAGAGCAAACTATTCCACTGTGTAGGAAAGATAGAAAGTTGGCAAGAGATGACCTTGGCTTAACCAGGAGATTTTACATGATTTAAAAATAAAAAAGGAGTTGCATAAAAAATGGAAACTAGATCAAATTCCAAGGGATGAATATAAGCAAACAATGCAAGTATGCAGGGGCAAGATTAGAAAGGCAAAGGCACAAAACGAGCTTAATCTAGCTACAGACATAATGGGTGACAAGAAAACATTCTACAAATATATTAGAAGCAAGAGGAAGACCAAGGGTAGGCCCATTGCTCAGTGAAGAGAGAAAAACAATAACTGGAAACTTGGAAATGGCAGAGATACTTAATGACTTATTTATTTCGGTCTTCACCAAGAAGATTGATAGTGATGGGATGCCTAACATAGTGAATGCTAATGGAAATGGGGTAGGTTTAGAAGTTAAAATAGGAAAAGAACAAGTTAAAAATTTCTTAGAAAAGTTAGATGTCAAGTCAACAGGGCCTGATGAAGTGCATCCTAGAATACTCAAGGAGCTGATAGAGGAGATATCTGAGCCTTTAGCTATCATCTTCGAAAAGTCATGGAGTCAGGAGAGATTCCAGAGGACTGGAAAAGGGCAAATATAGTGTCCATCTATAAAAAGGGAAATAAGAACTACCCAGAAAACTACAGACCAGTCACTTTAACTTCTGAACAAGGGAAGGTAATAGAGCAAGTAATTAAGAAATTCATCTGCAAACATCTGGAAGGTGATAAGGTAACAGCCAGCATGGATTTGTAAAGAATAAATCATGTCTAACCAATCTGATATCTTTCAAGAAAGCTAAGATAACAAGTCTTGTGGATAGGGGAGAAGCAGTGGACATGGTATACAATTTAGTAAAGCATTTGATATGGTCTCGTATGACCTTTTTATCAATAAACTAGGGAAATACAACCTAGATGGGGCTTCTATAAGGTGGGTGCATAATTGGCTGGATAACTGTTCTCAGAGAGTAGTTACTAATGGTTCTTCTACGAGTGATGTCCCCGTGGGTGCTCCACTGTTGGTGTTGGACTCGTCCCGTGCCATGGATCGGAGATTTTTACAGTAGTGTCCAGTTGGGTTGTGCATGTGTGAGAGGTGCTCGGTGTTCCCGCTTTTGAAGTTAGCGTGCACAGCCCAGTTCCCCTCAGTTCCTTCTTTGCTGCCCTTAGCTACAGATGGAGCTCCAACCTATCTCCTCATCTCACTTCGGAAGAAAACAAATTTTTTAGATAGTATAGACTTATCTGTTCCTGTTCCTCCTCCTTCTGTTACAGCAAATAGTTACAAAAAAAAAACAGTTCTTTACTTCAGCTTGTATATGGTTAGTCAGAACAACAGTTTACCGCCGCACAGTGCCAAGCCTCAGCAAACTGTAAACCGCCAAAAAAATATATAAAGAGGAGGAAAGGCAGCACATGCAGCTGCAAGTGGCATCGTCCATCACCAGACAAAATGCTGGCTTCTCCTGGATTCAAAAGATGTGAGAAATGCCGGGATTCCATGCCAGCCTCTGATGGCCACAGGGAATGCATCCGCTGTTTGGGAGAGATGCATGTATCACAAAAATGCATTCATTGTCACAGTCTGACAGCGAGAGCTTGCAAGGATAGAGAACTCAGAATATGCATGCTGTCCATAGAGAAAGCTCTTGACCCCCATCTGTATAACGGGGGCAATAAGGGCTCAGGCACAACGGCCGCTCAAGGGAACCTCTCCAGCTCTGCACTGTAGAAAGCGCATTAAAAAACAAAGCCCCCACCAGACCACTCCCTCCTATCACGAATGAGTAAGGGAGATGAATCATGCACCTGGGCATTGAAAAATCTCAAGTCTCCTCACTAACAGGCTCAAAAACGTGCGCTAAACAGGCTGTGAAACTGGCTCCCCAGCCATCTAAAACAGCACCTACTAAGGGCCCTGAATCAACAAAGGCACCACTGGCACTGCCGGCACCGCACCAGCGCTGTCCCCGTTGCCACTGAGCACCCAATGCGGCTTTCACCTCCACCACTGAGAAATGACAGGGCAAGCTCCAACTGCCCTCTCCCAGTTCAGACTAACCCCAGATCTCCCAGGGTTCCAACAGCACAGATGCCTCCACTGCTGATGCTAGTGGACTCCGCACCACAGCATAAACCAGCAACGCGCACCATTCCCGAATGCACAAAACACATGCTCCACCAATGACTGACAGAACACTGAAAAACAGATCCCTGGCCAAGTCCTCAGCACAGCATCGTTCTCGCTCCCCCTTATCAAGGAGAAGCTCTCCACTCTCGCCACACTCACCTACATTATCGCAATTTAGTCAGGGGGATTCTAGGAGTGTGTTCTCTTCACAAACTCGTCCCCAGACAGAGCGTGTACATCATATGGGGCACACAGTCTATGGCACTACCAGTACCGCCCCCCCCCCCATGACACCCTGACTGGCAGTACTATCCTCCGCATCCTAGCTGATGGTCCCCCTATAAACTTAAAAAACAATAAATGGTCTGGTAGCACTTTATAGACTAACAAAACATATAGGTGGTATCATGAGCTTTCATGGGCACAGAACTTTCACCCACCATGGACACCTGTACCTCCCATGTGGGATATAGAACTGGTCCTCCACTCACTCACAAAACCACCTTTCGAACCAATGGCAACTTCATCACTTACATTTCTCACCATGAAAACGCTGTTCCTGCTGGCAATCATGTCTGCAAGGCGAGTTAGCAAACTCGCAGCTCTCACAGCCTCGTCTCCATACACCACCTTTCACAAATATGAAGTCATTCTACAACCTCACCCTTCCTTCTTACCCAAAGTTGGTTCCGAATTTCATATCAATGAACCAATAGTCCTTCCCACCTTCTACCCGGAACCACATCGCTCCTGGACCAAGGCCATATTGCACACTCTAGATGTGAAAAGGGCCATTGCCTTCTACCTAGACAGGACTCAGTCTTTTCAACTGTCGCAGAGATTGCTTGTATCCCTAGATGAAAGGTCCAAGGGAAAAACACTTTCTTCCCCGCACATATCAAAATTGATAACATCCTGCATTATCCCCTGCTACTCACTCTAGAATAGAGCATTACTGATGACTCCCAAAGCTCATTCCACCAGAGCAATAGCGACATCAACTGCCTTCCTCAGTGGAGTCCCACTGTGGCGGGGTGAGGCAACCCTGCCACTATCCCTTTCAGGAAGGGGGGGACGCCATGGGGAGTTGCGCGGCAGCAACCCAAGCGGCGGCAGAACAAGCACCGCCAAACGCGCCTGGGGAGGGAGCGGATGGCGGCGACGCTGAAACGCGGCAGGCAAGGGGGGGCAGGGGAAGCGCGAGAGGCAACGCCCTGGCTGGTGATGTCACGTGACGTCCCCAGCGTGATGCAAAGGGGCGGGGCTGAAAGGTCGGCGGGGGCAGACTAAGGGGCGGACGTTACACGCCGGGAGCGGCACAAGGGGAGGATAAAAGCGGGGGTGGGAGCACAAACGGGGGAGGAGGAGCAGGAGGCACCAGGTAAAGGTGTTAGAAAGGGCCGAGGCGAGAGAGTCTCCCCGGGAGCGGGATAGAACGTGTTCCCGGTGGCTGGGTGGAATACGGCCCAGGGCGGGGTCGCGGAGCCTGAGAGCAGGTGTGTTTAGGGGTAAACCCCTACCTGTTACCGCTGGGAGCTTGGTTCCCAGCGTTAGGGCCCTGGGCTGGGGTCCAGGAGTGAGGGAGGGTCCGGACCCCCCTCTCTGCCACCGGCAGGCAACCTTGCTGATTGTAGTCTGAGTCAATCCTTGGGGACTTGATCCCGTATAGGGAGAGTGTAATGGGGTGAGGCGGACAGCATAACCCCATGGGAGTGTGGTGCGCCAATAAAATATCTGTGTCTCGCAGAGGCAAAACCGTGAACCCGTGACACCCACTCCATGAAATACGTCGAGCAGCCCTTGGTCGTCGAATCATACCTTCATGAAGCTGTATGCAATTCCACCATTCTCGACAACGGACACCACAGTAGCTACTGTGGTCCTCTCCGGGGCCTGCAACAATTAGCCGAAGCCCACCTACCATCTAAATGGGCACTGCTACATAGTCACCAACAGTGGAGCACCCATGGGGACATCACTTGAAGAAGAAGGAGAAGTTACTCACTCTGTGCATTAATGATTCTTCTTTGAGATGTGTGTCTGTGTGGGTGCTCCTCTATCCATCCTCCTCCCCGCTTCTTTGGGCATTAATAAGTTGCCAGGAGGGCATCAGAGAAGAAACAGAGGGGAGTCGGGCTGCATGCGCTAACTTCAAAGGTGGGAACACCGAGCGCCTCTTGCGCAAGCGCAGCCCGACTGGACACTGCTGTAAATTTCTCTGATCCGTGGAGCCAGGACGAGCCTGACACCAACAGTGGAGCACCCATGGGAACACACTTCTCAAAGAATCATTGTTACTACACAGCATGAGAAACTTCTCTTTCACAGTCATACTGGAAGGGCATAACAAGTGGGGTTCCATAGGAGTCTGTTCTGGGTCCAGTTCTGTTCAATGTCTTTATCAACTATTTAGATGATGGTATAGAGAGTAGCTTATTAAGTTTTCAGATTATACCAGGCTGGGAAGGGTTGCAAGTATTTTGGAGGATAGACTCATAATTCAAAATGATCTGGACAAACTAGAGAAATGGTCTGAGGTTAACAGGGTGAAGTTTAATAAGAACAAATGCGAAGTACTCCACTTAGGAAAGAACAATCAGTTTCACACATACAGAATGGGAAGTGACTGTCTAGAAAGGAGTATTACAGAAAGGGATCTAGGAGTCATAGTGGACCACAAGCTAAATATGAGTCAACAGTGTGAAACCACATGAGGTCATGTTTAATGCCACCATGGTAGGAACTCTGAATCCTAACCTAGGTTGCAGTGTAAGGAACAAGGACAAGAAGCTGTCTTGGTTTAAGATTGGTTCACAATCATGCTGGAAGGGCATAACAAGTGGAGTTCCACGGGTCTGTTTTGGGACTGGTTCTGTTCAGTAGATTATGCATGAAGTCATCCATTTGTCTGCAATGTGAAATCTGTGGAGAAGATTTAGTCCCTCCCTCTTCTTTTATCCATGAAGAAATACAAGTAAATGTCTGATGGCCCAACAGTGTTGTTTAAAAAAATGGAGAAAATATGGTAATCTTAAAGTCACAGTCAATGAGTCTTAGTGAATATCTCTTATCTACGTAAGCTCTGGAGATTCTCACAATTGCCTGTGGTGATGATTTTGATGGTCCTAGATTTCATTGCCTATTTGATTTAGTGTATTTGACTTCTGTGTTTTCACACAAGTGACCTAAAAGATATATTATACTCCAGAGTAACGTTCAAATTGTTTGTTTAAATTAACTTTCAGTTGGATTTATGCTTAATGAAATCTTCAGAGATTCAGGCAGCTCCTCTGTAATGAAATGCTGTATCTTTGAACCAATGAACAGTGTAGCCAAATTGTAAGGATTCCTCTCTAAATGAGTGGGCTTCTATAATGTTACACTTGGGTGGCACAAGCAGAGTGCTAGATGATTAGTTTATGGTCTAGATCATTGTGTTTTTATTACACTCATAAAAACTGTGTTTCTCCTCATTTTCGTAATGGCTTCAATGAGCTTCTATACCTTCTAAAGGCATATTAAATCGTTATGTGATGAAAGTACTGATTTAGTGAGGATAGTTTTAAAGCCTGTATACCTTAATGTAAGAATTCTTATTTTCATCTGAAATCTAAAGAAATTTCAAGGTGTGGAGGCCTGGGTGAAAAAAAGGCAGAATCTTCCTTAATGTACCTAAGGTGTCTAGTTATAGCATATAACCAATAAAAATCCACCAAAAAATGAGAGAACAATTTTAATAAATTATATACCAATTTAACCCAAGTTTGCCATTTTTGCAGTTTTGAGAATTTGTGTTAGAAGGGATTGATGGATTCTAAAGATCTTGTTGGGAACCTTGGTTCATTCAGAGACCAGTCTTGGGAGATAGGGTGAGAAGAGGGGAAAATACATGTACTCAAAAAAAAAAAATTCCCATAATTTGCCTCTCTGCACTCCCCTCAAAATCACAAAAACTCCTAAACTTTAGAAACACCAAATATATTTCACAAAGTGCCATTCAATTTTAGTACAAAAAATGCTTTAAGGATGTTGCTATTATATTGCATGAGGAAATACATTTATGTTAAAGAAAAATATATTTGTATATGTGCAAGATAGACTTAAAAGAGAAGACTTGATACTATTAAATGGAAACCCTTTTTATTTTACTGTATAATATGCACTTTTAAAAAACTTTTAATTGTATCATTTTTGTGCAGTTTAGGTAAAGGCCTTTTATTTACAAAATTTACATCTCAATATAGTTGCTTATAAACATTTCTTTGAAATAAACATAACCCTTTACAAAAAGAGCAGTTTTCTTTTCACACAGTAATGTAATATGCTAATAAAGACAATGAAAGTTAGATGCAAATATATCAATGTAAACCATAATAATAATGTTTTTTTCGTGATTATGCATCTCAATATTAATTCATAGCAGTTTTTGTGTTCATTCATGAGCTGTGTTTAGAAAGCAGATATGCCAGACAATCTTTGCTTGTTTTCTTGTTTGTGTAAAAACATCCACAAACTCTTTAGCTGAAGAGCCTTGGATTCCTATTTTCCTCTGTCTGGCTATTTTAAATTATTAAACAGTCATGCTGTTTGCTGATTCGTTGTTCTCTTGTACTCCTGCTGTCTTGTATTGGGAGTGGATAGCCTGGAGGGTGGGTTGCACTATTTCATTTTATATCCTACATAAAATTTAAATTAAAAATGCTTGTGTCTGCACATATATTTTTAACACAATGTTTTTGAAAGGAACATTTCTCCACATGAAATATTTCTCAAGCAAAGTATTTTGTTGCCTTTAAGCTTGATTGGTTGCAATTTTTATGACTGTTTCATTAAGGTAGTTGTTCAGCAGCTTTTTCTACATAACAAAATATATAAATAAACAAATCTGAGCATACAAACAATTTCAGTTTGCATTACCTTAGTAAATCAATATACTGTATGTGTCCATCCTGTTTTAGTGCAAAACATTAGACACTAAACTGTTGTGTTTTTTAATCATTTCTTTTATGGATATGAACGTTTGAAAGGAAAAGAGCTGAAAACAGTCCTAATAATGGGAAGTTTATGGGTCGTCTTTGGGGGGGGGGAGGTTAAGGGCATGGATTGAATTCATTGGACATTCTTTAATATTTCAAGGAAGCATGCAAAATATGGTGCCAGTTTATTCAGGGATTTGAAAGCAGCTGCAGAGGAAAAGTGTCTAATGAAAATGAAATAAATTTCCTGTGAATGGAATAAATTTTGATTGTGTGTCTGAGTGCAGTAATTATACATGTCACGCAGTAATTAGGCAGTCACAGTGTGGCCACGGTGTCTGTCTTTGTCTGCAGATGGTCTGGGAGAACGGCTGTGTGGTTATTGTCATGCTGACACCCCTTACTGAAAATGGAGTCAAGCAGTGCTACCACTATTGGCCAGATGAAGGGTCAAACCTCTACCACATCTATGAGGTACTTAAACAAAATATCTGCTTGTAAACTTGACATTAAGTGTGTGGATTGATTTCATACAGAGCAAAATATTGTTTAATCGGATTTGACCTGTAAATTGATCTGAGGTCTCCCATATAATGCTAGTGTAGAAGTACCTTTGAGTTGTTTTATATTTACAGAAAAAAACTATGCATATCTTAAAGACAACATTGTTTACATAGAAAAAAATCAAGTAAATGATGTGTTAAATCAGTAGGATAAAGGATGGCAAATCTTTTACTCATTGATTTGTTATTAAAATATGAAAGTATGTTATAACTGAATATTTATATTTTAAAGGAAAATTGTATATTTATAAATAATGAATTGTACCTTATGAGAGCCATATATGGGTTATATAAAAAGTCTATATATGTGTGTGTGTGTGTGTGTGTAATTATATATATAAATTCCTGTGTAATTAAAACTATTTTTAGCATCTGCCTCAGTTACATAAAAAATAGTTACATTCTTTTTGCTTGATATATCTGGTCCAATATCACATTGTTGCTATATAAAATGACTTCTGGGTTTCTGTATTTTTCCTGGTCTTCTGGTTGAATGAAAGAAAACAATAATACCAGAATGAACACAATGAGAAGAATAAGTAATAAATGATTCTGAGTAGTTAGTTGAACCCCAGAATTATGCATTGTTCCCTAAAATATTGTCAGTTCTAAAAATTATCCTGCTTTTCATATTATGTGTAGGCTTCTGCAGAACTGAATAAATCAGCTTACAGTTCTCAAGTTTAAAAGAGTTTGTTTGTTTATTAAAACTAGTCAGATCATCCTGAGCAGTTCAATCAATGCATTGTAGGCATCTCCAAGTGCAGAATAAAAGGGTAGAACCAAGGCACATTATCTAGTAGCATCTTTTCCATATATATGACCCATTACAATCAATCTAAAATTTTAATTTGGAGATAGTTTTCTTACAAGTAAAAAAAAAATCTAGAAATGTTAAGCATAATTCAAAGAAACAAAAGATTACTCCCCACACGGTAGCAAGAACAGCCACAGTAACTTCTAAATAACAGTTTTTTTCAATGGTGATATAAATTTACAAATTATAAATCTTATTCTTGTTCTTTTCATTCAAAAGATTCCATTCTGTTTCAAAGACCAACTTTCAACTTGAATTCTTGATTGTTGTTTTTTCCCTTTCTATATAATGTAGGTAAATCTGGTTTCTGAGCACATCTGGTGTGAGGATTTCCTAGTGAGGAGCTTTTACTTGAAAAACCTACAGACCAATGAGACCCGAACCGTGACACAATTCCATTTCCTTAGCTGGCATGACCAGAAAGTTCCTGCTTCCACAAGGTCACTTCTGGATTTTCGCAGGTACAGCACAAAGCATTAACAGTTTATTTAATATAAATTTGGGGAACAATTTGTATAGGAAATACTATTATCCTCTGTTTCTGTACTGGAGAGAGGTCCCTCAATTAATAACTCTATACCATGTTTGTGAAGCCACAACCTGTTTATATACAAATGTAGGCTTCCATTCTGCAATATGTATGCATAAACAGTGGTTGGTAATGGGAGAGAGGGTGGCTGATGTAGTTTTCCATATTCTCTCACAAACTAACTGTTCCCTGGCTCCTAAGACTCATTCACTTATCATCCAGGGAATGAAAACATTTGTTTCCTCTAGTTATAGTTTTCCTATGGCTTTGCATTATTTCTCCCTTTCACTGCCATTTACCTAGGTTTGCATCTTCAAGACCTTTTGTGTGGCTACCCTCTGACTCTCACTGCAGGAATCTCACAAATAAATCACTGTGCAGTGTTTATATGCTAAATTCCCACTGAGTTATAGGACCGTGAAGACAAGCCAGTGGGAGTTGCATGCCTTTAAGGATCACAGGGTCAGACCCTTAATGTTTATTTGGTTGAAAGAAGGTAGGAGTCTGAGGAGGGAGAGGCAAATTCTGACAAAGTATGATCGCTCAAGAATTGTAAAGGAGGTTGATACTGCTTCAAAATACAGGTGTCGTACATATATATAAAAAGACAAAATGTTAACCTCTTTGTCAACTTTCTTATTAATTAGTGGATTACTTAAATATTTACTGTTAATCTACATTTTGAAAATTAAAGAAGGAATGACAAAGATTGGAATGAAATAATCACATTCTGCTTGCAAACCATGCTTAAGATGTCCTGTATAGCTATTAATTTATATTAGATACTCCACAGTGATAAATTTGTGACCGGTGAAAAGAGTCTCTGAAAAATTTGAGCAATCAGTTCATAATCCTGCAAGGTACCGAATAATAGCATGTATAGTTTTCTCTTTATTGTAATATTAATTGCAGACTGCAAAGATAATTTAAAGGTCTCAGTTAAATGCTCAAAAGCAAGGAATTCTACGGCCAATTTCTGCCCTCCAGTGAATGGTCATAACACCAACTTAAAGCTACTCTTGTGCCTCTGAGGGAAGAAACTGGCCCTAAATCCAATTGAAGTTGGTGGGTGTTTGTATAATTGTCTGCTGGCAAAATGTTACCCATGGAATTAAGAACAAAACTCCATCCCTGAGCCATCAATCTGTTCTTATGTGTCATATACCCCAGGTTATCTTGTATATCATGGAACTGATCTTCAGATACAACTCCTGCTGAAGTCAATGTGCATTTTGGCAGGAAGAGGGGATAATAGAGAGCACTAGCATCAGAATGGAATTGGAGCGATAATTGAGTTTTCCAAGGATTTTGCTCTGGCTTCTAATCCAAACGCTTAATATAATTATAATGTGGTTTTTATAGCTTGCTTTCCTTTTTTTTTTTAAATGGTACTGTGTGGAATAGAATAGTGTCTATAGTGAACTATCCTATAGTGAAAATCCTGAACTGGTTCCATGCTTTGCAATGTGCAAAACTGCAATTCTGAATTTCCACTTAATAAACAATTTAATACAATTCATTCTATTATAGTGTAGAAGACCAGAGCATTGTTCCAACACAGGGCCTGTTTCTGCCCCTTTGCAGTCAGTGGAAAGTTTGCTATTGATTGCCATGAAAATATAATGAATCCATACAGCCTGATTGTCTAATGTGCTGAGCACCTTCATTTCTCATTCGCTTTAGTAGGAAGCGAGGTCACTCAGTTCACTACAGAATCAGACTTCTAGTGAGACACAATCCCTGTATTAAAAATATGCAGTCTTATAATGAAGTTGTGTGGGAAAATAATAACCACACTATGAAAGGTCCCACTGTATTTTTTTAAAAAGAAATTAAAACTGAAGGGGTAAGGTAGTTCATTTGTCATGCTTCCTACTTGACATAGATGCCAGAATGAACCTGTTAAGATTTAACTGAATTTTCAGTGGTCATTTAATATGTATTCACAAACTACCATAACCATTCCTTGAGTGTAGATTTTGTATTATGGATCTGTAATATTGAATGCATAATAATATTCCTCTGAAAAGTAATCTTTGCATGCAAAATAGATGCTTTTTATGACTCAGTTTCTTGGCCATCTTGTGTTTTTTTTTAATGACAAATGACAAAACATTTTTAATAACACTATTACTCAGATAATTTATTTTATAACTGGTTTTCAAAATAAATGCTTTGCACTCAAAACCTGCTGTTTAAAGTTTCACCTGTGGTGAATTATCACAACTGAGTTATAAAGCCCTCAGACTAGGTGCCTGACAGAATATTGACATCCCCTTATTTAAAGTGATGCTAGCAAGTGCTACTCTCATCCCTTTAATATCCATGTTTTTATGTGCCATGAATGTATTTGTGTGTGTGTGTGTGTGTGTGTGTGTGTGTGTGTATATATATATATATATGGATATGTGTGTATATTTATATATTCACATACATATATGAAGTTAAACATATACATAACCAACCCTCTAGTTTTATAGTTCATCACCAAGAAAAATTGGATTCCCAAAATTACCTTGCCCAGAGTCTATGGAAATATGGATTCTATAACTATATTGAAGTACATTTTGCAAGTCTCTTTGAAAATGGAAAGTTTACATTTCTCTTTTTCTTATGTATCAGACAGTGTTTTAGATGATGTTGCATTTAGCAGGTTAATCAAACCTAGAGGGAAAAAACTATTTCATTTTAATGTAGTTCTTTTAGGTATAAATTGCTGAAACAAGTCTATTTTATATATTAAGAAGTCCATACAAAATGCAGTGCTTAAAAGGTGAGGCTGCTACAGAAACCACTGGTCAGTTTTAATGCTTCTGGAGTCCTAATTTCATTCTGAAGAATAGACCAATCATTATAGCTCTGGACTAGCTTGTTAGTCATGCACTGATATGTGTAATTAAATATTTCTTGAGCCCAGAGGGAGCACATTTACACTTTAAAGAGAGACTGCTAAGCTAAAAGATAATTAGCATCACATGTGAGGGCTTTGCTTAAAATATATATATTATGCTATCACTTCTTGCTGTGTGCAATGGCATTTACTAACACTGCTCACTTTAAAAATGGACAAATTCTTATTTTGCCAGCTAATTAGCGGTTGCCAGTGTCATTTTTGTGATGTTGCAGCTAGTAATATGAGCCCAGTTGCATAGTCACAAAAGTGATCATTGGAAACTGTGACTCTGCTGCAGGGACAATGTGGGAAACCCCTTTTCTGAGCCTCTAACGACCTCTGACCTTTGCTTGCTGATGGTTTGCATGATGATTTCTTTTTCACTCAATGAGCCAAGGGTTGGTTTGTATTACTAATCATTCTTTTCTACGTTAATTCTTCCTGTATTTTATATATATTTTTTCTTAAGCATTCAAGACCTTTGCTTACTGATGAATTTTCGATTCACTCTGCTTAGAAATGGGATACTGGTGCATTTTTTAAATATCTTCATAAAATTGTAGACAAAGCTAGGAATCAACTGGACTGAGTCCCTTTGTTTTAACATGTTGTCTGAAATGTGTGATAATAAAAATGTTTGAAACTTTATCACTATAAATGATAAACTTGAGGTGAATTTTCCCAACATATATCTGTCTGTCTTATTTACAAATAGGATCAATGCAGTTTTTGTTGAGGGTATACTTTCCTCTGTAGTTAATTACAATATGCTTAATATCCTGGTAAAGTTGCTATTCTATAAAGAATGGAATGGAACCGCACAAGTGCAAAAGAAATGACAAACCCTGCTGTCTAGTTGTTTGCTTAAAATGGAGAAAGTTACTCTGTCAAGGTGTGCAGGGGAGGGAAGAGGAGGGTAGAGAGTGACTGGCTACAGTTTGGACATATTATTGTATCAGTTACGTTAAAGACATTTGAAATCTAACTTACCCTGTAATACAGAAATAATTAAATATCCAGTTTAATTTTTTGTTCATCAAGTTGATTCCCAAATATGAAATTTATCTGTTGGGTATAAGACTCCTATATGTGACATTAAGAACAATAATCAAAAGATGTATCCGTACAGACAAATATAACTCTTTAATTAAAAATCTTTTAAAACTGGGAGGGTGGTGGTTTTCAGGTTTTGGTTGGTAATAAGTTAATTGTAAACATTGTAAACATCTATCTCATGAAAGTAGATAACAAGCACACTTAATTTCCACTGTCATGTGCTCTTTATTGGTTTTATATGTATTTCAGAGAATGTGAATTATTCTACCACATTATCTATCAGAGCTTATTAATGCTTATTATAGCAAAAATGTGGATAAAGCCCCTATAATGAATTGCAAGCGGCTGTATGGTTTATAGAAATAAGTTCAAGGCTGGGAATGGAGAAATTCTGAGTTCTAGTCCTAGCTCTACTTATTATTTGCTCTGAAGCCTTGAGGATACATTTCACCTCCCTGCCTCAGTTTCTGCATCTCTAAAATGGGGATTAATCATACTTATCTATCACACAGGTGTTTTGTGAAAATTTGTTTTTAATGTTTATATCTTTAAAGTGCTCTAACAGTGTTATGTGCTTTACAGGAACTACGTATTATTATTACTATATGTAGTTTCTGGTTAGACTTCTTTATGACAAAAAGCCAGTTGTGAAAAGAGAGTTATTTGGAATGTCATTATAATCTTGGTTGCCAGTTTTGGTCAAGGTGTGGGTATCTGAAAGACTGCCTTTCAAATGTAGATCCTTAAGTATTTTCAAGCTGTTCTATAAGCAATTTTTAAAACTATATATGAATGTTTATCTAGCACAGATGTTACAGAATATAGATGAACAACCAAGAACTATGATTCAAGTGATTAGTGATTCTTTAAAAGTCTAATACCAAAGCTCAGAGTTGCTAAATTCCAGCAGCATACTTTATCATGTTTTTTATCATTAAGATTCTGTTATATGCTTGCTCTTAACAGTTATCACCTTGGTGCATCTACACTTCCTTTGGAAGGTGTCTTATAAAATAGTTTTATAGCTGATCTTCGAGTCAGATCAAATGTCTAATCAAGAAGAGGGAAGGATTTTGATTTCTTAGAAAGAACACTTTCCAATTTTATCCTTTGTTCTGTTTGCCTTTTTAATGTATGCATAGACACTTTATATTTTTAGATGAGTAATGTGTTTCACATATAAAATACCTATCTAAAGCAGTAACACATTTTTTTAAAACCTACTTAAACAGATTTTGGTTCTTGTCACATGTTCAAAATCTGAGACTGAGTAACTGAGTATCTTGGTTTACTTCATATTCTTATATAACAATCCCAATACCTTAATACAAAAGCATATCGGTATAGCAGCCCTTTTCTGGCTTTGGTATTTTAGTTACCCCTACCACGAGTGATTAGAGGTCTGAAAGAATAGTTACTTCAGAGTAGTTACTCTTTGCTTTTTTGGAAATAATCTCTTTTTCATACAAGACCACATTATTCTGACTGTAATACCTGCTTTCAATTTTGCATTTAAACATTTCTGTGAGTAAATTCATAAATTCAAAGCTCATTTTGAAAATCAAAATATTTTATGAAAACATCTTGAGATTCTGCCTAACCTGCAAAGAGTTTGGGAAGAGAGTGTCTTTATTTGTTGGCTAACCAGCAATTGGCTAAAAAGTATTATAAAATAATGTTTGGAATTTAAATTATTTGTTCTAACAGGAAAATAGAAACAAACTTGAAACAGAATGATGTATGTAACTTAGTTATTTGTTAAACATGAGCTAATAAAAATGCATATTTCATTAAGAATAACAATGAATATTTGCTTTGTCTTACCACTTGTGATTTTGACAGTTGGCTTAGGAAATTTTACATATAATTATTAATTTTTGTCTGTTTTATTGCAGAAAAGTAAACAAGTGTTACAGGGGTCGTTCTTGTCCAGTAATTGTTCACTGCAGGCAAGTACAAATATTAAAATAGTTTAAGATAAGTTTTTGTGCAGTAAGAAATTAATGTAAATAAAACCAAATGGGTACATTAAAGTTTTAGTTAGTACATAAGCAAAGAAAATGATACTTTCTGAATCAGGTCAAATGTTTATTTAGTTTAGTTCTTATGCTACTAAAACTGATGATCTGATTTCATGGTAAATCTGCCCTTTAATATGATGTTAGGTGTTAATTCACAAGTTACATCTGATTTCTGTATTTAAAAATCTCATTTACTGCTTTTTGATTTTAGAAATATTCTTCAAAGTTATTTCAGTTCTTTGTATTCCCATTTTAGACTATGTGTTTTGCATTGTTAAATATAAAAACATTTATCTATGTTTATTTATGTTTTTTTAATAATCATGATGAGAGGAAATAGGATGGGGAAAACTGCCCACTTGCTGGACAGTAAGCTCAAACCTTCTAAACATAACTTTATTTAAACCTGCCAGTATGGTGGATGTAAATGGGAGCAGTTTGGTGGCTCAATACAGAACTTAAAGTATCAATGCAAATGCTCATTTTTGTAGTTGTAGGGACCAGGTTATATAGTGAAGGCTATGTTCTCATTCTTTACCAACTTCCTTTCTACCTAAGATGCTTTTGTGGACAGGGGAAAGATCATAACATTGGAAGGAATCACCACGTAGCTTACTATGTGCTCCTTCATGTTATTGGAGGGTGGGGGGGTGGGGAGAACAGCAGCATATTTTGCATATGTCACAAGCCTGCTGGGATCATTATGTAGGGATAGGATCATATAACACATTGTGTAGTGATACTGTCCAAGAAGATGCACAATATGGAGGGGAGCCTGTGTCTCACTGAGAAGGTCCAAAAAAGAAGGAATAATATAGAAAGATCTGTCCTTTAAAAAGTTTGCAGGTTGTCTCTTAATCTAATAGATGAAAATGTCTCTAACATTCAGCCTAGCACTTCTTGCTTTATTGGGTCTGCCCATGACATTGTCACTACTTGGATGAATTAATAAGATTCAGGGGGAAGAGTGTTGTTTCCTTTACAGTCAGGAATCGGGCGTGGTGTAAAGAAAGCAAAAGATCTTAGTACCACTAGCTGCCTCTCTGCAAAAATTGTTCTAGTAAATCATTCAGATCAAACTTCTCCCACCTATGGAGATTTATCAAAAATGTGTTTTCACAGCCTATATGTAGATGGAACATTATAAAGCACTTTACAGTGTTGCATTTTTTTCTTCTTAGTAATACTGTAGACAAAGTGTATCACTAAAAATAATTTACTTGGAAAAAATAACTAATAAATTGGTCCACACATGCCCATTTTGAGAAATATTGGTGAGGGAAGTGAAAAAAATCTTTTACTTAAAGTCTTAATTATGTTTGCTAACAGCAGCCATAAAAGAACATCACGCTGCCAATTACAAGCTGCTCCCTGACAGAAATACAAACTGCATTCAGATTAGGTAGCTTTGCCTCCTCGCAAGGCTTGATCACAAATCTCTGAGGGAGAATTGGAAATACACTGAGGTTAATTTTTTTTTTAAATCACATGGTAATATTTTTCCCCCTTATTATAACTGAGGCAAAATTAAACAGGACGGGTGGGGAAGAAATCAATAGAGAAATTTAGAGATTTTTCAGGTCCAGATGTCTAGTATCCTTTTTTTTGGGGGGGGGGGGCAAAGAAAGAATTTGATCCTTAAGTAATACAATATTTTTAGTTCTTGGATAGAACTCCAGGAAAGCGGAACATAACTAAAAGGAAAATACACCACTATGGTGCATATGCAGAGTAACCTGGCTGCTCAAGTACAAATAGAGTTAGCAATCATTTTTGGAGGATTCTAGATGCTGTTCTATTCCCAGCTCTTGTGTGATTGTCTATTGTATGATTCTTGATCTTGGATACAAGATTCCATAAGCTTATTATGTGAACACTTTGTGAATAGAAATGGCTGTCTGTTGTGGGATTACTGACCCTTTCACTGTTGTTTAATGATTTTTAAAATAAACACATCTTTGGTTCTATAAAACAAAACCCTGCTATCCATGTAGAACAACAGTTAATCCTACATGAACAGCTTGTGTTAATTAAAGTCATTACAAGCTTTCTCTCCCTCTTCTCTTATTCTTGTTTCCTTCCTCATCTATCCTCTCTTCCTCTGTATGAAACAGTATAAAAATAATGGTAGCTACCTTTCTCTTGAGTCTAGTTGTTCATTGATGATTTTTTTCCTTCTCCCTTTCTGTTGGCAGTGATGGTGCAGGAAGAAGTGGAACCTACATTCTAATTGACATGGTTCTCAATAAAATGGCCAAAGGTGAGAATCAAAAAGCTTGTGGCTTTCTCAGTGCTGAAAGATGTGGTGGTGTTACCATAGTAACATACAGAGAAGTATTCACAGAAGGCCCAAGAATAAATTAGAAACAAATTGTACCCTTTACTGAATGATCTTAAGTTTATTTTCAGTGCTCATGTTATCTTAAAAAATAACGCTGTTCATGAACGGAGTCTATACACATATGCTGTTGGAAGAAGCAGGATTTGTATCTTTGACTTTATTATTTTAAATATTTTTACAGCTAAAAAAAGATTTGAACTATATGATAAATATTTAGTGTTGTTGAATCAGTAAATGGTTTTTTTTTTCAGTGTGTTGTACAAGCAGCTCATCGACATAGCAGTAAACACAATTACGTGCCTTTTGAGAAGTGGTGTTTCAGGGAATATGGCAATGAAATGGATTGAGAGTTGGTTGACTTGCACTGTAGTCTCCGCTCTGTCATTGTCTGTTTACAGATCTTGGACAGGTCACTTAACTTCCCTGTGTCTCTGTTTTGCCCATCTGTAAAATGCTCCTTTCTATAGAGTGTTTTAGCTATGCAGCTGAAAATCATAAGTAGTCAACATTATTATTTATTATACCTTTATTATATTTTAATTCTATGACTTGTCTTAGGGAATGATGCAGTAATCTTTCTTTTTATTCCCCAATAAATATTTGATTATGGGAAATGTTAGGGTACATGGCGAAAGTCATTATCTGAGAAACAGACCATAAAATAAAGTAAATTACCCACTGTTTTAAAAGTGTAATACTTGGGAGTTTCAAAAGTGCTCAGCATTAGTCATTTACCTGAGTAGGAGCAGAGGCAAGCCAATGCTGAACACTTCTGAAAACCCTATCCTATATTATACGGACTTGGTCAATCAGTATTTTGCTTCTATGTTCTACCCCTTTCACATAATTTCTGTCTGTGTTGTATTCCTACAGTGTAAGAATTTTAAGGGTAGGGAATGTGTTGCTTTTGTGTTTGTACAGCACCAAGCACTTTCAGAAATAAATAGTAGTCTTCTGTCTTCTCATCACTGTTCTTCTGCAACCCTTTTTTTAAACTAGTGCAGTGGCCAGTCATTCTAATCATGGTACCAATATTGTTTAATTAAGTGAACTAATCTTAGCTTCATATGGTTTAAAAATTAAATACATGTTTTCGATTTTCTGTTACGTCTGAAATTGTCATGTCCAAGAAATAATGACTTGCCATTCCTTCAGATGCAGGAGTTTTACATTTCTTCTCCTCTAGTTCTGACTGCTAACATGTCTCATCAAACACACTCATAAAGAGCTATAGTTTGTGCCCTTGAGCATCATGTGGAACTTGCTATTGATGTGAAAAGAAGTTACGTTGCCTGCTTTATGCCAAGTCCCAGAGTGAAGATTTTCCAGCAGGACGAGATGATTTTTTCCAATCTCTTTGGATAGCGTATTTGTGTTTTGTGAAAGCATTTGCAGGAATTTCAGCTACATGGTACATTTTTGTTTCCAGTGGCAACTTGATCTCTCCAAATAATATATGTGATACAAGGTAAAACTGATTCATAGTTTCTATTAAATATTTGTTATACTTTCATTCAGCCTTCAGCCAGGAGAGGATGTGATGAACAGTAAATTTAAAATATATGAAATGTACTTGCATATAGAAATAAATTAGATGTATTTTCTAGCTTCAGGCTTTCGACCACTTAAGGAAGGGTTGACTTTGTTGTAAGAGCACTAAAGAATGCCATTTATTGACTCCATTGTACCATGTAATGTCAAATTCCATTTTAAGTGTGGGCTTAGTGTTGCACAATACAAGACAAGTCATGTGAAACTGGCCAAAGAAAGGAGTCACAGGGCTTTTTAGATTGGTCACCCCCATTTTGTTCTTGACCTGCTCCCCTCTGCCAATGGGGGTGTGCAATTTGAAATCCTCTGACCTGGTGCTTTGGCTGTAGTTTAAATGAAAGATCAAAGGGCAAAGCGGGCATCTCAACCCTGCTGAGGTGGGCCTTTCCCAGGCTGTCACACTGTGAGGCAGCCAAAGGTTTTGTTCTGACAGGAATCTAGGCCCAGTCTGTGAGGCCTAGGCCTTCTTTGTCTGGCCTGAGAAGTTTGAGGCCCAGGTTGAGGATCCAATGTTCATCAAATGATCAAAGGCCTGAAGCCCTGGACATGAAATCTTTCTTTCCATTTCCTTTTCTTAAAGAATGAATTGCACGAGTACCAAAGAATGCCATTTCCAAAGCTTTTATGTGGAGGGCTAGCTCTAACTTTAGAGTCCTTCAGTTCTAAACAGAAAAATGTAAGTGCACTTTCAATCTGGGCCCAGCTGCAAGGCCAGCATCTACTAACATTTCTTTCAAAAAGGCTTTTAAGGATTAAGGCTTCAGTCTTTCAAAAAAAAGACTTTTAAGAATAAACTTAGAATAAGTTGAGTTATTGTTCCACTGTCTGGTTTATTAGAAAGTAGACAATAATGCATTTTTAAATCGACGTAAATAGAGGACTATTTAGTTTCAGCAGTGGGAAAGTAGAAAACAATCAATAAAACACTTTGGCTCTTTAGTGGGGTTTTTAATAGGGCAGATTTAGAAAAGGGTGCTCCTTTTTCATGTAATGATTTACTTTTCTACATTTGAAATGGTTTCCTTTGGACATTTAACTGTAAATGCTTTTGTCGTTTAAAATTTCCACTCCTAATCACATAGTAAATTAGTGCTAATACTTCTGTTATAAATTCAGACCTATTGTTACTACAGCTGCTCAGAGTTGCACTAAAACTGTACTGTTTTATACACTTAAAGCAAACAATTAATTATTAAAATTATTCAAAATTATGGCAGCAGAAATCAATAGACAAGGATTTCATATTCTCTATTAAGTGGTACAACTTGACAATGATATAACATTTGCTAAATCTTCCTAATCACACTTTCCCCCTTACTAAAAAAACAAAACACCTCCCACACTGCACTTCAGTTGCGGTGGCATAAGAACATTAAAACTAACACTGATCATTGAAATGGCACCGCCAGAATACTTTCGTCATAAATGTTAAGGATTTCCTCCTTCGTTCTATGCTTGAGTAGAGGGCAGAGCATATGAAAAGATCTCATGATGCTGGGGGAAGCACTATGCTGAGTAAACACATTCCAGTCCCCAGTTGCCATTGTTATTCAAACAACTTCAGCATGCGTTTTTGGAGCCCCTTTGACTTCACACATCATCATGAAGGATTTCTTGTTGGCCTGTCTGTTTGTAATGATTTATCGTATACTCTTTATTGTAAACATAGTAGCTGTATTTGTGTATTGTAAAATCCATTAGTTAAAGGTGCCATGTTAAATAATCTAATTGTATAAAATTGGAATAGTTAAGACAGATGATGATGATATCCATTCTGTACCAAATTTTCAACATGGACAGTCTCTTCCACTTCATTTTTATGCTCTGCAATAACAAATCAGTCATATCTGAATGTCCAAAGTATTCCTCTATCATGGGGGCAGTGAAAAGTTTTAAAATTAAATTTATTTTGATATTTAACAATTCCAGTAGCTTCAGTGTTATGCTCTGCCATACAGGTAATTTTGCTAAAATATTGCTTATATTATTCCTTATGCAGATCAGTGCCATAACAAAGATCTAATCCTGTTCCTATTGAAATCAATAACAAAATTCCCATTGACTTGAGTGGTGCCTCATGTTTAGCATTACTGAAAGCTCTAGAACTTGACACCTCTAAATGGTGATATTCCATTTCAATGAGCAGTGGAATGTTAAGGGTGTTACAGAAAAGTGAACAGGGAATACTGCCTTTTCAGTTTCCAGATGCACATTTTTAGTCCAAGCCTTGGCCCTGAGTGAAAAGTTTAAGAGGTTTCCTTTCAAATCAGTGTGCATTTTCAGTGTTTGAGTGAGGAAAGAAAATGACAGGTCATTGTTGGTTTTGGTGATTAGAGATTGCTTGCTAGAGTGCATTTCAGAGGCCGTTTCCTGTTATTAATTGTAACATTCTTCATTCAAATGTTCACACTAATATATTCAACAAGATTTTATTTAGCTTTTTTCCACAGGGCTGGAGAACCTGATTTCGATAAAATAATCCATCTGATCTTTCCCCCAAAGCCACACCAAACATGAAATTGTTTGGGCTTTTTCTTTTTTGAAACTAAGAACTTCAGTATTCTTCCCTTCCTCACCTTTCTTTTATGCCCTTTTTCATTCTGGTAGCGAAGTACTGAAATACTACAAGAGACTATTATTGGAGTATTTTCTGGTAGGATGAACAAAAGAAGGAATCTGAATGAGACTTCAAGTTTTGTTTTCTCTTTGGAGAGTTTTGGAGAGTGCAGATAATTATTTGACTCTTCTTCCAAATGTGAAAGCTAGAAGGATTCCTTAGTTCCTCTTGTGACTGATAACTACCAACAGCATAATGCCTGAGCATTTAGCTAAACAGATACCTTTTCACTAAGGTATTTTGCGTATTCATAAACCAGATCTAACAAGCATAATCAACTGACCAAGTCACCTCCACTGAAAAGAAGGCTGTATAAGATAAGACTTGTACACAGTAGTATTTTAAATTGGATTTAATCCGATAATTTTTCTGTTCTTGTATAAATATTAAGTAAAATTCTATTTTCCAGTAACAGTGATATAAATAAGGATCAGCTTCTTGGACTTCAGTTATCACTGGATTTATACTGGGTAAAAAGAGAATAGATTTGGTTCTAGGATACAGTTTCCATTGTAAACACTATAGAGTGATTATTACAGAGTGGATGGACTAACTACAGTTTAAAGAGAAGATTGTCATCTTATTATTTTTTTGATATTTCAGAAGCTGTGAAGTGGGACTAGAAAGTGATGGAATTCCTCTGGACAATTTAGCACAGAAAAATTCTTGAGCTTTAAGATGGGTAGTTGGGATTTATTTATTTTTGTCTTTTAGGCTTGATTCCATTTTATATATATTATCCTTGAATTCTGTATCTAGATAGTTAAATTTAGATAACTTAGGGAAAAAATAAGGTCAGTAAAACAAAGTTGTAGGTTTTGCTGTCTGCATTTTTGTATTTTCTAGAATCTTGCATCCAAGTCTTAGCAATAATAGTGGTCAAATAATGTCTGAAATGTTACTGTTGATTTTTATGAAGAGACAAGATGGATGAAGTAATAACATTTATTGGACCAACTTCTGTTGATGAGAAAGAGAAGCTTTCAAGCTTACAGAGAATTCTTCAGGTCTCCTATTCATCTCTTCTTCAGTCTTTTTTATGGAGGGGTTTGGGTTTTTTTTGCATCCACATATGCATATTATATATTAACCAAGGCAGTTCTACAAGTGAATTGGTTTTATGTAATGTAACTGGCAATGAGTTACCCAGGAAACACAATTAAGCAATATTGCTTGTTGCAGGCAATCCCACCACATAATTGACCACAAAGGGAGCTTTGCCCCAAGCCACAGTCAAAAGTGCACGGTGGATGTCTCGGTCAAATTTTTTTTGTTAATGGTAGAGCTTTCCATGAAAGGCAAATTTGTGCTCCTTAGAGCAAACAGTTTAAAGCACATTTTAATTGTATACATTTTTGCTTTTAAATAACACATTTGGATGAGTAGCATTATGTTCATTTTTTTGAATAAGCGATTGATGCTGTAAAGTTATCCATTAATAATAAAGAAAACAAAAACCTAGGAAAATCTTGAACATACCAGCAAGCTTCTACTGAAAAATGAGTGAAAGCTCACTGGGAAAGTGGTGCTGGTTTATATTTCCCGAGCATGTTCTGAGGACTGATTGAGCTGATGTTTTCCTTTATGATGTATAGACGTTGTAAACAAAAGGCAAACAAGTTATTGATGTGATTTTTTTTTCTTTTTAAATACTTTGAAGTTCGCAGAGGTTGCTCTGTAGGAGTCATTTTGTGAAGTTTCTGTGCAATTCTTGTAATTTTATAGAAGGCTTTTGGGACTTAAAGTAGGGTAGAAAGTAATTCTGATTGTTCAGGGCATGGGGCACATGAATTGTGAAGAAAGATTGATCAGACATGGACTATACCTTGGGGAAAGAAAAACTAATGGGGTCCCCATAGAGCTTTGGAAGATCCTGAAAGGAATGTATTGATGTCAGTAAGCAGCTTGAGATAGTAACTAATTTGAAAACAAGAGGTCATTTAGTGAAGCTGAGGAGACAAGCATATAAGGAATTTGGGCAGCATTTCTTTACACAAAGGATAGGTTAGAATATGGCCCAAACTGAAAAAGCCAGCCATAGAAATAATGTGCTATCAGTTCAGTAAGCAGCTGGACAAATATTTGGAAAATGAGGTAAATACAGAATGAAGAACTACATTTTTTCAGTTAATTTTATGCAGTCAATCCATAAAATGGATTTAAAGAGAAGTGTTTAATTGACCAAAGGGTAGTCTTCTGGGCTTAAAGATACAATGTAGTTTATGACTCCAAAGTATAATTTCTGTTCAGTCTTAAACTAATTACATTGCAACTCTTCATAGACTTGTGCAGAATGGTTGCATATTTTCTTCAGTTCGTTCTGTGTAGTATCTCATGGATGCTCCATCACTAGCTAATGTACTCCCAATAAAAAAACAGTAAGATAAATATTCCTCCTGCAATATGAAATATCCATATGGGCCACCTGCATCCCAGCATTAGTCTGTGTAATTCATGTGTGCACGCTCCATGCCTTATTACATTTTTGAAATATTTTTTTCCTTTTTCATCACTGTGGTTTAATATTCTTTTCACTGGTGTACATGAATACTTTTCCTGTAAAATGTGAAACACTGACTGATTGTAGATTTAAAAAAAAAAATCTTGTGTGTATATATTGACTGTGATGAAGATTCCTAATAGGATAAGAGTAAAATGTATTGCTATCTGGATTGAAAAAGTGGCTATGACCCTTAAGATTCGATCTAATATTCTTATTCTCATCCCCAAATATACACACCGGAATCCACTTTTTGCAGCCGAGTGGGATAACAGGCTTTTACTGAAAACTCCAGTTTGTATTTATGATCTGTATTAAATTATATATGGTTAGGTTTTCTTTCCCTCCTCAGAAGCGTTACAGCTTCACTTACTCTATGCTGAGGCTTTTCTTTGTTTACAATCTGCAGCAGTTGCAGCAAATGAGAATTGCTTAAATTTTTACAATTTCTGTTCATCACCTTCAATTTAAAAAATGTTTTTACTCCAAACATTGGTTACAAGTGTATTTCATTTCACTTGCCTTGGAAACAAAGCAGGACAAGGAAGAAAGAAGAGGTCCCACATGCTTCCTGCAGAGTCTTTTATGGCTGGCAGTGGTTGTTTTTAGCTTTTGTCCAGTGAGGTATATGGAAGAGCCTGCAATGGGCTACATGACTCCTAAGACACATGGCTTCTATCCCTTCGGCTCCAGGCCTACATTGTGCCTGGCTGTGGGTGTGTCTTTTTTTATTTAGGTTCCATGTTGGTTTTTTTTTCATATTTCCTTCCAAATTGTTGAAGAGAACAAAAGAGCAGCAAAAGACAAGAGTTATAGGCCTCATACATTGTTGAATTTGGAGTTATTGTTTGGGTGCCATAGAAACTAATGGTCAGTGAATTGGCAATATTCTCCCAATATATACACACACTTGGATCAGACATCTGACTTTCGCTGCTGTCATTATACATCTACCCTTAAGATGTGTTGTTATTTACTATTTTGTAATATTAAAGCATGTTACTCCAAAATGATTCTTTCCTGGCATGTCTGACAGACTGCATATACTGCACAATACATGTCTGAAGCTGAAAGTCTGCCAATCAACAGCATCTTACAAATATTAATTGGACCTCTTTCAGCTTCTAGCAATGTCATTGAAAAGAACTGTCGTCAGGACTGTTTCCTTGGAGATTTTAATAAAACAGGTTTTAACCAGACCTAACAAGACCCTTTGCCCTTCAAGAACTAATACAAAATCTTTCTGATATAGTAAATATAAAAAGACTCATTAAAGAGGGAGTAGCTCACAGGGATGAAACTGAGCACCTACAAGGCACAAAAAGAAATGTATGGCAGGTCATTTTCTATATTCTCTTTAGTGTTTCATTTTTTTCTGATTGGAGGAGAGATTATTTTTACACAACTTGTAGCCTCTTCCATAAGGATACAATAGAAGTCTTAATAATCCCATGTTTGTACCCCCACACACCAGTGTCACAACTATTTAAACAGTAATATAGATTATCTGTGTAATTAACTGAGCACCTCTCAACCACGAATGGATTTTGTCAGAAACAGCCTTGAGCATTTTGCCAGCAAAGGTGGTAGACTTCAGGATTCTTTTGGAAGAGATCTCCCGAAAAAACTTCTTCCGAAAGAGAGCATCTACACAGCAAAAGCGCATAGAAAAAGCTATCTGCTTTTTTGAAAGATAGCATCCATTCAGTGTGGATGTTATCTCACATTTAAGCTGTGATTACTATAGACAGAGTGGCCACCAGGGCACCGTGCTTCTTCCTCTTTCCTCTTCTTTCGAAAGAACTCCCTGTTCCTCGTCCACACACGGCTTCTTCCTTGTAGAAAGAAGTTTACCAATGTTGGAAAAACCCCTCTGTTCTTTCGATTTTTTTTTTCAAAAGAATGCAATTGCAGTGTAGACATAAGTGTAGTTTTTTTGAAAAAACAGCTGTTTTTCCAAAAAAAAACCCTCTTCAGTGTAGACATACCCAGGACGTTGACATCCAGGGCAACCACCTTGATTGCCACTCACAGATCAGCTCTGGATTTTATCATTGCTGAATCCCTGTGAGAGGTGGAAGTAGTATTCCATTTTAGAGGTGATGAACTTAAGCCACAAGGTAGAGTAAATAATTTTACCCAAGGTCACACAGGAAATCTCTGAGTCAGGAGTTGAACCCAGCTATCCTGCATCCTTACCAAGTACCCTAACTCACCCTATAATGTTCTTAGCAAATAAATGCACATGCACCAGGGGTGGGGAACCTCTTTGAGTCAGGGGCAGTTGACCCACAGAAAAATCAGTTGGGGGCCGCACACAAGTGAGAAGCAAAATGAGAAGCCTCTGACAGAGAAGGAAAAAAACACTCATTGCCTTTGCACACCATTCCCTTCGCACACCAGGACCTAGGGGTGCCCAGGCTAGTAGATTTTGTGTACTCCAGCCCTGTGGCTGGGTGGCAGGGGGGCTGGAGCACCAGCATGGGATCCCTGAGCCTTGGGGGCTAGATCCAGGTAAGCCAGGGTCACGTCCAGCACCCGGGCCTGAGGTTCCCCACCCCTGACGTATAGAATGCACAACTTTCATCTTTTTCTAGAGCATTTGCTGCTATGTCTGAAAGTGATTCCTAGAATGAATACCCTCCTTTGTGTAACACAGATGGTTAGCTAAGTAAAGACACTGGACTCTTATAAGGCTTTTGCCCTTGGCTTCAGTGTAAGCATGTGAGAGGATATTATGTAATATATAATGTCATGTTTTAGTTGTTCACAAGATTCTTCTGATAAAATGCTGCATGTATGGGACCCCAATACGGACTGGGGTCTCTAGGCATTACAGTAATATAAGTAATATTAATATCCTATTTATTTAGATATTGTGAGTTGCCTGTGGGAACCTTAAGGCATGTCTACAATAGGAAATGATTTCAAAATTACCAAAATCGACATCATAACTCCCAAAATAACAAAATCAAAATAGTGCGGCCACACTACGGGGGAGCATTGATATTGCTCAGAATTATTTTGAAATAGCGCACCCACACTGATTAGAGACTGCCTCAAAGTTAGAGCCCCCAGAAGCACTTTGGGGAGGGCATCAGGAGGATGGATACTTCTTGTGGCTGCTTGGTCAGTAAGTATCCACCCTCTCTACGGGCTCCTCTCCACAGCCACATCTCACAGGCCACTTCTACACTGCCTGCCACCCTGCAGGACACGAAAAGGACATGGTGTGCTCTGGTTGCCCGTGCAGACACCACACACCACAGCACTGACAACATGGAGCCAGAACTGCTACAAAGCAGTGCCAGGCTCACAAGCTGCATGCTGCTCCTCATGGTGCAGTTTGTCCAAACTGCCCACATGCTGCTCCAGCAGGATAAAGACAAGCCCGAACTGGAGGACCTCTTCACCCAGGTCCTGATGCTCCTGTTGCTGCAAATGCCCCTAAATCACCTGGACACCATCGAATGCCACTTCTGGCAGACGGAGACCAGTTTGGACTGGTGGAACTGCATCATCATGCAGCGATGGGATGACCAGCAGGGGCTCCAGAGCTGCAACCTGCCATTGCCTTGTGGAAGCTCATCACACCAAACAGGTACCTCTCCACTGGGAACCAGTTCAGTATGGGGAAACCCACAGTCAGGGCTGTGCTCCCGCAGATAGCCAAGACCATCAATAACATGGGCAACGTCGATACCATCATGGATGGCTTTGCCACCGTGGACTTCCCCAACTGTGGTGGGGCCATAGACTGCACACACATCCCCATTCTGGCCCACGACCACCGTGCCTCAGACTACGGAAGGGGTACTTCCTGATGTTCTGCAGGCCTTTGTGGATCACAAGGGACGCTTCACTGACATGAACATCAGCTGGTTGGGGAAGGCGCATGATGTCTGCATCTTTCAAAACTCATGCCTGTTCCAGAAGGTGCACATCGGCACTTTTTTCAGGGACATGGATATGCCCATCTGTATCCTGGGCAATGCAGGCTACCCCTTGCTCCCCTAGCTTATGAAACCTACACGGGCAGCCTGGATCCCGCTATGGAGAATTTCAATGCCAGATTGAGCAGGTGCCACATGGTGGTGGAGTGTGCATTCGGCCGCTTAAAGCGGAGGTTCAGGAGTCTCCTCACCTGCCTGGACCTCAGCAAGCACAACATCCCCTTTGTGGTGTGGGCCTGCTATGTCCTCCACTACCTGTGTGAAGGCAAGGGGGAGACTTTCCTGCCTGGGGGAAGGGGGAATAGAATCTGAATTGCTGGCCAGGGCTTATGAGCAGCCGGACACCAGTGCCATTCGATAAGCACATAAGGAGGCTGTGCTCATCCAGGAGTCCTTGAGGGAGAGTTTCAGCCAAGGCCAGCTGCAAGACTCTCCTCCATGCCACTCCACAAGGGGCTCCTCCTGCATTCCCCCTTTGTGCTTTTCCTTCTCCCCACCCCTCCCTTCCCACGTTTCCCCCCTCACCTTCAGAGCAAATAAAAAAGCCTTTTCTAAAACAAATAAGTGTGTTTATTTGGGGGATATAAAACAGGGGCGGGACTGGGGAACGAACCTGGAATGGAGGAAAGGGAGGGGGGCTCAGGGATGGGGCTGAGAGCGGTGCCTGCCTCAGTAGGCTCATAAGGCTTCAGCTGCCCTGCGGGTCCCACCGCCCCATGTTCTGGGGCCCTGGTGGCCCCTGGGGAAGCCTTGGTTGGGCGGGGGCAGGGAGCTGGCTGGTGGCCCACTCCATGCATGAGGCCATGCACTCCATCATTGAGCTGAGAGAGGAGCACATGGCCTCATGCTGGCATGCCAGCTTGTCCCAGGCAGCCTTCCACAGCTCCTGGTCAGCCCAGCGCTCCTCCCCGTCAGTGGCCCATTCCCGGTGCTCCTTGTCGAGCCTGGAAGTAGGCCATCTGCTCACACATCAGGTCTTCCTGGGTTCTCTTCCTCCGGCAGATCCTGTGGAGTCAGGAAAATGGTGTGGGAGGTGGTGGAGGCTCCACGCTCACAGCTGGCCCAACTGTGAAGAAAGGTTACAGGGGCAATCATCCCAGGAGACACTGTGCATGAAGCCTGGCCCTGATCTCTCAGCAGACACAGAACATCCTTACCGGGTTTGTCTGACTCGTGGGAGTCATCCTGTGGGGAAAGGGGAACAGGCTACAGGATGAGGAGCAGGTCCTGGCTCATGGGCATGATTGCGTGGCTGGCCTGCCCCTCCTCTTCCTCTTAGTCCTCCACAACCCTGCCCTCATAGAAGTTGACGCTGGGCATGTCCTGGCCAAAATCAATGACGATGGGGGGGAGGTGACAGGCCCCCTTCCCAGGATGGCATTGAGCTGGTCATAGTACTGGCATGTAGGCCAGCCAGAGCTCCTTGATTTGATTTTCATCCAGACCCGGTTGAGGGTAAGGATGTTAAATTTAGATTAATCAACTAATCGAATAGTCGATGTAATTCACATCGACTATTAGATTAGTCGATAAAGGTGCCTCCGCCTTTGAAATGTAGCAAGAGCCCTTCCGGGGCTCATGTACATTTCAAAAGCAGGGAGCACGGGGCCAGCAGGGGACTGTTTGAGTCCCCAGATCACCCCAGGTTCTTTGCAGTGCTTCTGCCCTGTTCTTGCTACATTTCAAAGGTGGACGCGCTGCCAGTTCCCAGTTGCGCCCCTGCCCCTTCCCCCCAGCACTGTCACTGTGGGGAGAACTGGCCTTTAAGCTGCCCCTCTCTGCCTCTCTCTGATAGAGGCAGCAAGAGGAGGAAGCGACTAGTCAAGTCACTAGCTGACTATCCGATAAGCATTTGTTACTTGACTAGTCACTTACATTCCCAGTTGAGGGTCCAGTTGTGTCCTTTTCCAGACATGCTGGTGGCCATCTGGCTGTAAACATCAGCATTTCTCTTCCCGGTGCAGAGATCCTGGAAGTTGATCTCCTCGCCCCAGACCCCAATGAGATCCAGGATCTCTGCACCAGTTCAGGCCAGTGCTCTCTTGCATCCCTGGCCAGTGGCAGCTGAGGGTGCTGCAGGAGGGCTGGCAGCCTTGTGGGGCTCAGAAGGAGCACTGGGGTCTGCCATGGCTCCTGGGATGGTGCTGTGTGGCACAGGGTTGGCAAAGCTCTCCTCGTGCCACAAGCCCATTTCCTGCAGTCTGCTGCTCTAAGCTCCACAGGAGGATGGGAGGAGTGGAGCTTGCAGGTATGGCCAGAGCAGCCACAAGTGCAGCTGTAAGAGGTCTCTGGAGGCCAATTATTTTGAATTAGCAGCACCGGAGCATCCACACTAACGCTATTTTGAAAAAACAGTTTTAAAATAAGCATTATTCCCCGAGGAAAGCAGGAGTACAGATTTCAAAATAACCAGCCTGTTATTTCAAAATAGTGCTTGATAGTGTGGATGCTCTGCTTGTTATTTCGAATTAAGTGAGACTTACTCTGAAATAACTCCCTAAGGTAGACCAGGGCTCAGAGAGCCTATTAAAGTGAATCTTGACTAGCTCATGTGTATTATTTATTATTACTGGATATTCTACTGATATGATTTTCTGCAAGCCAAACATTTTACCATTGGGGGGGCTACTAATCTGGAGTACCAGCTGCTAAGTAAGTACCAGTTCCTACACTGCTGCCCAGGGGAGCAGCAGGGGTTGGAGGAGAGTTGACCCTAAACTTCAGAAACGGTTTCTCTCCTTGGGGCAAAATATAACTCAACTAGCATCTTTTCATGTTTTCTCTCTGTTTGGGCTAACACTCTCTGATGTGAATTTTTGGTCAATCACTGTAAATGCTGTGATCTTTTAAAATGTTATTGCTAATTACTAAAGGCTGAATTCTGCTGCTTTTCTGATACTGAATATTGGTTTCTGGCATGTGGTGGTACTGGTCTCAGTAAGACTCAGGTGCTCCTCAGCATAAATAGGGATGACAGCAGCTAAGCTATGTCCTGTAAAAATACTTACAAATTTACCTCTCATATTACTGCTTCTAAAGGTTGAACCTCTCTAGTCCGGTGCTCTTGAGACCTGACCAGAGCCAGCCCAGAGAATTTGCTGAACTGAAGGAGGTCAGTATTGTCTAGCACCATTACTAACACTTCCACTGCTTGCTGTGCTGTTAGAAGAGATTTAGAGGTAAAGTAGAGCTAAATAACAGCACAGAACATTGAAAGTCAGGATGGTGGTTGTAAACAAACTTTATGGGACTGCGGGAAACTTGGCCACACCCATGAAAATAGACACCCAGCTAACTAAAATCATGCCAGACCATGGATATTGCTGGACCAGGAAGTGCTGGACTAGAGAAGTTCAACCAGTATTACTACAGTAGCCACTCATTCTCTCAGTATATTTTGCTCTTGGTTACATATCAAACAAAGACCGAAATCTCTTATTAAAAAGCAGCCTATGACAAGCAGTGATCAAATTTATTTCATGAAAGACCTTGGCTATGAGGTAAAGTATAGTCATAGGGGAAAAGACAATTCTTTATCCAGTTTAGATATTGCCCTTTTAACTTTATACCTGAAGCCAATGGCATTATACAACAGAGGAATATGTGTTGGTAGAGAATCTTGCCTTACTGACACATTCTGTTTTCTCCTTTCCAGTTATCTGTGGCTGTACTTGAGTCAGTGCTTTTTACCCTTTCCTATCTCATATATGTTGTTTCCAAAGACAGCATACTCATATTTCTGTGTATTGGTGGAGGAGTTGGGATAATGGCCTAGGCAAAGCATTGCAATGTTTAGGTTTCCTTGGAGTCATAGGATCAAGTCCTGATAGAGTTCTCTTTTCCACTATAGATAAATTGAGTTACCTGCAGCTTTTGTGAGAGCCATTCAGATGAGACTTGTAAATATCTGCAGTCCTTTCAGCTCCATTTGTATGAGCAGGAATTTGACCTAGTGTCCCTGGATAAGACTTCCTTTTCTCCCACTACAACGCTTTCTTTCCTAGGGATATCTGCACAGCAGTGACCATATGCAAAATGCTGTTGTATGCTCCCGGGTGAAAAGTGCTATCCGTTATGTCACTGTTCTGCATTTCCAGGTGGGAAGGGAAACCTCAACGTGATAAAGACTCTGAATTTGTTACTTGTGCCACTAAAACAGTTAGGAAGACATGGCCAACTAGACAAAGGTCAGTTAGGCATCCAACTTCCCTTGATTCTGAATGGGAGTTGGGTGCCCAACTGTCCTTTTGTGACTTTGAAAATCTCCTCCTTAGTCTAGTATTGTAATTTGAGCTATTCCGTAGACCAACACACAATATAGTGGTGATTACATAATATTCTACCCATCTGGCATACTTAGAAAACAAAAAAAGCCCTAGATCAGAGGTGGGCAAATACTGGCCCACAGGTTGGATCTAGTTTGCCAGGGTTAGCCCTTAACAGGCTGCCACCACTGTATTCACCTGTGCCTCCGCAGGTACAGGCAATTGCAGCTCCTATTGGCCATGGATCACTGTTCCCAGCCAATGGGAACTGCGGGGAAGTGGCGTAGACCGGGAAACAACTTCCCACAGCTCCCATTGGCTGAGAACGGTGATCTGTGGCCAATGAGAGCTTCAGTCAGCTGTACCTGCAAAGACACAGGTAAATACAGCAGCAGTAAATACAGCAGGAGTTAACCCTGGTGAACCACCACCAGCTAATTGCCCACCCCTGCCTTAGACACACTGTGTTTTAAAAGAAAAATAGTTACCCATATTTAGTTTGATTTTGGCTCAATCAGGGAATAGATGTAAAAGGTGTGGTAGTGTTTGTGAGGGAGGAATTTTGCTCACATAGAGAAACTACCACTGGTTCCTCTTACCGTAAATCTCATCTTCAGTTCTGAATTTTCTCATTCCACTTTTTTTTCCCTTCAAAGTAGTAGCCCATTTTTGCAGCACTTATGTTCAAGTGATCCATCTCTCTAGGCATTTATGCTGTAGACCATAGTCTCTGAGCATTTCAAAATTCTGGTTTTTTTAAGAGCAGCAAAAGAATTTGTCTTTCTTCCTCTGCCTCTGAGTCACTTGAGTTGTGTGTGCGTGTGTGTTGGGGAAAGCAAGGGGGTATTCTGTCTGATTGTACTTCATTATCTTCCCTTCTCTGTTAACTAACATATTCTAGTAAGAGTATATATGCTGAACACAACACTGTTTGATCTTCCAAATACTTATGCTCAGATTCACCAAACCACTTGCATGCTTAACTTTAAGCTCACTAGTACAATATTCCTACTCATGTGCTTTTCTTTAAGCATGTGCTTAACTGCTCTGCTGGATCAGGGCCCTGTTTCCAGACACAGTGCACACTACCAAGACTATAGTCCTGCTGATGATAGTACTTAAACTCCCTGTTGAGCAGGAAATGTTCATTGCATCAGCACCATAATCTGTACAATAGAAAGGAAGGAGGTAAATGGCTTGTTTTCATGCCCTTTTATGATTTTTCTGGATGTTGATTCTCAAGAGGCTTGAGAAGTGTGTATTGTAAAAATCAACTTTTGCCTGACATTGAAACATTCACAAAAGGATGTGTGGAAGCCTTCCTGAACATTGAACAATAACATTGGATACCAGCACAAACCTTTTCCCCACATGGGTTACCTTGACATTTTAATTTGAATGTCTCAGCATAGAGGATGCCATCTTTTATAAAAATTATAGGTGAGATTTTGAAAAGTGTGTGGCATCGGCCTAACTCTTCTTCCACTGGAAAGGTGAAACTTTGAAAATCCTTCCCTCACTGTGTAGGTGTGGATTAAACAGCATGGCTCCCATTAACATTAAATATTCACCATGTAAAAAGGTGTCCTGTTTTGCAGATAAGAGCAACTGTTGTTTGCAGTTTTCTGTGATGCAGTCCTCACCTAAATTGATGCTTTCCATAGAAATTCTAGTGACATCTGCTGTGGCTGAGATGTGATGTTATTACACTTTGTTTTTATTTTATTTATTGGACTTTGGGGGATGTATTTTCTTTTGGTTCATCGAGGAGAGCTTTATTTTTGTCTTAAACATCTTTCTACTTTATCATCAAATAGTCTCCAGGTAAATTCCTGAGCAGTATTCTGCAGAAGTTGCATTTAGAGCCATAGTACTGTTGCAGAATTCCAACAGGAGTAATATTCGATGTAGAGATCTCAAGTGGCAACCTTTGACCTGTCCTGGCTGTGCCCATTGTATGAATAAAGGTCTATTTCTGATACAGATAAAGAAATGCTCATTTTCATGAAGGTGTTATAAACTGATACATTTTCTTACGCTCAGTGATTTAGTGTATAACATTTTCTCGTCTCTTTCCCCCTCCCCCCCCACACATATTAAAACAAAATTAAGCTCTTTGCTTTAAATTGGCTTTTTGGGTGCTCTGAGTGTGAGATTTCCTGAAAAAAATGATATTCAATTGTAGGACTCTCTCTTACACAGGGTGTTTATGCTGTTGATATTAGCATAAACCTGACTGCAGATGCTTTGAGACTTTTCAGTGTCAGCACCTCATGTGATTTATGGTACATCTTTTTTAAATGTGATAGAACTGATCGTGGTAAATGTTTAGGGCCTATCCCCTGTGCCTGCAATGGGACAACTTACAACAGTAAGCACTGCCAGGATGGGCTGGTAATTTCTAATAAATATGTTCTGCTGCTGGGACGTAACTGTCTAGGTATCTCTTAAGAATTTGTTTGTCTCTGGGATTTCTTGAATTAATGCTAATCAAAGCTGCCCTTTCCTCTTATTTTTTTTTCTATATTAACACAGAAATTGCAGCTGCCTGCCTGGTCTGCTGAGGGATAGATGTAATAATTTTCAATTGGACTGTTAGCCTAAAGGGAACCCGATAGCAGGAGATTGACAGATGCAGTATGTATTATCTTTTACTCTGAACTCAGCCCAATTTGTGATTTGTTACAGGTGCTAAAGAGATTGATATTGCTGCTACCCTGGAGCACTTGAGGGACCAGAGACCAGGCATGGTTCAGACAAAGGTACTGTCAATAAATCCACTGGGATTTTAAATACATTAAAGGTATTGCACTGTAGTTATTTTCATGATAGAAAAGAGAGGGCATGACCTAATTTAACAGAAGTCGCTAGCTGATTACTCTGGCTCCCTACCAAGTGTGCGTTATTTATGCAGAAGATTTATCTAAGATTTTTCTGCGGTGTTTACTATTCTTTTGTGTAACAACTTCCACATCTGTCTTGATTAACATATCTGAAAGACAGGCAAGACAACAATCTATTGTCTATTTAAGAAAATGCCTGCTTTAAAACAATCTCTGGAGCTCACAACATGCGTGGGTGAACAAGAAAGAGCAACGGTATGGTCACAATTAAGTAGGTGCTGATGGAAATATCTACCGGTAATGTATGGGAAGTGAAAGTTGTTGCTGGCATAGTTGTGGAACAGATGGTTTTCTGTACCAGATACTGTTTCATAACTTTTCTCGAGGAAAAAAGGGGTTCTTCTCAATCCTATTCGCTTCTGTTCCATATTTAACCTGGGAAAACTGGTATTGAAGACTTTCAAGGATATTTGGTGCCAAAGCAGTAGGTGAAGGAAGAATGATTGACTGAACACTGATGTAATACAATGTTGAAGCTTACTTTGCAGAGTTAAAAATAAGGTTTTTTCTATCTTAATTAAAATAAAACAAGCATAGAAACAGTTTCCTTACTTTGTCAAATCTCTTTTTAGATTTTCCCTTTATTGTTATAGTTGTTTATGATCAGACAAGTCCACAAACTCATCGGGCTCCTGGACAAGGTGGAGGGGGAATGGCTACTTGCTCTGGAAGGTCTCAGGCAGAAGTGGTGAAGCCAGGCAGACCCCTCAGTGCCGCCCAGACCATGCCGCTCCCCCTCCCCCAGTACCATCCCGAGTGTGCAGCTGGGGGCTTTGCAATGCACTGAGTAGGAGTGCAGCAGAGATTTAAAGTGCCTGGGGCTCTGGCTACTGCCACTGTCACAGTAGTAGCAGCAGTGGCCAGGAATCCCATCCCCCTTTGAATTGCTGAGCCCTGGGGACAGATGCCCCATGTGCCCCACCAGCCCCACTCCCCCCCGGCTGGTTTAACACAGAGCACTATTCATTTGTTTTATCTCTGATCCCTAATTGCATGCTTATGGTTTCAAATGAGGTATATGATGGACCAGTTAGTCTATAACTCTAGTTTTTGTAACTCTGAGGTTCTATCATATCACAAATTATTCTTCTACTCTAATTTTCAAATTAGAAAAAGAAAAAGCATACAGAATCTAATTGAGCAAGTACTTGATCCATAGTGAAAATATAAATCCTGACTCACATTCTCAGTCTAGTCTTTCTGTTGAATCCTGATATACATGTCAGTCTAGTTTTTCTATTGAGTCCTTATTCTGGTATTCCTTTCCTTTGATACAAAAGGGTATGTTAACCACCATCACCCCACGCATACCCCTCCCCCAAAAATTCCTAAACTACAGGGTAGGAAAATGGAAAGTGAACGTCTCTGAGCTTGATCAGCTAAACACTAGAAATCTCACTGATAGTTACACTTTATTGTAGTGTTATCCCCTTAAAATGTGTACCAGAACAATCTTTACAAATAAAATTAATCAGATCCTTTGATCTATTATGAAAAGCTTCAGAGAGGTAGCTGTATTAGTCTGTATCTGCAGAAACAACAGGGAGTTCTTAACACCTTATGGACTAACAGATATATGTGGGCAGAAGCTTTCCTGGCTGAAAACCACTTTATCAGAGGCAGGCCTTTGCTCACAAAAGCTTATGCCCAAATAATCTGCTGGTCTTTAAGGTGCCACAAGACTCCTCGTTGTTTATGAAAAGCTTGAATACAATGCTCATCTCTCTTGCTTCTCTCTCCATCATTATCATCATCTGAGAACTGTTTGAATCACTTATTCAAGCTAGCACATTGAAAATTGTAAATGTCTGGTTACATGCCCACGCTATGTTGTCCTAAGCAAATTATGTATTTATTTTATTTGTATTTAAACAAACCCATGTGCTTTCCCAGCTGAATACAAATAAGGAATATCAGGTTCTTGAAGTAATTTAAAATAATGGATTAAAAGTCCGTTTAGAAATGCCAATTACAGAATGTCCCTAGGCAAAGACACACTGTGTTACTTCAGCAATGTCATTGTACTTCCAACAGAGAGTGCTCCACATTTTCAATAATTGTACAAATGATTTGTTAGCTCCATGTTGTCTATAATACAACATCTTTTGTTCAAAAGTACAGTATATAATAATCGTAAATAAAATTATCATTCTTTGTCTCTGATGGGCACAGTAAAGGTCTTATGATTTTGTTTTTTCAGTCAGAATAACAAAATATTGGTGAAATGACACACATGACATAGAAGAGTTTTGAATGAGAATATTCATTAGGATAAGAAAAATCTTTCTTTCATTTTCCCCTTACTTTAGCTTTCTTCCCGAAAGCTGGAATGACGCCAGGAACCCTGAGCTCACCCATGCCCCTCTGTCCTATGTGGGGGAGGCAAAGCCAAAACCTGGGTGTGTGGCTCAGGCTTCAGCCTTGAGCTCTAACAAATCTAATGCCAGCCCTGGTGACCTGCTGATCTAGGTCTAGGAGCAATGAGGAGCCCTGTGGCACCTTAGGGTACGTGTTATGCTTAAACAAAGCACACGAGATCTTTTATAGGGGAAAAGGCAGTATGCCGCATTTATTGAGAATACAACAGTTGCATATGCTTTTCAGTCACTCACACACACAAACACCATGCATACACAGTCCCGCTAGACGATGTCATAGTTACCAGTCCAAATTCTGTATCAATCTAGTGGCCAGTTAGATCCATCACAGAGAAAGAGCAGGGCCTTTGTCGGTCGATCGATCCGATGCTCCTCTGGAGTTGGTGGCAAAACGAACCCAAAGTTCCATAGCAAAGCACCCTGCTTTTATAATCCTTTTCTCTGTTGAAGTCTGTGGATTCTGCTGTGTCAGCCTGTGACCAGAGTGTTATCTTTTTTATGTCAGTGTTCCCAAAACATTTCCAAAGCTCATCCTGTAATCAATCATCTTTCAGGGGTACTAGCTCCACTTTAAGGCCGTCAATCTGCCTATAATCCAATCATCCTGTGAGTAAGGGAACGCATTGATGGTTATAGATGGTTCTTCTTTGACTCCAGGTAGTCTAGTTTTCACCCACGCTCACCCCTCCTTCTTCGGCCATCTGGTTCTGAGCAATAACTTTTGCACCTTTATCTGGACACATACATACCACTTTCATAGAATACTAGGACTGGAAGGGACCTTGAGAGGTCATCGAGTCCAGTCCCCTACCCTCATGGCAGGACCAAATACTGTCTAGACCATCCCTGATAGACATTTATCTAACCTACTCTTAAATATCTCCAGAGATGGAGATTCCACAACCTCCCTGGGCAATTTATTCCAGTGTTTAACCACCCTGACAGTTAGGAACTTTTTCCTAATGTCCAACCTAAATCTCCCTTGCTGCAGTTTAAGCCTTTTGCTTCTTGTTCTATCCTCAGAGGCCAAGATGAACAAGTTTTCTCCCTCCTCCTCGTGACACCCTTTTAGATACCTGAAAACTGCTATCTTGTCCCCCCTCAATCTTCTCTTTTCTAAACTAAACAAACCCAATTCTTTCAGCCTTCCTTCATAGGTCATGTTCTCTAGACCTTTAATCATTCTTGTTGCTCTTCTTTGGACCCTCTCCAATTTCTCCACATCTTTCTTGAAATACAGTGCCCAGAACTGGACACAATACTCCAACTGAGGCCTAACCAGCGCAGAGTAGAGCGGAAGAATGACTTCTCGTGTCTTGCTCACAACACACATAAACAATCTTTTTACAGGGACTCTCAAACAAAAGCATAACATCAGTATCTGCATTGGGCAAGGCAAAAAGGCATTGTAAATCAAACAATTAAGGCCTCAGCTTTCAACATTCCTCTAGTCTCATTAACACAGACACAATACCAAAACTCTCTCTCTTTATTCACTACACTTTAGAACAAGGAAATATAGGAGAGATATACTTAACTAAAGGATTTGACTTACTACAATATTAAATATGATTTTATTTATATAATATATTACCTTACATTACTACATTACTAAACCTAAAATACAAATATAAAAAAGAATAAAACTTTCAATCCAAACATATGCCTACACTGCATACTTATTTTGAAATAAGCTATTCTGGAAAAGTTATTCAAAAATAGCACATCTACACTGCAGTGAAGCCTCAAATTAGTCCGAGGCAGGCTTCCCTAATGTAGACATGCTATCT
This sequence comes from Pelochelys cantorii, assembly GCA_032595735.1. Taxonomy (NCBI): domain Eukaryota; kingdom Metazoa; phylum Chordata; order Testudines; family Trionychidae; genus Pelochelys; species Pelochelys cantorii. The sequence goes on from CM064327.1 coordinate 242,163,497, forward strand.
CAATTTAGAGCCCCAGGAGACACTGGCCCTAGTGAGGAGCTATTTTGAAATAGCAGCGGTGGAGTGTCTACTAAATAGCTGTTTCAGAATAAGGATTATTCCTTGTAGAATGAGGTTTACAGATTTCGGAATAAGCTGTCCGTTATTTTGAAATAATTTCGAAATAACAGAATGGCTGTGTAGACACTCGCATTGTTATTTCGAAATAACAGTGCAGTGTAGATGCACCCTAATAGACTAACAGAGGTATTTGGCCATAAGCTTAAAAAACAGTTCATCAGCTGCATGCGTGCATGGATGTTCATGCATCTGTCAGAGTAGTTTTTACCCATGAAATCTTACGCTCAGTTAAATCTGTTCCTCTATCTATAAGGTGCCATAGGACCTCTCATTTTCGCAGATACAGACTAACACAGCTACCCTTCTGAAACTAGATTGAGGAGGTTTAGCTTAAAAATGTGTGTCGAGATAGCTGAGGTGGCTTTGCTCTCTGAAAGTTAGTAATGGGCATCACTGGAAGCCACTGGAAGCCACAGCATTTTGAGTTCGCTGTTCCTAATAGCCCTAGCCCTGTGCTAGGGGAACAGTGCTGTGCATCGGCTGTACCATCCCTTTCCCTGCAGTATTGTACTGTTGGTTTTAACCCTAGATTCTCAGGCTTATGCTTTATAGGGTGAGTTGCTTCAGTAATTTAGGCCTGAATCCTCTGGTAGTGTAACTTCGTATAGCTCTATTGGAGTCCTCTCCAAACCTCTACCTCTGGTCTTTTGTCTCCAGATGAGGTTCTCTTGGAGCAGAGTAAATTTGTTCTGAATAGGTAGAATTATGTGCTCTGGCCATATGTGCCCCTACAAATGCATATCCGGGTGGAATGCCCTTTCTTGCTTCCCAGTCTTGGCCTTTTGCTGCTCATGCTGCCCTCTTATGAATTCAGTGTGCTGTATCAGCTCTAACATCCCATACCTGCTCCTACTGTGTGGCCACCACCAGCACTTCAGATTTTACTTTAATTCAGGTAGGCAAATCATCCCTTGCCGGTTTCCCCACATGTTATGGAGGAGCCTCTGTACTGGAACATCATCCTTCCATGCCTAGCAAGGGTAAGCCCTGACTCTCTAGGGCTGATTGACATTTAATGCCAAATCAGAGGCCCCCATCTTGAAGCTGACGTATGTGCTAGTTTGGCTGTATATGTTGCCAGGCTGACTGCACAACTCATGATCTCAGATGTATTTGAGAAGTTATTCTGATTTTTTCCCATCCATTCCTATCTAGGAACTTTGTCCTTAGCTATGGCTCATTGTGACACAGTAGGGTTTTCAAGTCAATGTAGGTCCTGGCTCTGCAATGTATTAGGTGAGTGTGTAGAAGTCTGACATTGAAATGAGTGAAGTACAAGTCACTATGTATTCTCAGTGGAGTCTGAAATAGGTGGTTGAAACATTTTCAGTGTCATGAAATGTTGTTGAAATATGTTGTTTTGTCAAAATCCAAACACTTTTTGGGGGGAGGTGCAGGAGACAGAGAGAGAGTGAGTCTTAGCCTGGTAGGTAGAGCAACTGGAAAGTTAAGACACCATCAAGTGCCTGAAAAAGAGCTTCGGATGAAGAATTCTCCTTTGAATCAGGGAGAACAGGGACTTGACCTTGGGTCTTCCACATCCTAGCTTTCTTGTTTTATGGCTATTTTGACACTTGAATCATCAGAGAAAATGGACATTTTAATACAATTACATTTTTCTAAAAACATTCAAAAGGTTTTGTTTTTGTTCCGAAGTGGAATGAAAACACATTTCAAAACCTCGACATTTGCTATGAAATGGAATTGTCATTCTCCACTGAGCACTTTTAGCTCTGATTCCTCCTAGCCTTCAATTCTTCCATTAGCTTTCCACCTGGGTGGAGTCTTGTAGGAGACAAAATGCAATTGCATATTCTTAGCCCAGTCTTCAGTAATCACCTTTTTGCAGCTCTCCATTTTCAGGGGCTATAAGCCACTGCTGCATTTGCTTGTATACCCTGTGGATTTCCAGCTCACAGCACAGCATTTGTCAAGATCATGGGCTAAAAGATACCTAGTGTACTTGTTACTTCCCTCACCACTAGAGACAGGTATTCCCCTATTGAATAGCGGTATTTGCACTGGTAGCTCCAAACCATATTGATCAGAGCATGTCTGAGCTATGGTCACAGTCCTCCCCCAATAAGCCTGGCTTCTGGCTCAGTTCTGTTCTGTGTAGGTTCTTAAACTGTGCTCATCCCCGTGGTTTCTGAATGTAGTTTGCCTGCATTTGTTTTTTCAGTGCTCCTCCTGCCTTCCCCCTTTGTTCCTAACTTGTCTTCCCTTTCAAAGAGTGCTCCTCAGAGCAGCCATCAGAAATGCAGCTTGAACTAATGTATGTGCTTGCACTTTTCCAGTGTCTTTGAAATTCTGGGTGCTTTCGATTATTTAAAACATCTGATAAATGTAAAATCAAACTTTAGAATACTTTGATCAGATTCACTATTCATTCCACTCAACTCATGATTCCTTTGTGTGTGAACAGCCTTAACAGTCAAATAGAAAATTATTGTTAATGTAAAAAAGTAGATTCAAACATTTCAGTAAATGAAATTTCATAGCAACATAGATTGCTTAGAAAATAGGTATCAAAATTTTAATTTTACATATGATCTCTTGCATAGATTCTGTTACTTATTCCAGTGTCTTCACACTGACTCACCTTGAGGAAGTGAAAATTCTCTGTCTTTATCTGAGACTAGAATGTGTTAATGTGGGTGTTTTATAGGACAGGTGTATATGCCTGTAGCCTTCCCACTTTTGGTTATGATTTCATCTAATCTCTCAAAACCAGGTCACATCAGTATTTGGAAGGTGAATCTCCAAAAATAATCCAGTACAGAATCGATTTTAGTAATTTGGTAGTTGTGTTTACTGTAAAATCAGTAGCAAAGAAAAGCTACTTTCAGACAGAAACATGATTTTAAATGGCAAGCTGGTGATTGAAGAATGCTTTGTAATTTGTCCCAGGTATTGGATGCTGAAAAATCAAAATGTTACAGTTACTGTTTTCTTACAGCATGTCTAATGTGGTGAAAGATTTACAGTAGTTGCTATCGTCTGGAAAAACTGGTTGAAGGAGGGGAAGGAATCCTATCTTCAGTGCCCCGCCTACTCCCATACATCAGTCGTGGATACTTAACCAGTTTTCATCAGTCAGATGGAAGTGGATAATGCTCCATTGCTCAGAGACCTTTTTAACCGTATAATTTTAATATGTCATTGTATGCTAATATCCAACTATAATAACAGGTTCTTCTTGGTTTCTGCTATCTGTATTTTATTCTGTTAAGATGACTGTGGGGATGTTTCATGACTGCATAGTGCACCAGGCTTCCTTCCTGGAAACGTTTTGTTTTATTATTCAGACTGTGTATTTGTTCTCTCCACAGGAGCAGTTTGAGTTTGCATTGACAGCAGTTGCAGAGGAAGTGAATGCAATACTCAAGGCACTTCCACAATGAGAGGTTCCATCTCCTTGAGGTTCCCTGAGGATCCATCCCTCATTTCCTTATTCTCAGTCCCTGTGAATGTTGTTGGAAACCGTGACCTGACCTTAACTGTGTATCTTCTATTGTAACCACATAGTAATAGGGTCCTTACAAACTTCTATAGCCAGTAAAAGTTCAACAGTTAAAATGTGTATTCTGCTTCTGGTTTTTAAAATTTTCAAAAACGATACCTTGAAGCCTCGGATTACGTGACAGAACAATCCATCTAATTCCTTTTACACCCTCAGAGCTCTGAATTTCACACTTTGAAAGCACACGTTCATGTTCTTAATAGCAAATATACAGTATTGTGGGTATTTAGTGCTGTCAATATCTTCTCAGAAAACAGTGTTCTGTTATATTTTGTAACTTCTCAGAGGCTGAATAAGAAGAGCAGGGGGCCTGAAAAGGACTGGGATTGTTCTTACACAATACCAAGCAAGAGCATGAAACAATGCCGTGTGTGTTAGTAAACACTGGTCTGCCCTCTTGCATACAGAGGCTGCGCCTTTTCACGCTGGGCTTCGGCAAGTGAATGTTTTCTTAACTGTTGTTTACTTTTCCGCTTTGTTCAATGAATGGGAGAAAATCTGAGCTATAAGTAAATAGGCCTGCACAGTTGTCACAACTGCAGAGAACAAGTCGGTCAGGTTAATGGGAATCCAATGTATAAAGAGCACAACAACTCTTATTATGTATCACTGGCCTAGCAGAAAAGGAAGCAGTAACCTCAAGAAGTGGGTTGTAGGCCCAAGATAGCAACTAGATGAATGGCCTAAGCTGTTATGAAAGCAGATTGTTGATTTTATAGGATTACTGGGGACAATGGGGGCGTCTTTATATATTGGCATTATTTTCCCCCTGAAATAGTGTTGTTACCATTCTTTTTAGACCAGAAAGGATATTTGAGTAAATGCATTCCATGCATTCCTGAAGAGTAAGTTTTAAGTTTACAATGTATGAATTTGGCTACATGCAGACATTGGTTTCATCGCTCTACAATATTTCTGTTCTTCCCCCATTCTAAATAATACAGATTTTAATTCATGATAGTGGGATGAAGAAATGTAGGTAGCATTTCTGTGCTCTAAATTCTTAAACCTACTGTTGCAAAGTGATGCTAAAGTATGTCTGTAAATGATCCAGTGATGTAACTTTGCTTAAACACACCCACATTTTTCCTTGTTTCATTTGTGGGGAGGGATTAAAACTGCTGATAGAAACACTTTGATTTATTTGAATGAGAAAGTATGAGTAACATTTTCATAAGTGACTTAGGGTTCTGTAACTCCTTTTTGAAAGTGGGACCTAGGCCCTGTAGATGCTTTTGAAAATGTTACCTAACATGGTTGTTGGTTCCAAGTTTATATTTTTTCAAAATTACTTGAAAGTGTTGTATGCTTTTAATTGTGCCAGGTTAATCATTTGGTTTCAGAATTGCAAAACATATCAGTAGTTTTAATTTTGGGGTCTTTTGTAAATCTATTCGATAAATTGTTTAAAAAATAGCAGTTTTGCTAGAAGAGAGGCGACAGACACCGGTTGAAATCTAATAACATGTTGCAGTTTTGTGTTGTGGGTATGAATGTTGGTGATTTCTTCTTTTTGGTGATTAAAGAGTTATTTCAAAAAGCGCCAGACGTGTTACTTTTCTATGTATGTTTTCATACACTCTTCTCAGTGTGTGCTGCTGCTTAATTTGTGTATCCCATTACCATGGCAGAATAGAGCAGTTACTGCAGATGCCATCATCCTCTTAAGTACACATACTGTACATTAAGCCACATGTTTATTTTATGGCATAAGCATTTTAGAGCTTTCCTAGCAATAACTAAAAAAACTAATGGGGTATGAATGAGAAAATTGCCTTTTTCGTTTGATAATTTAGGTTTAAAAGGACTCCTTTATGACTTTAGCTAACACAAAATTGCAGATCAGGGCAGATTAAATCAGTCTGAACCATATCTGCCAGCGTTTGAATTAGATTTATTGTGGAGGCAGTGTGATGCAGCTTTCTGAAAATGTAGGTAGCTACATCCAAAATAACCTACCAAAGATTCAATCTTGGTACATCCTTGCCCCCGCTTCCTGCTGCCAAATGGAATGATCTCACTGAAGAGATGCTGTGTTGTTACTCACTAACAATCCAAGGGAGGGTAACTTTTCTGAGGGCAGATCCGTCCGCTGCAATTTGTTAGAACTTTCAGAGCTCTCTCTCCCAATGCCCACATCAAACAAGGGTGACAATGGCAATCCTCAGTTCCTCTGGGTTGGTAAAGCACTTTGTGATGCTTTTCCAAAGTGTTAACAATTTCTGTTTAAAATTCAAAAATCTCTTTCAACCTAATTTTTCTGCAGATATTTAATCATGATATATTTCAGGTCAATAACATAATGGTTATCCCTATTAATTCAGAAACAGCTAGAGCAGGAATACAGTATAGAGCAGTAATTCTACAGAATTTAACGACAAATTACATAGGCCATGTAATTTTGTAAAATTCTTGTGTAAATTACATGGCCATGGGATAAGAGGGAAGGTGCTTTCTTGGATTGAGAACTGGTTAAAAGACAGGAAACAAAGGGTAGGAATAAATGGTAAATTTTCAGAATGGAGAGGGGTAACTAGTGGTGTCCCCCAAGGGTCAGTCCTAGGACCAATCCTGTTCAACTTATTCATAAATGATCTGGAGAAACGGGTAAGCAGTGAGGTGGTAAAGTTTGCAGATGATACCAAACTGTTTAGGATAGTCAAGACAGAAGCAGACTGTGAGGGACTCCAAGAAGATCTCACCAAACTGAGTGATTGGGCAACAAAATGGCAAATGAAATTTAATGTGGATAAGTATAAAGTAATGCACATCGGGAAAAATAACCCCAACTATACGTACAGTATGATGGGGGCTAATTTGGCTATGACAAATCAGGAAAGAGATCTTGGAGTTATCGTGGACAGTTCTCTGAAAACTTCCACACAGTGTGCAGCAGCGGTCAAAAAGGCAAATAGGATGCTTGGAATTGTTAAGAAAGGGATAGAAAATAAGACCCAGAATATCTTACTGCCCCTGTATAAAACTATGGTACGCCCACATCTTGAATACTGTGTACAGATGTGGTCTCCTCACCTCAAAAAAGATATTTTGGCCTTGGAAAGGGTTCAGAAAAGGGCAACTAAAATGATTAGGGGTTTGGAACGGGTCCCATATGAGGAGAGGTTAAAGCGACTGGGACTTTTCAGTTTAGAAAAGAGGAGACTGAGGGGGGATATGATAGAGGTCTATAAAATCATGAGTGGTGTGGAGAAGGCCGATAAAGAAAAGTTATTTATTAGTTCCCTAAATAGAAGAACTAGAGGACACCAAATGAAATTAATGGGTAGCAGGTTTAAAACTAATAAAAGAAAGTTCTTCTTCACACAGCGTGTAGTCAGCCTGTGGAACTCCTTGCCAGAGGAGGCTGTGAAGGCTAGGACTATAATAGAGTTTAAAGAGAAGCTAGATAATTTCATGGAGGTTAGGTCCATAAAAGGCTATTAGCCAGGGGATAAAATGGTGTCCTTGGCCTCTGTTTGTCAGAGGCTGGAGAGGGATGGCAGGAGCCAAATCGCTTGATCATTGTCTTCGGTCCGCCCTCTCTGGGGCACCTGGTGCTGGCCACTGTTGGCAGACAGGATACTGGGCTAGATGGACCTTTGGTCTGACCCAGTACGGCCATTCTTATGTTCTTATGTTATGTTCTTATGTACAGAGACAATAATCTTTTCTGTTAAATTCGATAGGTTTTCAGTGTATTTTCTGTTGAATCCCAATTACAAGCCTATAGTTTTCATCCTGAGTAAATGCTACCCTGCTTCTCCTATAAGGTCAGGAAGTTGTAATTACTTTGTAAAAAGGAAACACCTTTCAGTAATCTAAAGATTATTGCACAATTTAGCATTACAAGGCCAAGAGATTTTCTAGCTTTCTTCTTCAGAAAGCAACCCAGGGATCCTGCTTGGGTAGGTGGAGTTGAACACTAATCTTTATAAAAGTTTGGCGGAAATACTGCTATTTCTCACAGTTATAATTAATACCAAGCCTGTCAGCAAAATCCACTTTTTTATCCCATCGGGTTAAATTGTGGTGTCAAGTCATGTCATCTCCAAGTGACATTTACATCCATGAAAATATTACCTGGTGCAGCCTGGCATGTCAGAATGCAAAGAAGAATTTGTTTTAAAGTGAAGTTTATCCATTTTGTAGAAGTTTACTTACTAAATCTATTTTGCTGTGGGGTTTGTGCCTGCATACCTGCCCTTGCCTGGGATTCTGTTGCTTTTCACCAGCCCATCTAGTAGCCTCTGTCTTGCATGTGCATTTTGAATCTACATTAGAAAGGGCTCTTTCCTTCTGTTTCACAAAACATCTGCCTTAAGACAAATAACATATTAGATATCACAACCCCTCCTTTCTGCAGTACTTTGTGGAGTAGCTTGATCATTATTAAACTGATGTCCAATATTGAAACGCGGGCTGGCATCTGACTCTTAGGAGAGTTGGAATAAATTGCGTGCATTACGTAGTGGCTTAGCTAATCTCATTGATTAAAACCAAATCTATAGACACTGTTTGAATCTTTGATTGCCATGGACCTAAAGCGTAATTGGAGAAGTGAAGAAAGGATTAAATTAACCCCAGTGCTGTGAGAACACCACCTCTTCACCGCTTTGAGAAGGCTGTGGTCTGGGTAGGGAGTTCAAATATTCCAAGTGTGCCACAGAGGGGACTCCATGCCAGCTCTGAATATGAGGGAAAGGGAGGCTGGAAGAGAGGCCACAAGATCCATCAGTATGTAACTCCAATAGCTGGCAATGCTGGCATAAAGAGAGTAGAGGGGGGTATGTAGCTGTAACACAGTGCTCCCCTTTTTCCCCCACCATTTTATGGGGAGAGATTTCATCCCCACCAGTCCCCATATAGCCCAGATGCCCAAAGTCCAAATACTTGGGGTGGAACTCTAGCACTATTGAAGTCAACTGGTGTTTTGCCATTGCCTTCACCTGGCAGAATTTCACCCATGAGCTTTATCCAGCAGTTCTGAATATCACTCTAAAGACTTGGTCCAGGAACCACTGAAATCCAGTGTTTTTTTCCTTGGGGTTGGATTGGGCTCAGAAGGAATTTTAGCGGAGGCTTCGATATACAAATGCAATCCAATACCAAGAAGTACTTTTCTCTCCGTGGTTATTAAAATGCTTTAAAAAACAAAATGTAACTGTATAGCTATATAAAATGCATTCATAAAACAACCCAAGCACATTCCATGAGGAAATGACAGCAATAGACCTGTAATTTGTGGATTTGTGCTTTATTAATCAAGTCGAACATTAATAATAAAAACCAACCCACTTTATAATTACTGGAGTAGACATGAATTTTAAAATTGTTTATTATAATAGAAAATAAATATTTGATTAGCTTTGTTACAGAACAGTGACTGTCTTTTAACTTTTTTCTGCCTATTTGTTTAGGAAATTCTCTTAGGAAGCCGTTGTGATAATTCACTTTTTAAAATTGTACAGTTTCTGTGATTTTGCTTTTTAAACGGGAGTACACTTTACAGATTTTATTGTTATATTTTTCTGTTACAACTATCTTGGACCTTTGAAAAAAAAACTTTCCCCACCATGATGTAAAGAAAAAATACTCTGTTTATTTTTGCAAGAAACCAACAAAAAAATTTACAAAACCATGGCATACTTAATCCAGTTAAAGCGTGACACTTTTTCCACTAGTCTGCATTTACCACATTAAAAGTAAAATAAAATTACACCAGCAAGATCTTTTTTGAAGATGTTCTTGCACATGATCGTACTGTACTTGATGGCACGCATTGTTATGTCTTCAAAAATTTCTCTTTCATGTTCATTGGATTATAATAGATTATTTTCTGTATATAACTAAGATAAATACAAAGATTATACAAAGTATTTTATTCTACCTCTGTAAAAATCTCACTTGTGAATAAAGTCGCATTGTCTGTGGAGTATTGTAAACACTGCAACATAGTCTGGTGCCTTTTTGTACCTATGTGTAAATTACCCTTTGCTTGATCTTCATTCTGTATATATGGGCCATTTGCACTTTGCCAGACGAGAGCTGCAGTGGCATCTTGATCGGAGCCCAGAGGGCTACATCTAATTTACTGAAAAAAATAGTAGAGCCATCCTCAACTTTCATAAGAAATGTTTGGGGATTCTAACAGAAGATTCTCCCTCTTGAGCTGGGTGAAGGATGCTCAGATTTAGACAGAACTGCAGGTAAGAATCCAGAACGGAGGAGGAAACTGATCAGTGGCAGGGAAAAACATCCATGTGAGGAGAGTACAAAAGGATTAGTACTGTTTTCTGAGCAACTAGACAAATCAGAAATATCACAATAGATGTATACAAAACATCAAATGATATAGAAAAAAGTAGAGTAGGCACTTTTATACAGGAGCACAGAGATGCAAGGAGACTGAAAGACTATAAATTTAAAGCTGCTACAATTGCCTTTTTACACAGCACATAATTAACCCATGGAACTGATAGCCACAAGATGTTGTTGATTACAAGAGAATGGCAGGGTTCATATGGGTAATGAGAACATCCACTATTACATCAGGTAGGATTGACACAGAATACACTATAAACCCTCACAGCCAGGATAATCACTGAGGCCATATCTACACTATGCGGAAGATCAACACTACTCTGCTCAATCTTCTGGGTTTGATTTAATGGATCTAATGAAGACCCATTAATTGAAAAGGGGGCACCCCTGTTGGCGCCGGTACTCCTGCTCCTCACAAGGAGTAAGGGAAGCCAACAGGAGCATTTGCTCCCATCAACCTCCAGCTGTGTGAACGGTGGTTTAAGATACGTCGACTCCACCTACATAATTAATGTATATGGAGTTGCATATATAAGTCAATCTTCCTCTTCAGTGTAGTTATGCCCTAAATGTGTGGGGTAGAAAATAATGTCTCCATATGCAAATCTTTCCATAGTTGTTCATTATGAGGAGTCTTGTAAATTCCCCTAAAATTTCTGGTACTATCTATTATAAGAGACAAGATATTGGACTAGATGGGGCATGGGTCTGACTGAAGATGGCAATTTTCATGTCCGTAAATGTGTGTTGTATTTTGTTGTCCTTGGAGAAAGAATAATCCCCTAAAATAACCATAAAATGTTAATGTGAAGAAAGTTTGAAGGCTATACAGCCTACTTTTCCTCATCAGAAGGGTCTTGTTTTACATCTTCTACCCTTGTTTATGTAGTTATGGGTTTTAATATCTGCAGCTTTTTCAGTGTAAGCAGGTAACTTTCATCTTGGAAACAATATATGTGCACCATTATAGTTATTTTCTTTGTGCTGTAATTTAGCAGTTCTTTCATCTGCAGTACCGCTTTCTAAACCTTTGGTGACATCAGCTGGAAGTCAAAAACAGAAGTTCATTTAACTGTATAACTACTGCAGCATCTCATAGGTAAGCCAGAAGCTTACCTATATACCACTTCGTGTGCTGTGAATGTTTGCACTGGTTTCATGTTGCATATATTTATGACATGGGCCAGATATGCAGCTGGTATAAATCAGCATTGCTTCTCTTGACCTCAGTAGATCTGACACATAAACTGTTTTGAGAATTGTGCAGCTGGTTATGGTGGGAATTGAAAAAGACCTTGGAAATAACAACATCAATAAAACAATGTGGAGTCCTGTGGCACCTTAAAGACTAAAAAATTTGGGCATAAGCTTTCATGGGTCTCATGAAGTGATGCAACTATAACTAAGTAGTTTTTATCCACAAAAGCTTATGTGTTTAAGGTGCCACAGGACTCCTTGCTGTTTTTGCAGGTATTGAATAACACAGCTCTCCCTGTGAGAAATGTTAATAAAGTGTGAATTGCAGCAGTCATGTAAAACATCCCTAGCACAGAGGTTCTAATCAGTCCAGCAGAACGTAGCTGCTCTGCTGTACCACATTGCTAATGTTTTCCATGGTTAGATTATGGCATGTGCCACCGCACTGTGTATTCTAATTGTACTAGCCCGACTATAATAAACTTGCCACCTTTTGATTCCAATGAGCATGGATTTTTGTAGCAATGCTTTCAGTCACGGCCTCAGGAGGAGAGTCTTTTGTCCTGTGACAAGGGAGCTTTGTAGTCATACGTGCAAAGATTACAAAAGTCTGGCTTTCTTTTAAAAACTTGATACAAAACTTCAGGGAAGGGCAGATGAGCCAGCACATGGTTGTGGTGCTGGCTGAACCAATAGGCTAATTGTTCATCCAAAGAAGGGTATGATATCTCTGCTCTGTCCATCAATGAGCCTGGGATAGCTCATGCTTGGGCCAAATTCATCCCTGGTGAGAATCTTTGGGATTCAGCTCAGTTTCACCAAAGATGAGTTTGGCCCATTGTGTAAGCATCCATTGTGACAATGACAATGCATCTTCCTCACTAGCCATTCAGGAGAAAGGAATAAAATTGAAAGGAAGTTTGCTCTAGGTCGGAGTTCGGGCATTAGGCTGACAACTGGTTTCAAATCCCTGCTCTGCCTCAGATTTCTTATGTGACCTTGGGCAAGTCAGTATCTTTGTGCCTTGGTGCCCCATCTGTAAAATGAGACCAATAACACCTGCCTACTTCACAGAGGTACTGTGAGAACAACTGCACTGAAGAATATGAAATGCTTGGATACAATGGTAAAGGGGGTTCCACTTCAGTACCTTTAGCATTCTAGCTTCTCTGTCCAGGTAGCTGTTTTTACATACATCTCAGCTGGACAAGCCCAGTAGGCACAATGGATTTCCACAGTAAGACACATTTTTACCCCTTCACTGTCTTTACTGCTATTATACCATGGTGTTGTTCACACTCTTTGCCAAGAGAATCTGACCTGGAGAAGAGATTTGGGTTTGTTGGCCTTGTGCAGTGTGCTCAAGGGAATGGGTTACCTGAGGAGGTGATGGAAGCTCCATACTGGGAGGTTTTTAAGGCCAAGCTTGACAGAGCCCTGCCTGGGATGATTTAGTTGGGGATGATTCTGCTTTGAGCAGGGGGTTGGACCAGATGACCTCCTGAGGTCTCTTCCAGCCCTAATAATCTATGATTCTACGATGCTTCTATGCTCAGGAAGCAGGTGGTACGCCACCTAAGTATTCATGTGTTTTGCAGGTTTAGTACCCCTTGCTATCTTGGTTATGGAAGAAAATGAGTAAAATTCTTTACAACTGAAGCCCCAAGTGTCCTTTGAACCAGAGCAGGAGGTTCAACGATGACAGGAGCAAAGCATGACTGGAGACTCAGATTTATAGGGTAACACTTAACTGTGTAGTGCGTGTGATAGCATGTGGCAGTGGGGGCTGGGAGAGAAGATACTGTGGCTTTCTAGCCTAAGGAAAAGTGGCCCAAAGCAAGGTAGTTTGTTTTTAGACTGTATGTGAAATTACAAAATAGCACTGTCCTCGGGCCCTTATTTATAAATGCAACATACATTTCCTTTAGGCAGGAAAACCCTTCCTGCTTCCAACACGTTCCGCTGTTTTCCAAGTTAGAAAGTTTGTCCCACCACAACACATCAATTATGGTCTGACATGTTGATGAGCAAGAGCTCTCCAGTGATAGCTACCACTGACCAGTTTGCACGGTGGTGATCAAACTGGATCCATAGCGGCTGGCTCCTGATAAAGGCATCGCAGATTCCAGACATGAAGCTATTGTTCTTGCCTGTGGCTGGGGGCAGAAATAAGCCTTTTGCAGAGATGAATGTATATTTCTGCTTCTTGAAACAAAATCCAGACTTGAGCAAAAAAAACTGGATTTTATTTAAAGGAGCTGAAATATAAATTCATCCTTCAAGGAAAATTCTGAAGTTGTAGTGCATGGAGCCTGCAAACATAGGTGATCTGTTTGGTACAGTTATTCATGGCTGCATGTTTCTGGAATCAAGCATGGTCCTGAAGAGGACCAGTAAGACAAGCTCCTTAGTTTGGGCCACCAGGGTGAACCAAACAAGCTAAAAGCCCTTCTCATTGTTGATTTCTTATCTTGCAGGCATTCTCTCTGTTTTTGCAATATGTAGGTCCCCTGGCTTTTTAAAAATAAGATTTCTCAGGCATGGAAGCAGACAGTGGTCTGACCTTGAGTCCCTTGAATACTAACAGCACTAATATGATCTGAATGGTAACACATTCCTGTCTCGCTCATGCAATGCACAGTCAACCTGTGGAGCTCCTTGCCAAAGGGTGTTGTGAAGGCCAGGACTTTAACAGGGTTAAAAAAAGAGCTAGGTAAATTCATGGAAGATAGGTCTGTCAATGGCTATTCGCCAGGATTGGCAGGAATGATGTCCCTTGCCTCTGTTTGTCAGAAGCTGGGAATGAGCAACAGGAGAGGGATCACGTGAGGACTATCTGTTCTGTTTATTCCCTTCGGGGCAACTGGCATTGGCCACTGTCAGCAGACAGGATACTGAACTAGATGGACCTTTGGTTTGACCCAGTATGGCCATTGTTATGTTCTAACATCTTCATGCTGTTTGTAAGTGACCAAGAAACCATTTTCACTTCTGTCAGAAGGTTGTGTGCCTAAGCTGTTATCCCTGTGTCTGAGGCCTCCCTACCTCCGTGCGCTGTGCTGACATTAGTTTTACAATGGGTTAGACAGGGAGAAAACAACTTGGAATCCTTGCTGTGCCAGACCCTTGCTTCCCTCTCTCTGTGTCTGCATAACTTCCCAATGCCTTACCCCTTAGAAGCCAAGGACACTTTGGGAGGCTGCCAAAGGGATAAGCCTGTGGTAGGAATACAGATGATACATGCCCGGCTCACTCTGCACACAAGCCCAAGTTGGCAACAAAGTCAATCATCATAGCAGGACTTAGAGCCCAAGAGCAATACATCTCATAATGGCATAGCTGCTCTTAACATGACCACTCGAGACCCAGCCTGGGTGCTTTGCAGCACATAGGGACAGTGGCCAGTATTTAACGTGTGAGTATAAGAAGTGCAGAAAAGGAACCTTCAGGACTGATTGGCATTTTCCCCTTGCTGCCCACGCATGTCCTGGTCAGAAATGGTTTTGTTCTGCTCGAATGACGCAAGCCATGACAAATTTTTGTGACTATTTTTGCCATTTAGTTGTGGGTAAGTTTACGCCCCTCTGCCATTTCATGCCACCCAGATTTGTTTTTCTGTAAGTTTCCACCATGACTAATTTGCATCAAAGCACAGAAAATCCCACAAAGCCAGCTCTCCCCAACACATTGGCTTGTGAAACTCAGCGTGGTCCCATTCTGGCCCTGGGAGGAATTTCAACATCAGAAAGCTGTAAAGTTTGCCAAGTGGGATACATGGGCAAACCCGTTGACATGATGCCCCATGCATAGCACTGTTGTCCGAACCCACAAGGGTGCAGGAGAGAGAGGAGATGGTCAACCCTACCTCAGCTTGTGCAACAGGGTGTGTGATCATTTTTTGGATACTGCATATGTCACCCTGCCGGATGCTGCTATGTTACCATGCTAACATCTTTTTCCCACTGAAGTTCCTACCAACCAAAACAGCAAATCCACTTTCCCACATTTAGTCAGTGATGTGACAACCCATCTAACTATCTGTTCGGAGATGATCTGTCCTCCCCATACCCTTCTCCAACCCAATAAATGGGCGCGCCCGTCAATCATTTTTGTCCTCGTGGCATTAAGTGAGACAGCTGAGGAAATTCAGGCCACAGAGTTCCAGCAAACCCCAGCGACTTCAGGATGAAAGAAAAAAGTTTAGATAAGGAGGCATATACCCAACTAGTCCCAGAAAGCAGCTTTGTTATCATTGGTGTTCACCCCCTTTGCCACCAGACAGGATCCTGTGCTTGTATATGTAAGCAGGGCTGTTTCTAACCTGTGTACCACATTGAGGCAGTTGCATTTTAAAGGCCTACTCTGAATGAAAGTGCCCTGTGTGTGTTACCCCAGTTTCTAATCTAAGCATTTATGTCAATGAACTAACAATTAAATGTGGCTTGAGAATCAAAATTACTTTTGCCGGGCTGTTAAAGCCTATTGAATAACAACATTTTTAAGTCAAGAAAAAGCAATTTCATTAGCAAAGCTGATTAACTTTCCTTTTGGGTGGATGTTGAGTTTGTGGAAGAGGAAGAGAAATTCTAGAGTAGGGCTCTTAATAAAATTGTTTGCATGAATCAGAGCATGCCTGAGGTAACAAAAGTATTTGAAGAACGATTGAAGGTTAGATGTACCAGGAGATGGAAGGTAACATGCAGGATTGTAATGGCAAAGGAGCGTTAAAAACCCTAACTTTCTAGAAGCTGCGTTTAGTGTCACTATGCAAGACTTAGTTGGCATGATGAAAATTAATGTATAGTAAGAATAAGCAGAGAAAGGAAAGCTTTGGAGTAGTAGAACTACTTAATATAATCCCACCAGTACTTTCCTCCCAGTGCTTCTCTTGCCACTGGTGGATACGGTGTCAAGGGAAAGCAGCAACCAGCATTAAGGAAGTTAAAATGAAAAGACTAAGTATTTATAATAAACCATCCATACAAGGATCTCAAAGCACTTTTCTAATGTTAATTTCAGGTAGGTAAAATATATAGGAACCACAGTGACCACCAATGTATGTGGAGCACAACCAGAGCCATCTTTGCCCATACGCAGAATACGAAGATTTGGGGCACCACTGCTTCAGGGCAGGGCAACAACCAGTCCAGGGCCTCTAGCCTGTGCTCAGGCTGAGCAAATGGTCAACACACATAGGCCCTGGTTCAGAGTGGTGCAGCAAACCGTTCGGGGGCTCAGTCCTATACTTAGGCTGAGCAAACAGTCAATACATCCAGGGCAGGGCAGGGCAACTAATCATTCAGGTGCTCAGGCCATGTAGATGTCGGGTCCCCTACCTCTGGCAGAGAGCTGACAAGCACAGGTGCTTTGCCCAGAAACAGAGGGGGACTGTGACCCACAGGTTAGGGGTGCAGGGAGACACACAAGCCCACCTGCTCTGCTGCATCCCAGCCAAGGGCCCTATCAGTGGCAGACTGAGCTGCTGCTGGGTCTGCAGAGATCCTGACCGCAATACGCTTACTCATTCACTGGCATTACAGCAGCCAGACCAGGATCAGCTACCCCTGGATTACTTCCCCATTCCCCTCTGGACACTCCTGGCTTGGAACCAACTCCTCTGGGTCTTCAGGGCATGAAGCCTCCCGCAGGGCTCCAGCTCTGGGTCTGGGACTGTCAGTGGTCCTGGCCAGTCTTCTGCTTCCTGGAAGTGCATGCCAATCTCCTACCTCAGAAGCTTGAGGAAGGTGCCTGGCTTCTTCAGCGGCTGAACCACAACTGAGCACTCAGCTCCAGCCCTTATGGGTCTGGCCCCATCTCTCTGCTTCCAAGGGGAGGGGCTAGATTGATCTGGCCCTGCCTGCCAGGGTACAGTGGGGTGGTATTCCTGTTTTGGATCAGAGCAGGGGGGCCAATCTGCCTCACTACAGCTCTCCATGATATTTTAGGACATGGGGGCAGAATCCTATTGAAGAGGGATTAAAGGTCATGATAGATGGTTGTAAGGGTCTCGGCTGGCCTAAAAATCTATGCCTCTAGGGGTACATCTACACTGCTGTGTTATTTCGGGATATCTAAATAGCATCAAACTAAGATACGCAATCTGTGTAGCTCAAATCTGTGTAGTGTAGATGCACCCTAGGGCGCAGAAGCCCTGACTGTTGACTGAATTAGGGAGCAACACAAACGCTGAGCATCATTCTGCACTACAAAAGCAGCAGGCCCAGCAAGAGTGTGAAGCTGGCACAAATAAAATCAGGTAGGAATTTCTGTCTTCTCCGTGCCTCTGCAGGACCAATGCTGGTAATGGCATTGTTCCCCTAAAGAGTGGGATATAAATTTATTAGCCAAATTAAGGGCTCATTAGTGAATCATGACAGGCCTGATAATACATAGGGTATGTCTACACTACAGCACTAATTCGAACTAACTTAGTTCGGATTAGTTAATTCGAACTAAGCTAATTCGAATTAGCGCATCTAGACCTAAAAACTAGTTTGAATTAGCGTTTTGCTAATTCGAACTAGCATGTCCACATTGAGTGGACCCTGAACCAAAGTTAAGGCTGGCTGGAACCAGTGCCGGCAGGGCATCAGGTTAGGACTTAGAGCGTGGAGCTGCTGCCTCAGGCTAGCCGAGGGCTGTGCTTAAAGGGACCCGACCCCCCACCCCAGACAGACAGTTCTCAGGGTTCCCCGCTTGCTTGTCTACCTCAATGAGGGACAGCAAAGCAGTCCTGTCTTGGAGTGCCCTGAGTGCCCACGCTCGGCACATCACAGCACTCGGCCATCAGCCCGGCTGCACTTGCCGCAGGCTGCCATCTGGGGGGGGGTCATTCGGGGGGCTGTCAGGATCCAGGAGGCCCTGCAGGAGAGCTTCCACCCCGAGGAGCCCGCAGAGCCACCCCAGTCCTCCCCATCGGGGGCTCGTGCCCCACTCCTCCCTCACCTTCTTCCACTTACCCCTCCCTAGCCCCCCTTCCTGATGTAAAAAATAAAGGACACGTGTGTTCAAAAATAGAAACTCTCTTTATTTAACAAAACTGAGGGGGGGGGGGAATTAACCTCTGGGGAGACTGGGAAAAGGAGGTGGGAGAGGGGAGGTGGAAACCTGGGAGGAGGGAGCTGGAAGGGGGAAGCCAGGGGAAGGAGGAGGAGGGGAAGTCTAAAACTATGGTACGCCATATCTTCAGTATTGTGTAGAGATTGGGTCTCCTCACCTCAAAAAAGATATTTTGGCCTTGGAAAGGGTTCAGAAAAGGGCAACTAAAATGATTAGGGGTTTGGAACTGGTCCCATATGAAGAGAGGCTAAAGAGACTGGGACTTTTCAGCTTAGAAAAAAGGAGACTGAGGGGGGATATGATAGAGGTCTATAAAATCATGAGTGGTGTGGAGAGGGCAAATAAAGAAAAGTTCTTCATTAGTTCCCATAATAGAAGGACTAGAGGACACCAAATGAAATGAATGGGTAGCAGGCTTCAAACTAATAAAAGAAAGTTCTTCTTCACAAAGCAAATAGTCAACCTGTGGAACTCCTTGCCACAGGAGGCTGTGAAGGTGAGAACTAGAACAGAGTTTAAAGAGAAGTTAGATAAAGTCATGGAGGTTGGGTCCATGGAGTGCTATTAGCCAGGGGGTAGGACTGGTGTCCTTGGCCTCTGTTTGTGGAAGGCTGGAGATGGATGGCACGAGACAAATGGCTTGGTCATTGTCTTTGTTCCATCCCCTCCGGGGTACCTGGTGTTGGCCACTGTTGGCAGACAGGCTACTGGGCGAGATGGACCTTTGGTCTGACCCAGTACGGCCGTTCTTATGGTCTTATGTTCTAAGCTCAGGGTCGGGGGTCTCACTGGACCAACTTGATTTTCATGCAACCCTGCTCCTGGGTTTGCATGTGGCCTTTGGTGGCCAGGCTGGCAGCTATCCTGCCCTAGACGGCCACTTTCCTGTGCCTAGTGCGGAGATTGTGGACGTTGGAGGCCTCCCCCCAAACCTGGATGAGGTCCACGATCTCCGCACTAGACCAGGCGGGCATCCGCCTCTTGCGGCCCCGGGCAGGCTCCTGGGAGCCACCAGCCTGGTCCTGGGAAGAGGGGGAGGGCTGGGTGGCAGCGAGTGGCTGGCTCGTGCTGTGCCAGGTGCAGGGTCTGCTGGCTGGGTGCTGGCAGGCTTGCACCTGGCACGGGCACCGTAGCCAGACCGTGGCCCTTTAACGGCTCCGGGGCCAGGAGGGGGGCAGATGAGATTCCCTGGCTTGGCCCAGAGTGGCCACCAGGGCAACCTGGGAAGGGCTAGCCTCCCACTAGTTCGAATTAAGTGGCTACACAGCCCTTAATTTGAACTACTTAATTCGAACTAGGCGTTAGTCCTCGTAGAATGAGGTTTACCTAGTTCGAATTAAGCGCTCCGCTAGTTTAAATTAAGTTCGAACTAGCGGTTTGCGTGTGTAGCGCCTATGAAAGTTAATTCGAACAAACAGCTGTTAGTTCGAATTAACTTTGTAGTGTAGACATACCCTAAGAACTTAAGAACGGCCATACTGGGTCAGACCAAAAGTCCATCTAGCCCAGTATCCTGTCTGCCAACAGTGGCCAATACCAGATGCCCAGAGAGAGTGAACAGAACAGGGAATTAGCAAATGATCCCTCTCCTGTCATCCATTTCCAGCCTCTGACAAACAGAGGCTAGAGACACCATTCCTACCCATCCTGGCCAATAGCCATTGACAGACTTATCTTCCATGAATTTATCTGGTCTTCATAATATCCTCTGGCAAGGAGTTCCACAGGTTATGCGCTGCATGGAGAAATACTTCCTTTTGTTTGTTTTAAACCTGCTACCTATTAATTTCATTTGGTGATCCCTAGTTCTTATATTATGGGAACAAGTAAATACCTTTTCCTTATTCCCTTTCTCCATACCTGTCATGATTTTATAGACTGCTATCATATCCCCCTTGGACTTTTCATCTTAGAAGAGAGAAGACTAAGTCTTTTTAATCTCTCTTCATATGGGACCCGTTCCAAACCCTCAATCATTTTTGTTGCCTTTTTCTGAATCTTTTCCAATGCCAATATATCTTTTTTGAGATGTCGCTGCATACTGAGTGGATATTTTCAGAGGACTATCCACAATGACTCCAAGATCTCTCTCTTGAGTGGTTATAGCTAAATTAGTCCCCATCATTTTTTATGTATAGTTGGGATTATTTTTTCCGATGTGCATTACTTTGCGTTTATTAACATTACAATCTGATACATTTCATTATGAAAGTTCAAACAGAAAGCGTTTTTGTTTTTTGTTTTGTTTCTTTAAATACATCCAGATTTCCTTCTGCTAGGCCAACAGATGAAAGTGACATGGTATACTTTTGTTAGTTCCAGAAAAATGAAAGCAGAGAGCTGAATGCATCTTTGCACTGTTTGGTTAGAAATACCTGTAACTTTTGTGTCCTCGGCTTTTCCAGTTTGTCTGTCCTTCCTATTTGCTAATCTAATCTAAGCTAATCTGCCTTCTTTATCTAGCTAATTTAATGTATGGTCCCATACTAGCTAACCACCTCTCATTACTGAAAAGAGAATGATCTGCCATTTCGTATCCCTTGTTAATTTTTAGCTTGTATGGTCATGTAGGCCTTGTCTATGCTAGGAAAAAAGCATTGGGTGAGAGAACTTTCATGACAGTCCTTGTGACTCTTGTTTGACTGGGGTTAGTTAAAGTTTGTGAGTTAACTTCTTTTCTAACATGATGTATTTTGCCAGCGCATCCAAGATTTAACTGCAGATGTTAATCTGTCTTAAAAATCTCTATAATGGTAAATAAAAAACCCAAAGAAAACAGCTACATCTACAACAGATGGTCAAGTGCACCTTCAGATGTATATTATGGGTAGAGAATCGTCATAACACGCCTACCAAACACATGTTCACTTGCTCACAATTATACATTTGTGACTCCTTTGCACTGTGGTGTGGAAGACTTCCACGTCTTCACTACCTTCATCCCGATCTCTGCTCATTTAAGAATTGGTGGGTTTTTTTACCTAGTGGCTTTTGTGGTGGTAAGTTTTTGAATGTATTTAAATCTAACAGAGAGAGACAAATTGGCTTAGAACAGGATGTGAACTGGATGTCAAGAAACTTGGGCTGCCATGTGACCTTAGTGACGGAATTTAGCCTTGGTGTACCTCAGTTTCCCCATCTATAAAATGAAGATAATGATGCTTACCCACCTTTAAGTTCAGCTGTAGACTGAAAGTTCTAGATAGGCATTAAATAGTCTTATTATTGTAGCGTCAGTGTAGACAGCACCTCCATTAGTGTATGGTGCTGTATCTTAGTTTTAAGTTTTTCTCTTATATGTTAACTCATGCAATTAACTCAAAACAATTGCAATTCAAAAAATTAATCATGACTAAACTTAGTTTTAATCACATTGTTGAACAATAGAATGCCAATTTTCTATAGCTGCAAATATATTTATCTCAACACAGAACACAAAAAGGAACAGTGCTCACTCTATATTATTTTTATTACAAATAATTGCACTGTAAAATGATAACGTATTTTTCAGTTCACTTCATACAAGTACTCTAGTGTAACCCCTATCATGAAAGTGCAACTTACAAATATAGAATTTTTTGTTACAAAACTGCACTCAAAAACAAAACAAAGTAATGAGACAGCAAGTACATTCAGTCTTGCTTCTTTAACCAATCATTAAGACAAACATGTTTGTTTACTTTATGGGAGATGATGATACCCACTTCTTATTTACAATGTCATCTGAAAGTAAGAACAGCGGTTTGCATGGCATTGTTTAGCCAGTATTTGTCCCACTTGCTCTTGTCAAGTGATCATCAGTTGGCAAGAGCAAACTGAACAAATATAGTTTTTGGGGGAAAAATGGGGTGTGGCCCCTATCAGGGTACAGAAGAATGTGTGGGGAAGGAGAGGGGACAAGCAGCAATGCCAGCCCTGAGCAAGCAGGACTGTTCAATAGAGTAGCTCAGGCCAGGCCAGTCCCTCAGAGGCAGGCAGTAGGTGGTCTTCGGCTGGCCCCATGCAGGGAATAGAGGGAGGTCTTGGGCTGGCCCCATGCAGGTAAATGTTAGGGGGGTGCATGGGCCAGTCCTGCACATGGGGAAGAGAGAGAGGGGCCTTGGGCCAGCCCTCTGTATGAATCCGTTTTCCCTTTGAGTAAATGGACCCAGCACATGTTCTATTTAAGAACACTTTCACTGCAGATTTGACAAAAACACAAAGTACAAAATTGAGATTCCTGAAGGTAGCTAGAGCACTCGATGCAAGGTTTGAAGATCTGAAGTGCCTTCCAAAATCTGAGAGGGATGACGTGTGGAGCATGCTTTCAGATGTCTTAAAAGAGCAACACTCCAACACAGAAACCAGCTTACAACACCAGCTACAACAACATCATTCAGGTGACATTTTAAATAAGAAATGGGCAGCATTATTTCTCAGAAATGTAAACAAATTTGTCTGTCTGTGTGACTGGCTAAACAAGATGTAGGACTGAGTGGTCTTGTAGGCACTGAAGTTTTATTTTTGAATGCAATTATTTTGTACAACTATATTTATAAGTTCAACTTTCATGATAAAGCAGTTGCACTGCAGTACTTGTGTTCGGTGAATTGAAAAATACTACTTTTATTTCTTTTTTTTTTTCAGTGCAAATATTTATAATAAAAATAAACATAAAGTGAGCGCTGTACACTTTGAATTCTGTGTTGTAACTGAAATAAATATATTTGAAAATGTAGAAAACATTCAAAAATTTAAATAAATGATCATCTGTTATTGTTTAACAGTGTGAGTAATCACAATTCATTTTTAATCACTTCACAGCCATAATTATATTGTTATATCGGGTTCTGCCCATGTGTACTGGAGTTGGTATTTGCAGTGTTCCACTAAATCTCTGTCAGGCTATGAGTGACTGTTTTGTTCTATATGTGCACGGACATGTATCTGTGAGGCTAATAGAGGGCAGGACTTGGAATCAAGTACCTGAGCTGTCATATGTGCTAATAAAGCTGAGGAGGGGAGTTGTTTTTGTTATTTAAAAAAAAAATAAGATATTCGCTGAATGCCTTAAAATTTTGTTACTTGTTTTTTTGCAATTTCAGCAAAATACTTCAACTGACAAAACATTTCAACCAGACTGCCACCTGAAAAATATTTACAAAATTTTCACGAGTGTTTCTTATTCAAAATTTTTAATTTTAATAAAAAATGTCATTGAAAATTCAAAATTTAGAAAATTTTGAACAGGTCTAGTTCTGAGGGAATTCCCCTTGCAGCAGATTACAGTGTTTCCAATGTACAGCTTTATCACAAGTCAAAGGTCACCCATTATTTTTCTTAAAATCTCAGCCCCTGACATCCTGTGATTATGTAAGAATCTGAGCTTTCACTTTCTAAAGATAAATGTTTAGGTTACATGGTGGTGGAGGAAAGCCTTAACATTTGACTTCAGAATACCATAAAAAATGCAAAACCCAGAAAGTAAATTAAAACAACTCAATTTGTATTTTTTTTTAAAAACTCATTTTATTTTTCAGCCAGTCCTATGATTTGGGGGAGGGATGGAGGGAGGGAGAGAGAAGTGTCTGCCTCATTTTTCCATGTTTGGTGTTGGCAGTAGTATAATACCCCACCCCATGATTTTCTCTGCCACATCTAGCACTGGTCACTTTTGGAGACAGGCTACTGGACTAAGATGGACTATGGGTCTCATCCAGTATGGCAATGCCCATCTGTTTGGAGCCTTGCAGAGACAGCACACATTGTCTGCTATTTACTACTAGCTTTCTGCATTGACATCATAGAATCATAGAGTCCTAGGGCTGGAAGAGACCTCAGGAGGACATCGAGTTCAGTCACCTGCCCAAAGCAAGACCAACCCTAACTAAATCATCCCAGCCAGGGCTTTGTCAAGCCAAGCCAACCTCTAGGGTTGGAGATTCCACCACCTCCAAGGAGGACAAGGTGCTGTCAGCTTCTTCTAGAGTAGATTGTGGGGAAATGGCTGGTAAGAGGTGACCATTACAGACAGAATTCCCAGATTTGCTTTGTCCGATCAGATTATTTGACTACTAGTAATAAAAAAGAGTGAGCGGCAGCTGAAGAGTGCATGCCCAGACATAAAATAGTCAATAAGCTGCTTATGATCCCATTTTTTATAGCAAGGCTAGAGTCCACTGCCTTTAAGACCTACTACTGTTATTTCTAATTATTATTTATTTAGTCATCAAGCACAAGTGTACATGGTTCGCTACAAAAAGTTTCCTGCACCAAAGAGCTCACAATCGCTATGTAGCTACAGATGGTGTACAATTGCATTATTCTTGCTGATGAACTTATTTCATAAAGAGGGAGGGCAGGCATCCAAGAAGGGCAACATTCATAACCTAGTACTTCTCTTCTGGGGCAGCTCCTAAGGGCTAGATTTATCAGAGCTTCTCAGCCCAGCTTCCTTTTTAAAACCACTTTCTTAGAAGGCACAACTAGTGTCATTTCACTGGAGCAGGGACTAGAGCCAGGGGCTCCCAAATAAGTACCTTAACTTGCAAGCTGCAGAGTAAGGCGCCTGTTCTGGTTCAGTGAATATTTAAGTATGTCGTACAAAGTGACCTACCTTCAACAGGAGCTACTGACCTACCCCAGCATAGCTTCTTAGAGCCCCTGGGATTAGACATTCAACCTGGGAGCTTGGAGCCCCAGGCTCAAGTCCTTCCTCTGACTCAGGTAGATTGGGGATTTAAGCCTGGTCTCTTGCATTTTGGATGGGTATGCAAGAGATCATTTGACCACTGGATCCAAGGAGGGCACCACTCTAGCTTCTCACCTGGCTTAGGTGCTTAACTCCAGAAAAGGGTTTATAGCTGTGACTTTCTGGGGAAGGGAGGCTCCTCCCTTTGGCCCACAGTGAGGTGCTGAAAGCCCTTAGGTGTTGGGACTTAGGCCATACCCCTCTCCTCAGCATTCCTATTGGCTAACTCTGGCAGCTCCTTGCTCAGCTTGCTGGCTTTTGTGCGTCCCATTCTTAGACACCCAGCTCTCGCCTGCAGTGTACACCTAGTGCCAGGCTGTGTGTAGTTAGGGTGGCAGGGTGCCTAAACACTAAGTATTACAATGCTGACTGCAAGTCCTCTTGTGGGTCTAATAATGCATAGTCCTTTTTACTTCTTCCATCCCAGCTTCTGCTGCTCGTCTGGGAGATAACAGTACCTAAATGATAGGTGTCATGTGATTCCATGTTCTACTTTATACACGTTACTGGAAAATACCATTTACATTTCCAATATGTATTTCCCCTCCCACACACAAAAAATCCAGAAACTGTGCAAAAATACATCTTGCGCATTTGTTCTTCTTCTCTGTATCCATCTCATAAATCTGTTGTGTGGTTCAGAAGCATAATTCAGGGGAGGCCAAACAGAACACGGGCTTTGTGAATACAAAAAAGGACTATGCAGTATGCATTTAGTGCCTGTGTCTGTGCCTGTAGCACATATCCCTTCTAAGGGTGGCGTTTTGGGAGAAAGGCGGCAGCAGCCGTGCTCATGGGAATGAGGCTTGCTTTTCATCCCATTCCCTGGACCAGTCGTGGCCAACCCTGCAGCTCGCGAGCTGCATGCAGCTCTTCCCCTCCCAGGGTGCAGCTCGCGAAGCTACCCCGAGCCTCTGAAAACAGCCCTCTCCTCCGGGCTCCCTGTGCTCTCCAGGGCAGGGGAGCTGTCTGGCGCAGCCATTAAAACTGGAGTATTAAAGATGGTGTCAACTGGCGGGAGCCTGATGTGGCCAAAAAGCCTCTAAACACTTAAATGTGCAGTCTTTTTTTTTTTTTTTTGCTTGACAACTTTGCCCCAGCTCTTCATGCTGGCTCCACTGATATTTTGGCTTTTTGCCCGGCATGGCTTGGCCACCCCTGCCCTGGACTACCAGGGCATGAGGAGAACGTACTTGCATTCCGTGCATGCCTTTCCCACCTGGCTGGTGAAGGGAGGGGGCAGAGGAGTAAATCACAGAACGCACATACCTTCCCCTTGCTTCCAGATAGTCCGGGGAATGGGATGAAAAGCAAGTCAATGTGCTTGGCTGCTGCCACTCCCCTCCCCCTGCTCAAAACTCCACCCTTGACCCCCCCCCCCCTCAGCTGCCTGGATCCTGCTTGGGCATAACAATAAGCAAAACTTCCCACACAAATGCAACTGCCATCCACAGCCAAAGTTATGCTGGGGAAGCTTAGCCTGCCCTAGTATACCCATCACCTAGGCCGTGTTTATGACCAACACCTGTTCATTTTCAAACCAAGCAGGTTTGCAATTAAAAAAGGCAGGAAGTGTAGCCAAAAACAGGGGTGGGAGGGCACGTCAAAAATTCCAAACCGTGGAACCACTTTGTCCCTAGTTTAAAATCTGCTGGCTTCCATGTTTTGTAATCTTCCCATCCCATGTGTAGGTGGGGGAGGGGACAGCCTTTCCTATGCTGCCACACTGCAAAGTTTCAGCCTAAGGGAAGCTTCGATTGCCAGGTTATAGCTGTAAATATGCCATTGTGACTGAGACACAGCAAGCTGGAAGTGGTCCCAGGCATGTGTGGTTAAACTGCTTTGTTCCTGGCTTATGGCTTGCTCTTGGTTGGATTTGTCCAGCGGCAGAGCAGGTGGGGCAGTGAGTGTATGGAGTTTTTTGGAGTCCTGGCACTGAGGGGGCTGGGGCAGACACAGAGAAATGCTGGAATGCAGCCACGCATGCTGTGAACCTCTGGCCACAGGCTGTCATACTGGGGTGTGCAGATCTCATGTGTGTGATGCCTGCCCAGCTGCAGGGCTGCCAGCTGCCTGGTCACGGGTTAAGGTGATGGCTTCTGTTGCCTTGTCACGATGTGCCCCAGATAAAGTCAATTTACTCAGAGGCCCAGGTGTGTGGGGGTGGGACCATCCCACTTTGTGACTCAGGAGAACCTGTGTTTTGGCCAGGTCGTTTCTTTACCATCAGTTTAGTGCTTGGGAAGAGGCCTGCCTGCCAGCCCTGGAACCTGGAGACTGAACAGAGGTGTAGTGAGGGTGTTATGCGCCCAGGGTCAAAAGACAAATTTGCTCCCCTCCCTCCCCCCACTGCTGCTGCATGGTGGGGCCCCGAACCTGGTGCATGGCAGAGCCCGACCCTCGGAGGTGGGGGGGGGAGTTCATACTGCGTCTTCCCCTTCCCCCTCCAGCTGGGGCTGGGCCCCCGCACGCACTAACCCACCGGCAGAGATGGAGGCGGGTCAGACGGGGGGGGGGGGGTGGAGAGGCAGGGACGAGGCCCCAGCCAGTGGCGATGTGCAGAGGAGGAACAGATGAGCCGAGGGCTGACGGGGAGTGGAGGGGGACTAAAGTAACGCCCCCCCCCCCAAGAATGGTGCCCAGGGGCAACTGCCTCCCCCCTCCCCACTCCCTCCCTCGCTACGCCACTGAGACTGAAGTCCTTCATCTGCAGGACAGCCCAGCCTGGCAGTGCCGGAATGAGCTTCCCAGTGCTGTGCGTTTGTGCTACTCAGCAAACGCAGGCATTACAAGATTGAATCTAACTTTTTGGGTACGTGGCCACCTACTAGGATCCTCAGCCCTCAGCTAGACACCCCAGCTCCCTGTACCATGAAGACGGAAGGTTAGGCACCTCAGAGTGGGATCCCCAAGAGCCATCACACGGGTTGGAAAGCTGCTGAATGTAGCCACCATGAAATGGCCAAGAGAGGGGTGTGGCTAAAGCCCCACACCTCAAAGAGTTTTAGGTGCCCACAGCCTGCCAGACTTAGATGCCTTCCTTTGTTCAG
Source organism: Pelochelys cantorii (assembly GCA_032595735.1). Taxonomy (NCBI): domain Eukaryota; kingdom Metazoa; phylum Chordata; order Testudines; family Trionychidae; genus Pelochelys; species Pelochelys cantorii. The sequence goes on from CM064327.1 coordinate 242,191,497, forward strand.
GCTTCACAGCGGCAAACCCTCTCTGGTGGTGAGAGGTGTTACCCCGCCCTTCGCTGCAAAAACTAAAGAGGAACATTGTGTGGAAGTTTTGTCCTTGTGCTTAATGCACACACCCAAGCTATAAAAGCACCTGGTTCAAATCCAAGCGCTGCAGCGCAGAGACTGGAGCACAGGCTTCCCTGCATTTTGGCGAAGTGCCCTAACTATTGGGCTAGGGAATATTCTGAGTGGCCCTCAGTCTCTCCTGTGGAGGTGAGGCCATGTTGGCTGGAATACTTAATAGTCACTGGGGAAGCAGAAGTGTGAGAATGACTGAATAGCCGAGATATTGGGGCCAGAGGAGCTGACAGCTACACATCCCTGGGCAAGGTGGGCACAGCAGCTCCGTGGTCCCTGAGTGGGCAGGGCCACAGTCAGAAGGGGCGGAGTCAACACCACCACTTGCCCCGTGGCACACATACAGACCCCAGTGCTGCCTGGAGTGCATCATGTGACAGCCCTGACTTTCCAGACAGCCCTAAGAGCCAACCAGAACATGCCCTCAACAGTCCAGCAGTGGCTGGAGCCCTGGGGCCCGTTGAATCACCCAAGGCAACTGCCCCTGTGCCTCTCCCCCACCATCAGCCGACCTGATTGGGGCATTCACTCAGCATGTGGGAGACTCAAATTACTTGTCCAATAATTATTTCTATAGGGAATTTAGGTACCTACGGGGTTAAACAACAACTGAGTAGGGATTTGGAGGGTCTAAATTCAGTGCCCAAATCCATTTATGGCTCTTGTGCTATGCTCCTAACATGTCTCAGTGCTTCTCCCAACAGACCACAAGTTGGGGAATAGATAGTTCAGTCCCACTCAGTCCTCATCCCCACTGACAATACTGTGACCAGGCTGCTGATTGTGGCAGGGTTTAGGGATGCGGGCAGCTCTCTGGTGGGAACTGAGCTGCGACCAGTAGCTCATTTCATGTAGAATATCTGAGCTGCCTTCTGACAGTAACAATTTTTTGGGCAAATGCTTCAGCAATGAGCACTTTGAAGTGCCTTAGCCGTCACCTTTCTGTATCAGCCTCCGCCTCAACCACCCAGGCCTTCTTCCATTAATCTGCCTATTCTGCATCTCCTCTGTGTATGTGTGTGTGTGCGTGCGTGTGCATGTGCGTGCGCGTGCGCGCGCGTTGCATTGTGTGCACAAGACAAGCTGAGATATGTTGGCATTTTGGAGACAAGCAAACAAACTATTTTCATAGCTTTAATGAAAGGATTATGGATGCAAAACCTAAGTGACAGAGGACTAAGAACCAAAGCTACCCAATTAGTCTTACTCTTAGCTCACCAGGGCCTGATCTTGCAACACTTAGCCACGTGAATACATTTCCTCTTGTCCATAGTCCCATTGATTTTAATGCGAGTGCTCACAGCAGTGTTTGGAGGATTGGGTCCTTGGTTTGCCTGCCCGCATTTCGCCTCTAATTTATTGATTCCTCCAGTGCTGGTGATTAGGTCAGACTGTGTCACATGTTTCAAGTGTTCAAGCCAATTAACACGCTTTCTGGGTGAGCAGGATTGCTGATCGATTAAACTGCGCCATCCCACTGAGATTTCTTGTGGTTGCAAAGGCAAAAACTTGGTCAGATACAACACATTGAAATAGAATTAATGGAAAGCAAGGCCTGATAGATTGACAGATGAAATGGTCTTTCCTTTCGGAAGCCACTCAAGAGGTCTTTAATGGTCTCTTCTCCCTCAGATTTTAAGAAAGAAAGAAAGAAAGCTGTTACTAAAGTGAGTTTGGGAGGGGGTGGGGAAATTGAGTGAGCTCAATGAGTAGATTGCAATTGGAGAAGAATAAAATAAATCCACAGTTTATATGGGCTCCACCTTCTAGATACATGGGCTCCCACCCATACCACCTTTAGCTGATGTATATTATACAGGGCTGTTACACAACACATTATTTATACCCCAAGGGCCAAACCGTGGTCCAGCTTGTGCTGCAGTACATGGGAGTAAGGTGCTTGGACTGGTTGCCTACATCATGGATAGTTGTGTAGCTACTAATGTCCCACTCTGAGTAAACAGGAAGGGACACCTAGATGTAAGCAACTACCCGATAAGCCTAGGTTTATCGGGTAGTCGAGTCATAACTCAACTAGTTCCCCCCCCCCCTTGCTGCCTCTGTATCAGCCTTTTAAAGGACCCGGCGCAAGCGGGGACTACTTGAGTCCTGCTCACCACAGGTTCCCTGCTGCACCTCTGCTTTGTAAACATAGTAAAAGCCACAGGTGGCTCTTACTGCATTTAAAAGACAGAGGAGCAGGATAGCAAGCACCTCCTCTCCCCCAATCAACTAATCGAGTAGTTGATGAAAATTCCATCAACTACGTGATTAGCTGATTAATCGAAATTTAACATCCCGAGGGACAACAGATGGACAGACCCTATGGTCCACATCCACAATATGCTGGTATCCTCATGCACATGTTTGCTGTGCTGGCTGGAGACCTGGCAGAGTTCACGCCCTTCATGGTGTAGCGGAGGAACAGCGATTGAGAACCAGCTTGGATGTTTGAAGCTGTGGTTCACAGCACCATGGTAAGCTGTCTTTGTGTCAGAATAACTCCTATAGTTAGGATCTGGTCCCAGATTTGATCATTCCAAGAGTCCTTTGTAGATTGGTTCAGTTTTTAAAACAACTGTTTTAGATACTGAAAGAGCAACCAAAGCACAGACCCAGATTATTTTCCAGGGTGATTGTAATTTTTCAAAAGAATCATGGACAGGCTAAAACCCTGACCCTGCAGGCACTTAAACACGAGAGAAACCTTACTCACATGAGCAGCACCTTGACTTTGCTGAAATACATTGCATGTAAGAAAAGCCTATATAGTTTTGAGGACCCAAGCCTATAAGGGGCTACAATTCTTCCCATGATGAGATACAGCTCAGAAGGGGCACCAGCTCCTCCAGATCAGAGCTTCTCCACCCATGTGGAATGCTCCACAAGACGTTTTAGGACACTTCACTAGTTTTTTTACACCCGCTTTATGCTGCTAGAAAGAGGACCTAATGGCTGAGACACTCTGCCCCAATGTATTTAAAATGCCTCTGTATATTATATTATATTTATTATTTACAAGGCCAACTACATATTTCCTTCATAAATGGATCTTACTGGATGAGCTCTCTGAAAAAAAAAAGTCCCTTTATAAGGCATAGCTCACCAGATCTATGTCTTATAAAGTGACTGGGCATGAAACCTGAGGTAGAATTGTATAGATAATTCTTTTAGTGATGTAAGTCAGGGTGGGGGGGACTTTTTAAATGCAGTTGGTGCAAGTAAGTAGTGCTATTGCATAGTCTTTCATTGTCATAGAAGTGAAGCAGCCCATCATGGTCTGCTCTGAGCTCCGTCACATGGCAGGCTTTAAAAGTTCACTCACCCAGTCCTATAATAGGCCCAGAATGTTTGGCTGAAGTCCTTACATCTTATTTATAATTATAGACAGTAAGAACATAAGTGATCCTCTGTCACCCAGTCCCAGCTTCTGGCAAACAGAAGCTAGGGACACCATCCCTGTCCATCCGGGCTAACAGCCATTAATGAACCTAATGCCATGCATTTATCTAGTTCTTTTTTGAACCTTGTTATAGTCTTGGCCTTCACAACATGTGCTGGTAAAAAGTTCCACACACGGACTGTGCAGTCTGTGAAGAAATACGTCCTTTTGTTTATTTTGAACCTGCTACTTATTAATTTCATTGGTGACCCCTAGTTCTTGTGTCATGAAGTGTAAATAACACCTCCTTATTTATTTTTTCCATACCAGGCATGAGTTTATAGACCTCAATCATATCCAGTCTTAGTCCTCTCTGGTCCAAGTTGAAAAGTCCCAAATCTTATTAATCTGTCCTCATATGGCAACCGTTCCATGCCCTTAATTATTTTTGTTGCCCTTTTTACATTTTTTTTCCCCAGTGCCAAGGTATATTTTTTTGAGATGAGGCAACCACATCTGCATGCAGTATTTGAGATGTGGGCACACCATGACTTTATATAAAGGTACTATGATATTTTTATCTTGTTATCTATCTCTTCCTTAATGATTCTGTTAGCTTTTTTGATGGCCACTGCACATTGAGTGGACATTTTCAGAGAACTATCCATGATGCCACCAAGATTTCTTTCTTGAGTTGTAACAGCTAATTTAGACCCCATCATTTCATATGTATAGTTGGGATTATTATTGAAAAACCCATAGGGTCTCTGCCAGGCTGACCTGGGGGAAAATCCCCTCATGATCTTAAAAATGGTGAGCATGAGCACGTGGAGAACTCCACCAGCCAGACAGCTGGAAAAGCATTCGCGGGAGTAACTCAGCTCAGGCCACTGAAAATATTTACTAATAGCCTTCTTAAATGGGCCATGTGCCATTGTAGGCAATCCCTTCCAAGCAGACCATAAACTCATCAAGCTGTCTTGAAACAAGTTTGTTTCCCCACCACATACCTTGTTACTCTCCTTAGAGGACTATACCAGAACTTCACTCCTCTCATGGTTAGAAACCGTTGTCTAATTTCAAGCTTAAAGTTATTGATGGTCTGTTTAGATCCATTTGTTCTTGTGCCAACATTGGTACTTAACAGAAATAACTCCTCTCCCTCCCTGGTGTTTATGCCTCTGATTTATTTATAGAGAACACTCTTATCGCCTTTCATCCCTTTTCTTTTTTGGGGTTTTTTTTTTTTTTTTTGGTCTCAGAGGAGTAGCCCACAAAAACTCATTATACTAGACATATATTTTTGTGAGTCTCTAAGGTGCCACAGAACTAGTCATTTTTTAAAAGTTGTTTTTAAAGTTACAGACTCACACAACTATCCCTCTGAGACTTTGAAAAAAACAAGATAGTCCTGTTGAATGTAAGCAAAGCAGGTTTTATTAGGCTAAATATGTCAAGCTCCTGAAGTTTCATTCTTCTGCTCACACCAATAACACCTTCTGCATTTGGTTCAGTCTGAATTCATCTTTCTTTCATATATATATATATATATATATATAAAAGCATTTTATTTTATTTTCTCAAAACTATTGATAGAAGGGATGTAAAATCCCATTTAATTAGTTAACGGGTTAAACATTATGTTTAACAGGTTAACCAAATAAACAGGGCAAGCTGGGAAGACCAGGTTAGAGCAGTCCCCCCTCACCATGGGCCAGGGCTGGTCTGGCGCACCCCTGTCAATGGCATGCCTGGGCTGGGCCGGTCCTGCCGCAAACTGGGGCTACGCTGGCTGGGCTGGAGCAGCTGCCTGCCCATGGCAGGCCTGAAGCAGCCCCCTGCCCGCAGTGTGCAGGGGCTGCTACAGCCCCCCCCCCCACCTCCAGTTCCATTACAGGTTAGGTTTATTGGTTAACTGGTTAACCGGTTAAAGTAAACATTCACAGTCCTAATTGATAGTGCTGCTAAAAAGAGGCAGACGAGCGTGCTGATGTTCTGATCTCAGCTCTCATATTCATTCCCAGTCCCAGCACTCACAACTGCATCCCTGTGTGGCCTGGGACAAATCACTAATGACCTGACTCAGAGCCCATTGATTTCAGTGAATAAACTCCCACTAACTTAGTCCTAGCTACACGACTTGTTTCAAAATAGTGGATGGGCCCTTGTAAATTGTCTCTGCCCAGAACTCAAATTGGATTCACTGGAATGCTTCCCTGAAGAGACGGCATGTGCAGCGGGGACTTGCTGCCAAGGCAGCGCGAGAGGAGCTGAGTCACTGTATGGTGGCAGCTTTTATCAGCTCTCTCGTGTGACTGGATTCTTAGGTGGAAGGAGCTTGGCACAGATTCTATACCACGTGCCACATTAAACAATGACATTTTCCATTTTCTCTTTTGTGAACAGCCCAGAGATATTTCTCTGATTCTAACCGGAGCACAAGGGACACAGGACTGCCTCCTGCAAAAAAAAAAATTATACTGCATCCTCTCTGCAGACACAGACCTCTGGAGTGACAGAGGGCAAGGAGGCAGCCTCGGTAGGTCACTCAGGCCTGGGGAAAGCCTTTACTCCAGAGCAGTGCTGGCTCTGTAAGTGCCATAGTGGGCCCAAGATGGTTAAACAGCCTGACAGTACAAGGCATTCTAGTCCTTCTCTTTTAGTTGTTTATTAATTTTATTTATTATTATTATTGTTGTTGTTGTTAGAAACTAGAGGCTCCAGCTGTGACAGGGTCTTTATTGCACCAGGCTCTGTACAAGCACTCCTGCCCCTCAAGAGCTCATAGTCTTAATAAACAGGACAATAAAATGGCAAGAAAGGAATCAGATGCACAGAGATAAGCAATCACTCAGCAGCGCTGGATATAGGCCACATGGCTCCTGAGGCCCAGTCTACTAAATGTGTAACACTTTCAACAAATCCAGTCAGAAAATAGCCAGTTCAGCACCAGTCTAAATGTGCATGGGGTGTCTTGTTTGCAGCCTTCAGACCCATTCATCCAGAACAGGGTGTGGTGAGAACATGATTGTGTTGTCTTGTTATTCGTTCTATCTTTGGCATCATACCCATATGTCTGTCTGTTTTCTTGTTTCTGACTTTCTATGCAGCCAGTAGTTCATCAGCAAATAACGGCTTGGCTTTTTTTACTGAAAAGGCAATGATTTGGGGCAGCTGATTGTGCCACGTGGTCTTAATTAACATTCTATTGTGACTAATTTATTTTATCAGTTCGTTAATACAGAGAAGCAATGATTCCACACATCAGAGCAGATGAGTCTCCCACCGGGAAAATAAAACAGAGACAGTTACACTTCTTAAAGCTGCAAATTAAAAACAATACATTCCACTAAATCTGTCTTCAAGATGAAAATTGCTATTGTTTTAACCTAGTGCTCAGCTGTCTGCTTTGACAAAATTGTTACACAGGTTTTCAATAACCATCTTCAAAACTGTTGTAACATGCATTGCACATCAGTGAATATTCTGGAGGATTTGCAAATAAGATTTCACTTAGTACAGCTAATCCGAATACAGGTGGTTATGACTATCATCAGGACATAATAATAAACACACTTAACCTTTTAAAATTGTCAAAATAATTTTCCAGACATGGCATAAATTCCACTCAGATGGCCCTTTTTATTGGATTAGGATTAACAAAACATAATAATGATATTGGCCTTATCCATTAAAAAATATTTTTCTTGTGGGTGAGTGGGTGGGTGTCTACTTTTTGAGTGTCAAAGCCTTCAAAAAGATTAACTAATGAAGCTCACAAGAATTCTGTGCCGTTGGGAAGGAAGTATTATTATCCTAATTTTACAGATGGGGGAACTGAGGCACAGAGCTATGAAGGACTTGCTCAAGTTTACAGATATCAGAGCCACAGTTTAGACTGGAATTCGTGATTCACAAGGCCATATTTGGCCAACACTCCTCTCGTATGATTTTTCATGTATAGGTGTGAAACAATTTGATGTCGGAGACACATAATGATTAGAGTCTCAGCTGGTGGAAATCAGCATCACTCCACAGAGTTCAAATTAGGTGAGGGAAGAGCCAAGATGTGTGCCACCCCATATTCTAGCAGTGCTTTCTTGTACTCCCCCTGTCTGTCTGTCTGTAACCACCTATAGCTCTTGTCTTAGGTTGTGAATCTCTTTGGGATAGGATTGTCTTTTTGCTCTGTGTTTGTTCAGAACCTAGCACAATTGGAGTATCGGCGTCCTGGTTAAGGTTAGGGTTGCCAGGTGTCCAGTACTGGCCTTTTTTTTTTTTTTTGCTCAACCACTTTTTCCCCGCCATGTTCAGTATTTTTTGTGAAAGGACTGGCAACCCTAGTCCTGGTCCAGATTTCAATGTAATTTCTAATGGGATTGATATGTTGGATAGGCCTTGCGCTGGCCCTCTTGAGAGGGGTGAATTTGAATTTACCTGAATACATTATTTTCTAGCTCATATTTACTAACAAAGCAGTCTTTGTTCCATAAAGATAATTATGTTAGGAGGTATTTTTCCAGAAGGGACATTTATTTATTATTTAGTTTACTGTAGTGCCTAAGTACCTACCGAGAATAGGGTTTCATTTTGTTACGACATGTAGAGACACAGACTATTACAGTCTCTGCCCAGGTATTCTTACAATTCAAAGGATACCCTGAATAACATAATTTAGCTCTCTATTAACAATAAAACTTTGACTTGACAGTTTTTAGTCTGGGAGTTCCTTGGCAAGGAAATGCCTCTCCTGAGGCGCAATAATTCCTTGTTTGTAAAATCAGAACTTATTGCTGGAATTAGCACATCAATAGCCTTTGGGCTACATTGTGTTACTCTTGTGTGTGTTACTCTGTATACAATCCCACTGAAGTCAATGGGAGTACTTACAGACTACCCTTGTGGGAAAATGGGGTCACAATTTGACCTTTTCTTATAGTTTTCCTGTTACCAAAATATTTGCTTTAGAAATCAGCTCTCTATGGCTTCTCAGATAACTAGAGCACACATGGGCTTTTTAGCTCCCTTCATTTGTGGAGGGAAGTCTTACCCACTTCTGTGTATAGGCATGAATTTAGTGCTCTTTTATGGCAATCCCAACATTACCTGAAAATTATCATCAGGAGGATTATGATTTTCTGAAAATGCAATATTTTAGCCCATACAGAGGTCTACTGAAGGCAACGAAGCTCTGTGTCAGCACACAGGCCAGTCTCAATGGACCAGCTTGCAAACCTGGAACATCAGGGAAATATTATCACTATGTGGACATCTGGTAAAAGACAGAAATTTTCAGTTAGGCACCAACTCCCAGTGGCAGCTGGGTGCCAAACTCCCATTAGTGCCTTTGAAAAAACTCCCCCATAATATCTGCTTTTCTACCTGGTTAAAATCTCCTGTTGGTTTTAAACAAAATTGTTTATTATTGGCTAATTTTTAAAAATGTAAGAATTTTTAACAAAAGGGCATTTAATTGGAGCCTCCTTTGCATCCTGATTTTTAGCCAGTTTCCTTCCACTAGAAAAGACAATCTATTAAGAGTGTCTGCACAGAGTCTTTGTGCTTGTATTAAATGTGTACAAATTAAATATATATTCCTTGTGTTAAGAGCTCGCGCTCTCTCTCTCACGCGCGTGCACGTGCGCGCTCTCTCACACACACACTGAAGATTTTGAAGGTAATTTTCCACTGGGGATCTAGACCTGAGTTATTACTAATTCTGTTTGTTTCTGTTTCCTTGCTAGAGCTCTGTGCTTGTCTTTGTTAGATCCAGGGGGAGGGGCTTGTATCTGTCAAAGAGTGATGCATTAGGAACCTGATGGTGAAACCCTGGGTCACGCTGACGAGAACTTCCACGCAGAGCCTTAAATGTATTTGGGGGGGGCCAACCAAGAACATTGCTTTTATTAATAGTTAGGTACAGTTGGGATCTGGATATTAGGCCTGAACCCTGCCTTGTGGGCAAAACGTCCCATTGCACAGCTATCACACCTGCTCCCTTTCTCCACAGCTCACACTGTAGGGTCAGGACCTTTCTTGGGTAACTAGACCCAGGAAAATCAAGAAGCCTTTGGTGTGAATAAAACTTCACTGACATGAGTCAGGCTTGCATAACCGGGTCTTAAGTGTCACACTCAAGGGGTGAAATTCTGGCCCTGTCAAAGTTTGTGGGAGTTTTGCCATTGTTAATGAGCCCAGGCTTTCACTCATAAACCTCCTCCCCTCTATAGATTTTTAAGGATAAGCAATTTTCTGCCCAAATAAAGGGTTGGCACATTCAATAAACAAGGGATATAAATGTTTGTGACAAGGATTTTTTTAAATTACTTTAATTTTGAAGCCCTTTTGTTGCTGTGATTAATGAGGAGCAGGACGCTGAACTGGATGCATCAGCAAATGTTTTGTGGTGCTGCAAAATACCTCCAGACCACCAGCAAACTTGTGTGCAGCCAGCAACAAAAGATGGTTGACTAATGCTTTTACTAGCACTTTTAGAGTATGAAACACACTCTCAAAGCCGGGGTGGGGGTGGGGGGGCCGGGGGAAGAACGCCACATCTAAAATCAGGCAGGGAGTTGCTGTTTTCTGCTCTCAGTGAAGGAATAAAAAATAAGGGGGGAACCACTCTCTGAAAGTTGCCAGCTCACATTGCTTCTGTACAGTAGAGCATGGATGAGCAAGCCACCTCTCATTATCACTTCCATCTCTCACGCTGACTTGTGTTGTGTGATAAAGAATTAGGTTTAGCAAATTAGGTGAGGGAAAGGGAATTTGGAAATGACACCCCTGATGATTGATGATACTAATAAGTCCTGTGCCAAGGAGAGATTCCCTCCCCACAACACACACACAAACACACAGAGTTTGAACATCACTGTACAGAATATACCGAATCATCTAGAAGAAAAATTGCAGTCTTAACCCATGCAGCTTCTATGGCAGGTTTCTTAGACATAAACATGGCAAAAGGGATTGGTACTCCCTCCAAGTTTTCTGCTTGGCTTGTACTGAGCATGCTCACTAACGCTGCTGAAGCCTCTAGCCTCAGTCTCCTCCCCCATCACAGTATGCACAGATCTCACACACACAGACCCCAAAAAATCTGAAATGGCACCCCTGCATAGGATAAGCCACAAACAAAATGAGTAGATGTACTGACAGTGTTATATTCCCACATGAACAGCAATCCTCATACAATTCCTAAGACAGCACAAAACAGCAAGGCAGATATTTCTCACCATGACAAAACACATTGTTGTGGCTCACTGTCAAAATGGTCTTTCAAAGCCTGGCTGAGCTCTGCACTGAGTTTTTCTAATAGCCCTTGGCTACGTCTAGACTGGCATGATTTTCCGCAAATGCTTTTAACGGAAAAGTTTTCCATTAAAAGTATTTGCGCAAGAGAGCGTCTAGATTGGCACGGACGCTTTTGCGCAAAAGCACTTTTTGCGCAAAAGCATCCATGGCCAATCTAGACGCGCTTTTGCGCAAGAAAGCCCCGATCACCATTTTAGCCATTGGGGCTTTTTTGCGCAAAACAAAACTGAGCTGTCTACACTGGCCCTTTTGCATAAAAGGACTTTTGCCCGAACGGGAGCATCAAAGTATTTGCACAAGAAGCACTGATTTCTTACATTAGAACATCAGTGCTCTTGCGCAAATTCAAGCAGCCAGTGTAGACAGCTGGAAAGTTTTTGCGCAAAAGTGGCCGCTTTTGCCGAAAAACTGGCCAGTCTAGACACAGCCCTTGTGTTTGGCTGCTCAAACTCAGCAGATCTCCACCCTATGTCCAAAGTCACAGCCCTTCATAGCACAAGGAGATCAATGGTGCTGCACATTTAGATGAGTATATCCACTGAAGTGGATTTTCTGACTTCAACTTGATTTCTGACTCGTCGGTAGCAATCTGGCATTGCAAGCTTCCACAGTGTGATCACCATTTTCAGTGGAACTCTCACTCTGGTGTTCTTGCGCTGGAGGGATGGAGTAAGTGAAGCACACAGATCCAGGAATGTGGCCGTGAACATCTGAAAGTTTTCATCCACTGCTTATCATCACAAGCCTTCATCACAGTGTGATCCTACCAAACACAGTTCATTTCTCAGGCCCAACATTGGCACTCAACCATCAGCCACTGCTCTGTGAACTCCACCGACACCTTTGAATTGATTCTTGTTATGTAACCCAGCAAACTGTCCTCCCAGCAATCATCATGTTCTTTACTGATTCAGTTCTTCTTATGAAGCTGCAAATATGGCAGGACTGGGCACCCTGTATTTACAACACTCACGACAGTAATGTAGAGCTGGGCAAACATCATGCTTCTATCAAAGATGACAGACAGTAAGAAGGGAAGCACAGGTTGTGGGATTTTGAAAAAATGTCCAAAAAGTATGGAATACTGGTGACATTATGGGATGGTGACAGTTGCAAACTGAGATGCTGAATCTACCTCCCCCATCATGCATTGTGAACACTTTCTAAAAGACAGTGTGCTGGATGGTGGTAGGTTGTACACTGGGACGCCTCCCAAGGTGCATTGAGACAAAGATGCCTGGTGAATACATGTACTACTGACATAAGGAGCCAAGGATGCATGTGCACATGGAACGTACCGACTTCTGCTGCTTTATACCCACATAATGTGTGTTGACGTAACTTTGTAGTGTAGACACAGATTCAGCTTGTTAATTTTACTGAACCCTTGAATAACATGTACAATACTGTGGGAGCCTTGAAATTATTTGGCTCAACATGCAGCAAATGATAATGTGTTTATTATATCATTATATTAAAAAGCTAATGGCAAAGATAAAGAATCTGCTTCTCTACTACTGCCTTTAGTTATTCACATTGGTGCAAAAAGGATGCAAAATGCTATCTTCACCATTCTCCACTTATCTACAATAGTGGTAGGGTCCTGTACTTACTTCTGATGGTTGCAAATGACTGCACAAGGCACAAGGCAGCAGAGAAGGAATCCAGAGTATTCTTCTGTAACAACTCAGTGTTGTTCTTGCATTTATCTCCCTGCAGATCATCTCTTTCAGGGGTACTTTGTATGATTGCATCATATTCTGATCATCCAAATCAGACTGATCGCAGACTGGCCTGCACTGTTGAGTTCATCATGAATTTTTCCACTGATTACATAAATAATCATGGTTACAGGTGGGGGGCATGTAGAAAGAGTGCCTGTTAGGTTAATATGCAGCTGCACTTCGCTCCTATTTATTATTCAACTGTATCAGTACATTTGGAGTAGGAGAAGTTAACAGAAATATTTAGCAGGGCATCCTGAAAGAGAAGAACAGTTTAGCAGAACACCTCATGATGATCTTGCTTCTCATCCTGCTTTGAAAGATCCTATAGCTTCTGACTTCTCTGCTGACGGGCTTATGGCACAATCAGGGGTGAATTCCTGCAACCAGCATGGGCCCCTTTGGTGTCAAGTGGAAGAAACATAATTTTCTGTCATGCAAATCAGAACTGCTAGAGCAAATGGTAAACAAAAAGCATAATCAATTGAAGAGATGCAGGGAACTAAAGTAGAATCATTTCAATGAAAACACAGTGTAGGACAAGATTCCTTGATTGGCGACTATCAGAAAAAAACATGGCGGAATTCAAATACAGGCCCAGGGGAATCTTAGGGTGAGAAATTAACATGCTCTCTAAGAGGGCCATGCTACATGCTTGACTTTCCAGGTGAGGTAAGACAAATGGAATAATGGGATATGGTATGGGACAGGAGATTTTGCATCTGATTTGGTATTAATATTTCTATAATAAAACCCACCAAATTCATTCAAATAACATGAAGTTCTAATGAAACAGGTGAAGGAATAGGAAATAGGAGTCTTTGTCAATTCAGGTATGATGTGCATTTTGAGTAGCAAGCTAGCCATGACAAATTCAAGCACATCCATAGCATTCAACATGCATCTCGTCATGCTTTACAAATGCTGTCTCTGCACATGTGTCTTGCACCCACTCAACCGGCTGGAAGAAGGAAAGAGACCCCTCTCAACCTCTCTTTAGAATCACCATAGACGTAGCTTCTTCTGCAGTACTTCTTCATAGCCTGCTCTTCATTAGCAAGGATCTCTTCAAACTGCAGAGATACATGTTCAGCACCACTGCTGCTCTTATCCAAAGTTATGCAGAACACTGATGTTGCTCATCTAGTATGGGACTTTTCGCACCACCCTCTCGAATACAAAGCCCAAGGGCTATGAGGTTCTGCTGGAGTCTCGTAGGATAACACTAAGGTCTAATAGCAGAAAGCAGGCAATCACTGTCCACTACCACTGCCAGGGTAGTCCATTTCCCTGACTCAAACTTACTCACAGCTTTAATCAAGGTTTCTTTCTCTAGTAGACTAGACAGGCTATGTCTACACTTCAGTTCTTTTTCAGATTCTTTTTTCAGAAGAGGCTTTTACGCCATTTGGCCCATTTACACAGGGCCAAATGTGGGGAAAACTTCCTCTTTCAGAAGAGCCCATATTCCTCATAAAATGAGGAATACGGGGCTTCAGAAAGAACGCTCCCGCTTTTTTGGAAACTGATCCAAAAAAGCGGACACATTCCCTGGATGCGGCAGAGTTTTTCCGGGATACCTTTGGTATCCCGGGAAAACTCTGTAGTATAGACAAAGCCTGAGTAAAAATTCCAAAGATGCATCTGTTTACAGAGAAGGCATAAAATTATAGAGATTCAAATGGTTAATATCCAGTCTCTTCTTCCTGCAATATTGGCGAAACAGGTCATGGTAAATGAGTGGAAGCCAAAATAAGAGAAAAGAGTTTGGGGATGTAGGTTCCAGTTTAATAAAATGGAAGGTGAATTCTGAAACTCATGAGAGAAAATTTGACCAGAATTTGGAGATGGATAGCAAGCCACTGAAGTTGGAGGAAGTGATTTAGGACTTCGTGAACAGCAGAGCAGTATTGCTGCAGCATGCCATAAAATAGGGAACTGCAATAGAACTACAGAAAATGATTAGGGATTGCTAAGGAGTAAGAAGGCAGAATCAAAATCTAGATAGTGTTTAATTCAGGTGAACAGACTGAAAGACAGAGGGATTGAAAATGATGTGAGGAGTTAATTGAGTGGTAGCCAGACAGATAGAACCATTCACATCAAACCGCCAGTGACAGAACCTTGGATTACTAGGAAAATGGACTTTGGTGGCTGAGAGTTCAACATCTTCCTGAGAATGTCAGATTCTGAAAAGGTGTGTGAACCCTGTATAGGTTCCAGATCCAGCAGTCGCTGTAGCCTCACACACACAATCTGCATACTGCCTTCCTGGAGCCTGCTGTATCTGGTGCCATGGTCAGGAAATGAGCATAGACTTTGCTTCCTGGACATGGATGAAACAAGCAAAAGGAAAGGAAACAGTTCCTTTTTTCTGTGCAGCTGTAGATCATCTGTAGGCATAGTGAAGAGTGATGAATGGGTCATGTGATGGCATGAATAAAATAAGGCACCAGTCCAGACAAGTGGATTCTACAGCTACTTTTTAAAATTATGCTACTTTTGGTCAAATTCAATTTTGTGTTTCACTAAATTTCCTCCAGTGGTTTCAGTTACATTAGCCTGGATTCACACTCAGGTTTTGGAGTGGAATTTGGCCCTTTGTGTTTAATTTTATTCTAAGAGGTTACTAACATTACCTATTAAAAAAACAAGAGGCATAAAGTGGCTTTCTTGCCCCAAAAAGATCCCATGGTCTGCTACTCATTTGTGATGCACTATTAGGCTGCATCTAGACTGGCATGATTTTCCGCAAATGCTTTTAATGGAAATGTTTTTCTGTTAAAAGCATTTGTGGAAAAGAGCGTCTAGATTGGCACGGACGCTTTTGTGCAAAGGCACTTTTTGCGGAAAAGCGTCCGTGCCACTCTAGACACAGTTTTGCGCAAGAAAGCCCCGATCACCATTTTCGCCATCGGGGCTTTTTTGCGCAAAACAGTTCTCAGCTGTCTACACTGGCCCTCTTGCGCAAAAGCATTTGCGCAAGAGGGCTTTTTCCCGAACGGGAGAGTCATTGTATTTGCGCAAGAACACTGACGATCATACATTAGATCATCAGTGTTCTTGAGCAAACTTTTGCGGAAAAACTTTCTGCTTTTGCGGAAAAACTTGCCAGTCTAGACACAGCCCTTATGTATTTAAATGCTCTCTCCTTCTCCATGGGCTTTTCTTTAAAATAAAAAAGCCCAACTTTCAAACCCTCTATAGGGTTGTGTTGGCAACATACCAATGATCATTCTCTCTCTAACTGTAGTGCACGCAGTTATCAGTGTCAGTCTAATTCTCTGACTATGCAGTGGTGACAGAAGCTAAACAAAAGGGGCCATATCTGTCCCTGTCGTCACTCAAATGAAGTTGATGGAGTTATGTCAAGGTGAGTTTTATTCAGTGTGTTTAATAGTGCAGGATGTGTTAAAGTGTGTGCTATCTCCTGGGTGAATCCACATTTGCTCTGCTATCTATACCAAGTATCTGTCTGTTACTATGCTACTCTGTCTCCTGCAGGATCATATGAAATATATTCTTGTTTCTTTTTGTCTAATCTTCGTCTTTCCAGCTTTTGCCTGCATTGTGAATTCTGCCTAATTAAGAACCTTTCAAATTCTCTTGTGGCCCTGAGTTTTCTCATGCAGAATTTGGAATTAGAATATTTTTGTGGCTAGATTTGTGCTTTTAAAATGTTAAATTAACAATTAACAGCAATATTTTGCACTTCTATATGTTTTCCCCCTCTAGGGAATATCAAAGCACTTTTAAAATGCCAACTAATTATGATTCGACTCTGAATTAAGGGTTGCACAGGGTCATATCTCCCACCACTGAAATGCAATCACCTCTGGAATAGAAGGCAGTAAATGTTTTAGGATACTTTTTAGTGGAGTGCATTAAACACAACAGAGCAGATTTTAGGGCAGGAAGTAAAGAAGAATAAAACATCTGCTTGAAATTGCCAGGGGGATTCAGATAGGCAGAATGAAATGACTCAAACTGAATTTTAAGTAGCATGCCACAGCTAACACCCCTGTGCACTGGAACTAGAAACTTAGTTTCATGTCATGCAGAAACACCAAACAGAGTGGTTTCAAAGGCATCCCTTCCAGTGGCACAGGATCTCAGAACACTGCTGGAGGTTAGGCTAAGTCCTAACTCAAGAGGGAAGAGTGCCACCTACTGAATTATCAGCACCACCTACCTTTGGAATCCCATAGCATTCTCCTGGCAATCTACAGGTCTGACTTAAAGGCACGACCTTGCCTGGAATATTCAGAGCCTTCGTATATACAGTGATGGCTGAAAAGATTCAGATTTTTTTAATTAAATCTTTTATTAAGGTGAACAGAAAAGGAAATAGGAACACAACTGAAATATAAGAAAGACGCCCAGTCTTCTAAGAGGTTCCACTTTAGGCACCAGTGAACAGCAAGGCTATAGTAATGATATGAATGAATGAAAAAAATCAATTCACTGATTCATATAACACAATAATCAGTGAAATAAACATCTGGAGAAGTGTTTGTGTGTAGAAAATATCTCCCCTCCCCCCAACACACACACACATACACACTATTTTTAATGACCAAACATTGGTCTAATTCTTCAAAACTAGCCTGCAAAATCACAGATGCAATTTTGCATCCACAAATCACAGATTTATACTTTTGTATCTTGTCACTTGCAGGGGCACATAATCACACCTCCAATTTTGCACCTGTATTGTGGGTGCAAAATTGTGCCTGTTTTATTGTGGTCATGTTGAGGCCCATCTACATAAATCTTCTTTGTCTAACCCTTATTTGTTTTTCAGGATTGTTCTAAGTCCCCCTTTTATGACATACTAGTGGTACAAAGTGAGGTGAGTGTTCTGAGAATTGCATATGGCTTTGGGAAGGATAGATTAAGAATCAGCCTTGTATGTCTTTGGAGCCTGTTAACGAAGACAGAAAAGTAAACAGATTTAGTCCTGCCAGAGATGTGCGATTTTCCCAAAGAGTCCCCAGGGCTGCAAAGATTTGCCTTTATGGAGCCTTTAGCAGGGATGGGACTTTGCTCCAGTAATTACTTCAGTATTGCTGAAGTACTTAACTTTCAGTATTAACTGTGTCAACTATCCTTGTCCCATACAATCATTTTAGTTTGTACTAGCAATTCATTGGGAAGGACATTTTAGGTAATTCTGAAAGGGTTTATATTGAGTCTTTTTTAAATGTATATACAAATCTGATGGGGACACATTCTGAATTAGATGACAAGTTCTGCATACAGGCCTAGATTCACAAGTCATTAGATGTTAGTAGCCTAAATACCTTTTGTGGTGCCTGAAACAACCGAATACTGAGCCTGACCAGGGCACTTTGGGAAATACTGTAATAGGAATACATGATGGATCTGCTAATCATACTGGATTATGTGCCTTAAAGAGTGTATCTACGTGCACACCTATTGCTCAATATCTTCCAAAACAGATTAAGGTCACAAAGGAATGATATTATTGACTAAAAATTTCAGATTACTTAGAGCCAAGTAACCAAAATGACAGGCAGTCAATATTTTAGCACCAGGTAGGCTTTGTCTACACTGTCCGCTTTTGCTGGCAGAGAGTATGCAAATGAAGCACTGATTAGCATTTTCCATGCTTCATTTGCATAATCTATTCAAGCCATTTTTGCGCAAGGGGTTTTTGCATAAAAACAAACAGTGTGGGGAGGCATAAGGATCTTGTGCAAAAAGGGGTTTTTGCACAAAATGGAAATGCCTACACTGCTTGTTTTTGTGCAAAACCCCTTGCGTGAAAAAGGCTTGAATAGATTATGCAAATGAAGCATGACAAAATGCTAATCAGTGCTTCATTTGCATACTCTCTGCCGGCAAAAGCTGGCAGTGTAACCATAGCCTTAATGTATTCATAAAGCTATTTAAGAAGTGCTATTAACAGCATCCCCTTAAAGATACCTACAGGTAATATCAATCCAATTGCCACTGAACTCGGTAGAAGCAGTGTTGGGCCGTACATAAATGAATGATCAGGCTACACTGAACTACTTCTGCCAATATGGAAGCAATAAGAGTGGAGCTCTAAAAGGAACATATTTGTTGAACAATTCTGAACTACAGATGTTTCCTAGGCCATTTTGTGCTGCTAATGAAATATCCAAAGGTTTGGATTTTTCAAGTACATACAACCTTGGCAACATTCTTTGTGCACTATCCTTACCTTTGCCTAAGGGGTCTGACCCCAAGAGCACAGCCATAGCATGTGAGGTAGCAATCCACTTAAGGTTTGAATGTTTTCCATTCATTACAGTGGGTTTAGGGTCAGGCCCTACGTGAAAATTATTAACATTAGACTCAGTTCTGGAAAGCTCAGGCTCTCACCCATATCCAGAGTCCTCAGAAAGGGGAATTCAGCACCTTTTCCATGGAGCCTCCCAACTTGCTAACTGTGGCTGTTGATGTACCCATCAGTCTGGGTTAATTCTTTTTTAAGAGCTTTTCCCAGAATGAGTTCCCCAGAGATGGTCCTTTAAATCTGAGCGAGATAATCAGTTGCTACCTCAGAATGGCCCTTTTGCTTTTTAACTGCTGCAGGTTGCAAATCCTTCCCTTTCAGCCCGTAAACAACTACCTCCATTTGTGTTATTCTCTCTTTCTTGCTCATCTCTGAGAAGTGAGTTCTTCCTCATGAATGTGATGTGGAAAAACATTTGAACACCTGGGATGACACCGACACTGTTGAAGTCAATTTCAACCTTTGACTTCAAGGAGGCCAGGATTTCACCTCCAATTTTCTCATGTTTGGCCATCGTTAACATGGCATAATTGCATATTTTAACCTGAGTATGTTTACAGCAGGTGAGACTTCCTCTGAGGCTTAAGCATAGCTTCTTCAAAAAGCTCCCTAAAGTATCTTTTGCCTTCTCCCTTCTGTCAGTTCAGAGTGTAGGGAAATTCAGTATCAGATAGAAATATCAGTTACACACAGCTTTCTATCTGAGTTCTATGCTGACCTTTTTGTTGCATCAAAGATAACATGGCAGGATGGGGAAGGAAAGACTATATGGTCAGAGATGGAATATTTGAAATAAAACAAAAGTATGTTTGCCAACATCAGCAAACCCCTCTCAACTGTATTTGTTTAATGAAGATTATTAAGGGTTTTTTTTATTTAAGGAATTTTTGTTTTTAAAAAGCAGTGTATGTGAGATGCTGTTTAAGGCTGTGTTATATTGTTCGGTATAGTTATGTCAGGAATCACCAGATGGTGCTATTACACATAGTGTTTTCAAGTTCTTTTCAGCATGTGAGCAAGTTTTTAGTCTTGGAAGAAATACCTTTAATATTGGTTTCGGAGACAGCATTCTTTGGTGCATCTGCAGCAGCTTGAGCTAATTTGCTCTCTGCCTTAATCTCTTAAACTAAAGTCATTTTGTGGGGAAGAATTGTTCCATGGAAACTGATTATTGATGTTGCTCTGAGATTCTTTAAAGAGGGGATTGATTGCATGCTATTTGTGACCACCGCAGTTTTAGGACCCAGGTGTATAAGCAAGTCAAACTAAGACTGTGCCTGGGACTCTCTTGTGTTAACAATATCTTTTCCTAAATGAAACCAACCCAGAGGACCCCCAAGGTCTTCTGCTCAGCCAGTCTCTTGCAAGGAGGTATACTTACAGTTCAGTGAACATGTGCTTTGTATCCAGACACACTGAAATCAGGGAACCTGACATGGGTTTAGGCCTGCATAAAAAGCTGCAAGGAAAGCATTAGGAAAAGCATCAGTTCAAGCCAGTCAGCTGCTCCCACTTTTGTAACAAAAGTTCAGACCATTCCAGACAATTTGCCCTCTTTCCAAAATTTCTGTGTGCCATTGCCAAGCTTCCTACCCTATAGAACAGAGATTCTCCACCAAGGTGGATGCATCTCCCTTTTTGGACTTTTGGGGGAAGACAAGGTCAACTTTCTGATCGTTTGGTGGTTATGTCGGGGGCAAACACCAAGTTGCAGAGCCAAGATTCAATGTTCAACCTTCTTCTAATCAGGTGGCTCCTTCTGTAACTTCATGACAGCTCACCTACCTGAATGATGCCACTCCTTGGGAACAGTTTATTACTAAAACTAGGAAAGGAATAACAAAGGGGTACGCAACTCGCCCTTGGTAAGCTGCATCCTCTCCACCTTCAAATCTCTCCTGAAAAGACTTTTTTTTTTTAGGAGGCCTCCAAATTCTATTATGTCTATTCCACTGTTGGTCACTTAACTTACTCAAAACTATGTGCAACAAAATGATAATACTAATGAATGACTAATATATCACTAATTAAAGGGCCCATTGAAGAAATCATGGCATGAATAAGACACGAGTTAAACATCAACAATCATTAACGTTACTTTTTGTAGATTCCCCATCCCGTATCACATTGTGTAATGATGTCTTCTCACTGTTTCCTCTTAATAATCCTTAATGGTATTAAACTGACAGATAGAAACTCCAAATAATGCACACTTAATTATGCAGTGTTGGAGGGTTTGTTTGTTTATTTTTGGTTTGGGGTTTTTTTTTTAAAGTATTTTGGCAGGAAGCTAATGAAACCATTACTATGTGTGTTTAAATAGCTTGCTTCACAGTAGCTTCCATGAACCCTACAGCATGCTCTGTAGCCTCACCTAGTTCTTCAGTAAATTTCCATAGTAAGCTAGCAGGGCAGATAAACAATACCTGCACCCTTCTCAGATGAGCTGCCAGATGCCCTTCCTCCTATGAATCTGATTGAAGGAAGCTGGTAAATGTTTACCCCTGGAGAACTCAGTGACCCTGGGGATGTGCAGAACATTTCATGACCCACAACACAGCGCCCTTCAGCATGAAGCAAAAATTATCCAAGTTTTGTTGCCGTTATTTGTAATCTTTACTGAGGATGGTGCTGCCTCATCAGAACAGATAAGGCTGGCATGTCTGATAATATGATACAGTATGTGGCCAGGCCAGAGAGGTGATAGGTACCAGATAGGTCCTGAGAACATCATTAGCCTCACTGGAACATGCAGATTAGGAAAAAAACACACCTTAATGATTTTTGCCAATTCCATGGAAACTTTCCTGCTAGCTGACAGATTGAGAATGCAATGGACCTAGGTAAGCCAGCACAATCACCACTTGGAGGTTGCACCTCACTGTCATCATGGTGAAATTTGGCTTGCTGGATTTCCCAAGAACTTTAGATTTTGGCAGAATTAGACATATTGGCAAATCAGCTGAACTTGCAGAAGGAACGATTCTGAGCATATATCTCTTTAAAATTGGGTCCAAATTCAGCCGGTCTGAATTCGTTTTGTTTCAGGGGAGGTTGTCCAGACTGATTGCCCTCATCCTTTCCTTATTTGTATATCATCTGTGCAGAAGTGGTTGCTTTTCTTGCTGTGTTACATGACAACCAACACGTACATATATAGGAATTGTGCTCTAGTCTACCCTTGACTTCAGTGACAGATGAAAGGGTGTTCAGAACCACAAATCCAGATCCTGAGAGGAGTTGACAGACTGCATTTGTGCGCTCCAATTTCCAATGTGGTTTGTTGCTGTGGCTAAATAATTCTGGTTCTGGGGGCCTAGAATACGTCTTTGAACAGTGAGGTGATCAAATTGTTTCAAGTGTATTGAAAAATGTGTTCCTTTAGCCCTTTGGGACTGGCCTCAGCACACAAGTTATTTTTTTAAGTAATGCTTGATGTAAATGAGAGCATTCGCTTGAAGAAGATGAGCAGGATTTGGCCCTTAACCAATAGAGTGCCACACTATAGACCAGGGGTGGGCAACCTTTTTTGGGTCGGGGGCTCCTGACCCACAGAAAAATCATTTGGGGGCCACACACAAATGAGAAGCTAAAAAAATCCCAAACCCTGACTGACTGAGAAGGAGAAAGATATTCCCCACATCCTCTTCACACACCAGAGTCTAGCGGGGCCTTGGCTACTAGATTTTGTGTGCTCCTGACCTGCAGTAGGCACAGGTTCCCTAGTGCTGAAGGGGGAGCCCTGAGCCTTGGGAGCCAGATCCAGGCAAGCTGGGGGCCACATCCGGACCCCAGGCCTGAGGCTCCCCACCCCTGCTATAGACAATATGTACACAAGGCACTTCTTTTACAGTCCCGCCCCTTCAAGAAGACCATCCACAAATTCAGCAATATATGCATTGCTCTGAACAAAAGTAATTCCCAGGTAATGATGCTTTTCTGTCCTATATGAAATCAGTTCACTGCTCCTACACCAATAATGACTGTTCAAATATCTACATTAGGAAAAATAACAGCACGAGTGGCCATCTTAATAGAAGAGCCAATGAGTGAAGTAAACATCTTAAATGTACTTCTCAGCCCAAAGACTGTCACCCACTAAACATCATTGAGTCATGATTGCTGACTTGTGTGGGGAAGCTTACACTGCTACTGCCTGTGTTATGGCTTCCTAAAGGATTTTAGGGATTGTCTACACTATATGGTGGATCGACACTTCAACAATGACCTTACCACATGGAAGACACCGCAGCAAAACAATTGACTGGGGGGAGGGCGGTATAATGTAGACTAGGTCTCACTCTTCCTAGTTCTCAGCTGTCCACCATTCATGCATAGATGCAAGCACTAAGGGTACAAATGTGCAATGCAATGTGTGATTAAGTGCCAAAGTGAGTGCTACCAATACATTATTCATGCAGGAAAGTTGTGATGCTGCAGAATTCCTTTAGAGCGAATAGCTATTTCCGTAACCTCAGCGTTGTGATTCTTTATTTCTATCAGCTATAATTTTAATTTATGAAAGGGAGACAACAACATGTTTGCATAGCATCGGGCTAACCTTTAGCCTGGAACAAGGGGCATAGAGGTGATATGATCATCTGGCTCCTCATTGCAGCTTGAAGGAGTAGTAGCAGGTTGGCTACAATGCTCAATCCAGATTTCACTCTTGTCCATTGGCATAACTCCCATGGACTTCAAGGGAGTGGCACTGACCAAAGTGAGAGCAGAGTTCAGTCCTACTGTTCCAGCTGTCCCTCCTTGTGCAGCAGTCAATGTGCAGTGAGTAACTCTGGTCATAAATGCTTTAGAGGAAAAGCAACACCAAAAAAAAGAGAGAGGAAGAGCAGACTAAAAAGAAAAATGACAATAAAAGAGAAACTTCAAATCTACGTGAAAAATAAAAGCTCCCGAGCTTGACTTCAGTGTTGAAAATAATAGGGTTTTTAGCAGTTAAAAGGTTTTAAAAGGTCATTATGCATTTAGAAGCAAAAGAGCAATATGAATTTCTAAGCAGCAACATCTGGAAGATCAAAAGAAATCATACTTCAATCAACATGAAAATCTCTGCTCATTACACGCAATCATATTTAGTTATTAATAGACACCGGCTAGACACTGACATTTTACACATTTCATCCTATGATGCACCAGGGACACTTCTGGCATTTAGTTTATCATTTTCATCAGTGTCATGGAAAGAGTGACCAATATGACCCCAAAAATCTCACACTGTCACTCATCGTAAGTGAATTTATCAACATGTATGGAATGGGAATACACATGAGAATTTTAACTGTTTGCATACTAAATTACTTCATTCTTCATGCTTCCAAAAAAAAATCAGTTTTGCATAATAAATAATGATAAGGGCCAGTGGACAATTACATAGGTGGAAATAGTATGCAGACTGATTGGAATTCAAATCTGTTGTGTGAATGTATCTGGAGGTTGCTTAAGTAATCAGCTTCAGCGGCTGATTTTATCCATTGTTAGAGGTTAATACAAAAGCTCTTCAGCTCATATTAGAAGCAGACTAACTTAAACTGCAAATTGGCACATATCCTATTAGAATTTTCCTTCTATGACATATCCTCCAACTGATTTAGATCCACCATCAGGAGACTATTTCAAATAATTGATCTGTTATTTTTATGCTGAAAATAAAAATATTACAAAAAAATGTAGGGGGATAAAAATAGTGAATTTGACATGAACATAAAAGGAGAACAGCATATATTATTAGCTCTAGATTAAAACTGTATGGGTCTTTCTTTCTTTCCTTCTTTCTTTCTTTCTCAGCTGGGAACAGTTTGCTAATTTGGCATATTTGATTTCATGACTGATTTTTGTGTGTAATAATTGCATTAAAGAAATAACGGGAGTGGGTTTCTTTCTCGTTTTAACCAATCACTACAGCAAACATGCTGAGGAGCTGCTTCAGACAGAAATGTGATTTTCCTTCTAAAGACAATTATTTTTGGACTGGATTGTAATTTAGTTCATTAATTAGATCTGTCACTGCATTTTCTAACTTGGTTATTGCATCCTTTGATGATTTTACCAGAATTACAGTTCTATTTCTGCCACTTTGCATTCAAGGCTTTAATCATTCTTAAGACAAATATACTAGGCAGTTGATTATATTTTATGGTAGCAGTATTGTAAATCCTCTTCCATGTTACACTGATTCAAAAATCATCCTGATTGTTGAACCAATGCACTGCATCAATAACTCTCTAAGGGCATGCTTACACTAGGAAATAATTTTGAAATAAGTACAATTGAAATAATAACTCCCAAAATAACAAAATCGAAATAGCACATCCCCACTATGGGGAGCATCAAAATTGCTTAGAATTTTTTCAGAATAGCATATCCATGCTGATTGGAGCCTGGGGGAATTAGAGCCCCCAGAAGTACTCTAGGGAGGGCACCAGAAGGGGGGGAAACTTCCTGTGCCTGCTTGGTCAGGCAAGCTGTGACTCATGCTTTCTTTATAGCCATGTCTCACACGCCACTTCTCCACTGCCTGCCTCCTTGCAGGATACCAAACGAACACAGTGTGCTCTGGTTGCCCTTGTGGAAACCACAGCACTGACACCATGGAGCCAGAGCTGTTGACAAAGCAGTGCCAGGCTTACAGGCCGCATGCTGCACCTCATTGTGCAGTTTGTCCAGACTGCCCACGTGCTGCTCCAGCAGGATGACAACCAGCCCGGACCGGAGGACCTCTTCACCCAGGTCCTGGTGCTCCTGCTGCTGCAAATGCCGCTCAATCTCAGTTCAGACGATGGTGATGTGCTTTGAGCAAGTCCAACTGTTGCCTAGACAGGGGGCACTTTTCTGCAGGAGAATAGACATCCCAGGGGAGCATCGCTATACCCATGGCCTGGGGACAAACAGGTCTCAGAAGGTGCTGGCCAGGCCAGGTGCCTATGGGCAGGAGGGGCGGACAGGGCAGCTCGGCTTCCTTCCATGTACTGTACACTTCGGGTCAGGCACTGGCAGCATCCTGCAGAGAGAGAACTTCTACCCTGCCCACTGGAGGATCAGAGGGGGCTGAGGGAGTGGTGTGTGAGTGGCAGATGCCGCTTGCCGGAGAGATACCGCTTGCTACTGGGGTCCCCTTCTTTTCCTCCCCCCCAGCACGTTCCCATGGATGGGATCAGTCCCCTCCACATCACCGCACTTGAGCAGGCTCAGATGCTGTCTGAGTGCAGGCATGAGCTTGTGCCATGTGTGGCACTGCTGTGTGTTTCCATGACCCCAGCCTCCTTAGTAGTGGCTTGTCATGGGAAGGTGTCCCACCACGGAGTCAAGTATCAGGCAGGCCTCTCCAGGAACCTTGTGAGAAGGAGCGACAGGTTCCTGTGTGAGAGCGTCATGGGTCTGAGTGCTCTGGACTAGCGCGCCATATGCACCCACATGCACAGGCTGTTGTGCGACCTCCCAGGCCAAGTAGGTTAAGAGAGGAGCATGCAGACCCTCGTAGCCTGCCGCCTGCTCCCGTGTGTGTATAGGGAAAGTTATAGAACTCACCTAAAGTGCCTTCCCTGGGTTCAGCCGATGGCTGGCAGACATCCTGGGGGTGGGAGACTGGCTCCAGGGTCAGGTGAAGCTCCTGGCTTGTGGGCATGGCTGCCTGTCTGGCCTGCTCCTCCTCCTCCTCCTCCACAACCCTGCCCTCATGTAGGTTGATGCCAGGTGTATCCTGGCCAGACTCTATGAAATGAGGCAGGGAGGTGACCAGTCCCCCTCCCAGGATGGGATCAAGCTGATCGTAGTACCAGCACATGTTAGGTGTCACCCCAGAGCATCCACTCTGCTCCCTGGCCTTGTTGTAGGCCAGCTGGATCTCCTTGATTTTCATTCAGACCCGGTCGAGGGTCTGGGTGTGTCCCTTCTTGGCCAGGCAACAATTTCAAAATAAGCATTATTCCCCAAGGAAAGCAGGAGTACATATTTCAAAATAGCCAGCCTGTTATTTCAAAATAACGGGCTTGGTAGTGTGGACACTCCACTAGTTATTTCGAAATAAGGGGGGTTATTCCGAAATAACTCAGTAGTGTTGACCAGGGACAAAAGACTGGAGGGTTCTGAAGCATTTAATCATAAACAGATTAGAGGCATACTTTTTATGTATTAAACTGAAATAAATATACACAAGAACTCATAAATGAAAAGAGCATTTAAAAAAAAAACAGACGCTTTGGAATTCACTTAATTAACAGCAAAATTAGATGTTATCTTCCAATCATTTCTAGGCATGTGTACCTAGATTTTTATTCTATTTATTTTAAAATCTCTGACAAATTTATAAAATAGTTACCAATAAAACATGCTGGTTTAATTAATTTAAAAAAACTAATTGATTTTTTAAAGGGAATTATGCCATTTATTGACCCAAAATGGTATATACATTGGTAGAAAGTGGCTGTGAGCAAGATAACCACCTGTGTGCCTAATCCCCAAAATGTCTGAGACCAAGTGTAGCTTTTGCTCCTGTGAACAGTGCCTTTAGACTAGATCGCCACTTTATAGTCTGCCTTAAGGGGACAGCTGCACAGTCCCACTCTCAGAGCAGAGGCTAATCTGTAACTCAGAGCCACAATTCTTTCTCTCCTCACCAGTTGCTCAGAGAGGATGGGGAAATAATTACTTCATTTTCTTTTGTGGCGCAGTTGTATCCTTTTTTATGTTCCTGGCCAGCTACTGGGGGGGGCCAAAGGCTCCACCCACTCATCCCCTCCACTCCCATCCCTGTCCAGAATCTCTCCAGCCACACAGCCCTTCCACCAGGGAAAGGATTTTCAGCATATGTTTGCCCACACCAGAACAACAAGAGCAAAAGACTGTGACCACACCACTTTGCTCATGCTAGGGTAAGCTTCTTCTGTTGTGTCCGCACAACTCTGCGTGTTTTCAGAATCACTGCATAGAATTCCAGGCAGATGGCCAAAGGTGCAGTGTTGTGCTGCTAGGTTTCGATGCATCCTGAGATTTTTCTCACGGTGCATTGCCAGGCAGCATGGAGCAAACACCACTCAATTCTTTGATCTTGATAAGCATGAGTACAAACAGACTGCACCACTACACTTATTGGTGGTCATGCAGACAGATGGCTTTGCATGAGGTGGGAGATAGCTATACCTGTATGACTAGCAGAGGAGGAAGAGGCAGATGAAATCAAGCAGTTACTTCAGCCAGACATTTTCCTGGAGTGACTTCACTTGGTGGAGCATTGCTTCTGGTCTTGGCCAACTAGCACTGACTGGTGGCCTTGGATAGGAGGTGCAAATCTGGGATGCCCTGCAGAAATGCAGCACACAGAAGGCTACTGTCCTAGAGAGCTGTGCAGAGCAGTAACACACCAGCATGATAGTCCTCCTCAGTATGGAGATGTCTGTGTCCATTATCATTTAGAAGCTCACAACCCTTCCAGATACTACTGGTCAGTAGCTAACCAGTTGGGAGATAATTGTCAGGGCTCTTGTCATGGGGAGTGCAAGGGTATTGAGAGATGGTGGCTGTCTTGGTGATTGATGAATTAGAATGTCTGGGGTTCCCAGAATGTACTAGGACCTTTTGAGGGGACCTCTGTGCCTATTCTGTGTCTCCAGCACCAGGCCTCCGAAATCATCACCAGGTTATTTCTCCAGGGTGTGTTCACCAATATTAATGTGTACGGAGCTGGAAAGGCCAAGGATATCTGTGTCATTAGAAACTCTGCCCTGTTTTCTGGAATGAAAAAAGGAATTTTTGTGTAACCACTGGTGAGCATATATTATAGGTCCCCATCTGTGCCAATCCAGAGGATTTTATTACAGCCCTCATTGACAGACCTTAAGCAGGTCACGCAGGTCACAGGCATCTGGAGATGCCTAGTTCAGCCTCCAGGCAGGCTTATCCAAAAATTGAACAGCTGTGGGTCTCAGAGGTTCAGGATGAGCTTCCTTTGAGCAGAAGTGATATGTAACTGACTGGTGAGGAGCAGCAATGGGCAGCTTAGTAACTACATGTGTACTTCTACAGTCTGTCCTTGCACTAAGTGATGTACCTCAGGGCATGTTCCCAACAAGCAGAAAAGGGTCTCGTTCAAAAAGGCAGGAAGCAAATCAGAAAGCTAGGCAGCATTGCTACGTACCAGGCCTAGCTGGTCCTCATGTTCAAAATGGAGAACCATCTATCAAGTCGTCTTTGACAGGGTTAGTGAATAAAGGGACACAGCAGACATGATATAATCTTGATTTTAGCAAGTCTTTTGATACAATCTCACATGACATTACCAAATGCAGACCAGGGCAAGGTAGGTGTGCAACTAATTGAAAGACTGTACTCAGAAGTATTGTTATCAATGGGTTGGTGTCAAATTGAGAAGGTGCATATAGTGGGAACCCCCGAGCTCATACTGCATCCAGGACTGCTCAGTATTTTCATTAATAGCTTGGCTATTGGAGTAAAGCATATGCATCTAAAATTTGCAGATGACACAAAGCTAGGAAGGGTTGCAAGCACTTTGGAGAACACTTTGTCAAAACAATCTTGACAAAGTACAAAATTGCTCTGAATTCAACAAGATGAAAGTTCACATGGGACTGGATGTGCTGCCATCCCTAGAGGGGAAAGATGGCCAGGAACTCTGGATGGGCCAGTAAAGAAGCACGGGGCATAGCTGCAGCAAGGGAGATGTGACCGTGGATGTGTGCACTTGTCTGGAGATGGAATAGTAAAGGGGTAAACTTGGCTATGTACCAGCATTTAACCGGGCAGGCACCATCTGGCTAAGATGACTCCAGAGCAGTAGAGGGCACACACAGATAAGCAGATAGGTTGATCCAGGCGTGAAGCAATGTCGAGAGGATTAGCAGTAGGAAGAATGCCAGAAGCGCATTGTTCATTTGATATAGAGATGTAGCCTCAGACTCGCTCCACAATAGAATTATATTGCTTCCAACACATTTAATTAAAGTCAGATAAGATCCAGCTCGATTGAATAAAGGAACAGTTGAGTGTGGCTGCAAGGCCCACAATGCCAACTGGACTAGATTAGCTCTTGGTCCCTTCTAGTCCTGTTATTCTATATCAAAAACTTTCCTGTGTAGATACAGCCTTATTAAGTAGGAGCTTTCTGGGAACAGCTGCCACCCCCAAGGGTTTGGACTTACAATCTGAGCAGAGGAGCAGTGCTTAGTCCCCTCACAGCAAAGTAAAGACCATGACAAAATAGACATTGCCTTCAAAGGCACCACTCAAAGTAGGAAGCACTATAATCACCGGTGAGTGCTGCAGGCCTGGGCTCAGATTAGTCAATTTACAGCACAGGTGGGGAACCTAAAACCCAGGGGCTGAATCCAGCCCCCGGCTTGCCTAGATCCTGCCCCTGTGGCTTAGGGCTTCCCCCAGCCCCCAGCATTGGGGAGCCCGCACTGGTGCTCCAGCCCTATGCTCCCCCTCCAACTCTCCCCATGGGGCTGGAACACCAGCACTGGCTCCCTGCTCTGGGGGGAGGAGCCCCAAGTCTCACAGGCTGGAGTCAGGCAAATCATGGCCACATCCGATCCACAGGCTCTGCCTAGCGGTGGGAGGAAGCTACTCCACACACTGCTCCCCCCTCTCCCTCAGCTGGCACAGTAAAGGGCTTCCTGGAGGCTTTTCGCTCATAAAATCTATTAAACCCCACCCCCCACCCTGCCCCAGCTCTGCTGTGCTTCCCACGTTTGCTTCTTACTTTTGGGCGCCCCTGACTCATTTTTCTGTAGGTCAGCAGCTCCCAACTCAAAAAAGGCTCCCTACCCCTGTTTTACAGAGCCCCTAATAATCAGGGTAACTCTATTGTTTTCAGGGATACTATAACCCCTGGAAGAAGGTTAGGCAAGTATCAGCATTGGAGGGTGGTTCCAGCACCCTTCCTCTCCATCAGACTAGTCCTGTTGGGGTGAATTATTGACAGCCCAGTAAAGGACTGGAAGAATAGCTTTATAAAGAGATGGAGGGCAACTACAGTAGCAAGATGAGTCTATTCAAGATTATGTGGCAGGAATAAGAAGACAGGAATTTTTATATCAGTTCACCAATGCAAACCACTGCTGCTCAAATATGGCTTTGTGATTAAGGGCTGTTGATGCCTTCCTTCGACTGACAGGCAATGGGAATTGCATGATTCCCTCCCTTTTGTGCCTTTGAACTTCTCTGAAAGTACTGTACAGAGACTGTAAGGGACTCCAAGAAGATCTCACCAAACTGAGTGATTGGGCAACAAAATGGCAAATGAAATTTAATGTGGATAAGTGTAAAGTAATGCACATTGGGAAAAATAACCCCAACTATACGTACAGTATGATGGGGGCTAATTTGGCTACGACAAATCAGGAAAGAGATCTTGGAGTTATCGTGGACAGTTCTCTGAAAACTTCCACACAGTGTGCAGCGGCGGTCAAAAAGGCAAATAGGATGCTAGGTATTATTAAGAAAGGGATAGAAAATAAGACCCGGAATATCTTACTGCCCCTGTATAAAACTATGGTACGCCCACATCTTGAATACTGTGTACAGATGTGGTCTCCTCACCTCAAAAAAGATATTTTGGCCTTGGAAAGGGTTCAGAAAAGGGCAACTAAATTGATTAGGGGTTTGGAACGGGTCCCATATGAGGAGAGGTTAAAGCGACTGGGACTTTTCAGTTTAGAAAAGAGGAGACTGAGGGGGGATATGATAGAGGTGTATAAAATCATGAGTGGTATGGAGAGGGCCGATAAAGAAAAGTTATTTATTAGTTCCCTAAATAGAAGAACTAGAGGACACCAAATGAAATTAATGGGTAGCAGGTTTAAAACTAATAAAAGAAAGTTCTTCTTCACACAGCGTGTAGTCAGCATGTGGAACTCCTTGCCAGAGGAGGCTGTGAAGGCTAGGACTATAACAGAGTTTAAAGAGAAGCTAGATAATTTCATGGAGGTTAGGTCCATAAAAGGCTATTAGCCAGGGGATAAAATGGTGTCCTTGGCCTCTGTTTGACAGAGGCTGGAGAGGGATGGCAGGAGACAAAGCGCTTGATCATTGTCTTCGGTCCACCCCCTCTGGGGCACCTGGTGCTGGCCACTGTCGGCAGACAGGATACTGGGCTAGATGGACCTTTGGTCTGACCCGGTACGGCCGTTCTTATGTTCTTATGTATGTACTGAAATGGGAATGAAGACACCAGTGTTGTGTTCTCAGAGGCCTACATTCTTGTTGAACTAAACTGTTCCTATATTAAAAAGCTGCTCCAGCTGCCACATAGAGTTTCATGTGCACACAGACTAATTTCTTTAAGGCACTATTGTCTTACGTTATTGCAAAATGAAATTGAAAACATCAACATTTAACGTCAGCTTTAAGTTCACATGGAAAAATTGCACAAAAAAATCGAACTACAGCCAAAGTCTGCTTTTATGGCATTTCTAAATCATAACACTTTTTGGAACAATAAAAGACATGTAGCATAAGCTGAGACCTTTCAAATTTTCGTGGCTGGATTATGAGCCAATGAATGCAAAAGTCTATAATGGAAACAGTGATGGCCCCTTAACCACAATATAGTGGTATTGTTGGGTCTCTCTTATTCTTGAAGATTTTCTTTCTTTTATCATGTTATGGTTCCTTTTTTCTAACTAGAAATAAATCTATAAGTTAATGGAACAAAAATGTCCAGCTAATTGTGCAGATGCACAGTTAATTAATCACATAATTTAACTCACTTAGCTTCAATAGGATAAAAATATAATTTGAATGTCAAGGTAGCAATATTCTTCAGTTTCACTCCAATGTTTAAAAAAAGCTATATTTTTAAAATAATGCCCAAATTCAACTGGTTGATGCTAATGTCTATGTTTAATTTGGTAATAGAAAGACTGTATAACATTTAATAGGTAGTGTACATGTGTTGTATAAAAATAAAAGCTCCATTAAACGTCTGGTAAATATTAACAAGTTTTATTAAAAACAAATATATATATTTGTTGAAAGATGGATTAGAGAGCTACTTAGCTGTGAAAATTTGCTTTGGGCTGAAATTTGATCAAAAAATTGTGTGCTTATGATTCCAAAGTACACAATGGTAGAAAAACATTGTGCTAGTTCATTATATTTTAAATCTAAGGTTCCCGTGTTAATGGCACTATAGTAGGCATTAACAGAATGCAGCTTAAACAAGCTTTGCTTCACTGCTTCTACCATGCATCTACATATGTCAAGGACATATCTGCTCCCAAGTTCATTGGGGTCATCGAAAAGATTGCCATTCGTTTCAATGGGCTTTGAATCAAGACTCTGGTTCCTCTCAATTTGCCTCGGAGCCATACACAGCTGTGCCACCATGTGGTCCTTAGAGCCCTGCAAATGCAAGGATATCCACTTTACATCCATGCATATCCACATGTGGATGTGAATATCCGTGGATCATTTCTGCAGATGTGGCTGCAGATGCCAATTTTGTATGCATGCAGGGTTCTAGTGGGCTTGGGAGATCTAAGCCGGACTGACTCTTAGTCTGAATTTCTATTGTTTCTCTTTCCACCACACATGTAATATGAAGGAAAATGCACAGTCACGGTGGGGTCCAAATACCTACATCTACTTAACATACATAAGTACAAGACCAGGCTCCATATACACATTGCTGCTGACAGGCCTCTGGTGGCTCCTGAATCATAGAAGACAGTTAAGGGCCACTTGCGGGCTCACAATCCATTTAAAGGAATACTACCCAAGTCCTATGCACTCCATGTATGGAAGACCTTTCGGGAAAGTCTCAAATATCCTAAATCAGAAAAGCACAATGGGAGCATGTGACTGAGTTCTTGGCTGTAAGAAAATAAATAGTACTGAGACAATGCCCTGGGGCTAGGAGACGCAGTACAGTACTGCTTTCTTTTTGCACTTATGTATCGCGTCTTCACCTGACAGCCTCAGAGAGCTTTACACAACGTGATTCATGAATGAGACCTTGCAATGTAGAATCTACTGAATGGGAAGGTAGGTAACTTTGCCAACTGGGGAAACCATAAAAGCAAGGTCCTTATCACTTGCGGCCATTAGCAAGCCTCTAGCCCTCTCCACAAGAATAACAGTGTCAGTGCCAATGTCCTGGTGGCATTTCACTATGGGCACTTACACTTTATCCACCTGTCCTGAAATGTAGTGGAGCTGTGAAATGCATAAAATGCTGCCAGAGGTAGTCCCATTTCAGGGGTGAGCAGAATGATTCCTAAATCTACAATACAGAGTGGATAGTGGGATGAAAACATTTCATAAGCCTGAAAAGAAGTTAGTACTGAGTGAGCAGCAAAATCCTGAAAACTCATATTAGACACCCTTATTATTTGGAGATCGGAGGAATTTGCCTGGACCTGATCTAAACCTAAAAGGGGCTGGTTTTCCACTTCTGATTTATATTTAACAATAATTTGCTGATAACAGCTAGTCTTCTTTATTTTGTGCACTTTTCATAAATCTCCAGCTCCTGGACTCAAGTGCTTTTGTGAGAATTTCTGTATCTATATATACACTTTTTACCCTTGTGGTTATGAAGAAAAGCTTAAAAATCTTGATCTAAGTCATCTTAAAGAATCAGAAACCAAATGGTAGGTCCCAATTTTTTTACTTTGTAATATCTCATGATTTTTTAAGTCAATCTCATGTAGGGAATTTTTCTCTGAGTGCTTTGACTTGGTAATGCTGTATTCACCCTTCAGAAACACTGACAGTAAGTTGTTAGGCTGTCCCTGCTGCTCAATGAACAAAACATTTCAGAACCCCAAACTGCAAAAGGCTCCACCCTGTCCTGATATGTGCACTGTTTCTGTCAATCTATAGCAAACAATCAGGCAGCTGCAAGGTGAGGGAAAGCCTAGGCAGAAGTTTTGCAGTGGAACAGAAAGACGCAGAGAAGCTTTGGAAATTACACTGTTTTCCTTTATTCTGATGGAGTTTCTTGGTCAGTACTAAAAGAAAAATTGACTCTTTTGTGCTTCTTTACTGTTAGCATGTAACATATGCCCTGTCTCAGTTCCTTCTTTTCCAACTGCAATGCTGTCATGGAATCAGAGTCCCTAGACTAAGCGATTTAATTTCTCCTAACAGGAGAGAAAGATTTTACTTGAATCCAGAAATCTCACAAAGGACTGAGAAAGTGGTTTTTGTCCATTGTGTCATACATATGGATACAAGGAAAAGCTGTAAACTCTCTGGGTGAAATCCTGGTCTCACTGAAATCAATAGCAAAACTCACATTGAACTTACTAAGACCAAGTTTTCAACCTCTGTTCTATTTTAAAAACTCAGATCTGTCTTTGTCACCAAAGAGGTTAATGTAGCAGTTCTACGATACAGCAGTTAGGGGATCTTCCCTGAGGCGGCTTTTCTCAATGTAAGGTTAAAGATTTTTAAAAGGCCATTTAACTTACTCCTTCTGATTCACGATTCCTTGTCCCCTGGGACTCAAATCTGCTGTTTACAAAACTGATGCTGTTTACCAAATTCTGGCACATAAACCCAGTGCTTATTTGGCACTGAACTTAAACCCCAAACACTAGCCTAAACCTACCGCAGATGCAGCTCACCTCTATCATTCAGTCATTAATTACATTAGTCAAGCCTTATAGTCTAAAGTGCCTGGAGATTGACTGATATGGGTCTGGGTTAAATAATTGTGTCACTGCACAAGAATTTGCACCCATATAACTAAATCAGCTATTAAACCAATGTTAGTTTAACTTGTGCAAGTTTTGAGTGACCACAAGGACTGGCTTTGCCTCAGTTACATCTGACAAAGACTGGGATATAAAACATGGAGTTGTCAGAATAACTCAGCTTATGGGAAACCATTGGGGAAAATACTCTTCACCCAAATGACTGCCTTGAAGTACAGCCACCAACACAATGTAGCACAATAAGCCAGCACCCGCTCCCAAGAGCCTGTCTGCTGGACTTCCTGAAGTGTGGAAAGTCAGCGGCTGTAGAAGTCCTCTCTTGCAGAATTTCTGGACCCCTTGCACACTTTGGAACATTAGCAGGAATTTTTTATACACTAGCAAGAAAACTGCATGTGCTGCAAATTGAGCATAGCTTCGTGAACTCCATTTGGCTGAATGGGGGGCTATGGCTTACTGGATCTTGTTTCTGGAGCAATGACTCCCATTTCTGGAGTCTGCTGAAGCCAACTTTGTCAGACAGGAGTCACTCTTATATGACACTGGTTAGTCCTAATGCTGTTAGAGCCCATGGCTGCCTACTGTGCATTCTTAAATGATTCTCTCAAGCAGCTGGTAATGGCCCCCGGTTGGAGCCAGAGCACTGAATTTGATAAGGGGCAGTCTGATGGAGTATGGGAATGTTTATGTTCCTAGATCTAGAGGGGAAAATAGCCTATAAGACACAGAGGAACAAAAGGGAAATCCTGACAATGATTACTAACCTAAGTGCAATGCCTAGTAATAGAATGGAATGAGGACAACAAAATACTCATAATTAATGAGAATTAGCCCTGGTATAGCACTTGACATCAGTCGATCTCAACGTTCTTTACAAAGGTGGCTCAGTATCAAATAAAAATGAAAACTGTGACGATGTGGAAAATAACAGAACAATGAACAACAATTGACATGAATACAGAATGTAGGAATCGTGCTTAGCAAGCTTGGTTGCTTTGTATTTTGTCAAGTCACAAATGTAATCGATGATGGTCAACAAAGGGAAAGCTGGACTGCAGAGCAGTCTTAGTTAAGTCTTCCCTGAAAATAAATTAATATTGGCTTGAATGTGGGCTTTGTCACATGGAGTGACAACTGGCTGAATGGCTGCAAACAATGGGTAACGATAAATGACACTATAAACGATAAATGTATCAAGTCAGGGCGCACGTGGAAAAGATATTGGCCAATGAAATACAATTGAAAAGAGGCTGCAACTGTTATAAAGACAGCTTGGTTTTATACACCTCTTTGCTAATGATCTGGAAGAAGAGGTTAAAAATACATTCTGTTTGATTTCCAGGAAATAGTATAAGATTCTCACCTGCTCCTAGGAGACCCTTAATATCAAAGTGCTGTTATCCTTGTGTCTAGAGTGAGTGAGATAGATTGCTCTGAACCTGTGCAAATGATTGTTTGAGAAAGTACATGCTACTGTAGGTGGTAGCAGAAATACAAAAGAATGCATAGCAATTACCTGCATGGCATGGAGCTGTGCAGAAACAATCCAGCTCTTGACGTCAGCAAAATGCGGAGTGTAAAGCATCCCAAAACAATCTGTGAGGTTTATTTTAAACTCTAAATTGGCAGGATTTGGCTCCAAATTATTTTGTGAATCTGTGGGATTTCTGCGGAGGATTTCTTATTTCCTCCTTCCATGTTCAGCTGGTTCCATCATGTAACAGAAATGTAAGAAAGGAGGAGGAGGATTAAGGGAGGAAACATATTACCCAGATGTTGCAATGTTTAATGGCTAGAGAAAAAAATAAAGAGAGGAAGAACCACGAAGGATGATTCGTATGACCGAGTGTTCAGAGGAAACCCCACCATGGAAATAGTCAGACAAAGGGAATGGTGTTAATTAGGACTGGGAAGAGTAACTGCTAAGGTGGGTCAGGAAAAAATCTGATTCCCTTTTGCTTTTCATGGTCCTGAGTACACAGCCCCAACTCCATGACATCTTCTGCCGCTCACTCGACTGGAACCCAGGGGAGATATTTATACCTGAGAGAAACACCCCAGAGAAAGGAAATGACAGAACCCAAGCCAAAATCTAACAGCAGCTTGAGGAAGATGTAAATCCTGCAACAGGCCCACTGAAGCACTCCTTCAATCCATTCCTGTGGCTACAGAAGTGGAGGGATTTAAGAAGCCACATACTTCAACACCTGATTTCTCCTGTACCATTTCTGACTCCTCATTCATTCAAAAAGCTGCCTCTTCACAGAGGCTGTTTCAAGGAGCAGCTCAGCAAACCACTCCCCTTGCTCTTTCTTGATCATTTCTGCTGTTTTGTGTAGGTGGTGCTATTGTCAGCCTCTGAAAACCGTCACGACTGGAGAAAAAAAAAGAAAATGAGCATGGCAAGGAAAACAACAACAAATGAGCTGCCATTTCTCAGGAATTCTCCAAACAACTTCAGAAAACAAGCCAGGTCTGCCTTCTAGCAGGTTTTGAACAGCTACACATAAAACAACATAAAAGCCAATGAATAATCCTACACCCAAAATAGTTCAATCAGAGAGTTGTAATAGCCAGGGGACTGAATTCAGAGGCTATATCTTCTGAAGATCTAAATATTTTAAAGGAGTAAGGGGAGGGGAGGTGACATTACAGAATAGCCTGATTAGCAGTCTTATATGCAGGATCGGATCCTTAACTAGTGTAAATTGACATTGCTCCTTGGAAATCAGTGGAGTTACCCAGATTTACACTATGTCAGGATCTGGCCTCTCTAATCCAGCACTTTCTGGTCTGGCAACATCCGTGGCCTGGCATGATTTTAATAAGTCAGATGCCCACTTATGAAGGGTATGGCTAAGTTTCCTGCAATCCCATAAAGTTTGTTTACAGTCCTGACTTTGAGTGTTCTGTGATGTTATTTAGCTCTTACTTACCCCAAATGTCTCTAAGAGCCCAGTAAGCAGTGGAAGTGTTGGTAATGCTTCTGGACAATATTGACCTCCTGTGGTTTATCGAATTCTCTGATTTGGCAACAGCCAGGTCCCAAGGGTTCTGAACTAGAGCTGTTCAACCTATATTTAAGTGATGTTCTTCAGGGCACAGGGTGTGTTGTTGAATCGTGGGTTCTGCTGGAACACAACTAATTAATAACCATGATAATTTCTACCAAAGCCTTGGAATACTATTTATACCATGTCTTTTCACTAGAGTAACTCATTCAGCAACAGAATACCAAGACTTGGTATATACTCTATATTGGTCATGCAAAATATTTTGGTCCAAAGAAGATACATAGCCAGGAAGAAGGGGAGGGGAGTTATGTTTTCCCAAAACCTGACCCCATCACTGAGATTCATTAACTAGATGATGTAATAAGACATCTCCAATTAATATGATGATACATTCTGGGAAACTTCCATTTCCCTTTGAGAAGAGAATCAGTGCTCAGGACCAAATCCCATTTAAGACAATGGCAAAGCTCCCACTGACATCAGTAGGAACAGTATCAGTGGGAAAGAGTTCACATTTCAAGCATATATTTGCAGAACATTATTCTACTAAGAACTGTCGAGCTCTTATTATGCTCCTCTCTCCCCCATCACCCTCCTGGTGCATTATCAAAGGCAGATTGCCCACAGAGGACACAGATGCACTCCATTAGATGTAGAGGGAGTATTGTTAAAAAATATCCCCTCTAATACCAACTACATATTTACTTCTTTGTAACCTCATCAACTGTGACACTGTATAATTACAGATTGTTCAAGAGTCTCGTCTACCCACTCAGTGCCAGAATGAAAAACAATTGCAAAAAAAACCCAGTGCTAACATGGGACCTATACCACGTACTCTATAAAAGCTCTGGAACAGAATATGCTCTATGTCTGTGGTCAAAGTTCAAGGAGACTAAAGCCAATCAACTGGCTAACTTCACAGAGGAGTAATTATTTTTTGTCCTCATCAATGAAAACCTTTTAATACATTGAAACTACTAAAAGCAAAAACCAAAAAAAACCCCACCACTAACACAGAGAGAAACAGGCAATAACAGACAGCTAAGGATTTGCAAGTCACCTTTAATGACATTTCTTGTTTAAATGCACATGCTTTCAAAAATGTTGAGGATTTTTCCAATGGATGAAATAATGTATTCTTGTTATTATTTCTGTATTAATATGTATTTATGTATTAATTAATATTAGTTATTTATTATTATTAATTTATTATTTATTATGTTAGTACCCGCAATGGTAGGCTAGGGCTCTGTCCAAATATATAAGAAGATGTTGTCCTG
This sequence comes from Pelochelys cantorii, assembly GCA_032595735.1. Lineage (NCBI taxonomy): Eukaryota > Metazoa > Chordata > Testudines > Trionychidae > Pelochelys > Pelochelys cantorii. The sequence goes on from CM064327.1 coordinate 242,231,311, forward strand.
GCCTCAATGAGTTTACAGATTAAGGACCCTCTATCCTGCATCAGGCCTACAAGTGCAGATCCAGCGCAGCAGTCACTGGTGCTCACTGTAGGTAAAAGGTGCTGTCCACTTAGTTCTATTCCATTGCAGAAAGGTTCCAATAGAAACTTCAGTGGACTAGGGCACTGATCCAGTTGCAGCAGCAGAGTCTAAGAAAAACTAATAAGCAAAGGGATAACACGTACAATATGTTTTTTAAACAAAATTCAGCAGGTGCTTTATTTGGAGCCTGGAAATATGGGAGGATTACTTCAGTGAATCATGCGGATGCTTTAATTAAATTCTGTGTGTATATTATAGCTGTGCTTTAAAACCATTTACTTCTCCTAGAGGGAAAAACATAGCAGAATAAGTCACTCTTTCCAAATTCGCATCTTCCATAATATACACAGTAAATTGGAGGGCAGGCATGTGCTGATCATGGCTCCTGTCTGCTAAGAATTACACACAACCTATTATTATTTTGTTACCTCACCTCTCTCACTCTCTACCCAGCCTGCTTTGCCCCACTTACCTGCTGTATCTTATCTTGTAGACGATACACGTTTTGGGATAGGGACTGTGAGTGCTTTTTTTGTGATGGTACTGCCCTGTACGCAATTCTGGCACCTCCAGTCAGAGCTTACCTGGAAAGAATGGAGAGTACCGGCACTTCTGTAATGAAAATGGCTAACAGTTGGCTGGGTCTTAAAGAGTACTGGCACCATTTTTTTACAAAAAAAGCACTGGGGACTGTCTTTTATAAGCTGTTTGTATGGAGCATAGCACAATTGGGCCCCAATCTGGTTGGCTCTAGGCTCTTCCACTATATAAATGATCAATAATCTCACTATATATTTTAGAAATTTGCATGTCTGTTTGTCCATCAGTCTGCGAGTCCATTTGTTCAAGAACGACTCCTAAACAGAAAGAGCTAGGACCACCAAATTTGGTATGAGTCTTCCTCTTATCATAATCTAAAGCAAGGTCAGGATCTGGTTGTGCCAGGATAATGGGATGTGTGTGGAATTTGATTATTTCTCATAAAATGAAAAGGGAGGGATCTGGTAGGAGGGAATTATACTATAGAATGACCACAAGGGGCACCAAGGGGCAAGAGATGGGACCCGTGGGCCAGCAGGAGGCAGGAGTGGAGAAAGGAACAGCTGTCTAGTATATATTTCAGAGAGTTTGTCTTTTTATGTCTCTGTTTGTCTGTGTGTCTGTCTGTCCCCCAGCTGGTGAACATGCACCTCTCCCCTGCCTATGCACGCACAGTCATGGGCAGGTGCTTCTCACCTGGCCCCAACCTGCTGCAGTGAGAGAGGGCTGGGTTTGTCCTTTCTTCCCAAAGCAGCCTGCATACTGAACCCCTCATCCCTAGCCCCACCCCAGACCAATGATTTAAATGAAAAAAACAACAACCTCATTTGAGTTAAGAATCCAAGCAATACTGGGTAAATCTTCTAGTCAGTATATCTATAGAAAATTATAATAATAGAGTAGGACACTGGGGGTACGTCTAGACTACAGGCTTTTGTCGACAGAAGTTTTGTCAACAGATACTGTCAACAAAGCTTCTGTTGACAAAGAGCATCTAGCCTACATCCAGTTCTTTTGACAAAGCGGCTTGCTTTGTCGACATGACAGTGTAGACACAAAGGACAGTGTAGATGCAATAACGCCTTCTGTCAACAGAACTCTGTCGACAAAAGGCGTTATTCCTCGTAGAATGAGGTTTACAGCCGTCGACAAAACTGCTGAGTTCTGTCGACGTTATGTCGACAGAACTCAGCGGCAGTGTAGACGCAGGTATAGTTTTGTCGACAAAAGTCCACTTTTGTCGACAAAACCCTGTAGTCTAGACACACCCTATGAATCCAAATATAAAATTAGTAATGAAATTGTATCATTATGTTGAGTAGTTGCTCATTATGAGTGAGTAGTTACTCACTCAGTGGTTTCCTTCACATCAGTTGGAATGTTCAGATGAGTAAATGATGACCAATGGGACTCAGGAGTTTACAATCTTGTCCCTCACATGTTGATTATTTTAATATAAATCTACATTTTCAAAAAGAAGAAATCAGTAATAAACTATAGAATCCCAAGGGAGAGAGCTACAGTGTAGCTAGGAACACATTTCTGTTTCGTCACATAACTAGATGAATGGGATTTATTAATCAAGTGGCTCTGTGTTAGCCTAATAAACTGGCTGTGTACTTAGAGTATGTGTAATTATTTATACAAAAGTAGCATTCTGTTAAATACACTGGTTACTGCTAGAATGAGCACAAATTTCAGGAGATGCTACCTAATCACAAAAAGATTGTATAGCCCCTTTGTCTTGCATAGTGCTCTAGATGCAATTCATCACTGTGCTCCTCAGACATCCCACAGGGTGCTGTACAGTTCCCTGGAGGTGACATATGATCAACTCCCATTGAAGCTCAAGAGGTTGAGCTTTGTTGTATGGTGAGGTTCATCTTCTCGCTAAGTAGAGATTGGTGTGGCTCCCTGGGCCTTTGACGTCAGTAAAGCTTTGCTGGTTTAGCTCGGTTTGCGCTATGGCCCCATTCTATATACAAATGACACAAAATGGAAGAACTACTCAGCCTCTTAAGAGCAGGCTGGATGAGGGGCTTTGTTTATACACATTTTCCTCAATTTGCCTGTCAATGGACAACTTGTGTCTCGCCCCAAGGTCAGACCAATGGGTGACCATTGGACACTGCAGTTAGGAACCTACCATCATTCCTCTTTCCTCACTATTTTCTCTGTTCTACTCCTGCTGCTGGCCATGGGCAACACCCCGCCTAAGTCGATGCAGGACATGAAAAGGAAGTTCTGGAAACGGGGAGGGAAAAAGTAAAAAACCAGCTTTATGGGGCAGATCCTCAGCTGTTGTAATTTGTCTTCAAAGGAGCTATGGCAATTTACCCCACCAGAGGATCTGCCTCGTAGATATTCAGATTTAGGGCCCAATCCTGCTTCTATCAACAACAATGGGGACTTTGCTACTGACTGAGACAGCCATATAAATGTCAGACTAACATTACAGTTACACATCCCCCAGTTCAATGCACTTTACTGGAGGCTATGGTCTGAGATCCACTTTGAAAAATCAGTTAATTCAGAATATGGCAGCCAACTTGCTTAAAGGATCTAGGGTTTTGTTTCTGTCCATTGAGGAAATGTAATCCAGCCTGTCGCCCTATTAAAGTTCAGGGCTTTTATGTGCTGCCATGTATGAGGCGTACTGGTACTCTGGTCTGGGCTGACTCCGTCTATTTCCAGATGCAATTGAGGAGCTTGATTTTTCATTACAATCCCCTAATTCAGTAGCTTTCAACCATTGTATGCCAGGAGTCCCTATTTGTAATATATTAGTGGACAGACAACTGCTATCCCATCTCCTTACGCCATGCCCTAGCACAGCTGTCATAGCTCTGCTTTTTGTCTAGTCTTTGTCCCTCTCCTTATTTGTTGTCATTCTTTCGCCTTCCCCACTTTCCATCTTCTTTTCCTGGCTTAATTTTTATTTATATTTGCTCTAGGCCTTATGTTTTCTCCCCTACCTCTCTCATTTTCCCTTGCTTACCAGACAGCTGAATGGTGCTTTAGCAGTGGATGTATGAGGGGACCCTATTCTTTACTATGGGTGTCAAGATAAACGCTCGCACTCTCAGTTAAACTCTGTCCTAGGAGAACAGGCACATGGAGTAAGGGCTGACAAGCTGCCTCCTAAACATCTAGCTCTGAACACATGCATTTTAGTTGATTTTGGTTGAGAATAAACAAGAAGAGTTCATCCACAAGCATTAAGGAGCAGTCTGCCCACCGGTTTTGCTCACCCTCCTTGGAGGGCAAGGGTTGGGAAACACTGTGGTTGGGGTCACAGACCTTTTCTATCTCCATGCGTCAACCCGGATGTTAGGATCATTGGGCTGTTCATACTAATCCAGGGAGTTTTAGAGCTGCTGGCAGGGTATTCCTACAGAGTGCCCTAAGCCTGGAACTCATTTCACCCTTGGTCTAACAAAGCTGTGATTTGGTGACCTTTAGTTCACACTGTAGGGCCAATCTATTCACTTGGCACTTCCTGAGCAGGTGCCATGAAGCAGTGGGCTGGGATGTCCTGTTTGACCTTTGTCAGTTCTTATTACCTTCATTGCACTATATGATGTTTTCAACTGATTGTGAGTTCAACCAAAGAATGGGGATGGTAGAGCTACTTGAAATGTTTCTATTTTTTTTTTATTTTAATAAAAGGGTCCTTTATTCTAAAGCGTTTTTTTAAAAACCCCTCAAATATGTGAGAATTTGTGTGTGAAAAATGTCATTTTTTAAAATTTTATAATAAAAATGCTATCAAATATTTTATTTACGAAAAATTCATTTTACAGTAAATGAAAAAGAATGATAGGATTTTCAATTAAAAAATTACATTAATTTTTTCTGAAGGACAAAACCTTTTGAAACCAAAAAAGTTTGCTTTGAACCTTTTTAAAACTAGATACTTTTTTGGTGACAATGGGTCTTTCAGACAGCTCTAATCAATGAGACATATTTTACAAATCATAAAGAAATAAAGTGAAATCACAGATGCTTGGCTGATACTTCATATTTGCAGCAATTGTAAAGACAAAATTTGATCAGAAGACACTTTTTCTGCATTTTCTCTCAAAATATTCCCACTGACTATCACTCACGGTCTTCTCCACACCCCTCCAATTCATATACCAACCTCCCACGTCCCATGCTCACTCCCATCTTGCCTTAAAAACCACTTCTTCTGTGCAAGCTTCCTGCACTGCGTGTCTTGCTGTTGTCTCCCAGCCTTCTGGTACTTTAACAGGAGCCTTGGGAGATGGATGCCCTTCCTTTGCCCTGCCCTCCACTCTCTGCATACAAACAAATCAAAGTGCCTTAGTCAGGAGAACTCAGGCTATTCCCTTGGAGGAATTGCCTACAACACACATTAGGGAAGCCAGAGAATTCTCTGGAGATGAGGTCTTCATACCATGCCAGCAGGTCCAAGAAAGAGAGATGAATTGTTCGTTAGGGATCTTTGCAACAACGCTCAGCTGTTCTGGCTGCTAGTATCACCTGGCTGAATGACTCTGCCATTGGCTGAGACCTGTGGCTGTTCAGTAGAGGATGCCATGCAGGGATGCCAGGTCCATTCATGTCCATGGAACTATTCATGTGCTTGCATTTATGACTGTGCTCAAGTCATTTGTTGTATCGCGGCCTAGGTGAATATTTAAGGTATTCCCATCTCATATAGCATAGTACATTTAGAAAATTGTGAGAACTGTCACTTTCCTGTGTATTTATTTAACCAACATAACCTTCTGGGTGTGGCCTACTGTCCCATCTAGTGACAATGAGACCTCTTACAGAGAAAATAATGAGTCTCTTCTACAGCCTTACCTAGTAGCCAGCTGGCTTTCAGCTCATATATGGTAGAAACTCATGAACTAAGCTCCAGATGTCCCAGGTTTGGATCTGCCTGTTGGTGTTACATTAGCTTTAGGGTATTAAACAAAAAAATAAAGGTACTGAATGGACAGTTTAAAAATATAATTATTTGGTTCACAAAAACAATGACCAACATTTTCTGTGAGTACAAATTGCTAATGTGTTTTCTATTTTAATGAGAATCACTGTCACAGAAAATTCACATGTGCATGTGCACATGCACACACACACACACACAAATGTGTGCATACATGTGCCAGCATGCATGCACACAGAATATTTTCAGCAAACTGGGCCATTGTGTAAGGGTTTAGATGGGGAATGCAGTTTTCATCTTAACCATATTTTTCCATAAAACCTTTTAATAACAGAGAATAATAATAAATAATGATAATATAATAATGATCAATTTATAAACTGATCTGTTAGAAATTGACAGATGGTCAAAGCAGGTAATAACATGTTTTCAATTCTGCCTTTTCTGTATTTAATTGATTTGCTCTGTTTACTGGTTTTTAGTTGCTCATTGGTTTTTAAACAATGGACCATTTTGCTTAATAATCCTGGAAAACAGAGCATGATCATACCTATGAATCACATGGGGGCTAGTGTGTATTTCATCTTCATTTCAGACTTCCTACTTATGTCATTTACTTCTCCCTGAGGAAGAATCATGAAGCAATTGAAACTGTAGGATGTGAAAGCGTAAACCCTACTGTAAAATTTGCAGAAATGCATCTGATTGCTTTACATTAATTTCTGTGTTGGGTAAATTGCTTAATGTGTACCTGAATGGAATATGAGACTTCAAAGGAAAATGCTGGACTTGATTCTCCTCTCACTAACATCAGGATCCTTTAAGGTACTAAGTACCCTTCCCTTCAACGGCTTTTCAGTGAGAGCTGCAGGAGCGTCACACTTTCCAGGATCAAACCCTTATCCTGGGGCACATCAGAAGTAACTCTATTGAAATCTATGGAGTTACATAGGCTTAAAACCAGCATGAGATAAGAATCAGGCCCATATAGCTAAGCCAGATCCATAATTTTCCTGTTCACATCTGTCCACTAAGGTCTGATATAAAGAGGCTTCAAATCATTTTGTCACTACTAAATGAAAATCTTAAATATTCTGATTTATGCCCAGGCAGCATCTGTTTTGATGATATCACTGATACATATAGAAAACATATCATCATTTAAGTAGCATCATATACATTGAACTGCCTAATAGATGTATATGCAGGAGATTAGGGAAGTTAAATGACTCATCCAAACCTGCTTAGGTCCCCACTACCTAAGATTAAAGGATCCAATGCACTGTACACGTAGTGAATGGCAGCTGGGAAGTTACATGTGAACAACTACATTCTGGTTTTCACTTGTATGAAATGGGCACATTGTACATGTTATAGTAACTGTACACCCCACTCCAGCCCAATCCGATTAAAGCCATTGATTAAAGAGACCCAAATTGTGCACAATCTGCAGACAGAGTGTCTTAGATCATATTTTGGCAAAGATTCCTCTGATTAAGTGGACAAAAAAATAGGTTCTATTAGCCAGCCCAGTAGTCAGATTAGCCATCACAACCCCTCCCTGCCTCATGGCGATCCAGGGGACAATTTCCTGTCCAAAAGTCACAGAAAATGTCATTTGGGGGGTTTATATCCTATTTTGTCTCCAAATCAAAATAAATAGAAAAATTAAAATGCCCCAAAGGGTCACAGAGTTCAGTGAAAATCCTACACGCTTTTCCTGAACCAATAATAGATAGTGACCTCTGGCCCTCTCTTTGCATAAGAATTAACATCAGTATTCAGGAGTCACTGCTGTGACTGGAGACTACGCAAATGCCAGATTCTGATTTAAAACTCAGATTTTTTTTTAAGAATCCAGAAGAAAAGGGGGGACTTGGAGCTCATCTGCATTACAGATCAGGTCTCTTTGAGAAAATCAACCATCCATAATTCATTACATGTTTCCTGCAGGGCCTGGAGACAGCAGAGATCCTAGCAACAGAGTCATAGCAACAGCAGCAAATCCCAGCCAATCCAGTGTCAGGCTTTCTGATCCCACTTAACCAATCGGGGGGGTGGGGGGGTGAGAGAGACAGAAATATTGTCAACCAACTGGTAAACTGTGATGAGCCTGGTTTTCTACTAATCTGCTATTGGAATTCTCACTAACAGCTAATACGTTGACTGGGACAAACATTTCTGAATCCACATCATTGATGTGCTGATTTTTTCTGTAGGAAATTCCATGTAAACTTGAAATCGGATACTCTGTTCAACAAACCCTTAAATACACAGCTAGATTAAGTACAAAATATGTTAATATTAAAGTATTTGGGCTTTTGATTGATACTAGAGGAATAATAATATTGATACTTAAGACTGTTTTATTGTAAACAAGAAACTACATTTTAAAATGCTCTTTCATCCAAAGAATCACTAATCTCTTGAGAATAAGTACTCTTGAAATGTTTTACACTGGTTTTATGGTTAGCCACAAAGCCTATAGGAAGCTCATCATCTTTTTTTTAAAAACATCAGATCCTGCACGGCCTAATTGTGAATGTGTCCTTACATTGTCTAGACCTTCACAAAGCTGGAACAGACAAGCTACTACAACTCAGGTCATAACACCTCACAAATAAAAGATACAATGAGATCCGCCTTTATAACGGTCAGATTGTGAATTAAATTTGTAACATTCTATAGCCACAATGATCATCAGAATTTTGTGAATGCTAATAATTTGTTTTTCATCATATGATATGTGGGGTGTCCTGAAATGATACCGGGGAGAATAAAGAAAAAAATGCAGAAGACGGATGGAGACAAAATGAAATACAAAACAATAACAAATCCATTAGGATAAAATCTCAAGAAAAGGAAAAGGAAAAGGAGAAAGGAAAGAAAGAACCTGAGCCCTCATACATGCAATTCTGAGGTGAAGTTTTGTTGACTGATATAAGGCCATAAGAGCATTACAAATTCAGACTCATGTAATTTCTGTCATGTTTTCTTTGAGATGCAGGAAAAATATTGAGTTTTGTTCAGATTACATAAGGATACTATGGATATAATTTTCTGACAATTAGAGGTACAGGACTGTGGTTTATGAAACCTTTATCTGAAAAGAATATTATTTTAATCATGGCTGGCATAAGAGAATAGTTGTACTTGGCATATTTGTACTTAATCTAAGTTTAAAAAGTGATGCTAGGTATATGCTGCATAGACATGCAGATACTGAGAAATATAAATCTTCTATAAACCTTTAACTTTCATCATTTATCTTTGGGGGAAATGAAAAGCAATCATTTATCCCTAGCTGAACATTACACTTGAAGCCAAGATATGGTAGGTTATCTGAGTAAATGTCTTGCCCCTCAACCTGAAAGCTTATCCTAAATTCCACTCTAATGCATAGGTTGCTCAGCTAGTGAAAGCCAAGATTAGAAGATTTGCTATGGATGCTTCAAAGGACATTTTGGGACCCAGTGCCCTGTGTTGAACTTTACAGATGATGCATAAATTGACTAAAGCTGTGAAGGCTGCCAGGGGATGATTGAAAAATATATTCCAATCTCCCCCCATATATTTTATAAACTATTGCAAATGACCAGCTTTGTCAGGTGATGCTGTTTGAGAGTCTACAGATGAAAAACATCATATCCCAACTACTTTTCAGTACCAAAACATGGCTATGATACCTGTTTTAATCATTGTTTCCCAGAAAATCAGTAAACCTAGTTATAATGCTTTTCTTTTATTTAACTTGGCTGTTTTTCTTCCGTTTTGAAGAGAAGCCATTTGAAATTATTTTACAGCAGATTTTTTTTTTTGCAGTTCAAACTGAAATCAAAATATTTGTTACATTATACAATATAACTATAATTCACATTGAAACTGCAAACAGTTACTGACTGAAATTTACATTCTATTTCCTTGGGAAGGTGGCTCTATTTAGCAATTTCATATTTTGGTTGCAATTAGACACAAAATGAGAGGGGGATTTGAACATCAGGCTTGTGACTGTTCATTAAAATCATCTAATGAACCTTGTGGTCTACATAGTTAAAAATAAGAAATTGCCTTCCAAAATGGTTAAGTGGTCCTATACCTTCATCTTTAACTTTGACAGATTCAACACAGAGCTAGAGGCATGCTCACATTGAAAAGCACAGTGTTCTTTAATGAGCTGTTAGATTCATACAACTTAAGCTAATGATTTTCTTATCCTCTTATCCTGATAAAAGTTTCTGGTAGAAGTCAAAAGATCTCAGCATTTTAAGTGGATTTGCACTTTCTACTTGGGGAGGGGAACCTACAATGGATAAAGTTCATTGTATAAGACTTAACAAGCAGTTGCATGGCAATAACTTAACTAAATAAGAATGTTTTATAAGAAATTCTTGTATGTTCAGTTCAAGACAAAGTATGAAACATAGGAGGACGGATCCTGCTCCCCTTGAAGTCTATGATTCACTTCCCTGAATAGTTATGCATCCAAAGGGAAAAACCAAACTCTGCACAGAGAACTAGTACCACAACAAACCCAGCTGTAGAATAATGTATTCTTTTTATTTGTAAGGGCTAAAAATTCTCCTCTTGTCAATGAGTATAAAGCAATGATTAAAGTTGTCCGTGGTGAATTCAGCTATGATGAAACTGCATTGAATAATAACATCAATAATATTTTTGCACTTCTATAGAGGCTTCTGTTCAAGGATCTCAAAGCATTTTGCAATAATTAACTAAACCAGCCTCCCTCCTCCCCATTTGGGATAGGCAAAACAGGGAATAAAGATTATGTCAGTCCACATTGAAGTGCAGCCACCTCTGTGGCGGGAATGCAGCAATAGTTTAACATGAATGCCCCAGACTGTTTCAGTGCACTGAAATGTATACATTGCAATCACAGTTTTAGAGGATGAATATCTGCTTAAAGAAAATCTGTTTTGATTTTTTTTTCACTAACTTCACTATAAAATGGTTCCACCGAAACGAATCTGGAGCATATCAAAGAAATCAGCAAAAAGCTGCTGAAAGTTGCACCTACAGGTTCCAGGCACGTGTTTCATTTTAATTTATGTTGCCTAATTTGTTTTCTTTTTCAATGGACAAATGGGAAAGGATAAGCTCACGTGGCTTTCTGGAGCAGCTTATTGCTGCTCTTTTTTAAAATATCAAAGGCTGTGTTTTTAATACATCTTGATGGGAATGTGTTTTCCACTTTACCTTAGGGACAAATTCAGACTTCAAGATAAGCCTGCATGCAACGCCTCTTTCTCTTGGCTCCTGGTTCCCCTCCATCCTATTTTTCCTTATTTGAAGGCATAGAAGACCAGATGGTTGGCTTCAGTGGGAGCTGCACACTGTTGTATCTCTGAGTGGAATTTGGCACTAGCACTTAAAATGCAGAAAATCATACTGAGGAATCTAATTCTAAATTGTCAGTGATCTTTTGGGGAGCAATCTAGTCAGTGGTGAAAGTAACAGAGTTGCGCACCAGGGCACACCTGCTTACATTCACTTCTGACTGCAGCACAAGAAAGGTTTGGTCCAGAGCACACTGAATCAGCAGTAAGACTACCTCTGACTTCAGTTTTCTTTTAGATTGGACCCTAAAGGAATAATCCACAGCAATTAGAATCTAAATGGGCCCATTTCTGTAACCACAGCAGGCATGCTCCCCAGTGTAACTGAAAACAGTATGTGGCTCAATATTTGTATTTCACTGTTTTTGGTTTTTTTTAAAGCTTTGCTTAGCCACTTCCACAATACTCTGGCAGCCTGTGTCATAACACTGAAAGACTTCACAGATAAAAGTAGGAGCCCCCCCCCTTAATTATTGTCTCCTTCCAAAATGGGGGCCAGGTAGTGACCTGTGATTAGTTCCTCCATAGACAGAGGGAGGGAAAAGAACGGAGCCTGGAACAACTCTTCTGTTCTGTGGGGAAAGGGAAAGAAAGAGCAGGGGTCTGTCCATCCATAGAGTAGAGCATGGCATTGACACAGAGTACCCCTCCCTTCTGATAGGACAGAGTCAGGGGGGTAACTCTTGCTGCCCCTTCTGCCACAGAGCCAGTGAAATAACTGTTGATCTATCTTTCCTTTCCTCCAAAGCCAAGTCAAGGGAATTAAGTCTCCGTTTTTTCCCCTTCACCCAGGAAAGCAGGAGAAAGGGAGTCTTTTCCTTTAAAGGAGCTCAGCTGCTCAAGTAATAACCCATAGTTTCACCTTCCCTCCTGGGAAACAGCATGTGGCCCTGAGTAGACCTCCTGCCTCCACAGAGGTGCTGGAAGAGTGACAGCACAGTGGGCAAGGAGAATGGCTCACAGCGAGGTTGCATGGGCCCTGTAGGGTTTGCTTTGTAAAGGGGCTCGCTAAATGAACCCTGCTGTTTGGTTCACAAAGCCTGGAAGCAAACTGGGCCTGGTTCACTAAGAGGTTCAAGTCTGTTTGACCCGCCGCCCCCAACAACCCCTCATTATTCCCTACCAAGCCCTAGGCCATCCCTTTGAAGAGGGGTGGGAGAGGCGGCTGGGGGCTTGTTGCAGGCAGAAGGCTCATTTGGGGGCTAGCCAGGGTAGCTGGCTGTGCAGCAGGGGGCATGGCAGTTCCTCCGCTGGATGAGCAATCACTACCCATGTCTGCTGATGTTCACAGCAGCACTGAGGCTTGAGTTCAAGGCTAAGTTTGAACGGGTGTGAGTGTCAAGGCACACACTTCTCACACGTAGCTCTTCTCCAAGCTGGGTAAAGTCAGGGTCTCTCATTGTCTCCCTTCCCTCTTCAAAAGGATTTGAATGTGTGTGTCAGATCCACACTTGGTGGATTGGGGGAAGGGTGACCGTTGGTTCTTTCTGCCAAAGGGATTCTGAGAAAATGACCCTTTGCCCTTTAGCTCCATGGGGGCTGGGGAGAGGTCGGGAGGAATGACTCCTGGTACAATCTTTTTCTCCACAGGGGTTGGCAGAGGGAAAAAAGGACTTGAAGTATATGTGATGAGTGGGATTTCAGGCTTCTTCTGAAAAGGGAGCACATTTGCCCAGAGCCCCTTTAAGAAAAATAACCTGCCCTTGAGAAACAAGTAATTCATTTCAAGCAAGAATGAGCCTCAACTCTGCGCCTGAGAAATCAGGAAAAGAGTGAAAAAAAAAGATAACAAATAAATAAAAAAATCAGGGATGTAAAGCAAAATCAGGGGATGTCCTCTGAAGAGGTATAATCAAGACTCAGAGTCATCAGTTGTAATGGTGTTGATTAAAGAAAACAGTACAAGAAGTCAGCTCAACTATTTTTATTTTTAAATGACATAATTTTTCCTTACAAATCTCCAAGCTGAACATGGATATACTGAAGAAGGATTGGACTGTTTAAAGAAAAATCAGGGTAAGAGGCATAGAGGAAAAAACATTCTAAATAACATGCTTGTTTGTTTTTCAATGGCATATGCAGAAAACATTTGGAAATGGGAATGCTTATAAATTGAAAAGAAAAACATACAAAAGAGATACCTTCCAAATTTTAGCCGGTCTAACTACTACCTTGCTGAAGACCGGCTTCTACCACAATATCTGCACTAGTCAATAACATAATTATAGAAAGATAAGAATTGCTGCAGGAGCCCAGGCTTGCAAGCCATTTCTGACAGTGACCAGTCGGTGCTTTAGAGGAAGATGCAAAACAAAACAAAAACAAACAAGCATATATAGTAGGTGATTACTTCCCAACCTCCATCATCTAGAGCAGGGCTACTCAACATGCGGCCCACAGCGCAGTTTGGGATTACGGTGTGGTTTGGGTTGATATGTGTTTTAGTAGTTAAATTCCTGGACAGTTGTGAAGCCAAAATGAAAAAGTAGTCAATATAATGGTCTTTAGTTGATATGCATTTTAGTAGTTTAATTCCTGGACTGTCATTGCTCATTAAAAGTTCTGTCATATGGGTGGAAATCAGGTAAATATTGCATTTTATTAATATCATCAGAACTGACTTAAATGGGGCCTGTGTGTTGTGTAGTCTTGCCTTAATCTTTGTATTCATGCCTGTCAGTGAGAAAGAAGCTACTTGCATATATTTCCATATGTATTTGTATGTATCTGCAACCACACTTATGTTGCAGCCCTCGGCATGTCACTCTGGGGCTTCCAAAGTTGAGTAGCCCTGATCTAGAGGTTGGTTTATATTCTGAACCATGAGGGATTTCTTTTTTAGTATTCAAATTGAAAATCAATCTCCATTTTTACAAATGTCTTCTTTACTTCCTACATTGAAATTGCCTATACTGATAAGGCCAAAAGCTCGAGAGCTGTATTTTGTGTCATGTTGAGGGCAGAGCATATTCTCAGTGCTTAACAAATAAAAACAAATCATACCAATGGGAGATCCTCAAACAGTTCAGGTTAAAGGTTTGGTTTGGATCTGCATCCTGGATATGGTCAGATGTTTATTCAAAGCCTGACCATTGCAATTCTGTGCTGGAAGAATCATTTTTCCATGAGATTCCTACCATCGCTACCCATTTCAGGATGGAAATACCATTAAAACATCCTTAGTGCAGTGATTTTCAGAACCTGAAAGAGCACATGATATACATGACAATGGGAAGGGAGATTATATCCAATTCCAGGTCTTTAAGATGGTTTGATTTGAGTTTAGTTCTTGGATGAGGCTAAGGTTTGACAGCAAGTGAGATAGGATTTATTTTTTCCAACTGTTTGCCCTTCTGCCCTTCTCATGTCTCCTTCCTCAATTACCATGTTCTGGAGAAAATGTAGCTATGCCCTTATCCACTACTCTTCCGGGGGGCAATAGCTAGTCAAGACACATTTTTACAGTTACAGGGTTTCTACTGCCTTCTCTCATTTTTAACATTCCATTTTAAAACAGCAAGATTTTGAAAAGTTAATTATTGAGAATTAGCTGCTTTCTGTCTCTCTCTGTTAATCAAACCATACAGAATCGAGAGAGACAATCTAGAAGCTATACTCCACAGTAAGGGGAGGAGGCACTTATACAATTAGCTACCTTTTTCAGTAAATCTGAATGCCAGCTTATTGCTTGCTACTGACAGCCAGGCCCCCATCCCCACTTGTGCATAGACACACACTCTAGGTGCTGAGGCTTATGATAATTGTTGGGAAGATAAAAAGTATCTGCATACCCATTGATTTCGTTTTGATGCTGTGGAAGCTTCTGGCTCATGACTATGTTGTTTTCTCATTCCAGGCTTGATATACAGACTAAATACTCACAGGAGAGAGGAACGTTTTCATCAGAAATGCACTGTGCAATGTAGCCCACAAAGCATCAATAGCACATTTACAACATAGCAGAGACTTTTAAACAGCTCAGCTGAATATCTGGACACTGATACTTAGAGGAGGGGCGTGAAGGGGAGCACAGATGACAGCTTCCTTGCTGCAGCCACAGCACCATGCAGTAGAACTAGATACAGCACTATGGCTCTTTTTGTTTCAGTGGGTGAAAATCTATGGGAGAGAGAAAGCATTTCAAACAATGATTGTTGCAGATGCTTGGAAATTATGTACGGACACACTGAATGGTCAGGAGGCTTTTTGTATATGCTAGTCCAGACTCAATTAGCATTTGATTTCTAAAAGCATAGCAATCTTGTACATTCTTTTCACTAACAGCATGTGTTCTATATTCACAGGAAATCAAAGATGCATATTGTTTACATTTCAGCTGCATACTTTGTGGAATTAATTTAGCCAGTCAAGGAAAAATGACTTTTAAATAATATTAAGCTGACAAAAACCCTGGAACACACAGGGTTCATTCCTCACCTGTGGAGCCAGATTCTTCATCTGTCCACTGGGGCCTAGCCTTTGGAGGTCCCAAGATGCCAAGTAGTAGCCTATACAAGGCTGACTTCAACTATTGGTAAGGAATAAGGAAGGTAAGGAATTGGTAAGACCATGGAGGTCTCAGCCTTTTCCATAATGCAACTCTCTTTCTCACACTAAAGCCCACCTCCTCTTCAATTCAGGATACATCTGCAGCTCCTCTCCCATTTAGTATTGTGGGCAGCAGGGCTGTCCCTCACAACCCCCTGATACCTGCAGGCTGAGAACCGCTGGAATAGATTATTCAGTGGGGTCAGCCTATTTTTCTCTTCACTTTGATTCATCAGTTGCAATTATCTGATAGTGTAGGGGGAACAATTTCAGGGAAATGTTCTTTGTCTGTTCCTTAGGCCTTAGCCACATTGGGTGACTGGTCACGTGGTCTTGTTTATGTTTCCTGATTGGACAACTGAAATTCTGTAAACAGGAAACCATGGCATGACAGATAAATGCTCTTGTTCACACTCAAGTGCCCTATTAGCATACAAATGAGAGTATTCATAGGAAGAACAAGTCATCGCCCAATTAAAATCCCATTTGTACAAATGTGTGCAAATAGTGAAGAAAAAGGGGCATGACCATGGTTGGCTCTCATTTTGAGTGGGATTTTTCAGTTAATATGTTTGTGAATGCATTTCCCCAATATTTGTGTTTGCTCTGTTTCCTGCCAGGGTCCCTATTGAAGGACAACAGAGTACTACAGTATTGGTCCAAAGCCCAACTCCCAGCAGTGTTCTGGAGACTTTCCTGGAGGTTGCTGTATTGCTTTTATTTGGAAAGGCTAAATTCTCCCCACATTGTCAACATATTTTCCTGGGCAAGGCTCATGCATACTGTGCAAAGCATGGTAAAGGAGTTGTGCCTGGAGAAAAAGGTGCTTGTTTATTCCTCCCCTCCCTCCTCTGGAGATGTACAAGTTTTTATGGCCTATAGCCTCATACGCCCATCATACCCTTCAATCCCATTGCGCTCATCAATCCCATTGCGCTCATCATACCCGTCTGTAAAGTGGGCTGAGGAGTCCCCCTGGCTAGTAAGGGTGTGGCCTACTGTATAGATCACTGGACTTAGGAGTCTTAGCCTCAATTCAAACCTCTACCATTGATTTATTAGGTGAGCTTGGGCAAGTCCATTTCCTCCCCATGCCTCATTTTCCCCATATTTAAAATGGGGGAATATAATACTGGCCTCCTTTGTAAATTTAGGAAAGATACATAAGAACGAGCTGTTAATTTCTTCTGCTTCTATTTCTTATCCCGCATACAGCTGGGTTATAGTAATTCCACTGACCTTTGGCCATCTGGGAATGGGGGGAGCATTTCACCAATTATTAATGGGGCTTATTCTTGCAGCTAGTAAGAAAATATGGGGCTGATTCAAAGCCTTTTGAAGTCCAAGGGAGTTTTTCTGGTGTGTGCAGTGGGGCTTTGGATCAAGCCTTATATGCACTGTATTATCTGAACAATACAGAGGGAATACAAATGGGCATGGCACTAATGGGGGCAAAAATGCAGCCATAACTATACATTTCCATCCCATCACTGATTGGTTTCCCTGACTTAACCCCTAATATGCGGTTTCACTGTCAAAATTTTCCTAGAAAGCTTTGAAACCTCCACAGCACAGCTATCTAGTTCAGATAAGGTAAACACATACTGACACTGCAGTGGACTTTGTTAATTATACGTTCTTGAGTAATAGTGGTTTCTTTGTACACATTACACTTAGCTAGATAGATACAGATTTGGGGATGCATCCCTTTTTGAATGTGAAGGCACATTTTATTTATGTGAAAGCCATATGGCTTATTGGGTAAATGTGTACACAGTGTAATATAACAATTCTGAACCACAATAACATTTATCAAACACCTGATACTAGTGCATCTGAAGTTAGAAGTCTTCCTGGTCATTCCAAGGGAAAATATTTTAAATATTCTTTGCCTTAGGGTGGTGGCAAAAATGGGAGTGCTGCTATGGACAACCCATTGGCATTTTTACCACAAAGTCAGCAAGATTTGATCTGAACTGACAAATTATATGATAGTAAAAATACCGGTGGCCGCTGAGGTCCTGTCGATGCAAGTATTCCCTATGTTGCTACAACTAGTTTGAAAATGTGAGGGGAAAAGGCTAGTGTAGACACAGCCAGACAGCAAATGTCACCACAGCCCATACTATCTACATCCTGGAACCTCCCAGGACCAGCATGCATTCAACACGCCACTGTAAAGAAGCCAAAGGAATAATATGATCACACACACTCGAACTAATGAACAGGTGTGCTGCTATATTCCAAGCACATGACCATATAGTTGTCCTGCTGAAAGCTTTGCAATGAATGAAATCAGTTAACTGAGGCATGTGGGGTCACAAGGGCATACACTGATGTTAAGGGGTCAGGTGGGATTAAAAAAGGGCGCAGCATAAGAAGACTGTGCAACTGAAACAACATTTCTGCGTCCCATTCAGCTTCCCTTGAACAAGGCCTGCTTGAAAATGGCACCACTAATCTTAGCCTCATTTGCTACTTCCCAGTGAATCACCTCAACAAGCAAGGACCCAAAGAGCAACCTGACTCCAGTGGCCTCTACCCAACAGCAAGGCTTCTGCCTTTCCCAATCTGAGGATTAAGTAGGACAGATGTATCTAGTTGCAGGGGTACTAGAACAATTTTTCTAATGGGGGTGCTGAATGCCATTGAACCAACCTTTATACAGTGGAAACCACTTCAAACCTTGGGGTGCTGCAGTCCGACTTCCAGCACCTATGTCCAGTTGGCTCTACAGCTCCGAAACAGAGACCCAATTTGTAGGCTCATGGGTCAAGAGCTATATAGCTGAATGCCATTAGCTGGATGGTGTTACTCTGCCCTAGGTATAGAAATGAACTCAGCAAGAAGTCTACCATTACACCTTCTGTCATACGGGAGATGGCACTGATAGTTAGGAATGTTGCATTTCAAACAGCCATTCATCAGTCGATCATCACCATCAATTGACTCCTACCTTCTAAGTCTGAGTAGAACAACCACTGGGCAGTTCCAGACTCCCCAGCAATGGGCATGTCTTCACTCCAATCTGGATTGATGGACAGTGATTGATCCTGCAGGGGTCAATTTATCATGTCTAGTACAGACACGATAAATCAACTGCTGAGCGCTCTCCCACTGACTCTGGTACTCCACCAAAACAAGAAGAGTAAATGGAGTTAACAGAAGAGTGTCAGCTGTTGACTTACCACTGTGAAGATACTATCCTCCAAATCATCAGATTCTACACGAACACTTCCAGTTTGATGACAAGGCTGGAAGTGACATGGAGTAGGATAGGCAGAGCATCATAGAAAACCATCAGAGAAAACCATCATAGAAAACCATCAGAGAAGTAGGTGGCTTTGAAGGCTGGCATCAAATAAGTGGCAGTGTTTTAAAACAACTGAGTGTGTGAGAACAGAATTTTGTAAGGGTTACTATTATTAGGAATCACATTTATGAGGCAGCCTTAGAATATCACAGCATTAACCATCATTAGATTAATCAAAATTCAACAAAATAGTAGCAAAACTTAAATACAAACTACAGTATGTAATTAGAGGGCAGTTCTTCCTAGGGAACAGCAGTAAGATGGCAGCTGTCCCTGACACTGCATCTGCACTGCAGCTGGGAGCATGCTTCCCAGCATAGTTAAACAGACATACGAGCTCTTGACTAGAGCACTAAAAAGGAGCAGTGTAGTTTTGGGGAACATGGGCTAGCTGCTGGAACACAAATTCATCTGGACCTTCTGTTTTTAGCACACTAGCATGTCTGTCTACCCTCTCTGGGATGTGTGCTTCTAGCTGCTGTGCAGTCCTACTGGTAGAGGTGTCAACACGAATACTATGAAACCAATGCAAGATAGGTCTAAAAATTGCTTGAAATGGAATTTGAATGCATTCTTTCTGGCCAGCTGAATAGGGCAGTGTTTCTCAACCAGTGGTATGAGTACCCTTAGGGGGTACTCGAGAGAAGTCGGGGGGGGGGTACATCAACACAACTAAATTTGGAGAAAACTGAATTTTTATTTTAAGTTTTACAGCGTTTTATTGTTTTTGTACTTTTTACACCCAAAAATTTCATCCCCCCCTCTGGCTACGATTAAGTTGTTTAAACAAATGTGTTGCAATGGTAGAAAAAAACCTGTGTGTCTGAAAACTGTAGGTACTGGGGGTACATATAATTTTTTAAAGGGGTACTTTATAAAAAAAGATTGAGAAACACTGGCACAGGGGATCTAGCAGAGCTACTACAATATTGGACCCCTTATTAGTAAGTAAGTAAATATATGCCCATTTCTGATCTGAAGAGTAAGATAGTAGTCAATGTGACTTAGGATGGCAGATCTTGCCTTGGCTGTGGTATCAGAACTGAACACTGTGGCTTTTCTTAATTTTGAGTAAAGGGCAGAATGGGACAAACAGAGAGTGCAGCATGAAGACAGTCCATTTCTGCCCTGCGCTGGAGAAAGGCCCTTTTCTCAGTTTCCCCTGCATAAACATTAAGAGAAGACCTCTACTCTTGGTACTCAGGCTACGTCTACGCTGCAGAGGTTTTGCACAAAAACTCACGGAGCGTCCACACCTCAAGCACATTTTTGCACAAGAAAATTTACAGTGAATCAACAGAACAGAGGGGTTTTTGCGGCACAGGTATTCCTCTTTCTATGAGGAATAACTTTTTTGTGCAGAGTTATTGCGCAAAAAGGTGTGTGTGGTCGGGCAGCAGGGTTTTTTTGGGCAAAAACAGCCTATTGAAAGAAGCACAGGTGCCCTGGTGGCCATTCTGTGAATGGCAATCAGAACTTTCTTGCAAGAGAGCGTCCATGCAGTCTGGACGCTCTCTTGCACTTTTGCATGTGGATGCCCTCTTACACAAGAAGCCTGCAGTGTAGATGTAGCCTCATTGGTGTTCTAGGAGTGAGGACCAGCTGCTATGTCGAGGCAGCTGGAAGGTGTGGTCTGCTGTCTAAGGGGTACTTGCCTCTCTTCTGCAGAAGCACTAATGTGTGCCCATCAATGCATTTATCAGAGCCTTCTTGCACATTAGGGTGTCAATTTTTTTTATTATTTTTACCAACTACTGGTTGGGACTATTCCTTTTTCACTAACCCCTCAAGCCTTCCATCGGATAAGGACAAGTCTAGAATACCACTTTATCTAATAGTCTAAGCAGAGGACTTGGAGCCAGGAATTTCTGCATTCTAATTACATCGCTAACCCTGCCTCCCTCTGTACCTTATACAGATTATTTTGGCCCCAGTTCAGCAAAGCACTTAAGCACATGCTTAACTTCCATGGGACTACTCGCATACTTAGAATTAAGCGATTGCTGAAGAGCTTTGCTGAATTGGACCTTAATTACTTGTGCCTCAGTTTTCCCCTTCTGTAATTGATGGATGATGCACTGTCACTATCTCAGAAACATGGTGGGATTTAATTAGGCAATACTCATAACATGATCTGAAGATGAGGAGTACCATTAGCTTTCCAAATGCCTGAATTTCATCATTTTAGTTTTAATTGATTCGGTCATACCTTCAAATATTCTTTCCTTATAGACAGTGCAAGCGTGCGTGTGCGTGTGCGTGTGCGTGTGCGCGTGAGAGAAAGAAATAATAATTTCTTTGTGGGCAAAATCAAATGCATCATGAAAGTTCACGAACAACAAAACATAGCACTCCAGCCTCAGCAGCCTAGTGGAGTTTAATTAAATTCACATGCCCACTCCTGCCTTAGTGATGCTCCTCAAGGCTCCCACTCACAGCTGCAGCTAAGTAGGAACATTTTAAAGAAATGGGGGGGAAAAAATAGCCATGCATTTCTTCTTTATTTCCCTCTCCCACTCACGGATGCAAAAAAACCCCCCACACTCTTGCTCCTCAGTTTAATCCCCAACAGGAGTACATGTATTTCCAACAAAAATAATAATCTCTTTGTCAGTTGCCTCTTGCCTGCAGAATTAAATGTTCCACCCTTCTTTCCCATTATAGATCGTGATTTGATAGCCTACTTTTACAATAATAGTGATTGTTTCCTTTTAACCAGCTCTTTCTCCTCTGAGCAGTAATGGTCCATTGTACCTCCATTTTCAGATCCACTTCTAAGCTGACATTGCCTATTTGAGGTGACCACTGCAAATCCCAATCAAACCATAGAATCTAGTGATGGAATCACTGCTTTTTGTGCAGCACTCCATCAAAAGTACTGTCAAACCTGTGATTACATAAGGAATTTGCCGTTTTCCCTATCCTATAAACCAGGGACGTTCAGATTGGAAAAAGTAAAAGCAAAATAAGACAGATACCCTAAAAAAGTATTTCCACAACTATTGGCTTGGAATTTGAAATACATTTGCTTCAGCTGTGCTCATGCTCCTTGTGTGTTCATGTTCTATGAATATTCATGCAATTAAATTACATTTCCATGAATGTTCACAGAAAGCAAATTTCACCACTGTTTCCTAAAACTGAATTTTAAAATTTGCTTTTTAAATTATTTTTTCCACAAGCACCCAAAGAGGGAACAGAAATGCCACCCGATAATTTAACAGGCCAATCACAAAGTCACTAACACAAAGATGGGTTGGGATCCATCCAGAGATTTTTTTTAAATGTCACAGAAGAAATGGAACACTTTACACGAATGAATAATCCAAGGAAATCACCACTTTATCATACATTTTCTGTGCGCTAAAAAAGGAGCTATATTCAGACAAATTATGCATTGTGAATTATTTCTCCAGATCTTGATGGAACTCAAAACCTCCTGCTACAAAAAACACAGCACTTGAATTAAATGAAAACCTCTGTTATATGTTAGCAGTACAGAAAGCATGACACCCAGTTGAGCAAATATGGCCTTATCCAGCAAAGAGAATGGTTCAGGTGGATGTATAGTTAATTACACTAACAATGCAGTAAGAATAAAATGTGATGAACAGCTGAAGAGGGTGCATATTTTTTGCCTTTGAGCAACTCATTATAATTCTAGTTTAAGCACATTTGTGTTACATTTATCAATATAGAACAACAACAAAAAAATTTTAAAAACCCCGTGGGATATTCAAAAACATTAAGGTATTTCCCTTCATGATTTACTATTTATCAATCTTAATTTAAAATGAGACTTTACAACTTACACAATTTTATGGTCTGACCCAACTCCCGCTAAAGATCAATGAAAAAAGACTCTTGTTAATTGCAGTGGAAGTTGGAAGGGTGTGGACTATGTTTAGAACCAAGTTCTGTAATAAGTGACTATATTGATGTCATCTTTTGTAGAATATGTGGTAAGAGATTCTTTATCAAAAATACTTCTTCTCTGTAAAGTTTCTGGTATTTAGTATATCTGACATTACTCCTAACAGCCTAGGAAATAAGAATATTTTCTACTGATACAGATCTCACAGTCTGTACATATTCAGAAACAGTCTATCGATAGTGGAATCCCACTAATGTGCAGTTAGAGGTTTTTTGGTAGACACAAAGTCTATTTCAATTTTGGACCTGTAAATTCATTACATAAATAACACCATTGTGCTCTGGAAACAACTGTTGATATTCACACATGCAGCTTTGGGGATTATTTTAGTTTTATTGGGGGGTGTTTTTTTGTTCTCATCTGGTTTTGAATCAGGCATTTTTAATAAAATTCTATTTATTCACAGGAATATAAAGGGCCAAAAGCACTGATGTAGTGTTATCTCTTCTCTTACACGTGACTTGAGCAATAATATAATAATTCTCATTTTAAAGTCCACCAATGCTATTTAATCATTTATTGAGCAACTAACAGAATATAAAGAAAGATGAAATGGAATATTTGTGGCTGCGGAGACAGATATCATTATTCAAGGGTAGAAGCATGTGAAAGGGTAAAGGGGGTTTAAAGAGATACTCTTTTGTTGTACTTAACACTGATAAATGACATACAAGTCAGGATAACAGGGCAGAGCTCCTGTCAGGGAGACAATGATAAATGTAGAGGCTGGGACAGAAAGGTTCACTAACCAGAAATCTGTATATGACACCTTGTTCATTTGATAGACTCGTCTGCATGGTCTGACTAATCCACCACACAATCCCCCTTCTCTCAAATTATGGTTCTTGAGTCCAGCAAAACAGTTATTCAGCTCCTGTTTGCTTTTCCATTTCCATGTGACAGTAAAGATCAATTGCCCTTAATCAGAGCAACACATAAGGCTAAAACAGAGAGGAAAAAATATACTTGTGCAAATATATTTGATGCCTATTTTTTTTTTTTTTTTTTACACTTTCTGTTTTCTCAATAATCCTATTCCTCTTGAAAATACCCAGTCTAAGTCTGTTGATAGAAAGAGCTCTCTAATAGCAAAATCCCTAGTTATACCTCCTGTATGAACAAAACAGAACAGCTGTGATTCATGCATGGAAGCTGCAAATATTCCATGCTCTCACGCAACATGACCTGTACTTCTCAAACATCCTCAGCTCAAAAGAGGAAGACGAGGGCGTGGAGATGGAAACAGCCATAAAAGGCGTCTTCAAGGAGCAATTTATAGCTGCTCACGAAGAAAAGAAACAAAACCCAAGACTACATGCATGTAGTGTTCGCTGCTCCCTCTTCATCAGGGACTGACTAACTTTTTCTTTTGGCTGGGGCATGTACCAGGAGGAAAAAATGTGGCATAAGGTAAGGCTGGTGAGGTGATTACCACCTCGCCTCTTTGGATGTCTAATATCCTGGGACTGACACAGCTACAACACTGAAAGAACATCAGGTAAGAACAAAGGAAGCTTGAGTCAAGGTAACCAGCAACACTGGGAGGCCATTGGAGACTGAGGATCAGTCCAGCTTGAATGGATCTGGACTTTATTTACTCTGTTTTTTTAAAGCATGCAGGCAATGGATTGCACATGCTCCCTGCCTCTCTAAGCACTGTGGGGTTGAACCCACATTACAGAGAATTTTCAAGTTCACTTTTGTTTTAGACAGTACTGCAAGTGCGAACACTATACTGTGACGTATCAGACAACAGGTACCAGGTGCACAAGCACAACATAATTAGAAAGGGGCCTGGGCTGGAAAGTTGAGATATGGACTTCAAAATCCTCTGCCTTCAAATCCACAGGAG
The DNA here is from genome assembly GCA_032595735.1 of Pelochelys cantorii. NCBI lineage: Eukaryota > Metazoa > Chordata > Testudines > Trionychidae > Pelochelys > Pelochelys cantorii. The sequence goes on from CM064327.1 coordinate 242,255,851, forward strand.
CTGGTATCTGTCTTTAGAGATGGGCCTGAACCAATGATCTGGCTCATCTTCCCTCAGCTGAGCTCCCCTTCTGCTCTTCCATACACATCGCTGTGACACAATCCACACTCGCTCATGATTTTGGGGTCTGAACAGAGAGCAGTGGAGTCTGGGGCAGCCACAGCCCCCTCTTCCTCTCTCCAGTGCTGCTGGACATACAATCTGGAACTATATGAATTTTCTGCCAACAAACCCTCACACCACAAGGTCATGGAGTCCTGCCAGTGATTGGGGGAAAGGGTGATGCCTAAAACCAAAGCTTGTGTAGAGGCAAAGGACCTACATACAGGTGGCTCTGGCTTTCTGTGGATCCCTGGGCATCTCTTAGGGTTGGCAGCAGGTCCTAGGACATATTCTGCAGTGGAGAGGGGCAAGCACCCCCTCTGCTCCACAGCGATTGGGGCAAAACTCTGAGGGGAATCCTAGTGGAGATTTTCAACCTTTGAGTCCTGTCCTGTGAACTTTGTTGCAGGAAGGACCCAGTCTCATGGATTTTAATGCAACAATGGCCCAATGCTACATGCAATGAAATTGTGAGTTTTGCCATGGGGACATGCCAGGTAGGCAGATGCCTGAAGGCTACTAATGTAACCTGCAGATTCTGTTGGGGAGCCTCATGCATTTAAAAAAGTATCTTAACACCTTACCAAAAAACAGAGTTCTCGAAATGTATTCAAGGACATTTCAACTCACTGTTCGGTATTTATCATTTAACATTAATATGACAAATTATATTATGAGTTTACCACAATAATCATATACTCCCTTCTTTTGGTAGTGGGCACGCCCCTCCTTTTGCCTAGCTCTATATATATATATATATATATATATATATAGATACACACACACACACACACACACACACACACACACACACACACACACTGAAAGTACCAGAAAGAGTGGAAAAATTATAGCACTTGTATTTAATGTGAAGACACACAAACAAGTGACTCTTCTTCCCACTACAGCTCTGCAATACTAGTTCCTATGACAAAGAATGGTTTGTTTGCATTGTTGTGTTTGCACATATACTCCAGGCACTTTCTGCATAGTACCAGTAGTTCCCTGAGCCGAATATCACATTATGGATAGATACCTTCACCATACCACCTTTACCATGCAGCCCAAGTCGCATCTCTTTCAATCCACCCACTTCTTTAATGCTGCCTACATTACTTTGACACTAAATGAAAGATAGTTCAGTCTAAACAGATTCAACTGAGGGGGAGAAGGAAAGGAGAACAATAAATTATCCCCGTGAGCAAGGTTGTGCATTAGTCTGTTACTTTTTGTTTAACATTACACTTACATTACAATTTTTCCACCTCTGTTCAGAAACTCTCTCAGGGTCACTGGAATCCAATAGTTTATTGAAAGGATATAGAATTATTCATCATGGGAGATACCAATGTTTGGTTGCAAATTTCTCCTATTAATATGTTGTGGTCCTTGTCCCTTCCCCTTGAGGTCTATGGGAGTTTTTACACTGATTTCAATTGGAAAAATATCTGGACTTTAGAAAGGGAGGAATGAAAATATGCTGTATTGCTTTGTGTTTTGAATATTGCACCACCTACACAGTAAGAAATTAACCAAAGAAGGATCGTGCATTAAACAAGTAAACACTACAAGTTATTAGTTTTTCAGCTAATTCCTGTAATTTTTCCACCAAAGAATGAAGAACTTAAATAAATTCCAAAAGGATTTTTTCAAAGAAAAAAAGAGAAATAGAAAAATTTATTCAATAGGAGCATAAAATGCAAATTAAATATTTGTTCAGACTTCAGTCATTCCTCAGAGATTAAAATAAATTCCTAATCATGAACTCTACATTGACATTCACATCAAATTAGAAACTTTTTAGTTTTTAACTAGAACCATGTATATTGTCCCTAAAATCGGCTGGAAAGAAGAAATTAATATTTTACAGTAAATGCAATTTGATTCAAGAATCTGTATTCGTTTTGTGAAATGCCTCCTCACGAACTACTACAATTTAACTTTCTGCCATTTCATTTAATGATCTGACATTTGAGACATTTCCTAATTAATTCCACCTCTGCTTATACCAGCTGTGATAAATATAACCTGTGAATGCAGGATTACAATGGTGCTCCTGGAAAATATATGTAATAGATAAAAGGTGAGACTCACAGCCAAGGATATTCACATTAGTTATACTGCAAACTATGAAACTCGGTATTGTTAATATGAAGTAGGGACTGTTCCATGTACATAGTGAGAAATGCTTAAGAACTTGGTTTGAAATATACCCTGCTACATAATAGATAATATCAGTTTTCTGATTATTGATCAAGGTCCCTGAGTTCAGAGGTTCTCATCCAGTGGCCTGGAGCTCCCTGGGGTCTACTAGCAATTTTCAAGGGATCCTCCAAAATAAACTAGAGAGCAAGGCCAGTGTTAGACTCCCTGGAGTCCCAGAGAGAGAGATCTGAAGCCTTGAGCCCCACCATATGGAGCTGAAGCCAAAGCCTGAGTAACTGAGCTTCATAGGGGCCTTATGGGGTTTGGGGCCCTAGGCAACTGCCTTGCTTGCTATCCCATAATACTGGCCAAGGCTTTTAACCTACTTAATATGCAGGAAAACAGGTGTGCCATGGACTTTTCATAGCACGTTGGGAAGATCTCAAAGAAAAAAAAGGTTTAGAATCCCTGCCTTAGCTGATGAAACACTATTTACTTTTTTCTCAGGAGTACAGAAACAGCTAAGCATCATTCAGTGTAGCTATATATAGTAATAAAACAGGAACAACAGATCTTTCTTTACAACACAGTTATTTCTATGTTCAATATTTTGTTAGCAGAAAGCGTACTAGTGAGATTTCTCATTTCAAATGCATTTAAATGCAATAGCTCAGCTATGAAGAAGTTTGGTGGCTGAGCATGAAATATATATGATCTCCTTTCTAAATTTTAATTTTCAACAAGTACAAAAATAACGAACCAATGGACCATAGCATGCAACTAAATTTAATCAGGACTTAAATGGGAGGATTTGTTTTTTAAAAGAATGGCACAAATATGGGTCCTATGTGATTTAAAGAATGCTCTTGTTAAAAAAATAAATCAGACTTCAAATACCACTCAAGTCATCTAAGGTACGTCTACACTACACCATAACACAAAATAAGATATGCAATTTGAGCTATGCAAATTGTGTATCTAATTTTGATGCTGTTTCTGAATAGCTTATTTCATCATTTGGCGTGGTCTACGCAGTGCCAAATTTCAAAATCAAGTGCTCTTCTGAAACATCCCTTACTCCTTGTGGAATGAAATTTACAGGGACATTGGAATAGAAAGCCCGAAATAATGGGCTTGATATGAAGACATGGGATAGCTATTCGGGGATACGCCGGTATCCAGAAATAGTGTTGCAGTGTAGCCGTAGCCCTATTGTCCATCTGAAAGTGACAGTCCACAGCAATAATTGCCTTTAATTTAAGGATCTAAATTAACAACTAAGACAAATTTAGCAAATAATCTTATAGTTTATTGCAAAAGACTTTTTTAAAGCTATAGCAAAACATAGCATAATGTCCCCAAATTACATGGCACAATGAAATCTCGGCAACATTAATTGTTAAAAAAAAATCAAATAAGCATAGCAATCAAATTCTATAAATGAGTTTAATACAAATTTTGACACACATAAACATGACAATTTCCTGCCTTCCACTTCATATAAGGATAGAATAATATTTGCTCTATGTTTTGGAGATATTTGACATGTCATCTTCATAGTACCACTTTTTGGGTGATTGAATTATTTTAACTGAAAGGTATTAGAAATGATGGCCAAGAATATTATTTTCTCTATTTGAGGAAATTATAATTTGTCAAATGTGATCTTGCAATAACATAAGCAGGGCAATGGGGGGCGGGAGAGAGGAAGGTGAGATTCTGCATGGAGTATTACATGACAATATATGCAAATTCTTGCTTTGCTACTTGCATCTCTTACCTTTTACCATAAAAACATCCATCAAATATCATCTTTGATAACCAGCTTATATTTGCCTAAATGCTTTATATCCCTTTCCTGTAAATTGTATTCCAATGAATGGTAAAGACTCCATCATGCAACCTTTACTCACATAACCCATCCTCAACAACATGCAAATAATCCCCCTGAAATCAAAAGGAACTACTCTGGTGAGTAAGGATTGCATGATCAGACCCTTTGCCATCAGCTGTATGAAATTCAGCGCTTTAAAGGTAACTATTTGACCATGAAGTACTCTTATCTTTCTTTTCTTCTCCCCATTATATTAAACTAGTAACTTTGAGTCATGTTGGGCCTTTGATTTTTACCCAGAATTGACTCATCTGCTCAGTCCTCCATTTGAGTGCCCCTGTGTGTGTTAGATGCAACTGTTTTTTTCTTTTGTAGTGGAGGTGTCCCTCCAGTGGCTTCTCAAAAAACTGCATATAAAAAAAGGGCATCTGATAGATTACACTATAGAATGAAATAAGGTACAATATCATTTCACAAGGCTAACCAAAAATTTGGTGCTTTTAAAAAAAAATCAATATTAGCTGCATGATTATAGAAGCAAAGTGGCGTACACTTCACTTTTTCCAAATGAAATTCTAAAGCACAAGCCTGAGGAGAAATGTAGGCAGACTACTGTGTTAAACAAGAATTATTACTCTCCTTTACAGCTATTATTCATTTGTATTGCCATAGTGTCTAGGAGCCCATCTTATGAATGAGGGGTCCCCACCCCCATGTTCACTGTTGTACAAATACAGAATTAAAAGCATGGCCCCTACCTCAGAGAGCTTACCCTCTGTGTGTATAGGACAGGATACAACGGATGGACACAGAGAAAGAAGGAAGAGTACAAGAAAATAATGAGACTACTGATAAGGGTCTCATAGACAGTGGTCTCAGTATACCTGGAGCCTAGCCCCTGCCAAGTGTTCTGTAGACTTCCTGGCAAAGGGAGTTTTACTAGGGCTCATGCCAAATGTGTGTGTGTGGGGGGGGGGGCGCAACATGGGGCAGATCAAGAAGATTTTTGTAATACAGGCTGCACCTCCCAAAGCCAGAACTCTCTGTTCTGGCAACATCTGTGATCTGCTGGCCCATGGATGTTCCTGGACCAGAGAGCCCCAGGGCTGGGAGCCTAGTGGCAGGAGAGTCAGTGGCAGCAGGGCAAGCAGCTTGTCTGGGGCTAGGGCCAGCATGCAGGGCTGGGGCCAGCAATCCAGCCAGGCCAGTGGTAAGGAGGCCAGCCAGGGCTGGAGGTAGGAGGGCTGGAAGTCTCAAACACCAACAGTTTAGCCAGCTGTTGGAAGAATGTGACATTCATGGTGGACCACCCGATCACTGCAGTTTAGTGGCTAAATCACAGAGCTGTGCTGAACCACTTTTTTGAGTTATGTCCAATTTGTCAGACTAGAAAGGTGTATCCTATTGGGCTAGCTTGCTTACTGTATTCACTGGTTTGCCTTCCTTAGATTTGCCTGCTACACAAGACAATCTATAGCACTAAATCCTGTAAACATCAGTCCAGCTAAGCTCATCTTAGCTTAAATAGGCCAGAACTCTTGGCATAGATAAATGGCCTAAGGGTTACCTTTAGATGTTGGGAAGTAAGGAGAGCTTGCTCAATGGTAGGGAGTTAGAATGTGCCAGTAAGTGCTACCACAAGAAACAGGAGTAATAACTGCAAATTCACATAAGCAATGGGTGACTGGTATGATAATCAGCTAAGACGGTGGCTTACCTATACAATAAGCACAATCTCAATAGAGTGAGGGTGAAAAGGCTCAGTTTTGGCATGGAGGGAGATAATGCTCATGTCCTATAAAGGGTCCACGTGATCTTTTCTGGTCTTTTCCATCATTGTGTGCGTTCTACTACTTGACCCTTCAACTCCTTGAGGAATTTGGCCCATCGGACACTGTGACAAGGCCCCTGTCTCTCTTATGCCAGGTCCTGAGTATGCAATTCCAAGAGCTCACACAAAGCATGCTACTGTAGATAACCCCACTATTTTATTATCTATACCATTTTTGTGTGCCTTGGGCCTTTTCTGGCTTTCTTTAATAAGGCTGGCTTAAGTTTTATTTTGCCCTCAGTATGAGTGCCCTTCCACCTTGAAATCCCCAGGAGATATTGAACTCCATTGCATTAGTTCTGAATATCCTGATGCTGGGGTAAGAATCTTATCAGTCAGGTCAATTGGCCATCAATCCAAACATTATTAACCTTAAAGAGTGTCAGCCAACAAAGGCGAAGATGTCACTGAATTACAAGACAATGAATGGCCTCAAAACCTTGCTGTCATAGCAGGTATTCTGGAGAACCAGAACACACAACACAAGCAAGCAAGAGTACAGACAAATAGTCACAGAATAAGGTGACAACATTCATGCCTTTCATCTGAAGTGGGCTGTGCCCACGAAAGCTCATGATACCATCTACGTGTTTTGTTAGTCTTTAAGGTGCTCCTAGTCTATTGTTGTATTTAAAGTTTTTCCTGTTACAGACTAACTCGGCTACCCCTCTGAAGCTTTCAGATTAAACTTCAGCTGCAGGTAAAGCAACTTTCCCAGAGTAACGTGGCACATTTTTCCACCTTGAGATCATAACATGACACTATTGGAACTCAATGCGGTGACAATACACACAGGTATGTGGGCAAAATTGTTAAGCTGAGAAAAAAAAATTGAGAATGGTTCTCTGATCTCAGGAACCATAAAAGAGAATTTTGCAGTGTTCAGCGTGCTATTTTCTGTCAGGCACCAGAGGCGCTCCAAATGGAACTAACTGAATTGCAGTGTAACACTATCAAAGCGTAAGTTTTCCTGATGTTGGCAATCCCATGTTTTATTAACCTCTGGAATCAAATTACTCAAAGTCCTTTGCATCAGGAAGTCTTTCCATGTTTGTGAGCTAGTATGTGTATGAGAATTCTCCATCATAAATATCAACAAATCTAAATGACATTCTCGGCTAGTGCTTGTGAAAAACAGTAGGTAGATACCATAGTTAGGCAAATGCCCCCATTAAAATGATTTGCCTAAGATCAATTAAACATACACCGAAGAAAAATCCCAGTTTCCCTAATAAAGTTGAAATCAAAATTCTTAGTATGGAAAAGCTGGGATTTACGATAAAAGGAGACCCTATCCTTAACCTAAAAATAGGTGCAAGGTTCAGGGCTGACAGCACCTCTGTCCTTTCATTTGGTCTCACCAAGTGCAGCCCCTTCAGATCTTAGGTCTACTGTCTTCACCTATCCCAGGTTGGAAACCCACCATTCTCTCCCTGTTAGACCAACTCCTTACGCTACTGCCCCATGTGCACAAACTGTGATTATTCAGATGGCCTTCCTATGTCTGAGCCCTGCAAGTCTTCCTTTTGGCTACGTCTACACTGCAACACTATTTTGGGATACCAGAGTACCCCAAAACAGCTATCCCACATCTTCACAGCAAGCTCGTTATTTCGGGCTTGCTATTCTGACATCCCTCGTGGACTGATGTTTACAGAAATAAAGGACATTTCATAATAGTGGGTTATTTCAAAATTTGGCACTGTGTAGACAGCACCAAATTACAAAAAAAAGCTATTTCAAAATAAGATCAAAGTAAGATACATAATTTGCGTAGCTCAAATTGCGTATCTTATTTTGAATTACGAAGCAGATGTAGCTTTTGAGAGCTGTGACTGGTAGTTAATACAGTGACCACAGTCTCTTGAGAACAAAGTAGGGACATAGCAAAGGAATACCAGGGAAAAGGGTCTTTACCACAATATAAAGCCTACATACATATCCATTTTATCTACAGTTCTCAGTAGGTTTTCTTATCTCAGACCAATTTCCGGAGCCTGAGTTAACTATAGTTAAAAATCTCTGTCTCTTGACTTTTGGAAAAGTGTCCCTTTATTAATCCTTTCAAGTTCTTTGTTTTCTTCTGTCTCTGGAGCCTGGTTAAATTGGTTTAAGTGGTTCATTGGGGGCCAGGGGTTGATTCTAAAATGCGTGGTTTTCTGCACTGTTTCAGGTGTTTGCAGAGCAGCTGTAATCAGGAGCCATTGTTTCCCCCATTTCTGGACAGGTGCTGCTAACTCCTCCTGAACTAATCCCTTTTATACATGCAGTAAACACCACAATAACAACCAGCCAACAGCTTAACTAGATAATATGCATAAAATATTAAAGGCATCCCCATGTCATTCACAACAAGGTTAATGAATTCTATAGCTCTAACTGAGGGGCAAAATAAAGTATGAATATACATTGATCTATTACATTGATCCAGGAGATTTAAATAAAGCCATAAAATTATTATCCAGTTTTATTGAAGTACAAAGCTAAGATCTCAGAAGGAAAAATGGTCTGTGTTTCAGATGGAGGACAGGCATTTTCACAAGAAAAGCCAGATGACTTCTTAGGCTGTGTGCTAGTGACTTAATAAAATGTGTGCTATATCAACAGCATCAGTGAATGACATTAAGGATTAGTTCCGCTCCTGAACTATTTAAAATAGTAATTGTAGAGGTTTCTGGGGGTTGCAGACAGTATAAAGATTTGGTAGATTCTCTCCCAGAGCCAGTATGGCTAAAAGCATGTAACACAATAAAGCAAAATACTAGAATGGTACCTAGACAGTGCAAATAGAATGACCAGTTTTTGGCAGCCCTCTAGCAGCAATCAATATTAAGCAAAACAACACTGGGAAGAGGTCTTTTTCAGCAGTTCATAGTTTTAAAAATATTAATGGCTTTTCATGGGGCTAATAAGGCATCTCACCAACCTCAGGAATATTCTTCTCCGAAATTTTAAATTCATGCTGCAAACCTGAGAAGTACTACAGCCCTTCCAAAACCTTGCTGAAAGAATTTTTGCAACAGAAAGTGCCAGGTGACTTACTGCAAACAAGAAAAATATTTACAAACTATACACAAGCCACTTGAAAGTTGCCTTTAGTCTCACTAATATAAAAAGTCACAGCTCTAAAGATATGGACTCCATGTGGAAAATAAATTGAGTAATGAGTGATACATTTCTGATAATCCTACCATGGAGATAAATAGATCAAAGCCATCTTTAAATCACATGTGTGCACTTGGTCAATCCACTTAAACTCTTTGTGCCTCATCTCCCTATGTAAAATGGGAATCTGTCCCTTTATCACAGAAGAAATGAGAGGAGAGAAGTCATATTATAGTGGTGGGGGACATATGGACAGCTAGATCAAGATGGACACATACACATTACTTCAAAATTACCCATATTTGAAACCAAATCAGAGAGATCTAATTTTACATATGCTCACATCAACAATTTTATAAAGGATGGTCTAAAGCAAAAGCAGAGTTGAATGCCAAACTGAGGTCTTATTTAGGGCGAAATTAGTTAGCCAGGTAAGCTTGACTGATGGGGGGAAGCATATTGTTCCAGCAGCACTGTGAGGAAAACAAATGTTCACTAAACTATGTGGATCAAAGTAGATCTAAAAAGGTAAGCAAAAGTCACAAGTTGTTGTATTCTGGCCTATGACAAGTACTCTGATTAGGATCCACATGATCACTTCCAAAAACCCTAAAAGTTTAGATGCAGAGTCCAGACTCGCACAGAGACCATGGAAAAGGCTTGGTGATGCTAATTTCCATTTAATAAAGCACCATTTACTTTTAAAAAAAATCACTTCTTATAAAAGTTATTTCAAAACAGGATGTGTCTTTCAGAAGTTAAAGTAGCAAAAATTGACTGAAGGGAGTAATGTTCGTTTAATGTTTGCACTAAGGGAGAGGCTATGGAACTCAGGGTACGTCTACACTGCATGCTTATTTCGAAATAAGCTATTCCAGAATAGCTTCCTGCATTTGATGAAGTGGGTCTTTGCCCATGAAAGCTTATGCTCCAATACATCTGTAAGTCTATAAGGTGCTACAGGACTCCTTGCTGCTATTCCGGAATAGTTATTCCAAAATAGCTTATTTCGAAATAGCACGTCTACTATTTATTTCAAAATAGTTAATTCAAAATAGCTTGTTTCAAAATAATGCGTCTACACACAAAATGCATTTTGAAATAGCGTTTTGCTATTTCAAAATAGTTCATCCACACTGAGTGGACTCTGAATCGCATTTAAGGCTGGCCAGAACCAGTTCTGGCAAGGCACCAGGTCAGGACTTACTGTGTGGGGCTGCTGCCTGAGGGCTGTGCTTAAAAGGGACCCCCCCGGACAGTTCTCAGGTTTCCCTGCTTGCTTGTCTACCTCGGTGAGGGACAGCAAAGCATTTTGTCTGTGTGCTCTGGTTGCCCTTACTTGGGACACCACAGCACTCGGGAACATGGAGCCAGAGCTGCCCCTGGGCACTCTGGTGCTTCTCGTGGACGCGTTGCTGCAAGCCTGGCTGCACTTTCTGCAGGCTGCCATCCGGGAGGCCCATCGGGGAGCTGTCAGTATCCAGGAGGCCCCGCGGGAGAGCTTCCACCCTGAGGAGCACTAAGAGCCTCCCTGGCCTGCCCCACTGGGGGCTTGTGCCTCATTCCTCCCTCACATCCTTCCACTTACCCCTCCCTAACCCCCCTTCCTGATGTCAAATAAAATACAGGTATTTTCATGAACACAAACTCTATTTAACAAAACTGGGGGGAGGGAATGAAACTCTGGTGAGACCGGGGAAAGGAGGTGGGAGAGGGGAGAAGAGAGGGTGGGAGAGAGGAGGTGGTAACCTCTCAGGAGGGAGCTGGAAGGGGGAAGCTCAGGGCTCAGGGTTGGGGGGTCTCGCCGGACCAACTTGGTTGTCATGCAAACCTGCTCCTGGGTTTGCATGTGGCCTTTGGCAGCCAGGCTGGCAGCTATCCTGCCATAGATGGCCATGTTCTTCTATCTAGTGTGGAGATCATGGATGTTGGGGGCATCTCCCCCAAACCCAAATAAGGTCCATGATCTCCACCCTGGACCAGGAAGGTGCCTGCCTTCTCTGGGCCCCGGCAGGCTCCTGGGAGCTGGCAGACTGCTCCTGGGGAGTGGTGGAGGGCTGGCTGCCAGTGGCTTGCTGGCTCATGTTTTGGGGCCACTGGGTCGGGGCAGTGACTGCTGGCTCTGGGCTGGCAGGCTTGGAGCTGGCACAGGCACTGTGGCCAGAGTCTACTCCTTTAAGGGCTCTGGGGAGAGTGGGAGGGAGAGAAGTGTTCTTGGTTGAGGCTGGAGTGGCCACCAGAGCACCCTGGGAAGGCTGGAGGCCCCCCCTATTTCGAAATAAGTGTCTACACAGCACGTATTTCAAAATAGCTATTTCGAATTTGGCGTTATTCCTCGTAGAATGAGGTTTACCAAATTCGAATTTCGAAATTCAAATTTATTTTGAAATAGCGGTTTGGCTGTGTAGATGCTAGGAAAGTTATTTCGAAATAAGGGCTGTTATACCCTAACACATACCCTAACACAGGCTTCCCTAATGTAGACATGTTATCTCGATTTAGAGTCCCTAGGGGAGGAATAATTTAGAATGGCCCTGGTGAGAGTCTATTTCAAAATAGCAGCAATGGAGCATCTATACATGCCTTATTTTGAAATAGCTATTTTGGAATAGGCATTATTCCTCGTAAAATGAGGTTTACAGATTCAGAATAAGCCATCCATTATTTCAAAATTATTTTGAAATAACGGAATGTCTGTGTAGACGTTCGCATTGTTATTTCGAAATAATGCTAGTTATCTTGAAATAATGGCGCGGCGTAGACGCACCCGAAGATGAGGAAACAGAAGGAAGTGGAAGCTGGTTCCTTCCCCTCTGTTTTCTATGCTGTTCACCACTACACAGTGAACCCCCTAAGTCTGCAAATAACGTAGGAAGCAAATATTCTCTGACCTCAACGTCAGAGGCACTTGCATATTCAGAACTACTGATTCTCTGTCTTCAAAGAAGTGTCCACAACAAATTTACTTCAGCCTTCCTTCTCGGTTACCAAAATAAGAACAGAACAGACCCATAATGGTGTCATCTGGAAGATTTTAGCTGAAGGATTGCATATTTTAATATATTACATACATTCTCCTTCAATCTTTACCGTAGTTGGAATTGGTTGGGAGAACCCTTTTCCTAGTAACTCGCTGTAACAAACTGATGCACATGTTTTGATAGGAGATAGCCTAATCCTCTTCTTGCTTGAGTGGTTTCTCCAATTTCTGCTGTCTAGCTGACACATCCCTTTGGTTTTATGGAGGGTTTTTTCTTTTCTTTACTGATTTTCCCTCCAGGGAAATCACTGAGATCAGCCTTTGCCATAAGAAACAACTTCTCTTTTACTTATTTAGATAAGCTATACAATTCCATTAAATGTTGCAATTGTTAGAATCTTTCTAAAGATTGCTTCTGTGCTTGATTTCAGAGATTTCATAGCACCTTCATAGCACTGCTTGGCATGGTCTGCTTTAGTTGGATTAGGTTTTGTCTAATGCTTAAACTGCTTTTATATGGGCATTTAGAAGGAGTCTAGACTAAATTCTCAATTGCAGACAATAGACACTGGCTGTACTGAGAGAAGGCCTATAACCCAGCACTCTAATCCTGGGGTTTGTTCTATACTGGCCTGGTTCTTAGAGACTTAAAGCTATTTCAAATAATGTTGCTCACTATAGTGTAATGGGGCCTCCAACTCTGAACAGAGAAGTGTTCTGGCCATGCCCTCTTTGTTCCAGTCATACTCCCACCACTGAGCAGAGGGGCAGGGGGAATTGCTAGGCTGACCAGGGACTTTGGTAACACTAGGGAAATTCCCATATGATTGGATTTATTGGCTTTACAGCCCCTTTCTACCACACTAGCATAGGAAAGACCCTGGCTCAATATATGCAAAGGGTATAGATATGTTTGGGCTTCTGTTGACTGAATGAAAGATCTAGTGGAAAGAGCACCCAGGAAAGACTAGTGGGAAGAAGGAATCATTTCACAGAACTTTCTTTTTCTTTCACTTCCTCAAAGTTTGAGGCACTGGTATTTATTTGTTAAAGTCTTCAGCCTTCGGCTCCTTTTCGATTCCCCACTGCTACCGAATGTACAAAAATGTATTTTTTAAAAAGGTAAAAAAAAAGTCTATTCTGCCCCATGATTGGTCAGAATACTGAACATCACACCCAAGACAAAAAACTGCTATGGTTATCCACACACGACTTCCGCATTCGATTACTGGAACACCCATCTAGGAACAAAACCACGCAACTCTAAAAAAGCTCCAACTAAAAGCTATCCTGGCTAGCTTAGAGACCTTCAGGGCCTTGAGCTCTCACAATCGATGTCAGACTGAAACCATGAAATTGTTCAATTGTAGCAGCGGTTCTCAGAATGCAGAGATGTGATGCTCGTAGCAGCTGGACTTTATCACCACAATGCCTGTGGTAGATTCTCCATCACTTGAAATCTTTACAGAGTGAACTTGATCATAAGTTGATCAAATTCGTCGTCGATGCAACACCTCTTTTTTTTAAAAAACAAAAGGAAGTATTTCTTCAACAATGCACAATCAACCTGTGGAACTACTTGCCAGAGGACATTGTGAAGACCAGGACTTTACAGGGTTCAAAAAAGAACTAGATACCCATTGATGGACCTAGCCTCCATGAATTTATTAGCCAGGATGGGCAGAAATGGTGTCCCTAGCATCTGTTTGCCAGAAGTTGGGAATGGGCAACAGGGGATGGATCACTTGGGGTATGTCTAGACAGTGGCGCTATTGTGGGATACATCCAGTATCCTGAAATAGTGTTGTCTACATCTTAACAGCACACCTGTTATTTCAAAATGCAATCAAAATAACAGGCTTGCTATTCTGACATTCTGGTAAACCTCGTTCTATGAGGATTAAGGGACTTGTCAGAATAGCGGTCTATTTAGAAATAAGCAACTCAATTTGTGTGCTCAACTTGCGTAGCTTATTTCGAGCTAGCCCCACTGCGTAGATGCACCCTCGGTGATTGCCTGGTCTGTTCATTCCCCCAGGGCACCTGGCATTGGCCACTCTCGGAAGATAGGACACTGGGCTCAATGAACCTTTGATCTGACCTGTCTGGCCGTTCTTATGTTATGTCCTTCCAAACACGCAGAAGTTATGGACCTGAGACAAAAGTCACAGGGTGAAATTCTATGTCCTGTGCTATGCACTAGACTTGACTAGATAATCATAATGGTCCCTTTTAATAAATTTCACAATCAGACATATCCCACCTGCATTTTCTATGGCTGTGTGTGTGTCTGATACTGAGAACATCTGCTTCATCCTTCTTATTGCTAATAGTGGGAAGCAGCTTATGTATCTTTACTAAGCCATATGGTTTACTAATCCGTATCCCTATATGATGGAGTAGGGTTGTCACGTTGTTCTAAGTGCTTTGCCTACATACTAATGCTTACAATTTAAATAGATGAAAGCTTAAGCATGGGAAGAAGCTGCAATGGTATCTGCATTTTACAAAAAGGGAACAGAAGCCAAAAGAGGTTAAGTGACCTGTCCAAAGTTCACACACCAAGTAGACACAGGAGTTTAACTGAGATCTTTTAAGCCCTCGCCAAGACTTAACCCCAAGACCATCTTCCCAAATTGCAGCATTGTTTAAATATGGATGCCACAATGTGCCTCTGTATCAGGCACAGGCCTTATCAAATCACTTGTTGACTAACTTCATTCAATGAATTTCTATCCTTTCTTCAGACCTCTGATGGTCTAGGTCCTCCAAAGCTCCAGCCTGATCAATTTAATAAAACTGAACTCTTAGCAACTGCAGAGGATCGAACCAATGTTCCCTCAAATCTTGTCCATCCATGTCTGGATTTCTTCCATCCATGCACTGAGGCATGTGTGAATGTTCACCACCCACAGACACAAAAACCCAGCTGTGGGCACTCTGCTAGCTGGGTGACATTTTAATTTCTCCTGAGTGGCTGCACAAGTGTAGATCTTACAGGGAACACTGCAGAGAAGTCAGGAGTGGGAGGGGAATATTCCATTCCAGCAGATCTGATTGTAGATTTGCTATTGTGTAGTTATATTAAAATAAGAATCAGGTATTGCTGAATGTGAAAGATTCTTGGTGGATGCCAAGAGGAGAATTTTAGCATCCATTCCAATTTAATCTGAAGTCTATGGTTACTGAAGGCAAAACAGACCACTGCTTTATTTATGAGCTCAAAAAATTGAACAGAGTACATGAAACTCAGTGGAGCAAACCAGCTTTTTGTAGGCTCATAAATGATAGCAGGGCTTAGTTTTTACTCAGTCAGTGTTTAAGTTAAGTAATCCCAGGAACAAATTCCACATTCTGAGACAATCCAAATTGGTTTGAGAAGACTGGTTTATGATAATGTGCATTGACAGGATTGCTTAACTATTACACTTGGAAGGAAGCTTATGTTTTAAGTCTATATTAGCAGAAATAACACAGCAACCGAAAGACCAAAAGAGAGGTTTGCCTAGCTTTGTGGCAAAAAAGTATTGTATGGAATGCAGTACATAATTTAAATTGGAAGAAGATAGACTCTTTCTTACAATGTGTCCATAAAACGTAGGTTATGTTCAGTGGCATTTAGAGGTATTGACCAGACATTATGTATTGTTTCTTACTTAAGGTAACAGGCCTGTTTGTCAAAATAAAATAGCACCCTCAAAATGACATTTAGCTTGATGGCTTATTTAATATTTATCTGTGTAACATGTGAGGCTTTGTCTATATATAAAAATTGCACCGCTGACTCTGCCTTTATAATTAAAACAATACAACCCAAGTGCAGATGCAGTTATACTGGAATAAAAGTGCTTATGTTCAGAATAGTCCTGTAAATTTAGTCATAAACCACCTATATATTGATATAACTTTTCATACAAGGGGCTATAACTGATTTAATTGTTGGTAAGTTGAATAAAATAAAACCACCCCCACCAAGTTAAACTGATGCAATGACAGTATCAATCACACTCGACTGCTCCTGCTTTCTAGTTTCGGAGCCTAGGCTGCTGGGAAGAATGGCAGAGATGACAATCTAGAGAGATAGGCAGGGGAAAGCATCTGATTTTTTTGGATTCGGAGATTTTGAGGCATGTTCTGTAAGAAGATACCTGTGAAAAAATATTTATTTAAATCAACGAGATGTCTTCCTGGACACAGCTGCTCTAGTTGACACATACGCTACTGGGCTAGCTTGCAGGAACGAGTGGGTGAAATTGTATAGTGGGGGTTGCGTTTCGGAGGGCAGACTGGATCATAGTATTCCCTTTCTGCCATACAGATCTATGAATTATTTATTAATTAGGATTGAAGCCCCATCGCAGTTGGGGCTGTACCGCCACAAACTCAAAAGTTTATAGACGAGAGGCCCTGACCCAAAGCCCATTCAGAAAACTCCTCTTGCCTTCATAAGGGCTTTGAACTAGGCCCTTAGGGACAGCTCTGGTCAGCCCCTGGCAGCATGCCTGCCAGGCTATGCTGACAGACTTTGGTGCATGCAGCTCGCCCTAGAGCTCTGAAAGTAGCTATATAGGCAGTGCTTTGACACGCTCTGAAGCCCACCCCTTGCCTCAGCTTCAGAGCACAAACCTATTTCCAAGTACCATCTATTTCTAGAATAAGAGCGTGAGCCCCATAAGCCCAAGTCTTGACCCAGGCCATGTGCATGTACAGCCCGAATTCAGTGCATTTGAAAGATCCCCTTGATTCACACAATCCCCATCAAGTGTGGCACAGAATAGCACCAGGAGGAAGGGAAGATATTTCACATATTTATGTTCACCTCATAAGTGGTTCCAAGTGCTTCACAAATGTTTGAAAACAAACAGATTCAGTCTGAAAGATAACCAAAGAAAGAATGGGAAAGAAAATGTACATAAATGTTACCCAAAACACTGCATTTATGAACAGTAAAGTGGCCTCTTAAAAACTACCTTGTTATTTTTGTGAACAGCACCCTAAGGCTATATCTATACTGCCCCCTTCTTGTGCAAAAGCCTATGCAAACGAAGCATAGATTAACATATTACTGCACTTCATTTGCATAATTAGGGGCCATTTTTGCACAAAAGCCTCTTGCACAAAAGCAGCCCCTAATTGATTATGCAAATGAAGTGCAGCAATATGCTAATCCATGCTTCATTTGCATAGGCTTTTGCACAAGAAGGGTGCAGTATAGACATAGCCTAAGTGTACATGATGCTTTACAGAACATGAAAAAACACTAAACACTCTCAGCTACATCTATATAAAGTCATAGGTGTGGGAAGTAGGTGTGTGTGAGATGCTGCAGGAACCTCCTCAGATTTTTGTACCTGGACTAGGTGCCAGCCACCAGCCCATGCCCAGTGCTCCCGCTGTTGCCAATGATCCCAGACACTGACACACTAGTGCCTCTGGGACCCTGGCCCAGAGGGTCCTGGCTGCTAGGGGCTTCAATTCTGCAGGTCCCAGGGTCCCAACCATCAGCCCCGTACTCAGGCCTCCACAGCTGCCCCAGCCTGATGAGGGGTATGAATAGAGTATGTGGGGGGGAGGCACAGCTCAACACCCCTAAAAATTGTTCCAGCATCAGTGTAAAATCAAAGAAATTCCACTGAAGTTTACGGAGTTACTCCAATTCAAGGATCAAATCTGCCCTGAAATGTTAGTGCCCCATCAGCATGAATAGGAGTTGTTCACACATGTCTGAGTAACTTCTAGTTATCAATACAGAGTTTCCTGGGCTAGAGATGACAGGTGACTCAGTGACTAGAGCACTAGGTCAGGATTAAGAGGAGCTTGGTTCAATTCTTCACCCTGTCACGAGGGCAAATTATGCTTTGTGTCTCAGTTTCCTTTCAGCATATTGAGGTTAATGATACTTTAAAGGGGCATCAAGTTAAAAACCATTAAAGATTGTGAGTAGCTCAGAAAGTGGGGTCTACAAAAATACTATAGATATTAAAGCCCTTTCTCTTTACAAAGGAAGTAAGTCTCACCCCTGTGCTACAGGTGGGGAAATGGAGGCCAACTGACAGAGTTAACATCACCCAGAGGTGTAGTGGCAGAGCCAGGAGTAGAATCTGTCTCTTCTGAGTTCCACAGTAGTGCTGTGCCTCAGAGGCAGCAGTCAGCCTACAGATAAGGCTGAGAGAGTGGGACTTGTTGAAAAGTTTGTCAGACTAGTTTGATGGAAAGTTGTGCTGACTTTCCATAGGGAATTTCAGTTTTTCAACCAAGTATTTCAGACAAAAAAAAAACCTTTCAGTTTTCAAGTTTTTACTGAAAACTCAAAATTTGCATGGAAAAAATGTGGACTGGTTCTAAATGAGAACAGAATTTAGCCCAGGAATGGATCGCTGTGTCCGTTGCACAATACACCAGCACCATGAAGAAACTACATGAGTATGGCGATGTTCACACGTAACGTGGAGATTCAGCTACACATCGCTGCTCTGGCTGGCTTCTAAAGAATGAGGCACCCCACAAGCACAACTCTAGGCCCTAGACTCAGTGGAGGTTTAACTCTGGCATGTGCTGAATACACCCAAGTACTGTCAGCCTCAGATTCAAAAATCATTTGCCAAGGCTTCACTTTTTAGAGTTGTATTTGCTGTCTGAGTTTTCAGGCTGTAGGGTTTGGGCTTCCAAGCTTTTCTCCATAATTGTGTGGGTTAGAAATTCACTTAAAAAAAAATTAAGCTGAGAATTCTCAAGTAAACACCTGATTCCAGGAGCTGGGTCTCTAATATTCACAGAGCTGGTAACATTCTCGTGGAATGTCAGTCTGGCCTTTTTGGCCAACTTTCTCTTTCACCAGTGATGTTAAAAAAATTGAGCAGCTCCTCAGGTGTCATGAATTAGCATTGCTCCACTGAAGCCCCTGGAGTTGTGCTGACTTACAGCAGCTGGTCCTGGTTGCACAAGCTCTGGAGAAGCTAGCTGTGCAGTAGGTAGGGTAGTGGGACAGGTTTATTAGAGGCTACTAGACGGGAGCAGCTGCATTGTTACAGGAACAAGTACCCCCTGTGCTCCCTTCCCTGCTCATCACCATTGGCTTCAACACTACAGGGAGGTTATTTCTGTTATTTAAAGCTTTTAATGCCTTTCTGCTAAGCAGTGATGCCTCTCTAGTGCAAGTAATGACATTTATTTCAGTAAAGCACACGCATGGGCAGCAGGTGAAGGTAGGGGTTGGGGAGGCAAGCTCCAGTCCTAACCCTGCCCCTTCTGCCAAGGCCCCACTCCCACAGCACCACAGGGAGGTACAGCATGGTGTGGCCCCTGCACCATGGGGAAGGAGGAGGGCATGGGGTCCCAGCCTCCCCAGCCCCAAAGCATGGGAAGGGTGAGCACTGGGGGCAGCAACAGTCTGCCCCTTGTATGCCTGCACTAGGTGTTCAGGGGCAAAATGTGGGCAGGACCATGGCTGGAGGTTTGGGAAGGCAGTGTCTTCCCCTGCCTGTGATAACTGCCGCTCCTCAGTGCGCACCATGATTGTAAGACATAGATAGCTATTGGTTGGTGCTCTCCTGCATCAAGTTCACTTTCTGAACAGGAAGTGTCATTGTTTCTTGGCAGGCAGTGTCAACTGGTAATGCCAGCCAGTCAGAGCAACTTCAATCCTAAAAAGAAGAAATAAGTTTGTTCGCTGAGTAGGATGAATGGTAGTGACCAAGAAGAAACCAGAGATCAAAAAGTAAAAACTTCCATTATCCTTTCTCCTACACACACGCCTTATTTGCGGGGATTTTTAGCTGCTTGTACTTATTGTTGTTAGACAGGAATTGCACTAATTTAATGGACTGAACTTTGCACTCCCGAGTGGGGAGTTCAAACTGCTGCAAAAATGAACTCAGTGCTCCCTACTTAAATCTTCATTTATTAACACCACAAAGCTACCCAAGCAGTTGGTATGTGTGGCAATTTCTATTTCAAATGAACCCTAGGGCTGGAAGAACCCAGGAGATGCCAAAAATCAGCAACAGGCTGTAATAGCAGGGCTAGAGCAGGAGAAACTTACATCATACCTGCCTTTGTCTTGTAAAAGTGAGGGATTAATAGCATTAGCCTTACCACTGAATCCACTCACATTCAAAATAAATTATAACCCAGGCTGGAATTTGGCGTCTGTATGCCTATTCTCAGAATGAGTGCCACACATTGAAATGCGCATGAAATACACACAAGTTAGCAGTGTAAGTTAGAGTAGCTAACCAGCTATTTGCAAATACGTAGCATTGCACAAAGAGGCAAAATGTCTTGCTGAAAGTCGCTCAGAATTTCAGTGCAGAGGCAGGAATAGCAGCCAGATCCAAAGTCTGACATGTCAGTGCCCTATCCATTGGGCCACCCTACTTCATACAGCTGTATTTATGTAGTGTATCAGCATATTTAAACCCTCTCTAAGCTTTGCGGCCAGCAGCAATGTAAAAGCAAAGCATACCTAGAAAACTCTTTCCAGTTTGAATTTCTTCCACTTCCTGAACCAGATTACAAGATACTGGGTCAGGTTTAGCTCTTTGTGCAACTCCTTTGCTTTCATTAATTTGACCCCAATATTTTAAGTGGGGCTTAAAATGCTGAGATACACAGGAAGAACAGATGAAGTCATCTATGGAGTGGGACATTTGGAAGAGCACTATAAAGATTAGTGCCTTCACCTAGGGCCAAATCCTGTTCCTTTTAGTTAGTGGAGTGGCATAAAGCAATCCTGAAATAAATAATAGAGGCAACCTTGCCAACTTTTGGACATGCAGATGGAGACATTTTCATGTGGATGACTCAGATCCTAAGAAAGGTGAATTCTAGCTGACTAGGTACCTTGACACAGGCAAATGGAAAAAGTGTGGGCGGTATAGCATCACTGAGCAATCTTATTTAAATTGCTAACCACACAGAGCAAAGCATTCACTAACTAGCTTAAGAAATATCTAGTCATGTCAGCATGTGTTTCATATCTGCGGCTGGTAGAAATGCCTGAATTGCTCCAGCTCTGTCAGCTGACACACCACAATAAAACATGATACTAGATAGAACATGATACAAGTGAGTCAGTCACATTCCATCCCTTAATGCGACAGACACGCACATAACACATTGACTGAACAATGTTTTCCCATCACAAGAGCTTATGAAAAGTAGCGCTGTTCCGAGGAAAAAGTCATCTTGTTGGATTTGACGAAAAACACCTTAATACCATCCAGTCAGAAAAGGCTGTGATTCAGCTGTTGTGATAATTAATGCATTGTCAACCCGGAAGTCCAACGCCCCCCAACCTTCAGTTGCAACATGGAATATTTATGAAAAACAGATTCATTACATTCAGAAACCTACCTGTAGCATTAGGCCAGACTGCCCTGGAATTGAAACCATGTTGAGCAAAACTATTTTAACTAAAGATGGATCAGAACTACAGGCTTACCTTCCAGGATTTGGATACCAAATAGACGAATTTTTACTTCTGCAATTCGGGAGTGGAAATTAGACTCAGGCCCTTGGCCCTCCCCGCTGCTTTCCATATAATTCCCACAGAGCCTTAGTGCTTCTAGGATACTAGATCTATAGTCAGGCACTTAGGCCACTTCCTCTACAGACTATCCCTGGGGGTTGCCAGGCCAAGCAGGTAGCCCTGAAGTTGAATGAGGTGATATCCCACACACATGGGACAGTGGGGGGTGGCAAGATCAAATCATTTCAGTTATTAACTACCAACATGAGCTGAATAAAAATAGACTGACTACTAAACTGGCCTAATGCTCCTTTGAAGTCATAGCGTTACTGCCATTTCCATACCCATCGCTCAGCAGCAATTCAGGAAGCAACACAATGCTAACTGGCAAACATTGCTAAGTGCCATCTAGACAAGGCAGCTGCATAAATGGACGTTCCAAAAGGAGGAACAAGCTACTTTCCAAGGTTTATTGCCTGACTAGTAGGTAGCCCTTATAGTTATAACCAGTGCTTTTTTTGTAAAAAGAAGGTGCCAGTACTCCAGGGGAGAAGTTGTTGAGCTCTGACTGGAGGTGCTGGTACTGCGCAGTACCATCACAAAAAAAGGAGGGGTCATAATCATTTATTTCCTAGGATCAGACAGGCTGGTATTTTTAACATTACTCAGTTCATGTGTTAAAGATATTTATTGTGTACGCCTTGTGCTGTGACTGTCAGCACTCAAGACAAGCAAGGAGATGCTGGGCCAATAACTGCATGTGAAACATTTAAGGACATTTAGGTGCTTTAGGAAGTGATGCTGATGAGTCAGTAAGTGAAGGAATATCCAAAGCAGTGTTTTTGAGGGTCAGGAAAGGAATGGGATGTGGGGGGAGGGTGGTGCCAGGCTAGGAGGGTGCTGTTTCTGTATGAGATGTGAAAAAAACAACATTCCTGATCATTTGTGGATATGATAGAGGCCAACTGTGTATTTGCAAGAGGCTTTAGCCAATGTTACAAATTTCAGTCTCTCTTAAATTCTCCACAGCCTCTCTACTTTCAGTTAGATACACTATTCATCATCTCTCCCAAAATGTGACGCATTTGTTAAATTTTTCAGTTGTCAATTATTATGCTTATTTGGACAACCTGAAATTCCAATACAGAACTGGAAACACTCCATAATTAGCCTGTATGTGGACAGTGGCTTACAACAGTGGAGAACGTTTCAAGTGCCTCTAACTTACCTGGTTTGTCATTGTAAACACATAAGGCAAACTCTCTAACAATGCAAAAGGTACCAACCAATGCACCTTTACTATCGCCACAACCAGCCTGTTCTGCTTCCTGTGCCATTACCAAGTCCTAAAGGCCAAATCCATCACAATTTATTTCTACCTTTTCTAGGCAACAGAAGTCCATTAAAGGGCAATCCAGCAACCAAGTCTTAGGGTGGTCAAGTCGACTACTTGCATTCCCTGTATCAGAAGCAGCTAGGGAGGGAGCCAGCTTAAAATCCAGTTCCCCTCAGTACCATCTCTGCAGTGTGTGGGAGAGGAAGGCAGGGGAGGCAGAGGTGCAGCAGTGCTGTGGCTCTGCCTTTTAAATGTAGTAAGAGCTGCCCCACTGCCTGCATGCCCAGCTCCTACTATATTTAAACTGCAGAGCCGCAGCAGCCCCTTATCGACGAATCGTGTACTCAATACAAACTGTATCAAGTACAAAATTAGTCATTTACTCACTAAATACCCTCATATCAAACCCCACAAAAACAGCTGATAGACTTAGGACTCATTAGGAGCTGCTAAAGCCAGGATCCATATCTTGTTTGAAATTATAAGACAGAGGGCAGGTTGTTCCCATCAAATGTCACAAATAAAGTCCCATGTATTTCATAGGACCTAAACTATACAACTACGCACACTTGTGCTCCACTAGGTCTGGCTACAAAGTTTGTAACTGCAGTTCTGCATTAAACAGGAAGACGAATATGCACAGTGTAACAGCTCATGGCATCTTGGATACATTTTTAAAACAACATTTTCAGCTTTGCACATGGCAAAGATTCATATTTACACTGTCCTAGTGTAGAAATTGGCACAGGAAGCAAAACATTTTGGCAGCAGCAGAGGCATGGGAGAAATGAAGCTGTTGGCAGCAGTGGAGATTTGGGCGACAGTTCAGGATAAGCACATCTGCTGGAAGTTCTTTCTTAAAACATCTCAGAGGGTTAGCTGTGTTAGTCTGTATCTGCAAAAACAACAAGGAGTCCTATGGTACCTAAGTGATTAAACAGATTTATTAGGGCATAAAGCTTTCATGGGAAGCACATAAACCTGCAGGGGAACACTTTAACCTCCCTGGATATTCAGTAATGGATTTGAAAGTAGCCATACTTCTACAAAAGGATTTTCAAAGCTGGATTACAAAGAGACAGCTGAACTAGAATTTATCTGCAAATTCAACACTATCAATTTAGGACTGAATAAGGAATTCAACTGGTTAATGCATTACAATAGCAATTTCCCCTTTCTGGATAGTCACATCTCCACACCAAATGCTGTGAATGACCCACTTTCACCCTGACTTGATCAGCTTCATTAACAAAAGCAACTTCTTCCTTATATATATACACACCCCTGCTTCTGTAGCTTTTGCTCCAATTCATCTGATGAAGTGGGTTTCACCCATGAAAGCTAAATCTCATCTCTAAAGTGCCACAGGGTTCCTTGTTGTTTCTTAAAAAGATTAACTATTAAATATTTGAAGTTGACAGGGACAAGTTTGCAGTTAGGATTCAGAGTCAACACTGCTCTACTGAGATGAATGGGGGCAGCTGGCTCATTTCAGTATTGTTTCAGGATGCTAATGTCACTAGAGACCAACAGGATACCTTACAAATCAGACATTTTTTAAATGTTAAAGATTTCTAGTAGAAAAGAGGTTAGAGTAAGAATGACAACATGAACAGAGCTCTCTCAGATCAACAATTTGCTGCCGTTTCAGACCTGGGTTCTACTCTTGTGCACCTATTGAGGACTGAGATGCCTAACTTAAACAGCCAAATGTATAAACGTGGCCCTTAAAATTAGACTGACAGGCAGCATGGTTCACTGGCCTACAAACAGCAGTAAAAGCCATGAGCTCAGCCACTGACTCATGGACGGCTGGGAGAAGTCACTTAAAACTGTTCCAGCTCATCTGTCAGAAAAGCAGGATAATTCAACTTCACTAATCCCCACACCACACTGTTTGGAAATTGTGAAGTGTGGAACACCATGATCAGTTTGTTCTGATTTCTGCCCCAATGCAAGGGTCAAAGAGAAGGGTGTGGGGTGTGGTCAATACACAGTTAAATATGGGGAAAAAAACTAAATTGTGCCCAAAGCTATGAGATGAAAGAGACTGCCTGCAGAGGGTTTTGTAGCCAATGCTAGGAATAGGAAACCCACAACCATGCTTATTTAGGTTTTCTATTTCTCAGTTGCCACCAGGTCAGTAGGGAGAATTAAAGTGCAATTAGAGATGTAGAAACATGTCAGAGAAAAACACTGTGTGTTAAATGTAATAAACAGTCTCAGATTCAGAGAGACCAAAAGAATGCTCTAAGTTGGTGCTAGGTATCCTGAAATACACACTGGAGGACAGATGGGTCACTGCAATTATGAATTTAAGAAATGGTTTATAAATAGGCAATGTAGAGCAATCATGTTCAGTCATAGGTAGGGGATATACGGTGCATGCTTTTTGGTATCTGACTTCTCCAAAAACAGCCATTTTCCTAAGAAAAAATATGGAAGTGGTGTCTCTAGAAACACACTGTACATTCTGAATCCACATAAAGGTCACTACTCTTCCTGTAAAAAGGAAGCAAGGAGGGGAGTTGCCTTAGGGGGCTTCCATAGTGACAAAATAAAATTGACTTATGTGAGTCGGTGTAATGAGTCTTTGTGACACTCCGCTGATTCAAACAGAAGTGAACGCACAGCCAAAGGCAGCAACATTCATTACCAACACTGAAAGTTAACTTGGTAAATACTCCCCTGCCCTGTAGCAGAAATATTTGCTGAGACCATTCTGTTATGATCAGGCGTTGCCCATTCTCCCAGCTAACCAAACATCCTGCAGCCCTTGAAGCAGAGGGTGCATTGTTGGCTGGAGCTGTAGGATACCAATGGCCCTGCAGTAGGCAAGAAAACTACTCCCCAGATTTAAGAAGGACTGTGGGGTCCACTAAGTCTTTTCTACTGTGCACTTAAATGTACTCCCCTTTCCTGCCCTGGAGCCTACATTGCTGCTGAAGCTCAGATAAGAGCTTAGTGCTCTCAGTATTACAGCAAACTGCCCAGGGTGTGTCATGCAAGTTCTTAAGAATGATATGTGTAGTCTCTCTCTCCCCCTTCCCCCCAGTATACCCACCCTGAAGCCAACATTTGGAATCCTCAGAAAAAAAACTTTTCTGAAACGATGCATCAACTATTGTTACCTCTTCTTGTCACCCTTCTTTTACTATAACATACACACATAAGCCATTGGTACTCACCATTTGAAAGCATCCCAGAATGTAGCAGGGAGATTTCTCCAGAAAAATTCCCAAATGGAATGATTTTCAAAATCCCACAGAGTAGCTGTGTATTCAAAGTAACCCTGTGGTGTTAATATGAACGGCATGCTTACAGAAGGTGCATTTCCATCAGAACGTGAAAGTATTTCTAGTTTTAGCAATATTACCTGTTTTAAGTATAGGAAGCATACTATCTAAAACTAGAATTAACTTTAAGTGTTCCCACTGCAGCATGTCTACCATAGGTACAAAGCTACATTATCATGTTCATTGTTGCTAAAGAAATCATTCCTCATGGGTACTTGGACTTTTATGGCCACAAAGCCTCCATTTTCTTTAGTACCCTAAAACTTAATTTAGGCATAACCATTTTGTCACCAGTTAAAAATGACAAAGAATAAGGAGAATTGTCTTTATTTTTAAATATTAGTAACACTGCACAAAACAATTAAGTGGTACTTTTAAGTGACAAACAAAAAACAACCTGTTCTCAATCTTAAATTTCAGATAAACCTAATTTAAGTACCCTAACAATCTGCATAAGGTTACATTTTCTTTATTCAAACATTATATGCTAAACCATCCATATAGTGTGGATTACCAAGATTTCTTATATTTTAACAATCATTCTACAACAGCAGATTTTACTTTTTCTGCAAATACCAAACATGAGTGAATTTCTCTAAGAAATTTGGGTTTCCAACAGTGTCAGGTTTAGAGTCTGTTACATCACCAACATACTGACAAAAGGAGCCAAGACAAAAGAACAAAACAAAAACATGGCTGATAATTACTATTTATAGGTTGAAAAGTACAGGCAGCACACTGGCAAGGAACATGCAGGGAAGCAGTTAAGGCAACAGAAGGATTCTACTTAGAGCTCAATTAAAAGGTTAGGAGAAGCAGCGTATCATGCACATGAAACAATTATAGGAAGCAATCATGGCACACTCAAAATATTGCTTTTAAAGTGAAGGAAGTGTTTCCAAACTAAAAGTTTAGTCCTGCAATATAACTGTGTATATTACTTTCCTCTTGTGTGACTGATACTCTGCATATACATGTCTACAAATAATTACTTGGCAGAATCATATGGAATCGGAAAATATGTTCAGGATCTGAAATCCACTCAGCAGAAACCAAGTGTAAATTTAAAATAACTTTTAGATAAATTATCTGGAGAGACTTTTGATGAAAAACACTAGCAATGATTTCAGCGATTCACCAGGAGTCTACCATGCATAATAAATCAGTATGAATATTTACAGGATACCAGAATTACAATGGCTTTCTTAAATCACCAGATACAATTTTACAATACAACATACATGTGACAGCATATTTAATTATCATAACCATTGTTATCTGCCTAAGTTAGAAAAAAATTAACATAAAATCCAATTATGAAGTTTGCATTCTTACTACTAGATTGATTTTTAAACCAAGTTTCTAAAGGCTTAATCCTACTCCCACGGAAGACAATGGCAAAGCTTACTGATTTCTATAGGAACAGGATCTAGCTTTAACTCAGATATTTCAACACGCTGAGGATACCAGACAGAGTAGACAGAGACATTGTTACAACCCCTTATATCCTAGAGGAAAACACTAGACTACAAGTAGATCTAGTTGCCAGGAAGAAAGATAAGTGATTCTGTAAGATTTTTCCAAACTTCAAATACAATGCCCCCCTAACAAAGACTAGCCTACTTCGAAGTCCCCAATCTGACCGGCAAAAAAGCCACTGTGCTGCTAAAGGGTAATAGAGTGCAATTTTAGTGTAGTTTTAAACACGAGGCATCTTCCTTACTAACAGTGGATACAGTCGAAAAAAATATACACAAAAATGTGCTCAGATGTAAGGATAACATATGGTGTCATTGTCAAGGTACTGAGTATCGGTGAAGTCCATTTTAGTGAATCCCTTTGGTTGGCTTCTTCTTCTTCTGTTCCTCTCTCTGCTTCTGCTTCCTCCTCTTGCTTCCTTCTTTGTGTCCTGAGGAGATATGGCTGGTAAAACACTATTCAAAATACTCAATTGACTTTTCCTTTATAAATGCACACATTCTCTGAATGGTTTAGATATTCCTTCAAGATGACTTGGTCTAATTTGGTTTGTTTCTTTAGTGACCAGTTTGACACAGTCTAATGCAAAGCTAAGAAAGAAAAAGCTTCAGTATCTTTGAAGTTTGGAAACGTGCAATAAAAACATTCACCAAAGGACTTCAAAGCCATTCAGGAAGATAACTTACAAAATGGACACAAAAAAAAAAAAAGCTTAGTGAATATGCAAACAATGTTATTGCCTGTTCACAGCAGCTGAAATTACCACAGTATTTGCATTACATCTTCCTCATTCTAATGCCAGGTCCACACTACAGGGGAAGGATGGCTCAAGGTACGCAATTCTAGCTATGTAAAAAACATAGCTGGAGTTGACGTACCTTAAGCTAAGCTTCAGCACCATCCTCACTGTGGGAGATCGATGGGAGAAATGGTCCCGTTGACCTCCCTTACGCCTCACAAGGAGTAGGCATACTGGCGCCAATGGGGGCGTCCTTCACATTCAATTTAGCAGCTGTTTACTAGACCCGCTAAATCAGATGCTGGAAGATCAACCACCACCACGATGATCTTCCCACAAGTGGAGATGTGGCCTAAGGCTAGCAAATACTAATTGAGTAAATAAATGATATGCTAAATGAGCCCATTGCGTTTGCCCTGCCCTGGCTACATCAGCTAGTTAAGGTAGGCAGATTTATATTGTAAGCCTTGAGCAAGAGGAAAAGGACTGAAGTACTGATGAACTCAAGCAACTATGTAATTCAACTTCAGGGGAGCATATACAAATGAAAATTTTGTTTTTGCAGCACTATATATATTTTTTTTTCTATGGTTTTTCCATCAGGTCATGTGATCACACTGCAGGAGCAACTCTAGCCATTGCATCAATCAGGGTGGAAATTCTTTGGCTCAACTTCAAAATTGCCCCTCTAGAAGTTAGTGCCTGGGTTGACTGCCCTGCATGCCCACTCCTAGAACTGGCATTTTCACACTGGGTCAGAACTAAGTGTTAACCACTATGCTTTACAACCTCTCTGTGGGCTCTATTTTTAAGTCCTTTCATAAGGAGAGCACATAATTAATTCCATTGGAATTTTGCCCACACCCCAACTGTGGTACGTAAAAGTAAGTTTCCAGCTCTTGGTCAGCAGAACCACAGGATATTCTTTCGGGCCAAATTAACTTCATAGACAAGCTCACAGTTTTTGAATTCACTGGAGATGCACCCACTTATGCCAATGGTGAGTTTGTTCCTTGGCTATTATTTCAGTTTTTATACTGTGTACAGCAGCATGATTTAATCATTTATGCTTAGTGACCACAGGATTTAAGAAACTGTGTTCCTTATTTAACAGATCAGCCATGTGCTCTTAGCCTGGGAAAGTTGAAGAGGAAACCACTTTTGCTGTGTAAGGGTAAAACACCCAGCAGTGTTCTGAGTATAATTTAGAGAGATGCTGACAAAAGTCTTCCTATTCAAGTGCATCATGCCACCTTGATGTCCACAGATGCTGCCATTACAGAGGTGACTGAACATATGCTTGCTATTAAAAATGAAGCTGTCATTAATATTTTGCTTCATCTATTAAAAATAGCTCATTCTGAAAGTCAAGCCCTTCAACTGCACTTGACTGACAATTGGAAAAACTCCTTGAGTTGCCTTATATCTATCTGAATGCCACAGGCTAGCAGCCCCCTTGGAATAGGGGAGAGAAGACAATGTGTAATGAAGTGGTCAGGTGAAGGATCTCCTATAAAAAAGAATCAGTTAGCAATGGGCTGCATTCACAAGATTTTTCCTTTTAGTAAAAAAAAGCAAAATGAGTAGCACAATCAGCCACTCCAAACTAGTCAGTTTAATGACTACATTAGCAATGATGTTCTGAAAGGAACCATTACAGCCTAACGATTTTACACCCTTATTCTCATTTTCCCTTCACAAAAGACTGTCAGTAATTCGGAAGAGGCTTTCACATACAGGTGTCAGCTGCTGAAGTTGATATTGCATTACATGGCTTTTAAAAAGCATGCATTCAAAAACAATGAAAGGAACCCTGTATCGCTTAACCAGGATGCAGCCAATGTAGTATAAATTAACTTGTAAATGGACACAATATGCTTCATTACGTAAGTAACTGACAGGGCCAAAACTAGCACTAAATGTTATAATAAAGAAGTACTAAGAAACTGGAAGACTGACGGCTAGTCGCTGGAATGATCTCTCGTGGGAAACAACGGAAGCCCTATCACATGACACGTATTAAACTCGACTTCCAAAACACTACAGCAAGGCCCACTCCTGGAAAGGCAGGCCTGATGGGTCTTCTCCATTTCTAAGCTTCTGGGATGAAGTAGTCCTTTTCCAACCAGCAACGCAGGCCAGAATCTCTGCTGGGATAAATCAGCATAGCTCGACAGTGAGTGGTAGTAGGGTGATTTGCAGCAGCAGAGAATCTGAACGAACAGGTAGAGGAATTCCTAATGAGACATGGTGCTCAGCCCTTTAACTCTTTAGGAATAATCCCACTGACCTTTCCAATTGAAGCATATCTAGTAATCTTCAATGAGATGCAAGATTGCCCCCAAAGTCAATAGGAAACAAAGCTATTTGACTTACCAAGCAGTAGAATTTCACAGCTGGCAGGCAGATGACAAATCGTGGTAAGATAATGACACTGCTGCTTCATTAATGTTAATGTTTGATTAATTCAAAATACTTGTCTCTGGAGAGTCACAGACATGGTCAGAGGCCAAGGTGAAGCAAGAAGAGGAGAAGTCACACAATTAAGATTTGGCGAAACTGGCTCAGGGTTTTTACAGTCTCTCTTCCATCAAATATTTTGTTTTGGGGCAAACGGGGGAGAGACGGAGGAACAAGGGGGAACAGAGACGCGAGAAAATTCTCACATCCAGAAATTATCAGGGTACTTTTTCTAAAAGTTAGGTATTGCAACACAGATTACACGAGGCCAGGGAGGCTGTAAAGAAAGCTTGCAGATCTTCACAAAGCCTCAATATGCAGAAAATAGGCCTATTTAATACAGGTGGCAGCCACTAACTTGCCATTCTCTTGCTTTTATCATGCCCTGTCACAAACAGTGCCAGTTACATTAGCTAGAATGCTTCATCTATCTGGAACTGTAGCCCATTCCTAGAATCTGGAAACCTGTGTTACATACCACTACCTCCTCATCTGAACACCGCTGCTCTACAAAGCTTCCACCTAATGGAAGATTTCAAAAGACTGTGAAAGCTGCTTTACCCTTAAAAGTCTACGTAAGTAAAACTGAAGCTATAGAGTTCAAACAACTTCCCCTGTCAGAGAGCTCTTCTGGGACTTGGCAGCCCCTTCCCTTTAGTCTTTCCAGTGCCCTGGGTCCTCCTTTTAAATGGGCTTCAGAGCACGCAATGTTTCTGAATCTCCCGAGTTCATGAAACAGATCCATTTAGTCTAGGGCTTCAAAGCACACTATGCCCTTGGGAAACACAGAGGAGTGTATGGACAGTGTTTACCCAAAAAGTGCCCGGGAGAGAGCGCTACTATCGAGCACCTCTGCAGCTCTCTTCGCCCTGACAGAATCAATGGGGATGGGGAGGCAAAAGTGGGAGATACTGTGTTAGGCCTGCAGACCAGTGGGATAGTGAGAGCAGCCCCATTCCTTTTCCCCTTGGCCTGAAAAAAGGAGAGAAGGAACAAGAAGATTGGGAGGCAGCAATGAGGATCAATGGACTCAGCAGGCTAGTTTCATTGCCTGTAACTAGCACACAGTGCATCCCCTAGAGCAGTTTCTCTTCCTCTTCATGTCCCCCAGCTCACTGTGGTCAGCAGCAAAGAACACATTCTGATCTTTCATCATTGGCTTTATCACAGACTCCCAGAGAAGCAGGGGATGGTGAATCAATCTTTCCTTGGCTCCAGGTTGGCAGCAATACTCCCTGGCTGCTGCTACAGCCTGCTTGAAGTATGGTAGCAGCTGCTCTCCTGTGTGGGCAGAGGGTGGGAAGCTCAGCCAATGGATTCAGTCACTGGCTCACTGCCTCTAGTCCTAGATGGTACTACGCTCAGACTTTCATGAGGTAGAATCCCCCTGCCCAACCTCTCCCCAAGAAGTGGAAGAGCAAGGGCTCAGTTCAGTACTTGGGGCTTCCTAGGCTGACATATGACTCTGGAGGGAATTAATCTATAGATAGAAAATGTTTTCTATTATTTTGCTTTCACATATGTTTGATTATTTAACATCCAAACACATTAAGTGCTAGCAAAGTGTGATTTGAAGGTTACCATTAAATTACTTGATATTCACACCTTCCTATAAGCCATTAGCCTCAGGCCTAAGTTATACCAGGAAAAAAAAAAAACGGGTCCAATTTGATTCAGACAGACAGTGCAACACCAGGAGGGTGTTTAACCTTCAGCACAACACAGGCTATAGAAGGTCACTCTCTAATCTAATTTTCACCAAGTCCAGAACTTTGTTGAGCTGGAGTGTATCATTTAGGAAGACAACGATCTTATTCAAAGATTTCAATTGATATGGAATGCACCTCATCCCTTGGCAAATTGCTTCAATTGTTAACTACCCCACGGCTCAAATGCTGTACCTTATTTGTAACCTGAGTTTACCTTGCTTCATTGTCCAGCCATTTCAAGTAATTTAGCATCACTGTTTAACTTAATAGGCATTTAAGGACACACAAAAAAAACCTAACTGCCTATTCAGACCTTCCCTTTACATTGTTCTTGAAGGTACATGTTACCTACTCAGTCAGCCTCGCAGAACTGCCATGAAAATATGACCTAAACAAAGCCTATTTCCTACCTTTTGCAAAGCTGATAAGAACAGATATTACACATTACTAATGAAGAAACCCTGTTGATGTTTTTAATTCACCCTGGGTAAGCAGAATCTTGCAAGGCTACACAACTTAGGAAGCTCTATATGCACAAGTGATTCACCAACTTATTTCTCTACGTGAGACAGTTGTGCAGGGGGATGCCACCACCCTCATAAGCAAAGAGCAGTGCCTGAAAGTAACTTTTTCTGAGCCAGGCTTGGAAGCAGCAAGCCAGTACCAAATCCACTGGCCTATTTTCCCAACCTATGCCCACACAAGTGCAGCTGCTACCATATCACATGCAGGCACACAGAGTATTCATTCTGCTCTACCCCTGCCTCTCAAAGATCCCTGGGCTTGGGCTCCATTCACATCTTCTCCCCAATGCTCACTCCCACCTCCCAAAGAAACCCAACAGCTCTGCTTATAGATTCACAGAAACCCAGCAACTCTGCTCATGCAGCTTGCCAAGCATTTTTTCATCTATTGTACAGTCAAATCAAAATACCTTGGTAAATTCTAGAGTAATAAGTTGGGGAACCCTATATTATTTGGTGATTTTACTACTTAGTTACGTAATTCATGGTATTCGCAAAGAAAGACTGCATTATGGATACAGTAAATTCTAGTAACTTGATTTCTCAGATGAGGAATCCATGCCAGAATTAGATCAAGATTAGTTATGCTGGGTTTTTAAAAATGGTTTCCTTTTCAGTAATGCTAGCAGATGAAAATGGGTATCAAGTAATGAATGGATTAAGGTTTAAGATATAGGTTAATACAAGATACTTTATCACTCAAAAGGGAAAAACAAACTTTGCAGTATTAATTTACGAGTTAAGAACTTTTAATTTCTATATTAATTGAACACTACTTAACATTAAAACATTCAAACAATTTCACTAGGCAAAGTTCAAACTGATATATCTGGAAGGTATCTACACTATACAAATATCAAATGAGCTTGTTCAAGTTAGAGCTGTTTGAGGTAAAAGTGATTTCAACATCGATTTTCTATGTTCTAATAATATGCACTTAACCCAACTATCCACTAAAATAATTAATGATGTGAGATTTAACACATTTATTTAGGAAAGCAACAAGGAGGTGATAAAAATCAGAGTGCAGATTTCTTCCATCCAAACACCTTTCACCCAAATTATGTTCCGTTTGTGAGACAAATTGTCCCACTGAATGGGAAATTAACCCTAAATTTCTCCCAGCCACACTTATCAAGGATTTTTTTTAAAAGGTTTGCAACAATCTTGCATGATGGCCACAAATTTAATCCCACTTTTAGCTTGAGCAAAAATGGTTAAATCATTTTACCTTAATCTTATTTTAGGTGTTGTGCTGCAGCAATGGTTGTCAAACTGTGGTTTTCTCCCCAACTGGTAGCCTATGGACATTAGCTGGTGGTAGCACTGTTAGCTCCACCTCCTCATTTCAAAGCTGATTGATGTCAATGGTATAGCTCATTGACTTCAACAGGCTTTGGATCTGGTTCTAAAACATGCCAACAGTACATTAGTTTCCTAATATTTCTCCATGAGAGCATCTGATGTATTTTCCACAGTGATGTTTGGGACCCCAGACAGATTGGTGATTATCTGCATAATCAAGGACATAAGGGGCACCAGGTGCGCACAGAGTCCACTTCCGATTGTAAAGGCTCATTATGGAGCGGTTTATAACCAAGCAGTAAGAAATGCACTGACTTAAACTTCAAATAAAAGGTTGAAATAGAGAAGGATGGGAGTTTTTTGTTTTTAACTTTAATCCGATCACGTAAGCCTACAAAACAACTTCTTCAGCAATCAGTCTACTAGGGGAACAAGCAATAGGTGTAAAATGATTACAGAATGACAGAGAAATCCTGAACCCCCTAGAGTCAATTGCAAAACTTGCTTTAATGGGGCCAGGATTCCCCCATACTACGTCCTTCCATCTGTTGAATGAATACAAAAAAGTGGCAAGGGATTACGTGAGAGTTGACAAAGAGTCCGTACAGCAGAGAGCGACCAATTAGTCATGTTAGGTCTCTGTGCACATTTTCTTACTTTAATTACAGATTAGGACCCATAGGGGCATAAGGAGATTTGCTGATCAGAAAACACTATGTAAATGGTGTTAAGGTCGCAATAAAAATTCAAATAATTTTTTTTTGTCAAACTTGGATATTGCTTAGAACGTGTTCAAATGGTTTCCTCTAAATGGAATGGGAACTGAATTCTCTCAAAAGGTCAGATCTAGGGTTTGGGGGTCACAGACACAGGGAACAGTCACACAATTCAAACCCAGATCTTCAGCTCCAGGGTTTGGTTCAGACTCATCCCTACAAGAATTTTTGCTACATCATATATACACATTAAAGGCCAGATTCTGCAGTCCTTATGTAGGCAAAACTCCCAGGCTACATCTACACTTCACAATTATTTCAGAATAAGCTATTCTGGAATAGTTATTCTGAAATATCTTATTTCAAAACAACATATCTACACTGCAGGGAAGCCTCAAAATTAGTCTGAGGCAGGCTTCCCTAATGTAGACGTGCTATCTCAATTTAGAGCCATAGGAGGAGTAACTTAGAATGGCCCTGGTGAGGGGCTATTTCGAAATAGCAGAAGTGGAGTGTCTACACGCCTGATTTCAAAATAGTTATTTTGGAATAGGAGTTATTCTTCATAGAATGAGGTTTACAGAAGTCGGAATAAGCCGTCCATTATTTCGAAACAGAATTGTTGTGTAGATGCTCACAGTTATTTTGGAATAATGGCTGTTATTCTAAAATAACTTTGCTGTGTAGACCCCCCCCCCCCCCCGAGACTACTGGATGCCAGGATCAAGAAAAGGTAGTTTCTCAAATATTCCCTCATTTGTGCTGATTTCTCAACCTAAAGCAATCATGTGCTTGACATCTCTTGGGCTGCAGTGCAAGACAATGTCACAAGCAGAGGATCATAGGTGGAAAAACATGGCAGAAGAGGAACCTGAGAGGAGAGGGTTTTTGTCCATCAATGTTGATGAGCAAGGAAATAGGATTCATAATAGAAGTATTCCAGTCAACATTTTTGGTCTTTCATGTATCATCACCACTTCTATTAGGCCCAATTGAAGTTAATTTGCTCCTGAAGACAAAACTGTTGAAAGCTATGACAGTTAGCCTGCTTCAACACTGCTGAAAAAGACCCTTTATTTGGGCCACTAAAATCTGCTGTCCTTGGGAACGCAAATCTCCAGCTAACTCTAACAGGGGTTTTGCATGCTTGAGACCTGCAGAACCATATTCTATGCATGACAAAGGTCTCACTATTCAGACAAACTGAAGTAGTCAAATGGATTTTGTTGTCCAAGCTACAAAATGTACTGAAGAGTGGGGGAATCTAATCAGATCTAGAATTTGACTGAGGACTAGATCACATGGTCAAAATTATGGCGGAAAGTAACCATGGCAGTTGTTGGGATTCCTTATTTACCTTTGGAGGCAGCTCAATGCCTAGCACTAGAAATCAATTCACACGACAAGGCACAATCCCTGCAAAGTATCTTTGGTATATCCATACTACAACAGGGAGTGAAGCTCTCAGCCTGGGTAGAGAGACTTGTGCCAGCTTTGCTCATGCTAGCATCCTAAAAATAGCAGCGTGGATGTTGAAGTGCAAGTGGAGACTCAGGGAGATGGCTGGGCTGGAGCGCCACAGCAGCCACTTTTACCATGCTAGTGCAAGCATCTACTTGGGCTGGGAGGCTTGCTCACAGCTGTTGTGTAGACTGACTGTTCCCAGAATTCCCACTTCCAGAAACAATATTCAGTTGCTCAAGTCTGGACTTACTCTTATTTGGAGAAGGAAAACCCAACATTGTTTTTAAATAAATATGAAGAACACTTATTAGTTAAGGACTTTCCTGTCTTCAAAAGGCATTATGTTCTGCTCATTCCTACTGGATCATACTTCCATCCTCCTTTGGAGGATGTGCCTTATCCCTCCAGGACATTTGTGAATCTAGACTGAATTGTGGAGCGCAGCTAGTACAGAAAGAAACAAGACAAGCCAGTACGTGTTACCCACTGGGGAGCTAGCTTTAAGTCAGTATACAGCAGTGCTTTCTTTCTTGGGCTTTTGAAGTTTTCTTTTGACTAACTGAGTTGTTTTCTGTACATTTCTCATTAACCTTTATGTGCACACCTGAGGAATAAAAAGGGGTCTCCAGGCCGCTTGTAACCCGAGCTCTATCTTGTTCTTCCATCTCATCGTTATGATAGGCATGTTTGGGAAAAGTGGCAGGCTTGTGGGACTTCGGGGGGCGGCTATTGGTAGACTGGAAAGGCAGGGCATGTTGTCCTCTACGGCTGCACTCCTCAGCAAGAGCTTCCTCGTCTGCCACACCTGAAAAGCATACAAGTCAAGAGAAATGAGCTGGATGCACATCAAGGTTTTAACTTAACCTGAAACAACTGGAAACCAGGCTGAAAGTCAGGAGCCACTAAGTTACACCCTGGTACTGACAGACTCAGTCTGTTGTCTTGAGCAAGCCTTTTAAACTCTTCATACTTCAGTGTCTCCATGGGGAAGACAGGGATGCTATTTCTGTCTACCACCTAGCCATATTACTGCTCCATGAACTACTGCACAAAGTCTGGAAATGTCCCCTACTATCCCTCCCCTGCCAGTTTTACCACAAAGGTTCCACCCTAACAAAAGTTACCCTGCCAGATTCTGGCAGACAATCAAGCTTCTGGTGCCCAATTGTGTCAGTCTTCCTGAGTAGCAGCCCACACAAACCAACCCCCTCCGTACTGAATTTATTTCCAATGCTGCAACTCAAAAGGCCCTCCTGCTCCCGCTCTAATGGAAGCTCCACAGACAGGGTAAGTGCCATCTATTGCCAAGAAGGAAAGAGTCCAGTCAGACTGACTCTAGGACAGAGGGTGAATTTGGGTCTTAGGAGGGAATGGAGCAGCAATTCTGAAAGTAGAGAATGAAAAGTAAGAGGAAAGATCATCTGGAGGGAGGAAATAGGGTTGAAGAGGAAAAAGTGGGAAGAAAGATCATGCACAGGGTCCACTGCAGGAAGGGGTTGCTCCAGCCTGACTGGAATAGCCCTCTGCTTGTAGTGGGCTTGGCCTGGTGCACCACAGGCAGCTCCAGTCCAGCCATGGTAGGCAGCCTTTCCGGTCCATCTGGCTAGAGTGGCTCCCTGGGCTGCCCCTGTCTAATCGGTTAACAAGTTAAACAATGTTTAATCTGTTAGCTAGTTAAATGGGATTTTACATCCTTAATGCCACACACACACACACACACACACACACACACACACACACACACACACACACACACACACACACACACACACGAAACAAGATGGAAATTAGATTAAAAGTTCATGAAAATATATCAGAAAATCTCCCACAGTGGTGGGACTTGAAGTGAATTTGCCTTGCTTCAGGAGCTGTGACATATATGCAATAAAGCAGAGAATTCGGCTCCTTTTGCTGGAGCTACCAGATGAAGCAACATTAGCAGTAAACACACTGAAAGGAAAATGGAGGAAAAAATCTTCAAGAACAGGAGGGAAAAGATACAGAAAAGCTAACAATCTATAATGGAAAAGAAAGCAGAGGACCTGAATAAGATAGTTACCTAGCAGGAAAAATACTGAAGGAAAACAAAGGTGAATAGGTGATCAAAGAGGTATTTTGTTGAAGTTTTATTAATCCAATTATTCATCACTTAATAGTTGAAAAATTGTGATGTGTTATATGAATCAAAACTAGTGTACCATATTCTAAGTTTTTTCAATACAGTTTCCTGCATCAGTTGTATAGGAATGGGTGTGTTGCATTAGTTAATGTCTGGAAAATGCTTTGAAGATGGAAAAGCACTAGTTATACATTAAGCAAGAAACAGTAATCCATGGTCAGTTGTTATTCAGTTACCTAAGCAACTCTTGTGCTTTAAAACCACTTTGGGATACTTTCACATGGAACGATTATTGTTCTTTTTAACTTATCATTGTATATGGAGCGTTACTTTTTAGGGAGGGCAGGAAAAGGAGCTGGGATGTAATTTTTACTCGTTTCACAGGACAATTCAGCATTGAGCCACATGCAACTAGAATCCAACACAAGTGGCAGCTGTGTTTATCATACTTGTATTTGAGTGAATTTAGCTTGCCAGCAGTTTTGAACATACACCACGTTATTGCCAGGAGTATTATAAAGATGGCAGAATTGATCTGTCTCTGCTGTACTATGTTTTGGTTAGGTCTAGGCCGCCTTCGTAGATATTTACAAACTTTGCCATCTTTGAAAGAGGCAAACAAGAGGGAGACACAGAAAAGAAGTTGTGTGAAAAAAAGACGGATCTTTCCAAATGGGGGAGCAACTTGGCTGCGCCTGTTATTTGGACTGCAAAAGAATGAAATTAGCGAGCTGTTCCCTAACTTCTCCTGTGCTGTCAATAGGAGATCCCCAACAGTACGGCTTCACCTGACAAATTCAATAGCCTCGATCCCATGTGGAGCAGAGCACCTTAATCTACCATTGCTATGGAAAGCAACTGAGGGTACGTCTACACAGCAGTATTATTTTGGAATAACTGACATTCTGAAATAACATAGTCCATGTCTACACTACAAGCAGT
The DNA here is from genome assembly GCA_032595735.1 of Pelochelys cantorii. NCBI lineage: Eukaryota > Metazoa > Chordata > Testudines > Trionychidae > Pelochelys > Pelochelys cantorii. The sequence goes on from CM064327.1 coordinate 242,295,406, forward strand.
TATTTTGTCATAATTCAAAATAATGTTGAGCTGGAGGACTTCTTACTATGACTCCTATAACCCTCATTTTACGAGGAGTAAGGGAAGTTGGAGGAAGAGTGTTCGTCCTCAGACTTCCTGCTGGGAGTGCCAAAAGCCGAAATAAATAGCTTATAGTGTAAACTCGGTACGTTTACACAGCAGGACTAAACTCGAAATAACCGAAGCAACTTCAGCTACGTCAATTGTGTAGCTTAAGCCGAAATATTTCGGCTTAAGCTACACAATTGACGTAGCTGAAGTTGCGTTGGTTATTTCGAGTTTAGTCCTGCTGTGTAAATGTACCGAGTGTCCTCTGCACTGAGCAGGATCAGAGCCAATAACCAAACAAATAAAGATTTAATTCAAATCTTTAGCTTCTCGCACAAGTCCTCGTAAAGGGATTAATGTCCATGTTATCATTTGAGATGCTGCTGTCTACATAGCACTTGGCTCAGGCACTTCTCACACATGTATTAATCTCATTACACCAGGCCAGGTAAGAGGAATGAATCCTTTTATAAAAAATGGTAAGAACAGAAATCCAACTTGGTGGGAAAGACCCATGTACTCATTAAGTGATCAAGGCAGATCAAGGGAGTTGATTTCCCAACAAATTACTTGGGGAGGTCAGTAAATGATTCCTCCCCTCCTACAAGAACACAGACTACACAGCTCTCCCTTTGATGTACATCAAAGTTCTCCAGTGCACATTTACAATTTATATCCGAGAGCAGATGCACACGTTAGAGATGTGCATTAGTCATTAATTGTAGGGGTTTTATGTTTGTGCTCCTTTCAGGAAAGGCTGCTTCATATCAGCTGAAATGAAATGGGCATGATTGTAAAAATGGAGGCAGGTGTTAAATTACCAAACTATATGCTACACGCACAGACTGAATTCACTGAACTATTCCAGCTAGGCCCCTGTCATATCCAGAATTCCAAAGTTTTTACTTTTAGTCAACCAATATGAAGGAACAGTTTGAAAGACATGGAATTCAGAGTACTGTGATCTCACTATGACTATGTCTACACTATGGAGGTTTCCCGGAAAAACTCTGCCGTGTCCAGAGAACATGTCTGCTCTTCTGCTTTTTTTTTTTTTTTGGGCAGATCAGACGCGCTCTTTTGGAAGCCCTGTCTTCTTCCTCCCACGAGGAAGAAGGGCTCTTCTAAAAGAGAACACACAGGCCAAATTTCGGAAAAGCCTCTTCTGAAAAAACTATCAGTGAAAGGTACGCAAATTGCACTCTACAATTTGTGTACCTTTTTCCAATAGATCAGCATAGTGTAGACATAGCTTATGCGAGCAGCGCGCTCCTCAAACACCAACATGATTTTGTGCTCAGCCCCTTACACGCTAACTTCCCTATCCAGCGGTTACTCTTCCTTTTCCCTGCAGATCACTCCAGGAACTAGAGTCCAACAAGTCAGTTGGACTCTATGATTCTAAGTCCTCTTGGCTCCAGGCTTGTGAAATAACATTTTACAGGTTAAAACTTAAGTGGACTAAAGTATGCTTGAAAGATGCCAAATGCCCTCAACTGCCATTGAATTCAATTACGTTCTCGGCAAGAGATAATTGTAGTCTATAGGGCTTTTATTCAATTCCACAGCAGATCCTCTTCCTAGGAGACCTCAGTTATACCAAGTGCTGAAGGACAGTGTTTAATCAAAACTGCAGACTGGGATCCCAGAAATCTGGGTTTCTTGGACAAGTCACTTACTTTGTGCCCTCTTCCCCATCTGTAAAATTCTCTTTAGAGAATCTGTTTAGAATGAGTCATTTAGGAAGGACTGTCTTCAAAGAGTTTACTGCCTAGTACTTTCAGATGCTATACTGTGATAGCATACATGAGAGGATTTCTCTAGTACTCATTTGAGTTAGGGAAAACTATATAGCCATACCAAGAGCACATGGGTGTGCTACTACAAACTGCCACAGATCCACTGAAGCCAGCCGATTTCTCAGCTATACTAGTTGCTATGTACCAAAAGTTGCACACAGAAAGTTTCCTAACACCTGAGCTGCCAAAATTAAGTCAGCCACACAAGACAGGTTTCACCCTGTCTGGGGCTTATTGAGTGATTCAGCTGCACCTTAAGCACAAAAAGGCTTAGCCTGCTGGAGAAAAAATAATATTAAATATTTAGGCATTGTCAGCAAAGAGCAAAGCCAGCAAGGGATGTTTTCAAATTAGCTGAAGCCCCTCTCTTGCCTAGAAGGGGATGACAACGTGCACTAGAACAGTACAACTCTGTGATATGGAATGCAGCAAGACAGCACCAGTTATGAAAATAAATACTTTTAACTTATTTACAAGCCCACCTTATGATCCTGGAATTAAGGTTTCCTCAAGGAATTTTGATAGTGTCTCCTGCATCCCCTCCCAACAAAGAAGCTCACCTAAATGTAAAGCTGGGCCAAGCCTACACTGGCACTTTACAGCACTAACTTTCTAGTTCAGGGGTGTGGGAAAAAAAAACCCCACACCCCTCCCCGCGTGCAGCAAGTTACAGCACTGTAAAGCACTAGTGTGAACCAAGCTACAGTGTTGGGAGTCACGTTCCCAGTGCTCTTAGCTACTCCCCTTGCTGAGCTTTAAACTGTTAAGTGTAGACAAAGCTAGAGTTGTCAGGTGTCCGGTTTTGAACTGCACAGTCCAGTATTTGAGCTTTCTGTTCGGGAAACAAATTGAGACTATAAATGAGAAAATATAAATGTCCGATATTTTCTAAATCAGATGTAATGTAGACTGTGATGTAATGTCAAGCGTGTCCGGTATTTTTGTTGAAACCATCTGGCAACCCTAGACAAAGCCCTAGTTTAGTGAGTGCTTTATGGCAAGAAATTGCATTTCCTTATATACTGCCAAAAGCAGAGGTTCTTAAACTGTACATCAGGACCTCAAAGTGGGGTCCTAGGCCCCAGCAAGTCTGAAGCCTAAGACTGAGTTTAGGTTACATACTTCCCATTCAGGGCAGAAGCCCTTGGGCTTCAGCTTTGGTCCTGGGCAGGCTCCGTCTTTGATCCCCCCCCATCCTGGAGTGGTGTACAGGTTGGACGTCCCTGATCTGGTACTCTTTGGACCTGACTGGTCCCGAACCAGTGGATTTGCCAAACCACAGGAGTTGAAAGCTCTGCCAGGAGCACTGGCCTCCAGGCTGACTCCTCTCCTGGTTGTTGCCCTGCTCCTGGCCCCCCAGTGGTGGCCAGCCTGGCTGTGTTCCCTGCACCTGGTGGCAGCTGGGCTACCCTCCTCTCTGGCACCCAGTAGCTGCCAGCCTCCAGTGGCTGCCAGATGGGCTCCGCTGCCGGCCCCTTGCTGGACTCCCAGCCCACAGCCTCTGAGGCTCTCTGTTCCAGCAACATGTGTGTTCCTGCTGGACCACAGATGTTGTCAGAACAAAGGTTCAACCTGTAGTAATTTTTGTTGTCAGAATGGTGCAGTCCAGGGGCAGTTGGAGATTTTTGCAGTTGTCCAAATTTTTGCAAACAAAAAAGTGGCAAATATAATACAAGCAATACAACACTACCACGTAAAACAGCCATTGCAGGACATTTAAAAAAAAATGTCGGGACCTCCCCTGGTCCTGCACCCTTGAGACCTGAGCAGTACCAAACCAAGGTGCCCTGCTTTTTGCTGCCGGGACCACCCCCCCCCCCCCCCACCAGGGCCACAGCTGTGTTCCTTGCTGCACTGGCCCAGGCCAGGGCTCCTCTCCCAAGCGCTGGCCCCACTGCCTCTAGCCCGACTGGGGCTGCGCCGGCCCTTAATAGTTTAAGAATATACAGATTTGGCTGTATAGTTAGAAGCACAGAATTGCTACTACAGAAAGGCTCCTGGTGCTTGGCATATCAGACAATCAGAACCACAGTATAACGTATTTGAAACCCATCTAATTAGGGCCAAATTCTATCTTCTGTTATAGCTAGTTAAATCAACTCACTAGGCAGAATACGGTCTAATAAATTGTGGGAACAAGGTTCTGAGATCTAGAAGGGAAAAACTTTAAGTTCATTTAACCAGCAGAGGGCAATATTGCTTATCAAAAGGAAAACTCACATCTGTCAAAACAAAATAGCTGTCATGCCTTTTATTTAAAAAGAAATATTTGCATCCAGTAAGTATTACACTTAAAACAGAGATTCTTTCACTAAATAAAAACTTTCAATGGGGATAATGCTACTCAGGCACACGCTTCCTTTGCTCCTGAAAAACATTTCTTCCCCCATAACTCTTAAAGTGAAAGTACTTGGTAATTAGCAGCTGAATCTGGTAGGTAACATTTTATGCAGGTAGGCAGTGCATTAGCAGTTCTGTCCCTTCACATATTTTAATTGAATAACCAACTTCATAACAGCTTGAAAAAAGGTTTTAGAAGAGCAAGGAAAAAAGTGTATTGAGTATGTCACTAAAAAGTGAATGATTATTGCATTTTAGTCTCCTCTGTGTTAAGAAATTTGCAAACACACCTTCATTTAGAAGCCTAGGCAGAATAATTTTGGTTAAGGCATAAGACTGGGAGGCAGGAAACCTGGGCTTCACTCTGCCACAGATGTCCAAAGTAACACAGGATCTGTGCCTTAGTTCCTTGCTTACATCATGTGCATACTGTGAAATTAAGTTTCCATCATACTCATCCAGGAACACACCTGCAATCAACCCTGATGCCAACATCTATGCAGGCGATATCATCATAGGACCTAACCACATAAACCACCACATCAGAGGTTCATTTAACTGCACATCCACTAATGTGATCTATGCCATCAAATGCCAGCAATGCCCTTCTGCCATGTATATTGAACAAACTGGACAGTCTCTACAAGAAAGAATTAATGGACACAAATCAGATATCTAAAAAGGTAGCACACAGAAACCTGTTGGGGAACATTTTAACTTGCCCTGGCACTCATTAATGGATCTCAAAGTCACCGTATTGTTTTTCAGGCCAATTTCACAGGCCAACTCAACAGGAAAGCCTTAGAACTTAATTTACAAGTTTGATTCCTATAACAGAGGTATGAATAAAGACATTGGCTAGATAGCCTGCTACATTCCACATCCTAATGACACAAAAAAACCAAACAATGCATACTTAAGAACAGTTATTACCTTCTCTACCAGCTTCATGTAGCATGGACACACTTAATTGACTATTTCTTTCCCCTTTTTTTCTTTATTTTCCTTCTCTGCCCTCATCCCCTATTTAGAAACCGGACCTTGAATAACTCCATTCATCTGAAGAGTGGGTTGTGCCCACGAAAGCTCATGATACCATCTACATGTTTTGTTAGTCTCTAAAGGTGCTGTTAGACTATGTTGTTGTTTAAATTTTTCCAGTTACAGACTAATTCAGCTACCCCCTGAAGCTTGTGAAATTAAGTTTATCTTCACAATGCACATTGAGGTCCTTGGGCAGAAGGTGATAGAAAATTTAGATAAAATTGCCATGTCCCTAGGCTCTGTGGATTACAGTTTAGAAGTAGGCCTCATTTAGCAGCCATATCTAAACAGAGAATAAATATATATTTATGACCACAGATAAATTACATGGGATTATATATTCCCATTTCCTAACTGCAAGATTGTCCCAGCTTCAGCACACAACATACATTATCATTCTTTCAAAGGGAAGGTTAAATTCCCCTCTACATATCCACATTTTGAAAAGGCAAGATTAGTACGGGCACTGACTAATCATAACTGGACTTGAAATTCCTGTAATGAAGCAGCACAATTTTACTTGCACAAAATGATGTAAATATGCAACACCTGCATTGGCAGAGAAACCTTAAAGGCATTGCACCACCTATTTCCTTTTCAGTGCGAAATAATGACACACAGTAAAATTACCTAAGCTGAAAGGGAGTTTATTCCTGTATCGAACGATTAGCATATGCTTGTTATTTTCTTACACTGTTGGTAATATAACATCCTGTCTTGAGCAATTACAGAAATTGGCCTATGCACAGACCAATGGCAGAAATTTATTTTTTAAGCATGTGAAAGTACATACTCTTAGTATGAATGCTGTCAGGAGCAGGTGCACAGTATGACAAGAGAGAATGCACCAATTCATAACTAAACCAACAGTTATGCTGAGCCTCAGAAATTACAGAGCATCATAAAAGTACCTTAAAATTAAAAGATTATTTTTCCCTCCACCTTACTTATGTTCTTCCAGTGGTGCCCAATACATCTAAGCACCTTTGTTTAACATATTAATGTTCCTCAAGAGTTGCAGAAATAACATGACCCATTAAAAGAACTCAGTGTGGGAGCAATTGGGCTTCTCTGTCTGTTTATAGAAATGGGGTCAAAACTAGAACTCTTTATTCAGGTATTGCCCTGGGAGATTTCACTCTTAACTACTGCTGGGAATGAAATGACCAATAAGACTTTTTTTTTTTTTTTTTAAACAAAGAACATTCAGTTTTTCTATCTAGTTATTTTTCCATCACTCTTAACAGTGCTACAGAGGCACACTGAAAGGTGGACATATCCCACGCAGGAGTACCTCTGATCCTGATGAGATCAAAAGTCCATGATAACATAGTGGCTGCTGTAAAAATAGGGCTACAAATGAAAGAGAAAATAAAATGCCTAAAGGAACAAAGCTCATTTTACAAGCACAATTTAAAGCAATCTGAATAGAAAGCTTTCTAGGTACTGTTTGTAGATATTTATATTAAGTTAACAGTGGGATTTTTTTTGAGCAGTTAACTTCATTAAATAACTTAAAGACTTGGCTTGGTTAATATGAGATTCTGCCATTCTGTTGACACGTCAATCGATAAAAATAATTAGTACACAAGATGCAGAGTGGTGGATCTACAACCTGTGAGCCTTGATTAACGCAAGGCACTAAGCACAAAATACCATCCTATGAGAGTTCTAGAAATCAGTAAGCTCAATGAAACATTATGGGGCTTAGTGTTGCCCTAGAAACGTTAGTAGTTATCATTGGCCACTATCGTCTCTTAAATGGGAAGCACATATGAGTTGCTCCGAGACAGCCCAGAACAGAACTTTAGCAGTATAAATATCCTTTGGATGTGCCAAGATTTCAGAAATCAGAACTTTTAAAAGTTAATTCAAACAAATCAGATCTATTAGTACAGCTTATTCGAGTACACAACTTTTTTCACTGAAAAAATTACCAGAGCAGTCCTAGATTACTGTATACAGAAAATCCTAAATTGATTCTTCTGCTCCCTTCTTGAAAGCCACTTTAAAATACATATATCTAGCCGATGAGGGCACAAACAGAAAGCAGACTACGTGAAGAATAGAGATACCCTGAAATTTACAGAGACAAAATTGTATCAAGGCCAATTTTTTTTATTTCTGATGTTGGGTGCTGAAATTGAACCAAATTTTCAGAGTTGCTACACACCTACAGATTCCCTCAACTTCAAACTGGACTAAAGCAAACCCTAGCTTTCTCTAAAATTTTGAGCTGACAAAGTGATTCCCCCTGAAAAAAGTTGTTCCGCCCCCCTCCTCCCGACCGAGGCCACTAAGTTCTAGGGATAACACTTCAAATAGATACATGGAAAAATACTGCTCAGGGTATACAACTGTAAAGCATATTGTGCAAGTTCTTTTGATTAATAATTGCTATGTCTGTTTTTTTTTAAATTCAAGGACATACTATAATACTGCAGCAAAGCTCACCAGAATGAAGAGTTACACAATCCACTTAAGTACATGCTCTGCAGATTTCTGCCACACTCAATGGAAGCTAAATTTTCATTCAATCTTCTCAGAAAAATGTAGCTTTGTGTTAGGCGCACAATGAATGTGTCTTAAAAAAAATCCACACTGCACTCGTTTTTGCTTAAAAAAAGACACTTGATATCTGATATGTTCATGTGAAATAAACAGCCATTTTAAAATCTGATAAAAATGCAATTATAGCTTCTTGGCCAAAAGGGCCTGAAATCATTCAGAAGCTATCCATGGAATGTTAGAGCAGCTGCTAAATCTGCACCATTATTTCTCATGGCAGCATTTCCACAAACTAACACACAGAATCCAAACAACGGTTTGCTTGCAAGAGCAATGTAATAAGCCTTCTCATTTCCATGGAGCTCCTGTTCACCCTCTTTGTGGAAAACGCTTCACACACGAAACTCTGCAAGCACACAATTTAATTAGTCTCCAGGCATTTATGAGATGCTCAGCAGTTACTGGTCTGGGTAGAGAGATATCAAAAGGCCTTCCTGTTTCTTGATCAGTGTTCAGTCCAGAAGCTTGCCCTCCCAGGTCTCACTCCATTCCTTCCACCAACAGAAATTGGCCCAATAAATAGTATTATTTCACCCATCCTGTTTCTCTACATCTCTTTTGGAATGATCACCCTGCTTTCAATCCACACAACACTGTGGTAGGAACTTAGACCTATCTAGGCCACTCTTTTCATCCACAGAAAGGGACTTCAACCACTCTAAATCCAGTTGATTTAATAAAATTGCTCTCCCAGAGTGACCACCTTCCGAGCTTCTGACATGGGGACCTCAGGCAAGGAGTCACAACACGTTAAATACTCATCTATGCTGTAGGAATGCTGCTCAGAAAAACTCCTGCCATCAATCTTGCTCCATGTGCATCTGGGGTACGTTGGGGATTTCCCATTAGAGGCAGAGCCAGGAAACCTTAGCAGTATGGGAATTCCAACGGCAGTGCACCCACACTGTAGACTGAAGCAGGGCTTTAACCACCACATATGAGCCAGCAGGGTGAGGGAAGTGGCTGAAGAAAGTGTAGGAATGTTATCTGTAACCAGACAGGGAATGGAGAGATTGGCAGTTTTTCTTCACAACATTAAGTAAGGAGAGGAACAGCAGGGAATCTGGGACAACAAAAAAGGAGTGAAGAGTGATGAAGCAAGCACTGCTGTTCTATTTCTGTCATGGAAAGGCCATTGCTTCAGCATGGCTCAAGCGCTGGGAAAGGGCAGGGCTCACTACTTTTTGCTTAACAGAAACAAGGCAATCCTCCACCCTTCTGGCTCTGAGAGCTGGCAATGGGCTCAGTCCTTTTATCTCTGACTTCATATCCAGCTACTCCCATGCCAGCTCATGCTGTTCCTACGATCTTGACGTTCTGTAATGGTACAGAGAGGCAAGGAAACTCCCATTCTTTCCCCTTTGCTATCCCTCTCCTTTAACTGAGCAACTTACTCTGGTTAACTTTGCAGTAAACCCATCCTTTTTTTCCACCTTTTTCAGCAGCAATGAACTAATATAGAGAATACCAGAAATAGTGTGCTCACCTTAACAGACAATATTTCCCAGACAGACAGCCAAACAAATTGCTCCTTAAAGACCAGACTGTGCACTGCAGTTCAATGTAACTTGTGTTCACCTGCATGCCACTTTGTCTGAGAAAGTATTTAAAAAAATAAACAGATACTGAATAATATATTAAAACAAAGTTCCAATTGCTTTATACCATGAAAGTTAAACAGTATGCTATGTATAGTAGCACAGTACACTACTATAAATACAATAAAAGTCAGTAAGGTCCTGCTCCTGCAATGTTCTCTCTGAGCAGGTAATAGCAGGATAAGATAAATGCTGCCTATTTGGTTTGCCTCCAGTGTGTATTATGCTACTGCTCGTGGTTTCCATCTGACAGCATCTGATAACATTTCAATAGTGCAGCCTACATTATAGAGATGCCAGTGGGTGAGTAGCAAATGAATCTGAATTTACTCTTCCATTGCCAAAGTTTATTAATCAGAGGCATCATTTCTGCTGATGCTTTCACACAGGAAGAATATTTGGGTCTGATGCCCTCAAGCAGCTCTTAAGTTTACTGTGAGCACAAAAAGGAATTAAAACTTGCATTATGAAATGTCGTGGCCTGAGTTGGCAAGGTCTTCGAGAACCACATGCAGTTGTCAATCCTGTAGGAGCAGTCATAATAGGCTTCAAAGAGGCTATTTTAGCTGTCCTTGTACAGAAGGAAGGTCTCTGAGATGAGGCATTGAGAGGGAGACCAAACATAAACCTGCATGTTTCCACTAATCAAGTACAGAGGCTATTTTATTGATAGTCTGAAAACTCAAATGTGAAATTGAGGAACTATTAACTATGGTTTGTAACCTATCCTTTAAATCAGCTTCCGTACCCAATGACTGGAAGATAGCTAATGTAATGCCAATATTTAAAAAGGGCTCTAGAGGTGATCCCAGCAATTACAGACCAGTAAGTCTAATGTCAGTACTGGGCAAATTAGTTGAAACAATAGTAAAGAATAAAATTGTCAGAACATAATTTGTTGGGCAAAAGTCTACATGGTTTCTGTAAAGGGAAATCATGTCTTACTAATCTATTAGAGTTCTTTGAAGGGGTCAACATACATATGGACAAGGGGGATCCAGAAGATCTAGTGTACTTAGATTTCCAGAAAGCCTTTGACAAGGTTCCTCACCAAAGGCTCTTGTGTAAATTAAGTTGTCATGGGATAAGAGGGAAGATCCTTTCATGGACTGAGAACTGGTTAAAAGACAGGAAACAAAGGGTAGGAATAAATGGTATATTTTCAGAATGGAGAGGGGTAATTAGCGGTGTTCCCCAAGGGTCAGTCCTAGGACCAATCCTATTCAACTTATTCATAAATGATCTGGAGAAAAGGGTAAAGAGAGGTGGCAAAATTTGCAGATGATACTAAACTGCTCAAGGTAGTTACACCAAAGCAGACTGAAGAATTTCAAAAAGATGTCACCAAACTAAGTGATTGGGCAACAAAATGGCAAATGAAATTTAAGGTGGTTAAATGTAAAGTAATGCACATTAGAAAAAATAACCCCAACTATACATATAATATGATGGGGGCTAATTTAGCTACAACTAATCAGGAAAGATCTTGGAGTCATAGTGGATAGTTCTTTGAAGACGTCCTAACAGTGTGCAGTGGCAGTCAAAAAAACCAAACAGGATGTTAGGAATCATTAAAAAAGGGATAGAGAATAAGACGGAGAATATCTTATTGCCCTTATATAAATCCATGGTACGCCCACATCTTGAATACCGCGTACAGCTGTGGTCTCCTCATCTCAAAAAAGATATACCAGCATTAGAAAAGGTTCAGAGAAGGGCAACTAAAATGATTAGGAGTTTGAAACGGGTCCCATATGAGGAGAGATTAAAGAGACTGGGACTTTTCAGCTTGGAAAAGAGGAGACTAAGGGGGAATATGATAGTGTTATATAAAATGAGTGGTGTGGAGAAAGTGAATAAGGAAAAGCTATTTACTTGTTCCCATAATATAAGAACTAGGGGCCACCAAATGAAACTAATGGGCAGTAGGTTTAAAACAAATAAAGTGAAGTTCTTCACACAGCGCATAGTCAATCTGTGGAATTCCTTGCCTGAGGCAGTTGTGAAGGCTCGGACAATAACAGGGTTTAAAAGAGAACTAGATAAATTCATGGAGGTTAAGTCCATTAATGGCTATTAGCCAGTATGGGTAAGGAATGGTGTCCCTAGCCTCTGTTTGTCAGAGGGTGGAGATGGATAGCAGGAGAGAGATTGCTTGATCTTTACCTGTTCGATCCACTCCCTCTGGGACACCTGGCATTGGTCACTGTCGGCAGACAGGGTACTGGGCTGGATAGACCTTTGGTCTGATGTTCTTATGATAGGCCACTGCTCGAGTTTAAGAATACTAAACCGAAGCAAAATGTCTCATTGGACATTGTCAGATTTTGTCCAAAACCAACATTTTCTCTTGACAGCAAAGGTGGTTTAAATTGCATTTTGATGAATATCCTGGAGACTCTTTGCAGCAAATTCGGTGGTTCTGGTGCATGGCTGCAGATACCATATCTTGGTGGGTCTGTGGAGGTAACTGTTGTGATCCATAGGTTTCCTACAGGGTTCCATGGCTCAAGATGATTGTGGTGTCCAGGAAGTTGGTGCTGATGTGGGAGTGCTCCAGAAGGAATCGAAAGAATGGGTAGTGGAAAGCTATGTGGGAGTTAAGGTTGAGGATGAAAATATTATTGATGCATCTAAGAAAGTCCAGAATACACACCTAAAAATCCCTTCATTAAAACAAGGCCACGCCACCGGAGAAGTGCACACCCCTAATTATTACCTACTACACTCTGCAGGACCCTAAACAGGATATCAAACAATTACAGCCCACGCTTGAGGGGAAACCTTATCCTAAAAGGCATCTCTTCCAAACGAACCCCCAGCCCCACCTAGATCATCAGAAGCAAGCTCCCCACAGACCAAGACACTGCTCAAAGTGGCACCAGAACCTATCAGAACACATTCAAATCACACAAACTTATCTCCGCTGCTATGATGATCTATACCCTCTACAACACACTTTAAGATACATGGGTGCTGCACATCATCCAGTGGATCAACTGTCCCAACAACTACTATGTGGATGAAATTAGACAGTCTTTACACTCTCGAATGAAAGTAACAAAATGACAAAATTTCCCATCACCTGTGAAAGAACACGTCACAAAATGATCACTTCACATTTGAAGTCAGTCTCAGCCCTTGTCCTCTAAAGAAAGCTGCACAACATCCGCAGAAGACAAGCTTGGGAACTTACATTCCTAACTCTGAAGGACACTAACACATCATGAACTTAAGAGACCCTGCTTTTGTCGCTGACTACATCTTACTGCCTGCTCGTCCTTAATTGCCCATGTCATTTTAAATGCCTCCGACAGCATGTGTAAATGCCTTATTCTTAATCTAGCCCACCTTGCGTTTAGCTTGGACACTCCAGGAACACTCCAGCCATGAAGAACATCTGAGAAGCCTGACAGCTTGTCCCTCACAGCAGCAGAAGTTAGTCCAGTAAAAGATCTCATCTACCATGTGTCTGATACCAACACAGGCCTGGGACCAACACAGCTACAATGCTGCAAGCTCGATAAAAAGCATTTGGAAGTAGAAATATTCTTCTGCTCCCGTGATGTCTTTCTAACTGGAGAGTAGTGAACCAGGCTAACAGCAAAATCAGAACACAAAAGGCCCTCCCCCTCCATTTTGCTTTATATGATTTCATGGTAAGTATATGTCAGTTCATGGATCTGAATATTTTTCTGTCTCTTACAACTCAATGGATAAGATCTACCCTTTGTGTAATTCATGCTGATGTTGATCACCTCTCTTCTGTGTCCAGTTTGCCGCAAATATTTATTTCCGTATCACTCAGCATTTGACAGATATGTTGGACAAACTAGAAGATAGGGTTACTCACCTTGTGCAATAACGGAGGTTCTTCGAAATGTGTGTCTCTATGGATGCTCCACCTTAGTTGTCTGGGGCGCCGCTGTGCACCTAGTCAGATTTTAGGCAGCAGTGCCCTTGGTAGGCTGTGCACACGGAGCAGACGGCACGTGCAGTGCCGCTACTACGCATGCACAGCACTTCCCTACCTGTTGATGTAACACATAGTAGATTGATTGCCCGTAAAGACTTGTACCATGTTGTTGCTTATGAGATGCAGAAAATGTTGGCGTGCATAAAATACTGCTCTGAGCTCTAGTATGTTTATGTGCATGTTGGATTCCTGCAGAGACCACTAGCCCTGAGTTTTGAGGAAGCGTGAGGGTGCTCCTCAGCCCAGGAGAGACACATCCATCGTGACAGTCACAGATGGGGTTTTTTTGTGGAAAAGTACTCCAACTAAGGATGTAAGGGAGTAGTCAACCCACCAATAAGCCTATGCTTATCGAGTAGTCAAGTTGACTATAAGTTGGGCCTCCCTGGTTCGGCACCCTCGGGACCTGATTCGCCCCGGATGAGGGATTTGCCAGACCAGGAGAGGCCATTTTGGAACCCCTGCCACCGCCCCTCTTCTCCCCCCTCACCCCCCCCAGACACAGCCCCTAACATCCCAGCTGGCTCCCCTGCCAACTCGCTGGGTAGCCACTGGGCCACACTGGGCAGCCTTGCCATCAGCTCCCTGCAGCAGCCCACTGCTCGCTGACCCTGCAGGGATCCTTACTGCTGGCTCTCCACCGGGACTCTGGTCCTCCAACATCCATGCCAGACCATGGATGTTGCATCAACAAAGAATCCCAGTTAAGAGAGTTTCAACCTGTACTTGCTCTTCCCACGCCTTTGCTACCTCTGTGTCACAGGCAGCATGGAGGGGAAGCCAGCTTAAAAGCCAGTTACCCCCAGCACCATCTCCACAATGTGTACGTGGAAGGCAGAGCCACAGTGGTCTGGTAGCCAGTGTGAGCCGGGACAGTTCACGCCAGCACCAGAAGCTAACTCCGCAGCAGCTCTGCATTTTAAATGTTGTAAGAGCCCCCGGGACTGCTTAGGCCCAGCTCGCGCTGCCCCTAGGAGCTAACCCTGCTGTGGCTCTGCAGTTTAAATGTAGTAGAAGTCCGCTGCCTGCACATCCAGCTCCTACTACATTAAACTGCAGAGCCACAGCAAGTGCTCCTCCCTTACTGACTAATCGATAAGTTTGTTGATAGTGTGGAAGCGTAGTTTGTATGAAGCTCTCAGCTACCCTTGTATAGGTCCCACGTTCAGTCTGGCATGATATGCTGTACTACTGAAGTAGCTGCTGCCATGTGCCCTAGCAACTAGAGACATATCCTTGTCGTGATTTGTGGACTGGATTGAACCACGGAGACGAGGTCCTGTATTATCTGGAACCTTTGTTGTGGTAGAAAGGCTACAACCTGTACACAATTGAGGTGCGCTCCAATAAATTCTATTGTCTGAACTGGTTGGAGTTTGTCCTTGAGCAGATTTATTGGCAGGCCCAAGAGTCTGGAAGAGCGATCTGGTTAGTGAAAGCGCATTTTCCACTTTTTGACTTGTACATTCTCTGATCAGACAATCATCGAGGTACAGAAATATTGAGACTCCTTGTCTGCATAGGTGAGTGGTGACCACAGCGAGCACTTTCAAAAGGAGCTGTGGACAGTCCGAATGGAAGCACTGTATACTGGAAATGTGCACTGCAAACCACAAACCTGAGGTATTTCTGGTGCACTGGGTGAATGGATATGTGGAAGTACGCATCCTGGAGGTTGAGAGTGGATAACCAGTCTCCTTTGTTTAAGGTAGGGATTAAAATAGACAGGGTGACTATCTTGAACTGTGGTGGCTGAATGTATCAATTGAATCTCCTGAGATCAAGGATCGGTCTCAAATCTCCTAACTTTTTTGTTGTGAGAAAATAGGAATGAAAATCTTTGCCTCTGTAGCAGTGAGGTACAGATTCTATAGCCTCCAGATGGAACAGGTGGTTGAGCTCATGGAGGAGAATTCTCTAGTAAGATGAGTTCCTGAAGAGGGACAAGGAGGGAAGGTGGAAAGGGGAGATAGATAAAAATGGGATACAGTATCCACCCTTTATAGTGTCCAGTAACCATCTGCCTGTTGTGACTGAGGACCATCAGGGGTTGAAAGGTGCCAGACATCTGCGGAATAGCTAGTAGGGATGTGGTTGCCTTAAAACAGAAGGCCATTACCTGACCTTCGACCTGAAATTCAAAATGTTTGTCTCTAAGTTGAGGGTTAAGAGGTAGAGAGCTGGTCAGGAGTTTGTCTATGTCTGGTTTGACGTTGCCTCCTTTTGTTGTTGTAATGCCTCTGTGGTTGACTAAGAGGCATTGGTTTGTACCTCTGCATAAAATCTCTTCCCTGTTGCAGGGACATGAATGCCAAGCACCTTCAACATGGCACGGGAATCTGAGTGAGTGGAGGGACACATCGGTGGTGTCCACAAACAACTTGGAGCCCTGGAAGGGGAGGTCCTCTACAGTGGCTTGTACCTCATGGGGAAACCTGGATAAATGAAGTTATGAGACCCACATCACAACAGCCATCATGATGGAGTGGGATTCAGTATCAGAGGTGTCCAAGGCAGCTTGTAGAGCCGTGTGTGAATTAGAGCCCCTTCATTTATATTGGCTCTGCACTGATCTCTTTTTTCATCCAGGAGACTTTCAATAAAATGCAATAATTGCTCGCACTGATATGTATATTTTGCAAGCATTGCTGTCTAGCTAGAAATCTTGAGTTGAAGGGAAGGAGAGGAATATGCCTTCCTCCCCATGAGGTCCAGGCATTTCCACTCCTTGTCATGAGGTGTGGTTCTGTTCACAGTCTGTTTTCTCCTTGGTTAACTGCATCCTCCACAGGGAAATTTGGTGATGGGTATGAAAACAAAAAGTCAGCACCTTGTGGTGCTATGAGTATTTACAGTCTGACCTCTTACAGACCAGGGGGACTATAGCTGGTGTCTGCCACATCACTTGGTAGTGTCCATTAGTAATGCCAGCTGAGCAGATAGGGAAGCATGTAGGATGCTAGTTAACTTGTGCTGGGTTTCAGAGAGGCTCACTATGGAGACTTCTAGCAAGTCCACCACCCTCTTGGAAAGTTCTTGGAACAATTTAAAATAGTACTCCCGCTATGGAAGGAGGGGCAGAAGGACATGCCTGAGGTTGTGCCCGCTGTGGTTGCTAATCTCTGTAGGGTGTCTAGGGATCCCAGTAAGGCCACTGAGGCGGTGCCTGTTGCTGAGGAATGCCTTGGTGTGTGGGTACCAACCAGAGGTTCCTCATCTTCATCACTACACAGAGGCAGTGCCAAGCCTGCAGGAGTGAAGAGAGTGAATCTGCTACCCATGGGCATACTGTCAGTGCCAAATAGTGGGGTCATAAGCATGGATGTTACTGTCAGCTCTTCTGCCATGGTGAAATGCTGCAGTGCAGAGGGTGGTAAGGATGCTACTTGAGGTGCCAATGGTTGCTGATGCTGCACTTGTGCTTCTTTGGTGCCGGAGGCAGCATAGGTACTGACAGCGCCAAATGGGACCTCAGCTTCTTCGGTACCGACAATGCATGAGGGGGGTGCTGACTTGGCCTTTGCCTTCATTGGTACTGAGGTTGAGTCAGACGGTGCCGGCGGTGCCGACAGACTTTTCGTGTGTCTTGCAACCCATCTTGGTATGGTCCTTAGACCCTCATGAGCCATCGATTCCTGACAGTCCTGGTACCTCCCTGTCCAGTACCTTGGTCAAGATCAATGCAGGGGGTCTTACATTAGCAGTTCCCAGCTGCCAGGCCACAGACCTCTGACTGCCAGGCTGCAGCGGCTCTGGAAGCCAGGGCTGGGGTATACTGCTCCTGCCACGGCTGTTGGGAGAGGCATGTCCTGGCCCATCTCTGAGCCAACCACTGCTGGGCAGGGGCGGGGTCTCCTCCTGAATGTGGAAGAGCACTTGGCTGCCTGGCAGGAGGGCCATGTGGAGCCTGATACAGCAGCCTTAGAGTAGCCATGACCCAGACAGCAGCACTCAGCTGGCATCAGGGAGGCAGCGCAGTGCTAGGTGATGGGGGTGGGGCAGGCACTGGGGGGTGGAGCTAGTCCTGGGGGACTGAGGGTGAAACTAATACTGGGGGGGGGCTTTGGGGGCTGGGCTTTTACTAGGGAGCTCTAACAGGCAGGGGGCTGACACTTGGAGGCACGGGGGGCCTCTGGGAGCAAGGCTAATAGTGGGGGCAGGGCTGGCACGGGGGGCTCTGGAGACGGAGCTAATATTAGAGACTCGGAACTGACACTGGGGACAGCTGTGGGGGAGTTGGGTGCAGTGAGGCTCTGGAAACAGGAGGCTGGCACTGAGGGGTAGGGGATTAGCACAGGCATTTGGGATGGGGGCTGGTAAAGGGAGGGTTCTGAGGGCAGGAGGCTGGCACTAGGTGTGTGGGTACAGGGGACTCTGGGGTCTGTGGTTGTCACTACGGGGTTGTGGGGGGATGGAGGGGTTAGGGCTGGTACTGGGGGGAGCTCGACTTTTGGCCAACTGGTAACTTTGCATATTTGCATGTTCATTATGCAAATAAGGAATATGTGACTATACAAATAAAATGTTTCCAGTTCGCTAAAAGTTTGCAAATGGGTTTGCTGGTCCCCAGTATAAAAAAAGATTGGGAACCACTGTCTTAGGTGTGTGACCCTGCTCTTTTTGAAGGGGAATCACCTCTGCTTGGTGAGGCGGGTCTCTCCCTTGGTTGCTAGTCAGAGGAAGAGTCCTTAGAGCTGGAGCCTGAAGGAGCACCCTTCTCACACATGGCCACCGGAGAGGGCCACCAAGGGGGAGTAGAATGCTTCAGGTCTGAAGCTGGCTGCACAGTGTTTTCAAGGGAGAGAAGCTTCAGTTACAACTCCCTGGCTTTGCGCATGCAGGCCATTAGCTGCTTGCACGGCTGGCACTGGGTGGTAGCGTGCAGCTGCCCCAGCCACTGAGCACACTGTGAATGCTCGGAGGCAGGGATTGAGATCCTGCAAGACAGGCAATGTTTAAAGCCTGGGGAACACCTGTCATCCCAGGAAGAAAAATATTGCCAGCAGAGAAAAAAACGTTTTTAAACAATAACTATTTAACTGTCAAACTGAAAACTATGCTGTACTACTCTAAACTGCACTATGACTAAGAACTAGCAAAAATTTGAGAAGTCTGGAGGGCAGCTGTTGGTTGGAACCAAAGCTGGCGGCTGCAGAAAGAGAACTGAAGGGACAGTTGGCTGCACATGCGTAGACTGCTACCTAAAATCTCTGACTAGAGGTGCAGTGGTGCCCCAGACACCTAAGGTGGAGCACCCACAGGACACTCCTTGAAGAACCTGGAGTTAACATGACTCGAGTGGAGGTCCTTTAACTCAGACTGGGGTGGGTAATAAATTTTGATGGGGAGCCTACTCCATGAATTTGGAAAGTGGTCAAGGGCCTCACTTTTCTATGATATTAATGGAGGGAGTACAGAGTTTGGAATGGAAGTTGGGTACAGAAGAGAGCTCTGAGTAGGGGACTGGGAAGGAGTTTGGATGAAAGAGGAGGTTGTGACCTGGGCCAGGGAATGGAGATGCAGAGTCTGGGAGGGAGTTGTGACCAGGGCAGGGGGGCAGGAGAGGGTGCAAAGGGTTTGGGTTGTAATCTGGAGCAGGCAGTTGGGATGCAAGATTGGGATGTTAAGTAGAAGTTAGGAAGCTAATTAAGTAGTCGATGGAATTTCCATTGACTACTCGATCACTCAATAAGGGGGGTCGCTGCCACATTTAAAGCAGTCACCGCAGCATCTGGGACCCAACTGCTCAGTCCCAGCTCAAGCTGTTCCCCTCATTGTGCCTCTGCCTCCCCTGAGAGGGTGCTGGAGGGAACTGACTTTTAAACCTCAGATACAGAGGCAGCAAGAAGGTGGAAAGCATTGACGAGTAGTGACTTCCCTGCTAGGCTTATCGGGTAGTCGACTAATCGTTTACATCCCTAATTCGGGAGGAAGTGGAGTGCCAGGTACAGGCTCTGGCCAGAAGGTGCTTACCATAGGTTTCCAGCCAATAGGAGCTGTGAGGATTGTGCTGGGAGTTGAGGACAGCCCACGGAGACCCCTTCCTCCCACCAAGGGACATGTGCTGTGCAGAGGCACACACATAGGCCACTGTAGCCAGCCGCTTTGAGCGGCATGTGGGCCTGTGGCAAGCAGGAAGCCTGTCAGGAGGTCACACTAGGTTGCAGAACATTGGCTGCCCAGAATATCAGCATGATGCACTACTTTTGTATACAAAAGGTCTTCCTACATCAACTTTAAAGAACTTCTGACACAAAAGTATTAGAATTCTGATGGATAGTTTCTTTGCTAGACTCTTCCTCTAATCCAATCTTCTAATTCAAACATGCTGTGAAGTACAGCACTCTTCCTTTCTTAAAGGAAACTAATTCTATAGCTTGTCATAGGCAACTACTATGAAAAACAAAATTTCATTTCACTTGAGAGAAAAATACTTTAAAGTTCTTAGTGCTCAAGGTTAATAAAATCTGCATTGTGACAGCTGCTACAGGGTCAAAGCTAAAATTAAAAATCTAAACTTGACAAACTTGTTGCAACAGGGGAATAACCAGTATAGCAAAATTTCAACCACACAAAACAAAGTTCATTAAGTAGCCAGAAAGAATTGAGTAGCAGGAATTCATTCTTAGGTCAGCTAAAAATAAAGGTTGATGGAAATAAAATGCTCTGGTGTGGATAAAGCAAGATTAACTATAGAAACTGCGATATAGACATGTCTCCATTGATTCTGCTTGTACTCTCAGCTTCTGTGATAGAGTGTAAAGGATCAGGAAACCAAAGAGGAGAGATGTGATCTAAAGGGATATTGATCTGATATCTCTAAAAGTTTGCATATGTCATTCACTCTTTTCAAACCACAGTAAAATCAGACTCATACTGCACATACACATGGTGTTTTTGCCAGAGTAGTTATATTGGTATGATAATTTCTAGCGCAGACAAGCCTGTAGATTAAACCATTTTAGATAAAGCCTCACCTTAGGTTTCTTTTTTTCTTTAATTATGAAAATGTCTCTACCCTGTTGCTCTGCAAGACCCCTCTCCCTCAATCACACAAGGGGAAACTGACTAAACATACTGGACACAAGGAAATGGTCTAAAAATTGTTTCTAACAGACACACTGAAATTTCTTTAATGTACACATTTGTTATTTTCCATTGAAAATAGGCAGAAATCTACACTGTCTCTCGCTCCGCCCCCTGCTCCTTCCCTAGTGCTCTGGGGGAGCGGGAACTGCAAGCCCGCCCCACCCACCCAGCCCTATCACACACCCCCTTGGCTGAGACCCCACACCCCCAGCCTGCTCACTCACCACCCTGCCAAGATCTCACAGCCCCAGCCTGCTCCTGCCCCTTCCCCCCGGCTAGAAACCTACCCCCAGAGCATGGGGTGTTGGTAAATGTAGTGAGTGGGGGAGTGCAGCCCCCTAGTATCTCCTAAAAAGGGAATTTGGAAATATCTTGGAAAGAGTAAGTTTAATTTTGTGGGAAATCTTTCAGCTCTACAATCCTGTGTTCAAAGTTTCATATGTTTATTGTGGCTTACAGTTAAAAACTGATACATCTTTGGCATGAGAACCAGTCTATTTAGCATCTCGGCTAAAGTGTCAAAAAAAAGACACCTGCAATAGAGCTAAGCAATTCTTGAGTGTGCTGTTTGACTTAAGTACTGAGACATCAAAGGAAGAGCTGCTAGTGTCTTGCAGATGAACTCTATGTTGCCAGAGTGTCAGGTATCCATTTCATAGGCCCAAGATGACGTTTTGAAAATACTTGCACCCTCATAGTTATGATTTACAGAAACTCCTCAAAGAAAGCTTTTGCAACTAAGCCTTGCAAATCCTTTCGGTTGCTTTTATTTCTCAGCCATCTCCAACTTAAGCCAAAAAAGGATTCTCCATTTTGATTGCCCGTGGCATTTGTTATTTTTGCACGACTGAACTGTTCTGCATGTGCCAATACATCAGTCAAAAGCTGAAGCTGGTGGTGTAAAGAAAGGTTATGGTTTTTCACAGCTGAGTGCTGTAAACAGATAAGTTACCATAATGTACCTAAGGTGTACACACAAAGCAAACTACCTTCCTCGTAAGTATAAGTGATAACAGGAGCAAGTCCAGTTTAGGAACCAGAATGTTAATCCCCTCAGTTTCCTTCTTTTGTCAAGAGATATTTCATTCTTTCAGATATGATCTAAGCAAAATAATTCCCTTACCCATTGATCATTTTCTCTGGCGTGATTACAACAGAACTGATACTTGTCTCTGGCAGCAGCTGCCCAAGCAGGATAAGAAATGTATCACCCAGACTTCTCCCAGGGCAATAATTGATAACGCAGCAATGTGTTGGCTTATTACAGTCTAGCCTACTCACCTAGCCAGCATACGCACAACTGGTGCCAGACCAAGGAGAAGCAGGTAGGAACAAACTTACTTTTCTGAGAAACGGCTACACTAACACAGGTTCTGATTGATGTGCAGTTCCTGGAATGCCAATTTCCTTCCCATCTACCCACTCACCCCCCACTCCACCAAGAACACTTGTCTCCTGTCTCAGATGGAGAACTGTGGGGTAAGGACTTCTGAAGGCCTGAGACTTCACTCACCCCATACTAAACTAACCTGGACTAGCCCTGGGTGAAACTCAGAAATTCTATTATTAAAACTAGCAGCTGCAGAGCATTTTTCTTAAGGCACCCCTCCCTCCCCCCACCTCAGGAATGCTCCTAACAAGAGTTTCAACATTGAGGGTTGTAAAGTAGACAGCCCGGAACTGGCAAGTTTAGGGAGTACAAAGACCCACAAATGACAAAATAGATAAGTTAAGCTCTGACAAGCAAAATTATGCTGACCATCTGCACAAAGGTCATACGTAAGTTACAGTTTGGGCACCAGAGATAAAATATAAGAAAGATTTGAGCAGGGAAAAGCACAATGAGCACATGCCTATTTTGTCTCTGCTTCTGCAGTTGCCTTTCATGGCAGCAGCTGGGCCTGCTATAAAAGATTGCTAACCGCTTGCCATCTGGTCCCTTCCTCCAGTCTCTTGCCTTAACACTTTCCTGTGGGTTCCCCTCTTCTGTTCCATACCAATTCTTTGGTCTAGGTCAGACATCAAACAAAGGACTAAGCCTAAGAGACGTGGCTGCTTTGACAAGAGAAAGGAATGAATTTGAAGAGTTGCGGGTTGGAGAAGCTGTACGAAACTGGGAACAATTTCTTCAGTTGAACTGGTCACCAGCCACTTGAGTGACAGGTGAAAGTGACAGTGGCTTCTAAGTGATGAAGTTACATTAAAATAAACATGGAGCTAGTAGAACATAAGTTATGCAGACAAGATTTTCAAGAATGAATTTCTATTTTTAGGCATCTAAATGAGTGGTCTGATTTTTAAAGATGCTGAGCGCCCAACAGCTCCTACTGAATTCTTGTGTCAATGTAGGCATTGAAATGTACAAGTGTTACATAATACACACACAGCATAACCACAACTTTGTTTAGGACACCATACAACAGGTTATGCGCTAATATATTCTAGGGGACTTTCTAAACCCTCTTATTCGAAGAAATAAGAATCAAAAGACTAACATGCAACTGGAAGCAATGCTTGAAATAATTTTTGCACAGTCCTTTGATTTGTCCTCTTTCTGGATGAAAATTCACTCATATGAAAAAGATCAACTATTGTCATTATCCAGAAACTATGATCGGATAGTAAGAAAATTGATTTAATATTGATAACCTCTAGAAATATCTAAAAATTCTTCTTTAGAATCCCTCTTAATTGCAGAAATGCGCCGGGGGCTTAAATATACTTACAAATGCAAAGTACACCTATTCTCTGTGATCCATAACTAGAAGTTCTCTAGCTCATTTTAGCACAAGTTACAGAACAGGCGCACCACATTCATGAAGTCCATGTTCTCACCTTAAAGCAGATTCAAAGTAATACGAAAAACAGATCAACTGACAATAGAGAAAGAGAGAACTGACAATATTGAGTACCTTTACTGACAATAGAGAAATAGAAAACTGAGTACCTTGTATATACCGGTTACTCTCTTTCCCTCATTCTGGATTCTGTACTCCAAAAGAAAACTAAACTGAGAATGTTCAGTAAGTAGTTTCTCCCATTTAAGCTAGCACAGAATTAGGCAAAATCTGGATGCTGACACCAGGGTGACATTCCCAAAAGAAAGCTTTGATCAAGAACATTGTAAAGAATGTTGTTACACATAATTGTTGTTAATCTAAAAGTTAAAAACAAACAATCTTGTCATAACACATCACAACTACAGCTGTCATACTGCAAATTTTTATAGAACATATAGCTGTAATTTCATGTATACACCTACCCCACTTCTACTATATCAAAGTCACCATTAATGAATATCTCCCTGGGCTTATCTTCTTGCTAGAAATGTATGTGTGTAATATTTAACTCTGTGCTATCACTGCAGATTAAAAAAAATAAAAAATATTGACTGAAATCCTCTTTATGCACAAAGTAAATTAAAGACTATAGCCCTAGAACAAAGGAGTGTTAATATCTGATGCTTCTCTCAATCTACTAATGTTAGAATGAGATGTTTTAAGTCCTTTTTAAGTTAGGAGACTAGCCAGAAACATCAAGATAGTCTCTTGATTTTAAATTATCTCCTACATTGCATGTGTTATATATCTACAAATAAATTGTATTTCAAATCTCTTAAATTGGCTGTCTGCCCCTAACAAGCTCACACTTGTCCCTTAAGACAGTAGCAATTTCTTACCATGCCTAGAAAAACTAGCAATGAAGTTAGATCAGGAGTCAGATGTTAATTACTTAACAGTTAAAGTCTGCTAGATGCGTACATAGCTGGGAAATGCAAAGCAAAACAGTACTTGTTCTGAAATGGCCTTTTATAGTAGGAAACACTTGTCCAGAGAAGAAAAAACACAATACACTGAACATCTGAGCACCCAGCCTCCGTGATTTTGTGTAATAAAATATTGTTACCATGGATGTAATCTTATAAACTTGTCAGGGACAAAGCACATATTGTGGAGACAGAGTGATTCTTCAAGTAGCAGAGTTTAACTGAACTATTTTTTAAATGGGAAGGTTTAAACAAACATCCTTGCATTTAAATATAATCTAATCACACTTCCATCTAATTTTTTAATTTATTGTAACCAACACCAAAGATTACTGTAAAACTAGAAAACAAATTTTAATAGTGAACTTCACAACATTTTGTTTAGTCTCATTTTCTTTTACCATTGTGTGAAAAAGCTATGAAATTTAGATAAGAAAATGTGATACTAAAGACCGCAAATTATGTTAAGGGGATCCAGAGACAAAGTCAGTAAGAAACTCAAATCTGCTACTCTAAAAACATGCAGAGCTTTAGACATGAGATCTTGAACAATATATAGCTCTCAACAGCATCTAAGTAATATTACTAAAAACTCAAGGTAAGTCTTAAGTATCAGTCATCCTTAACTCTCGATATCTAAATCTAGTACAAGCTCTACTACCTATCATTTTTCTAGATGACGTGTTGCTTCTTATGCAATCAAAGTTTGACAGAAGATAAATCTGTCAATGTATACTACAGCTGTACTGAAATTTTTGCGAAGAATTTGAGGGTTTTCAAGATTTGCATTTCTGCAATTTTAAACAAATACCTGAACACTAAGTTCATCATGAAAAAACTCTAAAAATAATGCAGACTAATTAAAATACTGCATTTCAAGGATTATATTAGTATATTACATATAAGAACGGCCATACTGGTCAGACCAAAGGTCCATCCAGCTCAGTATCCTGTCTGCTGACACTGGCCAATGCCAGGTGCCCCAGAAGAAGCGAACCGAACAGGTAATGATCAAGCAATCTCTCTCCTGCCAGCCATCTCCACCCTCTGACAGAGGCTAGGAACACCATTCCTTACCCATCCTGGCCAATAGCCATTAATGGACTTAACCTCCATGAATTTATCTAGCTCTTTCTAAAACCCTGTTATAGTCCTAGCTTTTACAACCTCCTCAGGCAAGGAGTTCCACAGGTTGACTATGCGCTGTGTGAAGAACTTCCTTTTTTGTTTTAAACCTGCTGCTCATTAATTTCATTTGGTGGCACCTCGTTCTTATATTATGGGAACAAGTAAATAATTTTTCCTTATTCACTTTCTCCACACCACTCATGATTTTATATACCTCTATTATACCCCCCCCCCCCCCAAAGTCTCCTCTTTTCTAAACTGAAAAGTCCTAGTCTCTAATCTCTCTTCATATGGGACCCGTTCCAAACCCCTAATCATTTTAGTTGCCCTTCTCTGAATTTTCTAATGCCAGTATATCTTTGAGATGATACCACATCTGTACACAGTATTCAAGATGTGGGCATACCATGAATTTATATAAGGGCAATAAAATATTCTCCATCTTATTCTCTATCCCTTTTTTAATGATTCCTAACATTGTTTGCTTTTTTGACTGCCACTGCACACTGTGTGGATGTCTTCAGAGAACTATCCACGATGACTCCAAGATCTCTGTCCTGATTAGTTGTAGCTAAATCAGCCCCCATCATATTAAATATATAGTTGGGGTTATTTTTTCTAATGTGCATTACTTTACATTTAACCACCTTAAATTTCATTTGCCATTTTGTTGCCCAGTCACTTAGTTTGGTGACATCTTTTTGAAATTCTTCACAGTCTGCTTTGGTCTTAACTACCTTGAGCAGTTTAGTATCGTCTGCAAACTTTGCCACCTCACTGTTTACCGCTTTTTCCAGATCATTTATAAATAAGTTGAATAGGACTGGCATAGCATTTTATCAAAATAGTTTCATAATAAAGTTGTTTCATTTTAAAAAATGTGAAAAGGGACATATCAACATTCACAGCTTGACCTCTGTTTTTCTCCAAGACAAAGTTTCTGAGAAATAGTCCCATATGATTCAATTTGGCCAGAACTGCATTTTCTGGCAAAAAAAATGTTGAAGTTCTTTTGACCAGCTCTAACATACCAGTCAATAAACTTATCTAATATATAAAGGAGAATGTTTGTAAGTTTGTGTGCTAATAACTTGGACACTATAAGAGCTACCGCAACCAAACTTAGCATGGGATAACCTTTCATCCAGGAGAAGGTTTTAAGGTACTTTTGGACCCGGTCAGGCCCATGCTTAAGCTGTAAAAATCAAAAAGTAACCCGCTGCGCAGCATGGGCAACCCTACCCACCCTAGGTCCCATGCCCGCCACCTGCGGCCCCCAGCGCCATCTGGGACTCACCCCCTCCTACCCTCAAGGTTACATAAGTGACCCTCTTCCCCCCCGCGCTGGCACGCAATGCCCCGACCCCCACGCGTACAACCGCTCGGACACCTGCCCTGCCCCCCACAGCACCTGCAGCCCCGTGCGTGAGCTGGGGCGCCCCTCCCACATGTAGCCCCCCCTCCACCTGGGGTCATACCTCCCCCCAGGATGACGTGGACCTATATTTTAATCCCTATAGAAATCAGTGCAACTTCTCTACCATTCAAAACAAGATAATGGACTACTGTTTTTCTACATTTTGTTCCTCCGGTTTCCCGAGAAACGCTGGGCAACTCCAGCTAGTATTAAATAAAAATGAACAACTATCCTTAAAAAGCTCGGTCAGCAGTTCTGAATCAGAGAGACCTATGCTGGTAACAACTTTTAGCAATTCTAATAATTTTTAACCAGCAGAATTAAGTAATGCAATTGGCTTAATGTGTTCTTCCTGCAATGCAGACCCTCTTATACTGTCATAATTGCTTCCACACATGGGAGTTACACCCCTTTAACTATGACAGTCAGGGCAGCCAACAGAATTGTAGGGTGCCTGGACTAGGTTGGGGGGGGAACCTGCTCCACACCCCCAGGGGTGGTGCCCCAGGCAGAAGGGGTGGGGCTGAAGGCGATTTTCACCCAGCCAGCACTTCAGCACTTCCTGGCCTGTACTGCCCAGGGATCTGATTAGGGATGCAAATGACTAGTCTGCTAGTTGACTATCCAATAAGCAAATGGTTATCTGATAGTCAACACGCTAGTCAACTAGTCATTCCCCTCTGCCCCCCTTTGCTGCTTCTATCAGAAAGAGGTAACAAGGCGGAGGGTGGGGAAGGGGGTGCTTAAAAGTGGCAGCACCATGTGGAGCTCGGGGCCACATGGGGAGTCCCCAGCTGGCTCCGGGCTGCACGCAGCATTTCAAAGCAGCAGCACTGCATGGAGCCCAGGGGTCAGCTGGGAACCCATGCAGCGCTGCCACTCTGAAATGCCGCAGGGAGCACAGGATCAGCAGGGAACTGCTTGAGTCCCTCACTGGACCTGTGAGTCCCTGCAGCACTTTTGCCTTTGAAGTGTAGCAACAGCCCTTGCATTATCATAGAAAAATAGCCCTTTTTATTGAAACACTATGTGGCCACATGGTCTGGTGCCAAAATAGGAATATGCATGCTGCAGTTCAGGAAGCTACTTACTGCAAAACCATCCACTATACGTCCTGCACATTGCCCAGAATCATAGTCCTGTGTAGCAAGAGGCAATTAATCACCTAATACATTTGCATGATAACAGCTCTCCATGTTAGATTTCCTGACTGACCAGTAGCAATCTGGCCCTGGAAGTTGCCACAGTGAAATCACTACTTCTTTCTTAGCTGTCAGCGGGGCTCTCATTTTGTGGTCCTTGAGCAAGTTCAGCACACTGGTCTTGGAATGTGGCTTTATGCATCCAAAAGCTCTGTAGACACCGCTAGTCATCCCAAACCTGCATGAGAATGTGATCCCACTAATCAGTGCTTATTTCCTGGGCCCAGAACCAGTGTTCCATCATTTCTAGCTATTCCATGAATGAAACCAACAACTCTGAATTGTTTCTTTCTATACACCCCCCCCCCCCCATAGTGATCAAAGCTCCAAGGAATTGTCATGTTCCTCGCAGCTCTGCAAATACTGCAGGATCACTACAGTACAGAGCTGCATAGGCTTCATGCTTCTGCCAAATATAACAGATGGTGGGGAGAGACACACAGGTTTGCGCAGACTTTGAAAAGGTGCAAAGTATTGTGAGATTAGGATGTGAAACGTTAATCAGTTACTGGGCAAACAGTCTTACCATCATGCTTACCAATTTAAAACAGGAAGAGCAGGCCCTAGAAAGTCACCCTCCCCTGCCTGTGGGGATGGGATCCCAGCCCTCCATGGTTAACTGGTTAAACAGGTCACACATCACTTCCGTTACCAGTGCACATAAAATTTATTCCACCCATGGACCGAAATCAGAGGGAACATGAGGACATGCACCACCAACAAGGAGCGAAGTGTGCACATGTACAAGTAATGTATTAACTGCAATGGTTGTATGCGGACATAAGTTAGGTAGACAATTTAGTAGTTGAGACTTTGCCTCTCTGAAGACGCTAGCTAAGCTGACAGGAGGGCTTCTCACATTGGCATAGCTAATCTACCTCCCCAAGAGGTGGTACCTAGGTCAAAGAGAAGCCATCCCAGGAACATAGCGCTGTTTACACTGGGAGCTAGTTTGGTATAACTGCATTGTTCATGGGTGTGGATTTTCCACATCCCTGAGCGATGCAGTTACACTGACAAGCTGGTGCAACTAAATATTTTAAGTCTAAATCTTCTATTTACCTTCACCCATTTTGTCCATCCTTGGCATGAGCTGTCTCTCCTCCCACCTACCATATTTTCCCTTTTTACTAAATCCAACTTCAGAACAAAACAAATCCCATTATAATTAGAAACCATAAGATATAGTTTACCCTATGTAGACAACCTCATTTAATATATGTAAGCTATGCAGGCCTTCACAGCCCAAAGTCTAAGATCTTTTTTGGTTTAAGCAGTAATACAATACAAGTCCTTACCTACAAGTAGTTTTCTAATTTTCTAGTGATTTGAAGGATTTGGGCAGACCCAAATGAATGAGGAGGTGAAGACCTTTTACTTGGAGCCACTGCTTTCTTTTTATCCTTGGATTTGAAATCAGTTAGGATGGGAAGTGAGTTTGGCACAATTCAGGTCCAAAGTAAACTAATCAAATGTCTGGACAAAATGGACAGATTAAACTGTTTTTTTCCCTTAAAGAAAGATAAGCCTCAAAAGTAAGAGTTGCAACTTGCTGGCAGGATAACTAATGCCTAGAGTGCATCCACACTGGAAAGTTTTGTTTTAAGAAAAAAAAAAAAGTACTAAGCATTGATGCAAGAAATGGGTCTTCCCAAATACTCAGTTTGCCTATTTTTTTCCATTTAGGGAGAAGTGTTACCACCAACTTCAAATTGTCTTAAACTTTAACTGCAAGCAAAATATATACCTGATATACCCATTTTAATTTGATTACAGTCTTGAAAGTGTAAAGTATGCCCATGTTAATGATGAAGAAACTGAGGCACAGAAATGAATGCACTCACTATGGCAACAGGATACTGGCAGATATAAATACTCAGGTCTCCAAACCTCCTTAGCCAAAGCAGTTTAAAGACAATACCACACACAGAGGCACAACTACACACAATACTAAGAAACACCACTAAAATAAAACCCACTGTGCTTAGCCAGGCCAACATGGACAACAGGAAAGTAAAATATGAGCATGACACAAGATGTAAAACTATTACTGACTTTCCTTTTGATGGAATTTTAAGAAGTTTCATATCAATAGTTTTCCAAACTGACAAGTTGCTGTTACTGCAGGAAACTACAAAGTATAGCTGGTCTAAAAATATCAGACATCAATTCCATGAAATGCAGTCATTTTACCATCTATCAAACGGACATAAGCAACTTAATTCAGTTATAACTGTAGCTTATTCACTACATTATACAACATGCATTCAGAGCTTTGTCAATTATATTGCTCAATGTCTTTTAGATTCCCATGGGTTACAAATTAAGACTGAATGATGCAAACACACAATTTCAAACATTAACATGATTAACAAAGAAGTATCTTGCCACCTAAATACGTTCGTCAACACCAAAACCATTAGTTTATAAAGCATTCTCTGACTGTCATATTGAAAGCATTGAAAACCAAATAATCCAAACCCCTCCATCACCAATCACCACATGATGTAATCCAGGGTTGGGCAATAATATTTGATGGCGGGGCACTCAATTTTGGTGAGTGGTCAAGGACCACACTTTTCTATGGAAGGGGCATGGGATCTAGGATGAAGGTTGGGTGCAGAAGGGAGCTTGGGGTACAGGAGAGGGAGAATGGATGAAGGAGGGAGTTGCGCCCTGGGGCAGAGGATTGGGGTTCAGGATCCATGAAGGCGGAGGGATTCAGGAGAGGATTCTGACATGGAGAGGCGTGCGACCAGGATGCAGAGGGTTTAGGTAATGACCTAGGGCAGGGGATTGGGGGGAGCAAAGGGTGTAATAATCCAGGGAGCAGGTATAGGTGCAGGAGAGGATTCTTGCCTGAGGGAGGGGTATACAAGGGAGTGCAGGGTTTGAGAAGCAGTTGTACAGGGGGTGGTGAACTGGTGCAGGGAGTTGGGCTAGAGGAGGGGGTGTGGTGCCAGGTGCTAGCTGTGGCTGGGAGGCACTTACCAAGGCAGCTCCCAACTAATTCAGTGGGACACTCAGGTGCAGCCCCAGGCCACTGCTAGGGCCACGTGCCTCTCTGCACCACATACTGGGGAGTGTTGAAGTCGGGGGGGGGGAGGGGGTCTCTGTGCACTGCCTCCACCCCAGCATAATCACCGCCACTCCCTCAGCTGGTCTCTGGCCAATGGGAGTTACGATTGTGCTGGGGGCAGCGACAGTGTGTGAAGTCTTCCCCCTCCCACAGCAAAGAGCATGCAGTGCCTAGAGGCACATGGCCCTTGCAGCTGAAAAGCATTAGAAGAATATTGTATGAGACCAGTAGACTGAAAACTAAATATGAAAGTCCAGATCACAGAAAAGTTGGTATTTCTGGAAACTTCTTCTAATATTTCAAAATCTCCTCAAGAAAGCTTTATTTATCATAATCTATGTCCCAACTTGCACATTTCTCCTACTTTTAGGCAAATAGCTTTTAAGACGAAAAATTTCCATTTAGTCCCATTTTACTCTACATATTTGATGAAGCATTGTGCAGATTTTGCTGGAACAGAAAAGGTATACCAGTTACTAGGTATTTTTCTAGTGACCATGCAGAAGGGAAAGAATGAGGATTTAAATATGGCACCCAAAGTAGCCCTTTACTCCTAAGGAGTAGTCTTACATGCAAAGAACTTATTAGTAAGAAAAGTGATACAAAGTTCTTAAATGCAACCTAATAAAAGTAGGTTTTCAATATGGTAGAAAAGAGTAACCCATTTCTGTATTACAATAGTGAGACCATTTTAACACATTAAGGCTACCTGAGACATGCAATCATAGGGTCTCAGGTACAGAAGCCTAACTCACACTCTTGAGTTGCAAGTGCATAATGGATGTCTTTTTTGTGGGGGTCGGCTGTTATGGTTTGATTTTTATGTCCAGAATGAAGAGCAGCAAGGGACAATTAAGACTGAGCAGCAAGGATGAATTTATTCTGAAATAGCAATCTTCATGTTGAAACCAAGTGGAGCCTTAAAGTCTTTCCTGCCAAGGGCATAAAAAAAGCCTTTATACCACTGCACTCAGAATTGGGAAGTGGAATTGCCAGTCAACTAGTAAAAGCCAAGACCAAATCAAAAGAGCTATCTGGTTCAAGGGTCCCACAGATGTTAGTGTGTAGGTAAGTTTGTTTTTTAATATTGTGCAGGTCTTTTACTGATGGACTAATTAGAGAATGAACAGCTTTTTTTTCCTGTTCTCCTGTTTTACTTGAAAAGTGTAGTGTTGCCACATTTCATAACTGCATGGGACCGAACACTGAAAATGCCAACTATGCAAATCTAAAGGCATAGCGAGCAACATCCAGACTGGATCTTTAGAGTTCAACATGGTGACTTCCCTGATGATGCAATTTATAACTCAGTTTAGGCCAAACAGCTAGAGAGGTAGAAAAGCCACACATCTCATAGGTAGGAATTGCAGCAGATTGAAGACAATGCACTCGGGGGGAGTGCATTGTGTCTATTTTCAGATCTAATGACAACAGTATTTCAAAACATTTAAATAACTTGTCACTCTGTTTAGTCATCTTTTGGGCAAAGAGTGGTGTGTACAAGGGAGGAAAACTGAAAAGGAAGCCATGGAGAATTACTAGATTCAGTTCTGAACTGCTAATACTTCTATTGCAAGGACATGACAAACTTGAAAAGGGTGCATACCTTTTGATCTCCCAAACAAAAAGTATAACTTTTCTATTTTATTCCTACCCTCTAATTCTTTGATTCAATTTTATGGGGAGAGGAGGGGAAGAGAGAAAAATCTAAAATGTATAACCTCATTACATTATTTAACCTCACTGCAGTCACCAACGATTAACACAATTTGTTCAGTTATTTGTTCTTGGTTTAAAAAAAGTTTGCTAATTTTTTCCATCCATCTCCTGAATTTTAGATTTTAAACATTCATTAGTGTAACATCAGACAGCATCGTCTAGAAAGGATTAATTGATCATTTCAAACCACATAATTTGAGATCTTATGCAATATTTCTCAATGTTAAACTAGCCTAAATAATTCACTGTAGGTCAGAGATAACTGCATTATAAAATTGCACATGCACTACTTAGATACAGAAATATCCAGTATATCAAATATTGAATGAATGAGCAGAAATATTTACTGTATAAAGAAGGCCTAAGGAGTCATGCATGCTTTTGCATAGCTTTGAAAAATCTGACGATATTTTCAAGTTTCAGAGGGATAGTCGCGTTAGTCTATTTTCGCAAAAACAACTTCAAGACTAACAAATTTGGGCATAAGGTTTTTTGGCATGGTGAAGCCACAAAAGCTTATGCCCAAATAAACTTGTTAGTCTTTAAGATGCCATAGGTCTCCATTGTTTTAACTATGTTGCATTATCTACAGATTACTACTTTGCATCACTCCTCATTCCGTTAATGTAAGTAGGCACTTCTCTCAATTTTAACGTTGGTTAGTAAGTGTGTAAACCAGTGGCACTCAAGTGTATGCAGCTGAAGACACCACATCAATAGCAGTTTAAAGTTAGTTTCTTGACAACTCAATTTTGAAGATGCTGGCATTTATGCATCACAATTTCTCTTCCTTTTACATCTATGCCAGAACATTAGAAAATACTGCTAATTCAGACACTTTGGGTTTGCTCTTCATTTACAGGTCTGATAATTTTGTGGAAGTCCATCTACTGATGGGCATATCGCTTCATGTGAAAAAAACATCCTTCCAAAAGGATTTTTAATGCAGTGTTTTCAGAGATATAGTACTCGTGTTAGACATCTTAGTTACAAGACTGAAGAAACACCGTAAAAACACTTCACAATTAGGCCCGAAAAGGAAACTACAAGCCATGTTTTCAGTCACACTGAAGAAAACACCTTCAAAGAAAAGCCCCTCATCCTGAAGGAAGCAGTTGCTGAAAAGCAAAATATGGTTCCCCACTTGCCCAAGTCACACACAGACACAAGAAGGCTACAAATGCCAGCCATGAAAGAATGCACCACAAACATCAGCATTTATTCATTTTGAATTTTTTAGCATTTGACAAAAGACCCAGCTCACCAGCTTTACTTTGTTGTTTTCCTAGACTTAAACATTACATATTTAAACATTGTCAGAACTTACTAAGTAGTCGGCATTCATGCACAACTAGAAAACATCCTTAATTTATTTAAACCAGAAATGCATTACCAGTAATGTATTAACATCTTTCACTACTAAATATTAAAAAAGTTGAAATTATTGAAAAGTTCATCTTTGAAATGTTAACTTCACAGCAGACAAACTACTAGTTGGCTCACATTTCAAACAAAATGGGAAAAGCAAGGTTCATGCTAGTGGTTAGTGTACATTTTGCCCTAGCACTACTGAAGGTTCACGGCTCACCTTGGATCATGTTTAATAAAAAGCAAAGTGCATACAGAAATTTACAACAGTTTTAAGGACAAAAAAAATGGTCCTACTCATGTGGTCCCAACAATTAACTCAAAAGTCTATGACAAATACCATGAGCTCCGATGAGCTGTTTATAAATACTTTAGATTAAGTACAGATATTGAAAGAGTTCGTTTGAAATCTTCAAAAAAAATGTTCCTGTTACTCCTCAAATGGTGCTTGTTATAGCTTAACATTTCTGTTAAACACGTGCGTTGAATTACTTGTTATCCAAGCGTAGCAGCTGCTCCTTACCATTTATTGTTAATGACTTTAACTGGCCATCTTCTTCAACTTCCACTCTCTCTTGTCCATTCTCAACAATTCTGTAGGACAAAATCCATTTAAGCACAACTGTAAAGCAATTTCAATATGATCAAAGTACACCACACATGCAGATGTTTATATAATGAAATACTGTGCCCAAGTCTAGGGCTAGTACTTGGCTGATACAACTGCAGTAAGTGATCACATTCAACAGTAGGGATCACAAGTAGAAACTTCTCTTCCAACCCACTGAAAAGCCCTTCTGGAAGTGACTAACTCCCACCACTCCCGTGTATTATACTGAAGTGTTATAGGCAGCATTGTAACATTTGCTGCAGCTGAAGAGGCACTACATTAGTGACGGGCAGCCTGTGGCTCATCAGGGTGACTGGATTTTCAAGCCACAAGACATTTTGCTGATATTGACTGTAGGTCTCTGAGACCCCTCTGCCTTCAGGCATTGTCCCCAACAGCTCCATTTAGCCAGGAACGGCGTACCACAGTCACTGGGAGCTGTGGGAGTCAACATCAGCAAAATGTCTTGTGTCCCGCAATAAGATTACGCAGGTTGCCTGCCACTGCACTGCATCCTCCATAATCCCAATTCTCCTCTTTGGTTGAAGTTTTTTCATCTCTCTCCTTTTCTCCCCTCCCTGCCATGCAAAAAGCATCATTTGCGATTCGTTTGTGTGTTGCAGTTAAAAGCAGTAGTCGGGAACTGCAGCAATTCAAGTTCAGGCAGCTGTGTTCAGCAGATTGTGTGTTTACATTTTCCTCATAATGTTAAATTACATTTAACTAGTTAAGCAGCATGAAACAGCATGCGCTTAACGTGACCAAGTTAAGGTTCAAACACATCATTAACTTTTGCATCTCGACTGGTTTTCACAGGCAATCTTGATGTTGCACATGAGGTTTACCCCCCCCATTGTTAAATATTTAATTTTGGTTTTGAAAAGCAGTCCATTTTATCCCCTTGCTTATAATTGTTTGTTTAAAGCACAAGTGTAGGCAATATTTAGGGGTGGTTATATTAATACTATCCATAAGTAACCTGATTTGAGGGTACAGAAATATGAAATGAAAAACTTCTGCATAAGCCAAATTGATAGAGGTCTATTCTGATGACAGAGGAAGGAACTACTCAGTAAAGAATCTCAAAAATAGTTGTAATAGTGGTTAGGAGAAAGTTGCTATCTGTTTTCTCCAAAGAAGACTGTCTGCTCTGTCAACATGGACAGGGCTTCTTTGTTTTTAAAATTATAACTACACCCACATTTCAGAGATCACGTAGCAAGATCACGAACTTCTTGCCACAGCACACAAGATGGTAGTCTTTCAAAAGGATATCATGCAAACATCACCCCTTTTCTCAGAGTGCCAGTTATGCTAAGCACAGTACACCTGTGTTCCATATGTTGCAATGGCTTCCTGCTTGCAGGAGCAATTCATTGTTATTTTTACTAGTCAAAGACAAAAAAAATCCTGTCCATCCCACAACTTAACACTGGTAACAAGTTTGTGGCCTGAGTAATTTAAGCATAATTTGTGGACAGTTACTACTTGGTTAACTACCATGTCAGCTAACAGCATTTTGCCTCCTGCACTGAAATAACCTTCTTCCCGTAAGCAGTTAATAATGCTTGTTTGTTCGGTGCATAGAATCTTCCAGTGACCTTCCCCAGCAGAAGATGTGAGTGATGCCAGTAACAGGTTTAAACACTCACTTTATCTGCAGTTTTATTTTGGTGTTTATGGAATTATTTATCTGTGTGGTGGATTTGCTAATAAAGGGACTTGACTTCAACTGTTGGTGTCTCAGTTTAACACTGGTAATCTTTCTGATGCAACAGCTGTTCAAGAAACTAAACCCTTATCCACTACAGGTTGAACCTCTCTACACTAGCAACCTTGGGACCTGACCAGTGCCTAATGAGAGACTCTGCCAAACCATGGGAGGTCAATATTGTCTAGCAGTATTACCAACACTTCGCACTGCTTACTGGGCTCTTAAAAGACATTTAGCTCTAATTTACCCCTAAACTGCAGCACAGAATACTAAGACACAAGTCTGGTGGCTGTAAATAAATTTTATGGAATTGTGGGAAACTTGCCCACACCCATAGTAAGTGGACATCCAGCTAACTAAAATCATTCCGGACCAAAGATGTTGCCGAACCGCAGAAGTTCAACCCATACTGCCAAAGAAGTTCACCAAAACACCAATCAGGCTATACAGGGTACTGCTGTCATGGGTTTTCCCCACTTTTAAATAAACGCTTGACTGTAGGATATTAAGCACTTTTTTCCCAACTCGTGCAGGCTTACACATATTGTAGCAGGGCATCATCCTGAAAAGAAAAGAGACTCAAAACAGATCTATCATTACAATTCACACAGAACTGGAGATTTAAGTTACACAGTACAGGACACCTAAATAGTAAGGGTAAATAGAATTAGTCAATATTTTTTGAATAACTTTTTTTACAACATTTAACTTGTTTATATCATTGTTACCTCTTTGTAGTAATTTTTCTGCCATTAACTATTTTTGTAGAAGTTGATACGGATTTGAAGCTACCCATCCCACTGCCACCAAATGACGTAGAAGAGAACGAAGTAAGGCCCCCATGTCCCAGTGAACCAAATGAAGTAAAACCTGGAGGGTGGAGAAGACATGGAAAGTATTCAAATAAAGCAATGTAAAGAATTTCTAATGAAATTATGGTATCTATATAATATGTGCACATGCACAAAAGCAAAAATATATCAGCTAATAAGCTTCAGCAATGGGTCAGACAGTGTAACTCCTCCTACTGTAGGAAAGATACTAGAGAAGCAACTGCCAAATTTGTTTTTTCCCTAGCTGGTCTGCTGGACCATCAAATTACCGTCTACTAATTCTAGCTCCCCAATTTCAGATACCCAACAAGTCCAGTAACTCGGTAATTACTACTCCCACTGACTAAGTGGAGCTGTGAAAACAAGGCCTCTAACATTGAACTAGACCAGTGGTTCCCAACCTGTGGTCCATGGACAGTAATGCAGGGGGTCCGTGGAAAGTTTAAAAAATAAGGATCAGGCTCACTGTGGGGGGCTCAAGCCTTACTTTTTTCTATTCCTTTTCTTTTTCTCCCCCAG
This sequence comes from Pelochelys cantorii, assembly GCA_032595735.1. Classification (NCBI taxonomy): domain Eukaryota; kingdom Metazoa; phylum Chordata; order Testudines; family Trionychidae; genus Pelochelys; species Pelochelys cantorii. Next base: position 242,333,244 of record CM064327.1, read on the forward strand.
GGAGGGGTTTATGAAATTAATAGATTGAAAAGGGGTCTGTATGCTTGAAAAGGTTGGAAACCACTGAACTAGATTCCAATAATTGAGAGCACAAAGGAGTCCATAATCTTGTTAAAAAAAAGGTGTAGTGTAAGCCTTTAGAGATCTAAAAAACATTGAAAATACCCCCTAAGTAAGGCAAGTAACAGCAATATAGAAACTGACATACTGAGAGGTTAAGAGTTGGCCAGTGTAAGGACATGAATAAAAGACCAAGCAGAAGAATAGATTCAAATTCCTTTTGATAGGGCTTATTTCCTTTTTTTATAAGACTTTAGATAGAACAAATACTCTACAACACTGTGGCTCTATTGAAACTAAGGGACTCTACAGTGAAATGTAACAGGCTTCAATTTCTCAAACATGCCGTACCAACTTATTGCAGAGAAACTACTTCTGTAGCAATATTATATTTGGCTTTAAGGTTGATTTAAAATATTTACCTGTATCAAATGAAGAAAAACCACTCCCAAATGCAGGGAAACCACTAAATGCAGAAAAAAATGGCCCACCACCTCTGTTTCTGTTCCCACGTTGACCTCGGCGATTTCCAAATAAGTCCTCAAAAGGATCTTCTACAACAAAAAACAGACTTTAATAGAGGACATGAAAGGGATCAGTTTTATTCAGTAGTTATCTTTAATAACTATGAGGACTTTCAGTAGAGAAGGAAGTTTCTTTGCGCTGTCCTCTGAAGCATCTGGTACTGGTCACTGCCAGACAAGATCTGAGCACAGGTCTGATTCAGTACAGCAATTCTGCGTTCTCTTGAGCCCTGTAAAAGACCATTATCATCTCTCCCATCCACCCAGCTGTTTTTGGCCTCCAGAACTTTAGGAACTATTATTAAAGTAAGGGTATGCTAAGAATAAAGTCCTGCTTCCTTGATTCTGTTCCAGTTTGCAAGTAACTAATAAATATGTTATTATTAGAGAAGCAGGAAAAAACATGAAGAAATTCACTTTTCAGCAGAGAAATGTGTTCCACATGAATTATACTATATAAGTAAGCCTTACTACTTATTCAATAACTATATGGTTCATATATGCACACACACAAATCCATGTTTTGTAGCAAATTCACATAGATTAGATCGTTCTTATCAGTTAACATTTGGGTATTTAAGAATTTGTCTCCTCCTTACATGGCCATTAACTACAAAGAACACTTTGCTTTAACCATGGTATCAAGACATGACAACATTTTTGGTTCAGAAAGGGAACAATTTGCATGCTGTTCAACATTAGAATGTCAAAATATCAAAAGTTACTGCAAGAAAAGCCCTTTTCTCTGTAAAATCTCTCTCTCAAGTGGAGTTGTGATTATTAAATTTGATTCAATCCCTAAATAATCTAAGATTTCTTGTAGAATTTAATTCAAGATTTATTGGATGGCCATTACCACCAGAACTCTGCTTAAGACAGGCTCAACATATGCTAGTGTTCCATTAAGTCTGTAATGTAAAAGGTATTGGAAACAGGAAATTAAAATAATCAATTTTAAGGGATCTGCAAACGTTTTAGTTTAAGTTTACTAGTTTGAGGATTAGATACTTAATATCTTAAGAGGAAATTCAGATAAGAACTTTTGGGAAGAAAAGAGGGTTGAAGGCAGTGCTTAATTGTTAATATAAGAGGTGCTGGGCTCAAGGACATTTTTTTTTACAACTTTCATACCTGATATAGCAAGCCCAGAGGTGCAGAGGTTCAGGCCATGCAAGCATTTCCCTGAATTAAGGACCAGCTGAACTCAAAATCCTGTAGCTGAATTAAATAAAACTGGCAGGCCACTTGTTCTATTCCCTGGAACAGATATGGGGTTTTTTTCCCTTTTATGGTTAGTCTCTGACTAGTGTGTTATAATCAGTAACGATGGAATACCTATATGGAAGTTATTACTTTATAGAAAGTTACAGAAGAGGTGTCCAGATAAAAGGGAAATTTCACTAGAATATTATAAGTATAAGGAAACCTAAGTTTGAGTTTTACATCATACTAGCATAGCATCAGCATTTGTACAAAACCATGATTTACACAATACAATGTGCCATTAAGGTAGGGATCTTTAATTCTGAATGCAAGTTATTTTGGATTAAAGTTCTCACTGCAATAGAATTGTACAAGACCCTGTACTATACCACACAGGACACTGACAACATTTACAAAATATTTTACAAGTCTGGGTTAGCTACAGAACAGTTTTAGACATGTTTACCAGGTCTGTAATTAAGTGTTATTGAAAAACATAACATTGCAAAAAAAAAAAAAAAAAAAAAAAAAGAGTTTAAAAGTGACCAGTAATAAGTTATTTTCTAATTTATGAGGTCTGTAATACTTTCTTCAACTATAGAACTTTCTTATTCTAAACCAAATCTGTCTTCATGTTTCAGAGAATGGGTTACTTCTCAATACAAGGATAATAACTATATTCTGAATCCCACTGAAGGCAATAGCTGAAGTTAAGCATGTCCTTGTGTTCCTGAATCTGGGCCATTGTCATTTTCAGACAATTCATAATAAAATCAACTTGTAATTCTAGTTGGTACAATGGTTAAGTGAAAAATCAGAGACCTACAGCAGGTTCCCTTCCTCACCTCCCAATTAAAATCCAATTCCAGACTAAGTTGGAAGATAGATCACCAAGAGCTAGAGAAATAACATTACAAATAAAAACAGCTAAGAACTGAAAGGAAAGATGGGATTTTTAAGTCACACCTTAAACCTCTGCTTGTTTTACTTACACCTACTTAACATGCATGACAAGTTAAATTTTGAATAAAGGAAGCCTTTGCTGGCACTCTAATATTCTTACCCCCATCAAATATGATTAAGAACTCAAAAATCTCTTGCACATCTCACTGGTCCTCCAACAAAACCAGAGACAGACCAGACTTTTAATTTGTGAGGTAAAATTCAGGCAGTGTTTTTCCTCCATCAAAATGCTTTTAGCCCCTTTTCTCCATGTTAAAACATTCAGGTATTTTTAAATCTCAATTTTAAAAAATCCTTTGTAGATCACCTTTAACATCAAACGTGCATTAGCAAATCTTAGGACCAACTCTCAACATAAAAAAATGTTACTGGCCAAGTCATCATACACTTAGAGTAGCTATTTCAAAACTAGCATAGAAGAGTTTCTCAGTCTAGCATATTAGCTAGCAAATAAAGCCATTGCAGTTAACAGTGGTATAGTCCAATTTATTCCTGCTAGTTAGAGAATGACTCACTCATGAGTTATGAAGGTCATTCACTCATGCATACAAGTGATCTATATTATATTACTGCCACTATTATGCTTTCTATTTATAGTGCAGCTTATGTTCAGTTACCTGGTATTAAAATAAAAACAAAAACACTCATGTCAAAGCTACAATATATATTTTTATAATCTATTGCACTATTGGCTACTTACAAGTGACCTGTGCCACCAGACCCCAATTTTCCTTATTGTGGTCACAACAGCAACACAAGCTAAGAGGAGCCTGAAGGAGATAGACCAAGGGTTGCAACCTTTCAGAAGTGGTGTGCCAAGATTTAGCGTGTACACTTTTATTTACAGATTTGCCTGCCATTGATAATTTTTAAAGTCAATAATACCTCCATTAGTGGCTGAAAAACAATTCTTCCTGCTGCCAGGATCTCTGTATTTTTTTAAATATACTATTTTGATAGTTTTTCTTCTTTCCTCCCTCCAGCTTCGGGTGCCTCAGAACACCACCAGGCCAGTGCACATGGGGGAAGCTGGAGACTGTCATAGAGCAACAGTTTTCCCAGTCAGTACTACGCATTAAGGATGAAATGCACCAGTGATGTGGCCGGCCATCAACCACATTCAGTATTTAAGCCCCAAGTTGGAGGCCATACAGGGGGAGCTATGTGCACCGTAGCCACTTTGCCAAAAGCTCTGCACATATCCTGGGTGCTTCAAAAAGAGTCTGTGCTGACCAGAGGAGGGATCATCAGATCCATATTTAAGTGAACTTGTTAGCTGCAATGTAAGTGGGATGAAGTGGCCACTATTGTAGCATAGAGTGAACAGTAGTCCTGGGAGGGTCTGTTTTGCAGCCTACCACTCTGGTTTTAAGTGGAAAGGTGAATTTTAATTGCCCATGTACATTTCTACATAAGCCAATCAACTCAGGGTTTATGCAGCTTTGTATTAAGTTCAGACACTTAAAAGAAGAAACTCCTTTGCCAGCGCAGGCTGCATCTATGTTAGGGGGCTAGGACAACATGAGTTCCACAATGTAGTTGTAGCCTTACACTCCAGATGGTGCCCCCTCCCTGTGTCGATGTCCACTTTTCCTACTGCAATCCTCCAACTGCCCTGACCTTTGTTCCTCATCCTCCATGCTTAGTCCTCCACTTTCTAATCCTAAGCGTACACCATGCACACTTCACTAATGCCTTAAAATTAACTAAGTGTCCCCAAAAGACACTACATTCTCTAACAAAAAATAAGCATATAAGTTATAAAAACAGAACATGACATGCCTATAACCATGTCGCACATAGTATTTTCTTCCCTTCCTCAACAGCTTCCTTTGCTTTTGTATAGCACCTATGCATTCTTCCATAATACCGAATGATGGCTGTAGTCAGCATCAAGCTACTGAAATTCAACTGTCTTGGAACTCAGACAGTTATTTAAATGTGTGCATACGTAAGCTGTAGTCAAATGTAATTTTATCTTGGTTTCAGGCAGGAATATTGTTAGAAGCCATTAGCAAAGGGAGAGAGATAGTAAAACAAAATAAAACAAAAACCAATACCAATCATTTGAATACTATATGCAGTTCCAGTCACCTCATCTCAAATTATATTAGAATTAGACGAGGTACACAGAAGAGCAAAAGCTATTAGGAATATGGATCAATTTCCATACAAGAAGAGATTAAACACAAACTGTTCAGCTTAGAAGAGAGGTATGACATAGGTCTATACAATCATGCTTCATTAATCAGAATTCACTGAGGGAGTCAAGAAACACGTGGACAGGCACGTTCCAATTTATATAATGCAAGTGGTATTTCAGAAAGCCTTTGACAAGGCCCCTCACCAAAAGTTTACACGCAAAGTAAACAGCAATACAATAAGAGGGAAGGATCTCATAAATGATTAAGAGAAGAAACAATAGGAATACATGCATTCCTCCAACTGTTATATAAATGGCAGTAAATATTTCATTTATTAGCAAAAGTAAAAAGACCTAGTTTGTACGTTATTACTAAGTAAGCTCATAATTCTAAACTACTTTGTCACTTACCAGATATGTCAGTGAATTTGCATGTCATCTTAAATATAAGATAGTACCAATAAACACCTTCCTCCTTTATAAAGCTAGCCCTGTTATCTGCCATTTGAACAGGAAAGCAGCAACAATAAACTACAAGCAGTAATGAAATGGTTTAATATTTGTATTTAACAATTACGCAATGTATGCATGTTTTATTTTAGAAACTGTTCTCTAAAATGAAGATTCTATGTGTGTAGACCTTTTTACTTTAGCTTATTTTTCTATATATTATACTGAAATGAAGTAGTTTCACAGTGTAAGGATGCTGTGGTTAGATGCAAGTTTATATTAATTTTATATTCACAGTATAGGTTGAACCTCTAATCCAACACACTCTGGTCCAGCAACATCCGTAGTCCAGCATGATTTTAGTTATATGTCCACCTATCACAGGTGTGGCCAACTTTCCTACAGTCCCATAACATTTGTTTACAGCCATCAGCCCTGGCTCTCAGTGCTCTGTGCTGTTATTTAGCTCTATTTTACCCCTAAATGTCTTCTAACATCCCTGTAAACAGGAGAAGTACTGGTAATGTTGCTAGACAATATTGACCACACATTGTCTGGCAAATTCCCTGATTCAGGACAGATCAGGTGCCAAGGGTGCCAGATTAGAGAGGTTCAACCTGTAGTTGGAAAACACCACCACTCATCTGTACTCCAATTGCAAGTAACCCCCTTACCTCATGGATCTTATTTAAATGTTGCCAGTATTAAAGTTACCACCACCCTCATGAGGCTTCATTCCTTCAGCTTAAGTAGAACAAACTTCCTACCCAAATGGGGGGGTGGGGGGGAAAAGAGAGGAGAGAATGGTACCTGGGAGAGAGGAGATCTACAGAGCAATTAACAAGATGGTCTCCTATTCAGAAGCTAAGTCTAAAATCCTGACTCCTTTTACTCCTTTCTTCTCTTCCCTCAATAAGCCCTTTTCTTCTTCCTGTAGGTCAACAGGGCTCATCTCCAAAAGAATGGAAATTTGTGTTTTTCATTATTAACAGAGAGAATCCAAGCCTCTCTTGCTTCTTATCAACTAGGGCAAAAGAAATAAAAGCCCTTAAAATCCCCCACTTCCCTCCCCTGTAAAACATTAGAAAACAAGTCCACACGTTTCCCAGGATTTCATCATCTTTCCCCATTTGTTTTACACGTTTTGGTAGACTTGGCACAATCTCTGGGAAATAAGGTGGACTGTCAACCTAGCTAGATCTTTTATATACCTATATAGTGCTGGCATATATGTAAATGGAGGGCAAGGAGAGGACAACAGAAAAATGGGGTCTGATTAAGATCATGAGATGTTGTTGCATGTATCAGTTTCTGGGAAGCCTCATTACTCTAAAACAAATTCACAGTACAAATATCTCCCACTGTACATTAAACTATATAAACTGTACATGTGTACAGTGAACATTTAGTAGACAAGCTTCCTCTGACCCACTAGTTTATTTTTTCCAGATTCCTTTTTCTTGTGCTCCTTTCCCATTCTGGAGTTAATCATAAAAGTCACCTACTGTTTGCAGTAGTCATGTATTAATTCCTCTTCAGCTCCATGAAATAGCCAAGAGACTTCTTGTATCTCAGATCTTGTCTTTAAACAGGTGGAGAATTCTTCTTGCAGTCTTCCAGGTGTCACTCTTCCTGGATCCTCCATGAAGCTCCAGGATTGAAAGGCTCAATACAGGATGTGTTCCCTTTTATGGATTGAAAGGTGAAAGCAGCTGCACTGGCAGAGACTAAATGAGATCCCCAGCACTTTTGGTGAGATCTTTTGTAAGGTCGTAGGTGCATTCATAAGCAAAACAGCTCATTGGCATGATGCTGGCAGGAGAAGTATTTTTAAAACTGCTTTGACGACAGCTTAAGTATTATTTTCTTAAACTCCATGGTAGCCAGAGGCTTTGGAATCTGGTTAAACTGCACCTATTGCTTGTGCTTTTCTCGGTTCATTTTTGGTTCTCACTGTCATGCAACAGACGTTGGAAGAAAGTGATTGTATGCCATACATAGCAATCTAAATTTACTAAAGCAGGATTGTTCTTTGTGTGATTTATTAGTTTCCTCTTTTAGAAAGTACAAAGCTAACTTGATATACTATTTTTAAAACAAATCATATGTTAAGAGAGCATAAACTGACCACAAAACCATCCATTAAATGCCAAACATCAGAGAACAAGAAAGGAGAAGAGGAAAAATGTCCTGTGAAAGTCAAATTACACACATTATGAAAGGATTAGTTTAATTATGATCCATCTCCCTTCCCTTTCCCCGAAAAGCAGCCAACTTACCAAAGAAGTCAAATGAAAAAGGGTCCCTTCCACCAAAAAACTCCCTAAAGACATCTTCTGGATTACGGAATGTGAATCCATATTCAAACGGGCTACCAAAATGACTTCCACCTGCAAAAAACGTAGTGGCATTTCACTCTTCACACTACAGAAGCACAATGTATTTGAATGGTATGTACAAGCTATGTTCTTATATTTTCTAAAATACAGAATTCTAGTTTCACAATAGTTCATTCCTAGCTCAGATGGATTCTAATATATTCTTCAAACACATAATACCGTTAAAACAATATTTTCATGTTAAATTCTCATATTCAGCTAAAAAGCTTTATTGTACCTAAATTACTGTAATCAGTTTTTCAACAGCAAAGAACAATGATTGTCCAATTAGTAAAACATGGAAACAGAGGTCATCTGTAGTTTAAAAAGGTTCAATTTCTTTCCCTCCCTTCTTCTAGATAACACTAAAATTAACAGTAATCTTCAAATTATCATCATTTATGTCCTTCTGCAGGTTTCTAGACATAATTATTAATTACTCCACTATATTTGAAGGTATAGAGTTGACTAACAGCCCTTATTGTCAACGTTAAAAAAAAAATATCAGAGTCCTTTGTCAGTGCTGAAGTCTGGTGCATCTTTACACCCTGAATCAGTATAATCTTGCAATGGTTTATTTGATCACATCACTTGCCAGTTCTTGATTTATGTCAGTGGTTTTCAACTTGTTTTCATGGTCGGACACCCAAAATATTTTGACTAGGAGGGGCAGGGCCCTTTGGAAATCTTAGTCTGCAGACCTTTAGGAGTCTGGGGACCACAGATTGAAAACCACTGACTTATATTATACAAAGACACTCTGACTTACAGTTCGAAAACACAAGATATTTTAGTACTTAAAACTACTTATGATCATAGATTTTCTCAGAAGAATTTGGGAAGAGTTTCTCATCTGATTTATTATTTGATTACCCAATTTTTTTTGAAAGACTATTTTAAGTAAACATCAACAAATAAAAATAAAGCTATTATAGATTCTGCTTTGCAGGTTAGTGTCACGTTTGTTTGAAAAACAACTGATGACTGGAATATATTTTAGAAAAATTGTAGAGTCTCCTTTTGGTCTTATGCTTTCTAAAATATTTTTCAAAATTAAAACATTAGACCAAGTTAAATTCTAACTTGCTTTTCCTGAATTACTTTGACTATACCCACTTATATGCTTTTTAAAAATATTGTTTTACATTAGATAGGACTAGTGCCAGCCAATGTGTTTATCAGGGTCGTGTCAAATTGGTACCCAATGGCATGTGCTAAGAACAACAACAACGTTAGTGCCTATTTCTACATAATTTCAATCCATTTTAAAAGATTTTAGCTCTTATGGCTGTAAATGTTTTTCAGAACATGTTCTAATCTGAAACTAAAGTCTGCAGAGTGAAACAGTTTATCATTCAGATTACATGGAAGAAAAAACACGCTAAATGCCTACATACCTCCTCCTCCATTTAAGCCTTCTTTTCCATATCTGTCATAGATATCACGTTTTTTAGCTGCAATAAAATTACATTAGTAAAGTTGACTTGGAAGCAAAAGAAATGCAGTAAATATCTCTAATGTACCCAGCCGAATTTTATCACAGCAAATTTGTTTAAGCCATACTACAGAAAATGCTGAGTAAAAATATTTGCTGAGGATCCAAGCACTGCAGGTACAAAAAAAAAAAAAAAAAAAAAACACACACACACACACACACACTGTTCATAAGTATTAATAATTTAGTTCTAATAGCTACTAATAAGGTGCCATGTTCACTATATTGTATCAAAATTTCCAGTGAGAGACATTTAGTTTGTGAAAGGTTGCTCTAGCTTGGAGGAAGCCTATGGTCTTCATGTGTATATATTTACCAAAATAACTCAAAGCACTGTGGCGAAACTTTGAGAAACTTCGCCATTGTGACATCAGATTGTGGAAAGGCCTCTTTCAAAAAGGATCTGCACTGATAATTGCTAGGAACAGATGCAGGATGAAAAAGTATGCAAGTGAAGGACAGAGACCATGTAGGACAAAAAAGAGCTGACTGAAATTACTTGCTTGCCACATTCTACAGTCCATGAGCATAGAATTTCATTTCTTTTATTTTTTTTGGGGGGGGGGGGGGGCGCGAGTGGGGAGGCCAAAGAAAATCAAGTCTTCATTTATAAGAGTTTAGTCTGCACTTTTATTACTGACACAGCAGGCTGATGAGTTCTTGCATGGTAGAACATCGGGCTTATTGCTCCAGCAGTCTGGACACTATTCTGCAACTGCAAGACTGCCAGAGGATTTGACAAAACTAGTTATTTACAGTCTGATCGAACTACCACTGGAGTCTTCTCATGGACATTAGTGGGAGTCTGATCAGGAACTGTAAGACTATCTTCAGGGAAAAAGCACTAGTCACTTTTACAGTGACTGCAGGTCAAATATTCTTCGCATGGATAATCCTTAGAGCTATTCTTGCCAAAACCCATCTCTGTTCAAAACTGTAGTGACAAAATTATTAATAAAGTTATAGGAGAATTTATTGCCTCTCCAACCACTTTCTAGGGTTAAATTTGCCATGTTGAATCAAAATTACAGTACCTTACCCTCTGGATAGCAACAGTATGATTTGTACAGCTTGGTTATAAAAAATATCCAAGATATATTGCACTGAAATAATCATCTCAGTGCAACATAATTGTAACAGATCAATCCATCTAGTCCAATATCCTGTCCCTAACAGTCAGAGGCAAATGTTCCACAGGAAAGCGCAAAAAACCACTCACAGAAGGACAGTTATGAAAGAAGTTTCAATTTAATCCTTATAAATTAGACAGAAGAAACCAAAAGATGAGGTGGAGTAAACATGTCTATATCCTGCCAAAGTAGGCCCTATTTTGAGAGACAATTCACAAGGATATTTTTGAAGAGGAGGTGGTATTACACCCCTGTTAATCTGAATATTGCAGAGAATAGGTTTATCAATGGCTACTAACCAGTATGGGCAGGGACGATGTACAAGGGCTGTGAATGGGCAACAGGAGATGAATCACTTGTTCTGTTCATTCCCTCAGTGGCCCATGTCAGGTACTTCAGTTGGAAGACGGCATACTGGGCTAGACGGACCTTTGGTCTGACCAAGTACAGCCATTCTTATGTAAAGTCAACAAGTATATGGAAAGATGGGAGAAGTCTCTATATTGTATGTAGGTCTTATACAAATAATGTTTTGGCTACCAGCAGGAACAAACTTCTTATGACCAACTCATGTACAATGAATATTTCTGGCAGCATTAATACAGATGGAATAGGTGCAGAGGAGAATGCCCAACTTTACCAGTTTACTTTTTTGGGAAGCAAAGAGAGAAGAGTGAAAAATGCCAAAGGATAGACCCAGATTTGGAGGGAAGATGTTCAGTGCTTTTAAAGACTTTAAGTTAACTCCCAGTCTACTTCTACTTCTACCCCCTCCAACCTCTCCGACCACGCAAAGCTGCCGCCCCACAGCCCATGTGGGCTAGGAGCCACAAGCCTCCGCCCGCAGTGGCTTGCTCCCCAGTAATTGCTAACTGTTACCCAGTAAACATCATCTGTTGAGGGTGATGCTTACCGGGTAACCAATTAACTGGTTATCCATTAACATTCCTCGAATACAGCTGGCTACTTGGTAAAGAAAAAAATTATTTGAACTAATCCCAATTAACATGAGATGATTAGGGGAAAAAATGGAGAACCAAGTGGTGAGAAGAGATTTGGTAAGACGAGACTTTTAGGAGTTTAGGAGGAAGCATAACCACTATGGATTCAGCCAATACATTCCAAGGATGTATTACTTCAAATTCTATGCTTTCAGATCTTTATGGACTCTTATCAAGGATTCTCTCAATCACAGGTCTCTAGACACAGGATTTAACACGTAGGATGAAACTGTTACATCAACTCATGCAAGAACCTTCTTGTGTTTTGGAATTTCTCATCTTTCACCCTGCTCCTCCACCCTACATTGTCCAACTACTTACACTTCTTTCCAAGAGCACCAAATTGAACCGCTCACCACAAAGTACCATTTATGGACCAATTTTTGAAGAACTCTTTAAAGCACTATACTTCTTCAGCATTTCCCCTGTATCACTCCATAAGCAAAGATTATCCCTTTTAAGAGACCTACCATCTGACAAAACCTCATATGCTTCAGCAACTTGTTTGAATCGCCTCTCGGCTTCTTCCTTATTGTCTGGATTTTTGTCAGGATGCCACTTTAATGCTAGTTTGCGGTAACTGAAATAAAAAGGGAAAATAAATCATATTCTATTTCAGTAAACAGTACTCGTACATCCGACTGGTGCTTATGCAATAAAGGAAGTAATGAATTAGGATATTTAGTTATTCAAAGCTTATTTGTAGATCTATGCCAAGAAATTTTGCTGATACACAGATAAGTAACTTTAGAAAAACTAAGGATACCGTGATAGCTTAAGCAACATTTGCTACCAGGGTTTGATCAGCATAAGCCTTAAATACTTGTCTGGAACAGGAAATGATACAGTATTTACTGGAAACCAGAAGTGTTGCATAATATTTGGCAGCCCATGAAAGGAAGATGTTCCACAAGAAAAGTTTCCTCCGACTTGTTTCTGAAAAGAGGGATTGGAAATTAAGATACCCATCATTCATTCACTTTATAAGTGTGTTGCTACCAGGCAGCTATTTTATAGCCCCAAATAAGGCACAAAAGCCTAAACTAAAAGCTGTATTTGATTTCTCTAAAAGCTAGCCTAAATTAGGCTATGTCTAGACTGCAAAGAAAAGTCAGAAAGATATGCAAATTGGAAAACAAATCTCATCTGATAAAACTAGAGAGTTAAATTTGGAGGAGACCTCATCTTTGTTTGAGGCATGCTGAACATTTTGACGTGGGAAGAAAATGTTTGATATAATATTGCACAATACTCTTCTAAACAAGTGAAGTGAATGAATAACTTGTGAAAGGAATCAGACTGATAACTTTGGCTGATCCACACAGCAGATGTTACCATTAACTGTGCAGTCTCAAAACCTGAGGAACTTTCAGGGCAGTGTCAGTTCTGATTAGGCGGAAGCACTTCAGCCCTAGGTTCACATGGTACCTAGAAGCTGTAAAGTACTCCAACAGCTCAATGTCATTCTTGCTCCATTCAGCTCTCTGTAGAAATCTTTTAATAGTATTTGAAGTCATTCCTCCATATTTTGAAGTGATAACTACAGACTGAAGTACAACAATCCGAAGCCAGTTAAAAAAGTTGCATAAAGCATGATGTGACAGCCAGAAAGGGCTCTCCAAATTGCAGGGTAAGTGACCCAGTTCAACTCTTAGATCTGTGGTGTCCAATAGGGATGTCAACGGGTAGCCGATGACACGATTAACTGTTAAATCCTGTCGACTACATGCACTTCCCACCCCGCCCATTTGCTGCCTATGTATCAGAGGCAGTGGGGGGGCGGGGGTTAAAGGGGGGGAGAGAGCAGGAGTCGGTGACCATGAGGAGCTGGCTTTAAGCAGGCTCCCCACGAGCACTGGGTCTGCCTGTCATCCCACCATGCCAGTAGGAGCTGGCTTAAAAGCTGGTTCCCCACCAGCACCAGCTCCAAAGTGCCACCCCCCCCCCCCACCACCACCCCCGTGCTGCTGCCTCTATCAGAGGCAGCCACAGGAGGGAGGGTGGAAGAGGCTGTCTCAAAGCAGCTTCTGTCTATGGTGGTCCGGGCTTGCTGCAGACAGAGGGTGGTCCACAGTAGCATCCTCTGCCCGTGGGGGGCCTGAGGTGCCCACAAACAAAGCCTGCTCCAGCATCCCACAGAGCAGCCTCTCTCCACAGGGAGCTTGGACCCCCATGAACAGGGGCTGCTGCCATGCCACACTGCTGACTCTGAGACAGCAGTGTGGGGGAGCAGGTAGCTGGTCTGTGCAGGGAGCTGGTTTTTAAATTGGCTCCCGGAGAGCCCCTTGCCACTCCACACTGCAGCTTCTCTATCAGTGGAAGCAGCACAGCATGGCAGGAGGGAGCCAGTTACCCAACAACTCAATTACACAATATTTAACATCCCTAGTATCCAATCAGTGGCTACTGCTATAGCAAACTAGCCACACTCAACCACAGCCAGCATGTTGGGATACCACGGCTTTACACACTGTGGTAGGTAATGTCTGTGCTTAGATACAGATTATTAGAGGTAAACAATGTAAACCACCAGTCTATGATGTATTCTGATAATTCAGAGATCAAAAGGAAATCTTAACATTTAAATGAACTGTAGTTATATTACCGGATTCAGCTATCTTGGAAGTATATGGCAAGTCACCTACGAATGCTAGAGAACGGGCAAATGCCTTATGTTAATCCATGGTAGCTAATTACCAACGATTCTTAGGAAACAGGTCTACTTCATAGCCTGAATGACTACCTATTGATTACTTAAGGACTCCAGGCAGCAGTGAATGGAGGGGAGGGAGACAGGGGAGGCTGCCGTGGAACTGCCTCTGTCCACAGCGGGCCTGGGCTCATCGCACACAAAGGCTGCTCCATGGATACCAGTGTAGCCTCTGTCCATGAGGAGCTCAGGCCCTCTGCAGACAGGGGCTTCTGCTGCCTCCGTATCAGAAGCAGCAACACAGAGTGGCAGGCAAGAGCCAGTCTGCATGGGGAGCTAGTTTTTAAACTGGCTCCCCTGGCAGATGAGCTCCTGACTACCATCCTGCGTTGCTACCTCTGATAGAGATGCTGCAGCATGGGATGACAGGGGGCTCCCTGAGAGTGGGGCCAGGAACTCACGGGGTGCTGGCCCCACCTCCAAGGACTTTCAAATAGTCATATAAATGCTAAATTTTGATGTGGTTACATGACTATTCCATTACACACCAACATCCCTAAACTAAGTACTAGATTATCCACAATTTTGGAGGTTGTCAGTCCCATTCTTTACAGTTTGCACTAATTGAGTAGCCTCAGTGTGGCTGCCCCGGGACCCTGGTCACCATGATAATCTGAGGCCAGTTAAAAACCTAATATAAAGGGAAATGCATGTAATATGAGAAGCCAGTTCTCAAGGGTGGGCCATGGTATACTTCCAGGAAGTCCTCAGTCTGAAAATGGTGACTATTCCTGAAAGTTCTATGAATTCTAGAACCTTAAGGGTTTCTAGAAACTTTTTGGCAAAGCAATCTAAAAAAGCTCCTCTCCACAAGTATGAACGGATGCTAGAGTTTAATTTCGGTTTGTACTAATCTGATCAAGTTTGCAAGTGGCATCAGAAGTAGACAGACAGTGCATACACAGGAGGGCAGCATCAGAATGCAAAATGACTTGAAGTAGTCTGGATTTGGAGGAAGCAAGAGGAGAACTGATACTAGCAATCATGCAGTCTACAGCAAGTGAAAGAAAAGAAAATTTATGAGACACAAAAGCCAAGGAAGCATGAGAGAACCAAGAAAGGTTCTAACCTGAAATGATCTACAATAAAAGAATTGGAAACTACAGAGTTAAGTAACTTATTCTAAATTAGACACTAAATTAGCCTAAATACTCTAGAATGAAGCGACTGATAAAGTACAGAAGTTTCTCTTTTTAAAGTGAGCTTGGGATCAATTTTTGGAATGGTTAGTGTGCTTATTAGGATACAAAAAGTACCTTAATGAAACATTTCTCCTGATGTGCGCACATAAAACAGATGGATTTTGGCACACTGCTAATCTCACTAATAATGTAAGTCTTCTGAATTACAAATATTCAATACTTTAGATATGAAATTTGATATCTAGAGACCATGTGTAAGTTTAAGAGAATATTTGAGTCAAATATTGCACACCAAGAAATGGTACTTACGCCTTTTTAATGTCTTCTGGTGAGGCATGTTTATGCACTCCTAGAACCTCATAATAATCCACCATGTTTTAACAGTCGTCTTGTTAATACCAAATCCTGCAATTACAAGAACCTTTTACCAAATGGGTACAGTACTACAACTCTAACATTCCATCTTGACCATTGCAAGAGTTAACAGATTTTTTTTTATTAAATCCAAACATTTCCTGTAAATGGTAGTACAAGGAATAGGTTGCTCCTACGGTGAAGTTATACATAGGAAGAAACTGCATCAGAAGAAGCTATACTGAGGCAATTTGGCTTCATATTCTCCAATTGTGTCATTTAGGCAAATATCTACATTGGACTAGCCAGGAAGGTAAGTATTGACAGTACATAAGTGGATGCTAATATTTTCTTAGACACAAACATTTATCAAGATCTACTGCTACTGTGGTAACTTTTCCCAGTTGTAAATCTATAGTCACAGGTCATTAAGACTGGCTACTCTACCCTATGCAGTTTATCTTGCGATCAATATTAGATGTATAGTAACCAAATAATTAGGCATCCTATCGGATGTAATTTTAGTGAACAAATTTTGACTTATTTGGCTTAGAGCAACAGTCTTGTCCAGTTTTTTAAAAAGTCAATACTGATGTTTTGGTCACTATTAAGAGACAGAAATACAATAGTAGGAGTTCACTGAGTCCCCACTTAAGCTGAATGGTCTCGAGTACAAGAGTCTTTCTGGAATACTACTAGAGACTTCAGCCAGGTTTTACCTCCTTGCTGCATTCTGTAAATAGTTACCCTTCTTTGCAGCATTAAGCTACCCATGCTTATTCATCCACTGTAAGATTTAATGTAACCTCCGAACCCAATTGTTCTAGTTTAAGTTTTATATCCTGAGTTACAAATTCCATGGAACAGTAAGCCAACATTTAAGAAACCATGAAATAAAGTTCTGACAGGGTGTGGGGTACCACATTCAATGTCTGCATTGCTCTTGGGGGAGCAGGTCGGTTATCTCAGCTCTGTGCCTTGACCAGGCAAAGAGACCGGGAGATCTGGTCCAGCAGGCCAGGGTGGGGAAGAGACCCAAAGAACAAGACAAGTGTCAGTGGCTTTATCAGCACTGTACCCTTCCAGAGTCCAGCAGTCTGAAAACCAGAAAACAGTTTACACCCATATATACAACTGCAATGTGGCTCTGTGGAGCTGGTAATAGTCATTAGGTATCTGCATGCATTCCAGCTACATTCACTGTGTTACACATAACAGTACTGAATGGAGGAGAGGTGAGTTGAAGTAGATTGAGGCAACTGAGACACTGATAGATGAGCCACGTTTGAGTCCCATCCCTCCCTCTCCTGTACTGAAGTATGAAGGAATTGCAAGAGGGTAGAAGAGGCTGTTAAAATATACAAGTGTAAAATTCAGTAAGAGCAGGCTCAGTATTTGAATAAGGCAAGTGCAGGTACTGTCTATTACAGTGAAAGGGATAAAGTGTATGTGAGATAAGCATATTGGGGGTATCACTCAAAGAGAACAGAGGCAGTGTGGGTGCTTACCTTACCTCTATTTCCTGTTTGTATGATGTTTTTGTTTCCCTGAACTCTATGCTCTAGAAGGCCATGAGCTATCACCAAGCAACCTTAATTGCACTAATGAAGTTTTGCCATTTAATTTCCTACTTTTTTGAAGAAACAGGAAGATAAATGTTTGTTGGTAGGAGTTAGTGGTCATTTAAGCAGGTGTAAATCTCATCTATATATTTGCAGCAGATATACTTTTGGGGTAGTAGTAACAAAGAGACTTAGCTTTAGTATAGTGCTTTTCACCAGAAGATCTGAAAGAACTTTACATAATATCCATTTTGCAGATGTGAATCTGAGCCACAGATGCAAAAGTCACTTAGGTAAGGTCACTCAGCAGGCCAGAGGCAGAGCAAGGACTAGTCAGTCCAGTGGTCTTTCCATTGGGACACAGTGCTATGCAATTCCTCAGGCTATGTCTACACTACATATCTTAAGCAGCACAGCTGCAAGGTTTTCCATGTAGCCACAGCAGAAGAGAGCTCTCCTGCCAACATAATTACCCCCCAATTATCGGTATTAGGCTCTCCTGCTAACATTTATCCTGAAAACATAGCATCGTCCATACCGGCACTTATCTGTGAAACCTGTCAGTCAAATGTTTTCCCACACCCGACAAAGTTTTCTAACAAAAGTACATAGGAGAATGGCCATGCTTAGCAACTACACATTGTGAGTATTTCTAACAGACTCAGTGAAAAGTCTTATCCATGGTGTATGCCCCAAAACTCTGTTTTATTACAAGGCTGTTAAATAGTGAGATGATTGGTGTCTCTCCTTTCCCAACATTGCCTGCAACAGGAGCACCCTCCATCTCCAAGCAACCCTTCTGAAATCCCCTCCCTTTCCAAACTGATTAAGCCATTAATTGACACAACAGAAGCTATTGACACTCATAAGTTGTTCCTTGCTGTCTGACCCACAGCAATGCTTGGAAGGATTCGATTTTTATTGATAAGTATCAAACACTGGATTTTACCTCACACAGTCAAAAAGTATTTCCACTGGTAATAGAAATTTACTGATAGAAAAAGAAACAGACTTTTTATCAGAACTTCAGTTATGGATTTTTACTCAAGAACTGCTCAACTCCTGTCAATTCATCTTTCCCCAGCCCAGTGCTGAAGAGAGTCTGATGTGCCAAGTAAGCTCCTCACCCAGTATCATCAGCGTGGCCTTGGCACATTTTCCACGCCTGTTCCAAGATGCCCACCCAGAGGGATGGGGCTTTCCCGGAGTCTAGTTTACTGGAGGTGAGATGGAGGGAGGATCAGAACCCGACAGATGAGCTGATACAAACTACAAACACAGGGAATCAGGGAGTAGAACTCAGACACCCCAACACAGACAAGATATCCCCACTCCTAAATCTGACTCACATGAAAGGGAATTGGAGGCAGATAAATGGTCATAAATGGGTAGGGCCCCCAAAATGCTGGCACATGGGGGAGGACAGGTCTCAGGCATCCCAAGTGAAGCAAAGTCCTCTTTGTCCCCTACTGAGGGCTGGGACCTAAAAAAGAAGGACTCACACCATAGAGGGGTTTAGATCTGGAACCTGAAGGCAGACAATCCATTTTCCCCTACTGCTGTCTGTCCAGAACAAGATGTTTGGCACACATGCAGGTATGTAAATTTACTGACATGGTTAATCCCTACTGTCTTCTGATTTACTTGCCATTAAATATGCCCTTACATATTTCTAGCACTGGTGGCTACATTTTTTTTTAAATAAAAAATTTAGTGGCATAGAACCTGTCAAATCACAATGAAGTTGTTTCTTTTAGGGATTAGGTTAAATTGAGTACATTAAAATTATTGTTGTATATGAAAATTCATAAAATTAGACACTGGTGCCTAAGATTTGACTCCTAAATTCATATTTGGTACAGATGAGTTAACCGACCAATTTTGTAGTAACCAAAAGTGAATTATGAAGTTTCTTTCCAAAAAGAAAAGGCCAAAATTTAAAAAATGACATTTCATAACAATGTCAATACTGCTTAGAACAGGGATGGATAATAATTTTCAGAGAGGGGCCACTTAATGAATTTTGGTACATGGTCACAGGCCAGCTCCACCCTGGAAGGGGGCAGGGCCTGGAGCAGAAGGGACTAGCCTCCCCATAGAGTTGTTGGGGCAGAGGCTTTGAATTAAAAAACACAGCAAAGAGCTCGTGGCACCCAGCCACTACAGCATTGCCTGGCAGACGCCTGGGAGTGCTGCAGCTATTTAAAAAGCTCATGGCTCCGGCTCCTGCTGGGGTAGCACTGCATCGGAGAACCAGGAGCCATCCTGCTGCCTGTGCCACTGCCTGGAAATTCTGTGACATGGGTGGCAGGATATAAATAGCAAGTGGCCAGATAAAGTCCTCGGGCTGGATCAAAGTGTTGGGTGGGCCAGATCCAGCCCCCGGGCCACATCTTGCCCAGACCTGGTTTAGAAAATGAAGTCAACTATCCTGATGTTTTCTGAAAATAAGTTATTTTATTCAGCTAAAATTATCATATCCGATCCTAATTTGCAATCAGTTGTTTACCCCGCAAAACTGCTTTTTGGCATATCTATCAATATCTGACAAGATTTTGCTCAGTTCTAATGTTTAGAGCACTTCAGTGATTTTGAATCACAAGTCCCACTGACTTCAGCCTGCAAAACTTAGGTGTAACAATCAAAACACATAGGTTTTCTTGACTTGTGGAAATTTAAGATATTGGAAAGTGGTAATGTTGGCAAATAAAACATAGGCTATTTACTTCACCATTTTGAGTTTAGGTAGTTATTATTCTCATAGTAACAAGTTAAGTCCTTGGCCTTTTTATGCTGAATAAGAAAAGAATTTTAGTGCTGAACTTAGGATAAAGTCTTAAACTTGAAGTTATACTAGCAATTAGAAAATTAATCAGACAAATGTACAAGACACCCACTTCACCAGTTTAACATTAAAAATATGTAAAATGACAACCAAAAAACCCACTAAAGAAAATCACAAATGACTCCAACACATCCTCAACCAGCATGGAACAGATTAGAAGACTTTGTACTGGCTCAATTATTGATGCCTACATAAGTAAAATTGTGGCCAAAAGTTATTTGTTCATAATAGGAACTCAGATATGACTATGTCTAACAAGATATGAAGTTACTTGGGAAGGCCTTGCTGCTCATGAGTTTCCAGTATGTTACACAAGTTGATTCAAATAGAAACACAGACAAAAGTGACTTAGCATAATTCTCCAAGAACAATATTTCTCAACCTTTTTGATAACAGGGACTGGCTTGCTGCCTTCTTAAACTGTATCATGAAGATCTCTGGAACCAACACTAGTCCACAGACCAGTTAAATACTGCTGTAGTACACAACATTAAAAGCATAATGTTCCAGGATCATGACAACTAGAAACTTTTCTATGAAGACAAGTGATTTTCACTAACAGAAGCTATGAGATGAAAGCCAAACATCTGTATAACCCATCAACAATGAGACAGCCTACACAAGGAAGATCTGTTGTGCAAGCCACCCTGCAAGTTAAAGCATGTGTTGCTGAAAGTCAGTTTGAACATGAATTGTAATTCACCATCTAAGAAAAATCTGACATGCTCACATCCCTACTGATGTAGGCTTGCAAAATGGTCATGAAAACTTAACAGCCAAGGCAAAAAACACAACCTTTGCATTGCACCATCATCATGTAGAGCTACTGATACTTAATTCTTCGTTTCAAACAAAAAGGTTACTTGCATAGGATAAGCATCTTTGCAAATTCTTCGTTTCAAACAAAAAGGTTACTTGTATAGGATAAGCATCTTTGCAAATTCTACTTAAGTAATCATTCTGAATGCCTGCTATTGTTTCATGTTTGAACTTTCAAATTACAAAACAACCACAGATCAAGTTACCTTTTCTTTGTGTCTTTGTCTAAATATGTAGATTAATCATGCTCAGCATTCAGTTTAGCTGCACCCAGAGGTTCATTTTCCCAAGTAAATACAGGTTGAACATCTGGGTCTGGCATGATTGGAATCTCACCAGTGCCAAACAAGGGAATTTGCTGGACCAGGGAAGGTCCCTTCCCTAATAGCGCATGCTTGTCCTGCTGCCCCCAGGCTAGCGCTCCATCCTGGCCCTGCTACTGCCCCAACTACCCTGGGAGTCTCTAGCTGCCACCAGCTCAGCTTCTGCCAGGGAAGACCACCACAACCAGAACTCCACAACCAGGGCTGGAGCTCCCTGGCTCCACAGCTGGGACTGGAGCTCCACAGCTGATTGGCTCCACAGCTGAGGTGCAGGCTGGAGCTGCCTGGTTGCCACTGAGGCTGGTGCTTCCCAGCCACTAGGGCCAGAACTCCCTGCTGTGCCACCAGCTCCCCTCTGACATGGGACTCTCAGCTGAGTCACTGGACCCCACTACCATGTTCCTACCCTGCCACCAGACCTCCCTGTTCCTGGTCTCTGTGGTCCAGGAACATTCATGGTCAGGCACCAGACCAGAGTGTCCTGGATTAGGGAGATACAACCTGTATGAACATTCAAAATAGACCTGTTGCTAATTAACTATTTCCTCCAAACAAGCAGTTTGTGGTTTAGGGATGTAAGGAAGTAAAGAAACTGAGGGCCATCAACAATAACGAGTTGCTCATGTTCCTCTTACACAACCCTCCTCACCACAGATGGACTTATCCCTGTCCACAACACACTCGTAAGACAAGGAAGCTAATGCCCACTTCACAGATGGGAAATGAAAGCATAATAATTAAGTGACTAGCCCAAAGAGTCACAGGAACTCCACAAAAGAGCAGGGAATTTGAGCCAGGTATCCAAAGTCCAAATCTAAGGCCTCAAACATAAGGACCTCCTCCTTCCAGCACTAGGGATGAAACAAATTAACTGCGCAACAGATAACATTTCTGTTACAGGTTAACCACAACTCCTGGGGCCCTGTGAAGAGTTTAACTGGTGCCAGTAACTGATAAGTATCAGCTGATCTGTTAACCAGTTAATCTCATATGTCCCTATCCTGCACATATGGCTTCAAATAGCTGGATTAAATAATATAATCTTGGCATTTTACCCTGAAGCAAAAGCAGCAGGAAAAGAGGAAGATACTATCCTGCGGAAAGGAGGAAGCAGTTCCAAAGAGAACATTAATCTCTATTAGTTACTGTACATTTGGTTAACAATCAGAAGTAACGCCTTAAGTATGGAGAAGATGTCCTTCCAACCTAAGTGCCTGGGGAAGCCCTGATGGTGTCTAGCCAGAGATGAAAAATCCTTTTACCATCTCTCCAATCTTGGTTTCAAAATTAGAAAATTCAACCCAAAAGTCAATGCTCTGAGCCCTTGCTATGATAAGCACATTAAAATTGCAGGAGTAAGCATTCAGAACACACACTGCTAGGTGTTGACACATTATTTGTTACACTAGCACCCAGATGCTTTGATCGAAATCAGGGCATCTTTTTATCAGGTGCCGCACTGAATACAAAAGTCAATGACCTGTAGAGCTTTTGGTCTTTACCTGCATTATGACATTCTAGTTCCTCAAGACACAATACAAGAGGATGTATGCCTAAAAGTTGTGAGTATATTATGGTGACCTTGTCTACACTTAAGTTAGATCAATCTAGCTATGTTCCTCAGGGCTGTGAAATGTTTCCCCAACTTAAAAAGAAAGCTAATACTTCAGGGTTTCTCCCATCACTTTAGGTAATCCACCTCCCAACAGGCAAGGGGTCAATGGAAAAATTCTTCCACTGACCTAGCGCTGTTACGCAGGGATACAGGTCAGCTTAATGCCACTCCCGGGATGTGGCTTTCCCCCACATACCAGACCGATGTAATTAAAACTACCTCATTTTCTAGTGCAGACCATGCCTCAGGGAGGTAGATTAACTATTATCAATGGGGGGAAAAACCTTCTGTCAATTCAAACATATAAACTACACCAGCAAAGTGCTTGTAGTGTAGATATACCCTAGGTATATCCTAGAAATAGCTTATAAGAATCATACATACAGCCTATTAGTGAAAGTTTGCTTGCATACATGAGCTACCTACAGTTAATTGTTAACTGCATCATCACTTGAACTGCATCCAAGTACTTAATGGAGAGGAGAAAATGTATACTATATGGATACAAGTCATTAAAAACACACCTTAGAGAACTAAGTACAATTTAAATTGAAACTTTGTGAAATTAGTAAAGAGAATGTCAAGTCAGAAAATATATTTTCTAGCTTTAGCTAGATCTAAATTGTATGGTTTAATAATGTTTTACACACAAAGAACACTCAAGTTACCATACCACAAGCTGACTTCCTAGCTTAGAGTGTTTAGCTATGCAATTTAGGGATGTGAAAGTATAACTGTGTACACCAGGCATGTCAAACTCGAAGCCTACTGAGGGCCGCACAAACGAAAACTGATAGCTTTCAGGGCCACCAAAGAAAATGTACTTCTATCGGAAAGTCATAATTATTTATTATAGATTTTATAATTTTTCAGGTCTTGTTTTAATACAGTAATTTGATGTGTAAAATTGTTATTTGCCCATGTAAAATAATTTTTAATTTAAATATAAATTTAAGGTACTTTTTAATTTATGATACATAACTTGTTTTGTTGAAATAAAAACAAGTATAGACCACGGTTAATCAAATAGAACAGGCTTCTGTGAAAATGTAAGATACTTTAAGTGAGATTTTGCATAAACATAATATTCATGCAATTTCAAATTGACATTTATTGATATAAAATATACATTTTGTGATTTTATTTGGAATAAATAAAAAACAAAATGTTAACAAAATATCTCCCTTCTCTCCCCTAGAGTCAGGCACTCCCACACCCCCGTTCTAACCCAATCCCGCTCCGCTCTCCCCACCCCCGCTCTAACCCAATGCCACATCCCTGCCGCAGAGCCACCCTCACCCCCAACCTAATGCCTCCTCCCTCCCCCAGAGCCAAGCACCCCCAACCTAATGCCTCCCCCATCCACCAGAATCAGGCACTCCCACTCCCTCCACCCCCACCTAATGCCTGGGTCCTGGAGCCACCGCCACACATTTCTTCCTCAGGCGCTGGGGCAGTGTGAGCACAGCGGCCAGCTGTGAGCAGGCGCTCAATGCCTGTGCAGAGCGGCCAGCCAGCTGTGAGCACGTGCTAGAGCGCAGAGCAGCCCAGACAGCTGTGAGCACACGCTGGGTGCCATGTGCAGAGCGGCCTGGCCAGCTTTGACCTGTCACTGGAGCACTGAGTGGCCCAGCTGGCCGTGAGCAGTCACTGCGGTGCCATGCACAGTGGCTGGTTGGCCAGCTGTCATCTGCACTCAGCCATGTGCTCCGAGCAGCCAGTGGGCCGCACTTTATTCTTTCATAAAGTATAGTGGCAGGCCACAAAAAATTTTGATCCAGCCGCATGCAGCCTGCCCAAGGCCTGTTTGACATGGCTGGTGTACACAGTTAACTGATGAGCCTAGGCTCATCAGTTAACATTCACATTTACACAAGTTCCCAGTACAATTGCAGAGCCAGCTTAAAAGCCAGATCCCAGCACACACCAGCTCCCAAGGAGCCACCTAACGATGCAGGAGCCAGCACCCAAAGAGAGCAGTCTTTAAGCTGGCTTCCTGCACATACTGGCTCCCTCCTGCCACCGTTCACCCTCTGCACTGCTGCCTCTAATGCTGGAGGGCGGGGGGCACCAGTTCCCACCTGCCCCCTTACTTCTCCCATTTGTATCAGACATCGAGGCAGCAAGGAGGGGGAAGTGTTAATCATTTACACGACTATGCACTAACATCCTTAGTGGACACTACGGTGTAGTACTGTGTTGTGATTGGCCTCTGGTACCCTTCCCACAATGCTATTCTTGCCTCTGGTCAAGTTCGAACACTACTGCCTGGCTCTCAAGTGACCCTCAGACCCACTCTTTCAAATTTCCAAAGGAATGTAAAGTCCCCTTCCTGTTTGCTCAGTGACATGCTGTATTCTCAGCACATCTTTCAATCTGGCCAGGCCTGCTCAATGCTCCAGGAAATCCCCTGCTTGGTGTCATGCTGAGGTGCTAGACCTCATCAGCATTTGGGGAAGAAGAGGATGTCTGGTCCCAGCAGCGTTCCAGTTGTAGGAATGATATCTATGGCCAGATCTCTAGGCGCATGACAAAAAGAGGCTATGACCAGAATGCACTGCAGTGTAGAGTCAAAATGAAGGCGCTACAAAATACCTACCCCATAAGGCATAGGAAGCAAACTGCTGCTCTGGTGCTACACCCAAAACCTGCCAGTTCTATAAAGAGCTGGATGACATACTTGGGGTGACCCCACCTCCACTTCAAAGTCCCCCATGGATACTTCAGGAGCCATTCCAGATAGGGATGTAAATAGTTAACTGGCAGGACTTGGAGTAGCTCCCCACCCAACCAGAGCAGTAGGCTGATCCAGCCCTAGGGGGGCCAGAGCAGCTCCCCACCTGTCCCAAGCAGGGGGCTGCTCCAGCCCCACAAGACCCATTGAAGGCAGGGGCTGCTCTGGGAACAGCTCCAAGGCAGAGGGCAGGAGCAACACCACAGTGAGGGATAGAGGGAAGGAGGTGCAGCTGAACTGCAGCTTCTCAGCCACATACCACCTTACAGGGAACTTCAGGGAGCTGATGGGGGGTTGCTAGCCCACCCTGGTTCCAAACCTTCAAAAAGACCGGCTGCTTTTCCAGAAAATCCTGCACACAGTGGACAAAGCAGGCAGCTAAACCACTTTCTAAGGGAGCACTGCATAAATTTCAACAAGCATGTGTTCTAAGAGAATGAAACATTAACTGTGACAATGCTAAGTGAGGAATTTTATACTAATACTGATGAACACTATGGATCACCATTAACATAAGAATGGGCAGGATGAACTGATTTAAATTCCTTTTAATTTGTTTTGCTATTTGTTTTCATAGAGAAAAATTTATTCTCATTGGCCGGCATAATAGGGTATTTTTTGCTATCCAGAAGAACGCATGCTCTACACATTATATAAGCAACTATACAGATTTACATACATATCTTCTGACTGGTTTTGTGCACTTTAAATTTCAGTTTCCATGTAATAAAAATAATGCATTTCTTATTTGCTAAATAATATTTATGTGACTGCCAAGTTGTATTTGGATGAAAACTGAAATTTAAAGTGCGAAGACATTTTATAATTTAATTTAACTAACAATTAAATGTTACCTTAATTGTAAAGGCCATGGTTTGCATTTAAAACTGATTTTAAAGTATTCTGTAATTAGTTAATTGAGCTGATTATTCCCAGTCATTGTGTCGTTTGAGATTTTAGAACTAGAAAATCTAATCCTTTCAGATTACATCCTTTTTATAGCTAAATGTTATTCACAGGTTGAAGAGGAAAGCAAGCTTCTCTCCTTTTCCAACTCCCTATCAGATTAACTTTGAATGATCTATTTTAGTCTCTGAACTAGCTGAATAAAGTAAAGAGTTCTCTTTACACCTGCAGAAACAAGAGTATGCTGCAAAAAGATGGTTTAGAACTACAGACTAGTTTCAGATGTCAGGCCAGTGACTTTCAGTAGTGCAGCAGTATAATTTAGACCCTAGCATAGGTTACCGTAATTCCCAATGTTTACACCACATTTAAAATGTTGTAAATGTTAAAAGGTTTTCTAATTTCTATCCACCCATGACAATGGGCTAGGATACCTAAAATGTAGAAACTAAACTAAAATTGAAAGTACACTTAAGTATTTCTCAGAAATTGTTCATGTTTAACCAGATATGCCACTACAGCTAACTAGATTATGCAAACACTTTACAACACCTCCTAACAGGAACGATACACATCAGAAGCAACATAAAAACAGTGGGCGTATCTAGACTACGCCGAACGGTCGAAAGAGGGAACTTGCATATCTTCTTCCGATTGCACTTTTAAGAGCGGAGCTTTCGAAACTGAAAGTAATTAAGATGCGGCTTTTTTCGGCGAGCCACTCCCTTCATCGAAAAGCTGCTCTTCCTTAAAAAAGGAGGTTTACGCAGCTTTTCGACAAAGGGGGGGTTTGTCAAAAAAGCCGCATCTTAATTACTTTCAAGCTTTCGAAAGTGCGATCGGAAGAAGATATGCAAATTCACGCGGAATTTGCATATCCTCTTTCGACCGTTTGGCGTAGTCTAGATACGCCCAGTGTGTCCTACAGTGTGACTTGGAAATAAGAAGCTATAGGGAAAACAAAAAAAAACAGATTGAGACACAAGCTAGGTCAAATGATTATGACTTCTGTGTCATATCAGTGGGAATAGTGCCTTTCAGTGAACAGTCGGCCTTTTCTAAGAATACAAACTAGTTATTTTAAAAACACAAACTTAATTTCACTTTCATTTGTCATTGGATGGTGAAGACATTTAAACCATAGCTGCTCCTTGAAGGCATTTTTTAATCAGTTAGCTGTACTAGAACTTGTTCAATTAAGAAAAAAAATTCCCCCTTTGTCTCTTCTGTACCATCTTGTGTCACAAATTCAACTGAGCTACCATAAAATGACTACAAAAAAAATTATGTTTAGGAAGCAGGCCTACAAATTTTAAAAGGCTAAAACGTAGCCAGCCATCTCAAATGCATAACCTTTATACTTATCAAGATCGATGGCTACTAAAAGGCCATGAACAGCCTGAGAACCTTAAAATGCAGCTACTTTGGGACTTTGTTTCAGAAAATCTTTACAAGATTTAGTAATATCCCAGACACATTAGAGGGCGTTTTCAATTTAACATTTAGGTGTTGGATGGGAAAGAGCCTACAAAGTTTCATATAATTGACATTTTTTCTTGTACATTTACACAAGGCCTCTCTTGATAGAAAACACAGTTGGGTCTACAAATTCCCCGAACTGGGAAATCTGTCCTTTTATTAGCACGTTTAATGAATGTCTATGCTTATGACAATATGTAGAGTAGGGATGTAAAGTCCCATTTAATTAGTTAACTTAAATGTTTAGCCGGTTAACCACTTAAACAGGAGTGGGCAGGGAAGCACTCCTGCCTGGCTGGACTGGAGCATCCCCCACCCACAGCAGGCCCCACTGGGCTGGAGCAGCCCCCCTGCTCACAGCGGGCTGTTCCAGCTCCCGTTGGTTAACCGTAACCAGTAATCACTCTTACCAGGTAGGGATATAAAATTGTTGAATCAACTACTTTTATTTCCCTCCTGCCCCCTGCTGCCTCTATATCAAAGGCAGCAAGGGGGAAGGGCAGCAGGAGCTAGTGCTGGAGGGAGTCAGTGGGGGAAAAGAAGAGGACAAGGGAGGCAGAGGCGCGTCGGGTTCCCCGCTGCGAGTGGGGAATGAAACAGTCCCCACTTGCACCAGACCCTGACTGCTGCATCTCTGCCTTTTAAATGTAGTAAGAGCTGCTTCAGTCCCGGCTTGCACTGGGTTCCCTGCTGAGCCTCTCCCCTCCCGCACTGATTGATTGAGTAGTCAATGGAAATTCAGCTGATCAATCAAAATTTAACATCCCTATTACTGGGTAATCAGTTAACCATTCACATCCCTAATGTACAGTACAGACACTGCACACCCAGCTAGCACAACTATAAATCACAGTGGAGACAGCAAGTCATATATTAGACAAATAGGGTGTGTCTACACTACAGAGTTTTTTTCTGAAAAAACGGCAGTTTTTCGGAAAAAAACTTCAATTACGTCCACACTGCAATCGTGTTCTTTCGAAAGAAAATTGAAAGAACAGAGGGGTTTTTCTGACATTGGCAAGTCTTTCTACGAGGAAGACGACTTTTTCCAAAAGAGGTCTTTGGAAAAAGGCGTGTGTGGATGGGGAAGAGGGAGTTCTTTCGCAAGGCAAGGAAAGAGGAAAAAGCACAGGTGCCCTGATGGCCATTCCGCCCATAGTAATCACAGTAATTTTTCCCCAAGATCTCTTCCGGAAAAGCTTCTTCCAAAAGAAGCCTGCAGTCTAGACATAGCCATAGAGTGCTCTCCAGTGTCTGAACCCCCTAGAGCATGGGTTCCCAAACTCGGGGCATGAAGAAATTCCAGGGGGGACACGAGGCGACCCAGCCTCCTCCTCCCCCCCCCCATAAGTTTTGCTGCCTTTTTTTTTTGCTCAGCAAGTTTTGCTACTATTGGGGGGAGGGGGACATAAGAGTTTCTCAAAAATCAAAAAGGGGGCATGATGCCGAAAAGTTTGGGAACCACTGCCCTAGAGTGTACTCCCTGCACTGCTACTACTACATATATACAGCCGGTCCCAGAGTTAGGAATGCATTACACACCAAACGCTTGGCCGTAACTTGGAATGGTCGTAACTTGGAACCCGTTGAGTTACACTGCGGCCACACTGTTCGTAAGCGTGGATCGCGTTCGTAACTCGGAGCCCGCATTTACGACCTCTTTGGTCGTAAGTGCGCATGGTCATAAGTCCTGGTGGCTTTAAGTTGGGGACCTGCTGTACTGCTATTTTTAAGCACTGTAGTATACCACTGTCTTCCCCTGCTGGAGCCTTTCTTCACTGCATATAGTTACACATCAGCAACAAGTGTGGACGCAACCTGCCTTTCACTGCAGTGTATACCTATCATCTTTTTCCCTTGGGAAGACAGCTATAATTAGGGATGTTAATCGTTTAAATGTCTACATGCTAACTGAAAAGGCTGGATTTATCAGTTAATCCAAAACGACTACATGGATTCCCCGCCACACACACATTCTGTGTGCAGGGGATCTTATAACCACTGTTTTAACTTCATGCATCTATTTTTTAAAAGACAAATAGAAGCTTTTTATTACCCACATTCCAAATCAAGTCAGCAAGCTCACATAGCCCAGTACTGACAGGAGAGTCCATATAGAGCCCATCTTAGCTATTTAAAGATTGTAGGGGAAACTTTGTTAGTTCACTTTAATGTGTGTCCCTTATATGCCCAATATGAGCCATAACTGAAATGGACAGAGACCAGATTCCAATCCATGCATCAAGGGGCAACCAAAAAGAGGGTTATAACAATCAATCAGCAGGCCTTTAATCATATACGGCTGTTCAGATGTCAAACCTAGTAAACAAACCTAACATTGTTGCTACACTGAAGGGAAAAAAAAGACTCAATGAGTTCACTGTCCTTTATACAGAAGGAGCCTTAGTGTGAAAAATGCCCTCCATGCTATAATGCTATGTCAAAAGCAGAAGGCAGCAGAGGAATTGCTTGTTGTATTGCTCAGTTTTCATACACAGAAGAGACCAGCAACTCAAGACAAAATCCATCTGAATATGAATAAGTTTTCAGCTATCATGACCCCAGATGTTTTTATTTTGGTAGCAATCACAACATAGTTAGCATTGTTCACACAGTTGAGAAAGAGAGAGAGAGAACAGCTTGAAATCCATATATAATTCATCCCGATACGTTTTACCCAGAAGTGCTATTGAAAAAGCTTACTGAAACATCAGACCTCCCACCCTAGAAACAATGTTGAGGATTCACCATTGGATACCTAGAGGGACCCCACAAGGAATGCATTGGCATGGGTCTACTACTTTTGCTCTGTCAGAGACAAAATTATAGAAATCTTCCAAACACACAGTCTAAATGAAAGTTTACAACATTTGCCAAATAAACCAATGAAACCTGCTCTGCACTGATGCCAGGGCACTAGAATTCAGTCGAAAAACTCTTAAAGATTTATCCAACTTTCAACATCACTATCATCTTCAGAAATCAATTGTAACTCTTTGAGACCAACATTCATATACAGTGGAGTCCGGATTAACCGACACCTGGTAATCCGACACTCTGCTTTATCCGACCCTGCTGCTCCCGGGGACTTTGTCCCTGGGAGCTGCAGGGTCGGATACAGCGCGGGCCAGGAGAACGGCCCCACTTGCTGCCCCTTCGCTCTCTAGGAGCAGCTGCTTCGTCCCCGGCAGGAGCAGCAGCAGCTGCTCCTAGAGAGCAACGGAACAGCTGATGCTGCTCTGCCGGGGACACTTCGTCCAGGGCAGGAGCAGCATCAGCTGTTCCGTTGCTCTCTTGAGTAGAGTCCGTATCATCTGACATTCGGTAATCCGACCATGTGTCGGTCCTGTTTAGGTCGAATGATAGGGACTCTACTGTATGTAGATTAAAATGTAAAACTGGGATCTCTTAAAGTACAAGTACAGTAAAACTCCAATTCTCCGCCATCCAGTGGTCCAGCACTCCTGATAGTCCTGTACCAACTGGAACCCGGAAGTGCTCCAGCCAGCGAGACAATTGGAGCTCCTGTGAGCCCCGTGCACGCTCACGGGCCGGGAAAGGGAAGGGGATTATACCCCTGTGACAGGTCTGCCAGGACCTGCACTGCGGCTGGCCGGGGGGCGGGGGCAGCGGCAGCGGCAGGGAACGGCACGGCAAGGGGCGAACCCTCCATCATTTTGCAGGGAGGCAGGGGAAAGCCCCGCGCAGCCGCCTGCTACAAGCCAGTGGGGCTGCAAGAGGCAGCGGAGGAGAGGGGGCGAGGAGAGGGACAGCACTGCAGGACCAACCCGGCAAGCACCCCCGCTGCTCTGCCCCGCCGCTTCCCCAAGTCCGCCGCTGCCGCTTGCAGCCCCAGCTGACCTGTCGCCGGCGGCTGCGCGGGGCTTCCCCTGCCTCCCTGCAAAACAGCAGAGGGTTCGCCCCTCGCCATGCTGTTCCCCACCGACCCCCCCCCCCCGGCCGGAGTACATCCTGATACTCCAGCATATCCGATAATCCAGCACCCCCTGGTTTCCAAAGGTACCAGATTATCGGAAGTCTACTGTCATTTCAATCCTATCTGACCATTGAGCTTGAAAGAGATACTACCTGTAACGTAGGCTAACGCAGGAGCGGGGGGCCTCAGGCCTGGGAGCCGAGGCTCAGAGCCTTCACACTGGCACTCCAACCCCCCAGCTCCCCTACCGCAGGGCTGGAGCACACTAAACTGGCCCTCCCTCCCCCGACTCTGGTCTGTGAGGGGAATGTGAAGCATGTCTTTCTCCTATGTCAGACGCCACATAAGAAAGGGGTGGTTTGTTTGGTTTTTTTTGGGGGGGGGAGGGGGGGTTTGTTTGTTATTTTGCTTTTTATTTGTGTGTGGCCCCCCAACTGATTTTTCTGTGGGTAAGAGGCCCCCGACCCAAAAAAGGTTCCCCACCGCTGGGCACATGTAACATGTATACATCTGAAACTCAGCTGCAGATTCACATGGTGAAAGACATCTGAATGACTAGACACAAACTAAACCAAAGCTACGTGTCATTTAGAGGTATGACTATTCCATCCCTGAGTAACATAAATTACAGAAATAAGTGCTTGTGTGTGCAGTGCTGTCAGCAGGAGAGCTTCTCCCATCACTGTAGCTTATGCCACACAGAGACTAGGGGTTTTTTTTATGCAGACAGGAGAAGTCTTTCCCACTGGCATAGAGTAGCAATCTCCCTTGCCCCTTAATGGAATCTGTCTGCACCCAGTGCAGCTGTGCCATGATCAGAGCTGGGGGCCAAAGTTTGGGCTGCAAGCAGGGCCAGACTGGAGTTGGGGGAGAAGTGGGACTGTATGGCACTCCAGATCCCACCTCTCCCCTCCCAGAACATTATTCTGTACCCCACCATTTGGGGAATGACTAGCACAGGTTATCTTCACAAGATGCGCTGCTGCATATAAAACTACATTACAAACTAAAACACTTTTAGAAGTACGTTTAACTTCTACATTTATACCAGTTTCCCTTCCAAACAACATAGTTCTATGTCAAAAAGCGAAAATACCGACATATGAGAAAAGAATTGTGTGGAACAAGCTCCACAGGTTGGTCACTTAATTTCTAAATCTGCTTCTCAAGAATAATACCATCTTTGATGTACTCATTTTCAGAGCATAAAGTGGAGGGAGGCCCCAAAAGAAAAAAGTGTAAGATTAAACTGACAGCAAGTACAGACCATAGTCAACACTGAGAACAGGAAAGTGTGTGTTAAAATACATGTTTGTAGAAGGTATTACAGTTAAAAACACTCTCAATCAACCAACTAAAACATAAGAAGTTAAGAGTAAAATCCTCTACCTCAGAACAAAGAGTAACAGAGGGAAACTTTGGGAAGGCAGGGTAATGCAGAGCCCACATCTCAGATACTCTTGGGTACTCCCATCTCTCTCTCTACAGCAGGGGTGGGCAAGTTACCTCTCACGGACCAGATCCGGCCCACAGACACCCCTCCTGGGACCCTCAGGCACGCAGTCGCTGCTTTAAACACAGGGCTGCTCCATGTGACTCCTCCAGAGGGAGGGGGAAGGCTTCACATGATCTCCCCACCCCCAGCCCAATCCTCAGCTCCTATGGGCCAGAAACAGCCAACCAATGGGAGCTGAAAGACTGGCCTGGGGCATGGGGGCAGCCCAAACCTCTCCTCCCTCCTGGAGCTGAGAGCCACATGGAGGGAGCAGGCTGCATTTTCAATGCCCTGGAACTGCAGCAGACAGGGAGTCCAACCTGCCTTGGGGATGCTGCAGGCCAGAAGATGCTTAGGTAAGCACCTCCCAGCCAGAGCCTGCCTCTGGCACCCCGTCCCTCCTTTACCCCAACTGCGTCCCTCAAGTCACCTTCCAAACCCTCTGCACCCCCCTGTCCCTCCTACACCCCTCCCCCAGGCCAGAATCCTCTTCTGCACTCCCACTCCCTACATTCCCATCTCCTGACCCAGGTCACAATGCCCTCCACCCAAACTCCCTCAGACTTCACATCTCCTGTACCCCAGTCCCTTACTCCATGTGACCTTCTGCACCCAACCTCCATCCTAGACTCTGCACCTCCTCCACAGAAAAGTGCAGTCCTTGACCGCTTTCCCCCTTCGAGTGCCCCCCCCCACCAAAAATTATTGCCCATCCCCATGTGTCCCCTTGTGTATTGCCACCCGAATGAGGCACAAGTCTGGCTCCATTGATTAGGTGCCTCATGAATCCTAGAGAGGACATGAAAGAAATTGATGTGATTGGAGAAATAGGAGGTGGGCTGGGGTCAGCAGTTTGGAGTGTTCCAACTCCAAGCTGGAAGAGGAGAGTCAACAGCAGCCCCAGCTGGGCTGCAGCTGCCGGTGCCAGGGAGAGATAGTACCCTCTCCCAGCCCAAAGCAGGGCTGGGGAAGTAGGTTGCGGTGGGGCGAAGGGCATGGGGAACCAAGATTTCAAGTAGATTACTCCTATTCTGGGGAATAAGGATGGAAGCAGCCACATGGGAGGTGAGTCCTAGGGAAACTTACAGTCTGATTAATTCATCAGACTGAGCTCAGTCCAAGCACACCTGCCCTTTTCTAGTTGAAGTAGCTATGAGATGGCAATGAAGGCCTGGTATTAAGTACCAAATGCTTGTTGACAAGATCTGAAATACACCAGTAATAAAATGATGGAGAAGAAATTGTGGCACCACTGCTATTTTCCACTGTTAGAATTATAGAGCGAATACACACTACAGTGAATCTGCTGCAGTTCTAGAACAAAATACTTTTCACTTAATAATCAGCAACAAAAGATTAAGAACTTGTTTTTGGCCATTTTGAATTTCAGTTGACAGCTGGTGGACATCTGCTGGGAGATGTTAAAAAGACTGGGCTAAGATTTAGTTTCATCAGAGGGAGACAGAGGTAAAGAGGGTTCAGGGATTCTGCATTAGCAGATCTTAATTCAGGATCTCAATCCTATTTTTTTAACTGTAGAAAGCATTTAAGCTGCTTTGTAGGTAAGTGTTAATCTGACCTCCCAGAGTTCTGAGGAGGTTATGAGTATTTTAAAAAAAGTGAAGACTGAAGATGAGATTTTAATATGTGAAGGATCAGGCTGTAAACTGCTGTCAAGTCCAGAGTGAGCAAACTGAAAAAAAAAAAAAACACCTTAGATCTTTCTGTTGTAGTGATCTTATGGGTAAAGTACAACACTCCAACACTTACAGAAATAGATCGGATTTTATTTTGATTGATGTCCTTTAAGAAGCTACTTTCATACTATTTATTATCTCAGATACTGATCCTATACACAAGGGCTCCCACACAGACATTTCACAAGACTAGAGCATTAGTGAATAAATATAGAGCTAAAACTTGGACAGGCCTACCTCATGGCATTTACATGGTTATATTTCAAACAAAGTCTACATAGGTGTTAAATAGGGATGTTAAAATGCAGGTAATTGAGTTTTTCAGCAGTTACACATTTACACAATGGTTACACTAGGGGTGTAAGCAACTAGTCAACTATTTGATAAGCCTAGGCTAGTTGCTTCCCCCACACCTTGCTGCCTCTGATACAGAGGCAGCAAGGGGGGGGGGGGGGAGAGCAGGAGCCAGTGCTAGGGGGAGCTGGC
This sequence comes from Pelochelys cantorii, assembly GCA_032595735.1. Classification (NCBI taxonomy): domain Eukaryota; kingdom Metazoa; phylum Chordata; order Testudines; family Trionychidae; genus Pelochelys; species Pelochelys cantorii. The sequence goes on from CM064327.1 coordinate 242,368,695, forward strand.
TTAAAAGCCAGCTTCCCCCAGCACTGTCTTGACAGGGGAGCAGAGGAGGCAAAGGCACAGCAGGGGAAATGGCGTAAGCAGGGACTGAAGCAGTCCCCGTTTGTCCAGGTCCCAACTGCTGCACTTCTGCCTACATTTCAGAGGTGCAAGAGCCCCAAAGGCAGAAATGCAGCAGTTGGGACATGGCACAAGCAGAGACTGCTTGCCGTGAGCGCCTCTTACTACATTTAAATGGCAGAGGCACAGCGGGGATAGCAAGCACCCCACCCGCATCGACTAATCAAGCAGTCGATGGAAATTCCATCAACTACTCGATTAACTGACTGATCAAACGTCAGTAGGGTACACACCCACAGCCAGCTCCCCTTGAGCCAGTGCATGCGGAGAGCCAGCTTTTAAGCCGGCACCCTATGCTGCTGCCTCTGATAGAGGGGCAGCAGTAAGCTCCCCAGCAGGAGGACAGGAGCACCGTGTAACCATGAATATTAACCAATAAGACCAGGTTTATCAGTTAACCATTTACACAGTTGTATGCTCACCTCCCTAGCATTAATTCCTTAAGAAAGAAAAGGCTTCTTTTATCACCACCATTCTTTTGTAGTGTTGTTGATAGAATTTTTCAGGTTATCTTAATGATTTTTTAAAATATCCAGTGTTACTAATACATACACAGTAAGTTGTTAAAAACAAGAAGGACTTTACCAACGATCCTGTTTATTTGTTTGGACTTTAAATTAGAGGTGCCAAAACTTAGCTGAGAAATAGTTCTGGCTCTTCAGAGTATTCCTATTGCTTCATAAGTAGCAAGCACTAGATATGACGCTAGCTTTTGTGTATAAAGACGACCTCATTTGCAAGATCTTTGAAACAGGGATTGGTCAACCAACTCTAAAGCAGAGGTCAGCAACCTACGGCTCACAAGGGATCCAGATATGGCTCTTATGGAGCACCAGCTCAAACCCCCCCACCACCACCCCAAGGAGCCAGAACTGGTGCTACAGCCTCCCACAAGACCTGAACGCCAGCACCAGCTTCCTACAAAGGGGGGAGGGAGACAGAAAAGCCCAAGCCTCCCCACCAGATCCAGCATGTAGGGAACAAGTGGAATGAAAAATAGCTCTGTGCCATTTTTCTTCCCCCGGGACACACTTCCTGGAGACTTCCTTCTGACAAATGGAAGCGGTTTTACAGTGCATGGCATGAACACCTTGTGAACACAAGTGTTCCCTACCCCTTCATGCCCAGATGCCAACCCCCCAGCCAGACAGCCTGCCCCCAGCCCACTCCTACCCCATGCCCAGACACCCTGCACGCAGGCTGACAACCTGACCCTTCCCCCCAGCCAGACACCCTACCTCCCACTCTCACTCTTACACCCCACCTCATGCCCACATCCTGCACCCCCATCCCTATCCCATTCACTGGCAGCCCTGTCCCACACACTTAACCCTTCATTTCTAGCCCCACCCCAGAGCCCTGGGGGGGTCAATAAAATCCACTAACCCTGAAACCCCAGAAGAGTAAATCTGGCTTGAGGTCTTGAACCTCAGTCCTCCCTGCCCCTCCCCCCTCCCCCCCCACCATGGAGCTGGAGTGCCAGGGGAGTGAGGTGTGTCAGTTGGGGGCCACATCAGCGAGGGTTAGGGATGTTAAATTTAGATTAATTGGCTAACTGAATAGTTGATGCAATTTGCATTGACTATTCCATTAGTCAGTAAGGGCACCTCCGCCTCTGAAGCGGTGGTGCCTTTTTCTACACATCTCTGTTGCACTTGCACAGTTTGGGTCCTTCACACATTTAGAATATCCATAACCAGCCACTACATTTTTTACTTACCTCTGTATTTTCAGTGTGTCACTTTGTGGTTGTTTGCTGTCTATTTTTGTTCTTTTAGTGTTCTAGGTATGTGCAATAACAACCAAGAGTTGGTAGTCCAGAAAAACTGTATAAGTGTGGGAGAATGCCTTATACACTCCTTTCCAAAAAACATTGTATTAATATCTGCAATGAGAACATGACTATTTCTAGTTGACTCAGATACGTTTAGCATCTTAAAGCTGAGCTGTGTGTGCAGATAGTATGCATATAAAGGAGTCCGTAGCATGCTAGCATTTTGGCAAAAATGTTTGAGAGCAGCTTTCCCTGAAGATTTAGTGGTCAGACTATGTTAGGAGCAGGTTATTAAATTGGGCTTTTGGTACTTTTTTTTTTTTTTTAAACACACATTTACTGAATGGCCATAACTTCATTTATATAACTGCTTTCAGTATGCCAAATTTTGGTGTGCTTAGTAGCTTGAGTTGTTAGAAAAGAGGATAAAATGCACCTAGTCTAAGGGCAGTGTTAATTTTCTTTTTATTTCATGTTGCACATTTTAACCAGTGCATCTTATTAATTATCCCTCGTTTTAATATTTTTCTTCCATTCCCATGAATTGTTAAAAAAATATGTATTACACAACCTCAATACCGGTAATGCACATAACAAAATTCAACATTCACATGGATGGGAAAGAGGGAATATTGGCGACTCCTCCACTTATCTCTTATCCATAACCTAGCTAAATAAGAGATACTAGAAGGGACTGTGTTCAAAGTAGGGACTGGGCCAAACGTGTATTCTCAAACCACTAAAGGACAAACTTTTATGAGAGAGTCAAGAAGAAGGTGTTTGAATAGGTACTCAAATCAGATTATGTGGCACTGAATCAAGCTTCTAAAAAAATATCCCAATCATCTGACACTGACCCAAACTGGAAATTTTCATCCAGAAAGTCATATGCAACTGAAAAAGATACTTTAGATTACACCTAGGTAATTTACATATTTATTGTCTGCTCCTGTAACATTTAAGATTAATTTTAGATTACAGTACATCCGAAGTTTGGTGGGCTTTTTTTTTTAAAAAAAAACTGGAGATGTTTTTGCAGAATGGCAATAAATTTTAAATACAAAATTTGGAATACAAAAATGAGGTTCTCAGTAAAAAGCGTTAGACATGTAAGAACTTCAGCAAATAGAGAAGCGCTTTATCTGTTCGTTAACTGTAAGCTTACATCAGAATTGGCAAATTCCTAAGACAAAGTAGGATAAATAAGCATTGGTAAATACTGTCTTAAATCAGATTTATGCTGGGGGGAGGGGGATTATATCAGTGTCCAGCAAGCATAGAACAAATCTTTTCAAACTTTGACTACATCTGTTCAAAACTGAACAGGCTCAGTCAATCCACTACATCAAAGTTAGTCTTCTGCTACAGAACGCTACACAGCCAAATGGATGTGGACTTATAATCTGCAATTCTACATGCTTCGAGCTTAACTCTGTACTGTTGTCCTCATGTAAGCAAATGTTTACTTTTATTTATATAAATGAAAACATGTGACTTCCTGAAGAAACCACTGAACCGAAATGTATACACATTCTGATGTTCAATACACTAGTATTGCACTCAAGCAGTTTTACTTGATTTGTACAACCCTAAATTAATCTACTACTTTATGTTTGAATAAGTAACTAAAAAAGAGTAATAAAAGTGTAATGTGATGCGCAACAATGAAGCAATTATAAAACACAAAATGCTTAAAAATCATGACTTTACCTAATGAAAGCCACCTCTTGTAAATAGCATTATATCCCTGGCTCAGAGACTATAAGGACTTCTGTGAAGATTTATGAACCTCCAGGCGCTCTCAACCTTTTATATTTCGTGACAGTGGTAGCATAAAGTCAGGTTCTCAAAATTCCGTAAATCAGCTGAAGCAATAATTAACAATACCATGAATAAAAGTTGACTTAAACAAGTATCTGAAGTGGATTTCTTAATGTGTTTCATTAAAACCAAAAATTTAAAATTATATTTGAAGCTGTGTTAGAGCCTATGACCCAAATTTTTAAAGTTATTTGGCACTGTTGTCTCAGCATAACACCTAACTGATTTAGGAGCCTAGATCTCACAAAGAGGACAAATAGGGAGATAACAGAATTTCCTGTTAACTTCAAATTAATCAGAGCTATAGAAGACCATGAGGAAGTTTAGCAGCATCTAAATAAGTGTGGGGGAAGAGATAAGAAAGGCAAATGAAGCTCAACATTAACATACACAAAATACTATACATTACAGCATAAATTTATATGCAGAAAGACTAGGAGTGTTTACCTTAAAGAAAACAAGAAAGAAGGGACATCTTGGCATTCTCCCAAAAGTTCTGAAGGAACTCATGAAACTGCAAAACTACTAACTGTGGTATGTAACTATCCCTTAAGTCAGTTTGTGCGCCAAATGACTGCAGGGTAGCTAATACAAAGCCTTTTGTTCAGTACCAAGCAAACTGGTTTTAACTCTAGTAAATAACAGAATTATCAGACAGATATAGAATATAAGCTGTGGGAGAAATCATTATGAATTTTATAAGAGGAAATCATGCTTCCATCTATTAAAATTCAATGAGAAACTCAAAGAGCATGTGAACTAGGATGATCTCACCAAAGGCTTTAAAGCAAACAGAACAGTCATGAAATTATAGGGAAGGTGCTCAAATCAGTAGGTGGTTAAAAATAAAAGTCAAAAGATAGGAATAAATGGTCAGTTCTCACAATAGAGAAATACATGCTGGGATCTCACCAGAATCAGTTAACGTGTGTAGTTCAACATATTCATAGAGGATTTTGAAAATGGAATGAAAAATGAAGTGGAAAAATTTACAGACGATTCAAAATTACTTGACATACTTAAATCCAAACTAACTGCCATGAGTTACAAAGGGGTCTCATAAAACGGGGTGAATGAGCAACAGAAAGACAGATAACATTCCAGGTTGATTAAAAAAAACAAAGTAACATCTGAAAAAAATAATTGCAGCTACACAAAAAAAATATAGTGTTTAATTTAGTTGCTACCACTGAAGAATGTTCTTGGTATCACCAGGGATAGTTCCCAAAAAAATTTGTGTGCAATGGCAGTCAAAATGCTACCAATGTTCAGAACCATTAGGAAAGGAATAGATAATATAATGCCACTTGTTCAATTTAAAAGAGATAGCTATGAAGAGGGGAGTTTGATAGACGTTTATAAAAATCACAAATGGTGTAGAGTGGGGGGGCCCCACACCAAGAATTTGAAAAGTGGTCAAGGGCCACACTCTTCCACAATATTAAAGGAGGCTGGTTGCAGAAGAGAGTTTGGGGTAAGGGAGGGAGTTTGGGTGAGGGAGGCAGTTGTGACCTGCAGCACTGGACTGGAGGGCAGGGAATTGGGATACAGGAGGGGATTCAGGGATTTGGGTTGTGAGCTAGGGCAGGAGAGGACTGTGATCTGGGACAGGGGATTGGGATATGTGGAGGAGGGTACAGGAGTTGGGGGCAGAGGGTTAGGGAAGGAAGGGACTGGGGTGACAAAGGCAGGCTCTGGCCAGGAGACTTACCAGCCAGTAGCCGTTCCTGAATCAGTCTCCCTGACTGCCTCTGCACAGGCTGTAGCCATGTGTTCTGGAGCCCCTCGGGCTTCGTGGCTGCCTGTTATTGAAACAGGCAGCTCCCACTGACCAGAAACCAGCTAATGGGATTGTGCTGGGGGCAGTAGCAGCTCCTAAAGCTTTCCCCGCTCCCCTCTGGACTCTGAGTTTTTAAAGAAAATACACCCCGCAGCCACGTTTGAGCAGCGCACAGATGGGGCGAGGCAAACAGGGAGCCTACCACGGGCCATATTTTGCCCAGGCCTGGTATAGAGAAAATTAAGGAAATGTTATTTACTCCTTCACATAACAAAAAGGAGCCTGTAGAATTAATTGTCAAGGGATGTTAAAAATAGGGTTGTAAGAGTATAACCAGGTAACTAATGATCATCATCTTACTGGTTCTGGTTAAACTCTTCTGCTGGTGTGTGTTGGCTGCCATTCCTGCTCCCAGGCAGTGGGCTATTCCCCCGTGCTGCAGGCTCTGCAGTAAAAGGCTGCAGACCCCACAGCACATGTAACCGCTAGAATTTTTAACATTTAAAAAATCTAGATAAATTCATGAAGGACAGGTCCATCAATGGCTCTTAGCCAAGATGATCAGAGATGCAACCACATGCTCGAAGTGTCTCTCGCTACTAATTGTCCAACAAGGAGAGGACAATGGGAGGGGATCACTTAACTGCCTGTTCTGTTCATTCTCCCTGAACCACATGGTATTCGCTATGGTCAGAAGACAGGATAGCAAGCTCGGTGATCCATTGTGCTTACCCAGTATGACAGTTCTTATGTTCCTAATACCTATTAGCCACCCACACTGCAGGTGCCCCTACACCTCCAACTGCCTGAAGCTGGGCCTGTTCTGTTCATTCCCTCTGACAAAGGCAAGTGCCACATGCTTCAGAAGAGAGAATACTGGGCTAGATGGATGATGAATCTGACCCAATATGGCCAGTCTTATGTTCTCAATACATGAGAAAAGTATAAAATGAGACAATGAAAACGGATCTACCTGACAATCAAGGTGACAGTCAATTAAGCTAAAAAGGTCAGAAATTAGATCTGATAAGTAAATACTCTTCCTCATAACATCAGAATTAGATTGCACAATTGATTGTCACTAGAAGGAGCGGCAATCAAGAACCTAACAAAATTCCAAAGAGACTAAATCTATAGAGAAATAAAGAAAATCCAGAATTATCATAATGCTAACAAATTATGGAAGAAAGACTAAACATGAGGCAAACTGGTTATTGGGATATCAAGACAAGCCCTAGTGGGGGACACCAATCATCCTACGTTTACCTACTGCATGGTTCTTGCATCTTCCTCTGATGCACGTGATACCTCAGATGGGATACTTCATAAGGCTCTTACACCCGATTCAGCAGATACTTGTTTTCTCCTAACTGTGGGAAACAGAGCTCCCTAAGAAGTTGAGCAGAAGTTTTCTTTTATATTTAACTGAACAAACTAAACAGACATCGAAAGTGTGGAACTAGGGTTTACATTTTGAAGAGCAGGATACACACCTGAAGCATTTAAAACAAGGTAAGATTACATCAGACCAGAAAGCAGACCCACCTGTTCACTATGCTCGCCAACCCTCTTCCCCCCCCCCCCTTTCTAGGGGTAGGCAGCCCTAGCTCCCCTGCTGGCTGCCAAGGAGGGCCAGGCCAAGGCATAGCAGCCCTGACCTATCCAAGCTCTCTCCCCCCTCAAGGACGGGCCAACCCCAGCTTTTCCCCACCTCAGCCACCAAAAGGTTGAGCTGGGCTGAGGCAGGCCCAGCTTTCTCCTTCTGGCTGCAAGGGGGGAGGCCTCATGGCTTCCACCACTCCAGAGTACCAGAGAGGGAAGGAGGAGGCAGGGCAGAGAGAGGGGCTGTGGGATGCAGATTAAAGTGATGACTGTTAATGGATGATGCTCACCAGGTAATGGTTAACTGTTACTGCCCACAGGGCTGGCTCCCCGCACAGACTCATGCAGGGAGTGGGGGGCGGAAGCAGCAGTGGGGTGGAAGGGCTGCTGGCTCCCAGTCCATGCAGGCTCATGGGATGGTTGTCAGCAGCCTGCCCCTCCCCCTGGCAACTTCCAGCCTGGCACTGGCAGCACTGATGCAGCACACTGGAAAGGCACTCATCCCCTCGGCCTCATTTAACCAACTGATTCCTGGCTTGCACCTAGTCCCTGCTACCTCCATGCCTCCCCTGCCCTCCTGCGGAGATGGTGTGGGGGGGAGAATCGGCTTTTAAGCCAGTTCCCCCCAGCACTGGCTCCTGCTCCCCCCCACTTGCTGCCTCTAATAGAGGCAGCATGAGGGGGTGCGCAAATAGTCAAAGCACTAGAAGACTATCCAATAACCTTTTGCTTATCAGATAGTCAACTAGTCACTTACATCCCAACTGCAAGTGGGAATTTCTCTATTTATGACACTAAAATTTTTTTAAATTAAGATTTTTTTCCAAAGTTTTAAAAAAAACTCTGAGGTCTTTCTAATGGGTCATTGTTTGATACAATCTTTTGGAGATGAAAGAAGTTTGAGAAAAATCATCTTGCAGTTACTTTTAGGGTATCAGAGCAAGACCTTTTAATACAGATTTAACCTTTCTACTCCAGCATCCTCTGGACCCGACCAGTGCTGAACCAGGTAATCTGCCAGACCACAGAAGGTCAATATTGTATTAGCATTACCAGCACTTCTACTTACTGGGATGGTAGGTGACATTTAGGGATAAATTGGAGCTAAACAGCAGCACAGAATAGTGAGAGACAGGACTGGTGGCTATAAACAAACTTGATGGGACTGCGGGAAACTTGGCCACACACAAGTGGACATCCGGCTAAAATCATACCAGACCAGAAAATACCAGATGAAAGGTTCAACTTGTAGAATGCTGTACAATACTAATTTATGAAGTTTTGACTTTACTGCAACTCATTAAGCAACAGGAAGTGAAAGAGCCCTGTTCTGATGTCTAGATTTCAAGATATTTGTGTTTTCACTGGATAGTGATTATTTTCTTGTGACAAAACAGGGGACCATGACATTGGCTACAACAAAACTGAATTCAGACACAGAAATTGAAAAGAGAATTGAAAACAAAATGTAGTAAACCTCTGATAAGAAGGGCTCTGTGGTTATAGTCAGAGCTAACAGGGGCTCTCACATTATCTATACAACCAAAGTTTAAGTAAATTGTTCATTTCTTATTCTGCAAATTTCTGAAAGTCACAAGGTTCCTAGCAATAAGATTAGTAAATTAGTGTACACTGAAACGTGAATGTTAAACTAGTGGGGGCTAGAGAATCTCTCTGCCTGCTGTGGGAAGGGAACTGCACCAGCACCAGGTGGGAACCACTGCAAACAAGGCTGTTCCAACCAGGAAGGCAGGCACTGCTCCAGCATCCCTGCCAGAGCAGCTCTGTTGGTGGCAGCCCAATCACCCTGTTCAATCCACTAACTGGTTAAACAATAGGATTAACCGGTTAATCAATTCAACACGATTTTACATCCCTATTGTACATAGACTTCAGCAGACAATTTAGTTGGCCCAGTAAGCTAACGTAAGAACTTGGCAGTTATGTTACCTTCCAACCTGGAGACAAACACCTTTTGTAACTAGAGTTACATAACACCTTATACCCCCAAAATGGAGCAAAAATCCAACCCAATATGATTATTCAATACATTTTGCTAAAGGACCATATAATCAGAGCATAGAAATCTAACAGAGCCCAAGGCCATTCCAATCATTCACATGAGGCAAAAAACATGTCGTCGTCCCCAGATATTCTATCCACAAGACAGACAACTGACCTACTATGCCAGATCACAAGCTTGACCATGTGCATTTAAAACCTTATTATAAAAATTTAGCTTCTAACACTTTCATCTTGGTCCAGTTAAAACAATGCTCTCTACTAATACACTAGTTTGTATCTACCATTTAGAGTTACTAGTTAAAACATATTGAGAAATGGCTTCAAGGATCCTAATACCTTGAATAACTTGTTCCCAAGTTCTTCTGGACTCAAAGAGGAAACCAGTTTGCAGACAAGTCAACTTCAAACTACATTATCAGTGACCAAACTGAACCCAGTTTTAAGTTTTATAACCAACAAGATGACCAGAGACTCCACTTGCCACTCACTGTCATTTCAGAAGTTCTGCATACAGCAATGACATGAACTACTTACTTCCCCTTCGCAGGGAATATTGTCTGTGTGAAACCTGGCAACTTCACATTCACAACATCCAATAGCCCCTCACCTTTGCACACAACACACTGGGCTGCTTATTGAAGCAAGAAACCCACAGCGCATGAAAGTTTTACTGTAAATAGCTAATACAAGACCCCAGAATTGGCATGTAATGCAGTAGCTGCTTTCCTTGCTTGCTTTTGTAAAAACACACTAGCACAGGCCATCATCACCCATCATAAGCTTGCAGCAAAGTCACAGTAAAGAGAAGGCTGCACAATGGTTCTCACAACGTTACCTGCGAGCGCGCTGGGAGTTTTTTAAGCTCTCTCGCCCCTCCCGCGTCTCCCCAGCAGCGTTTGATCGCTCGGAGCCCTCTGACTTGGCCTCGTTGCGAGGGATCAAACACGAGCCATTTCCTTTGCTCAGAGCCGCGGCGCATCTCCAGGGCACCCAGCGGCCGGTCAGGATAACCGAGCCGCCGGGGCCCTGCCTCGCCCGCCGCCGTCCCCAAAGCAGGAAGCCCAGCGCTACACCCGCTCCCTTCCCACGGCCGCCGACTCAGCCCCGAACGGGGGCCAGAGCTAAGCGCCACCCCAGGCGTTCCGGTAGCCCGCAGCGCCCGCACAGCGGGTGAGGGCACCGGCAGCAGCCTCCGCTCCCCCGCCCCCCAGCCTCCGCTCTGCAACCCCCGCCCGCCCTTCCGCGCTCCCTCAGCCCCAGCTCTGCGCCGCCAGCGGGAGACCGGCGGGGGGAGGGAAGGGGGGGGAGCTGCATTACCAACAACACGGTTGCTGGGGGCGAGAGCCGGCCTCACATTCCCCCCAGGCCCGGCTCGACGGAACCCCGGCCTCCGCGAGCACAGCACCTCCCACAACCACCCCCCGACGAGCCCCCGGCTCACCCTGCACGGCCGCTGCGCTCCCTTCTCGCCGAGCAGCAGCAGCAGCGATTACAAAAGCGTCGGCCGTCCACGCACAAACAGAAATTGCGTCGCACGCCGAAACGTCACTTCCGCTAACGCCCTCTATTTCCGGACGCTTCTGGAACGGTCTCTCCCTGTTCCCTGGCGGCGGAAGCGCGGGGGGAGGGCGGCGCCGGGAGAGCGAGCGGCGGCGGCGGCGGCGGCGCCATCTGCTGGCCGTAGGCAGCGCGCCGAGCGGCTGAGTTGCGGCGCGGGAACCTTGACCGGCGCGGGAGGCCAGGCGGGGCCGAGGCCTTGAAGGCCCGTCTCAGCGCGCCAGACGCCTGTCCCGCCCCCGCGCGCCTCCCAGGCCCGCTCGGGTGACCCGGTGCCCGGCACTTTCACGCCCCCCCCAGCACTTGGGGCTTTGGCCGATAGCGGCGCTGTTACGCCCCGCGCTCTCCCCCGTTGGGAAGGGCACTTGCTGTCGGGCGCCTCGTTCCCTGCGGGCAGGACCGGTCTGGCGATAAATGCTTCCGTTGTCTCCCCGGCAGGGGGAACTAGCGGTGTTTCCACAGCGTCCCGGGCAGCCGCTGCTCCAAGCCGGGCACTAATGTCACTGAGCATAATTAATGGGGCATGGTTGTTCTCCCAATCTGCACATATTGCCTACAGAGGGATCCCCCCCCCACACACACACACTTGTCATACTGTAGTTGGGCCACTAGGGTTGCCAGGTGTCCGGTTTGCTACTGGACAGTCCGGTATTTGCACCCTCTGTCCGGTACAAAATTCAGAAAATACCAGACATGTGCAATGTCCAGTATTTTCTGAATTTCCAGCTAGGCACCGGACAGAAGGCTGGCGGGGGCTGGGGAGCGACTGGAAGGCGGGGACGCGATTGGTGCGGGGAGCCCTGTGGTTGCGTGCAAAAGCTGGGCGGGGTGGGGGCAGTGGCTGGGACTCACAGCCACTCCCCCCGCCCAGCTTCTGCACGCAACCAGAGGCTGTCAGCACCAACCACGGCCCTGCCTCCCAGCTGGGAACCTCTGGTTGCATGCACAAGCCGGGCGGGGGGAGTGGCTCTCAGCCACTCCCCCCGCCTGGCTTCTACTAGGAACTAGAGGGAGTGCCTGCCAGGGCACGGCCTCTTGGACTCCAGCTGCAGCCAGTGGCTGCACCACCCCCCACCAGCTCTGCTTCCCGCCCCCCTTCCTCCCGTCCAGCCCCTCCGGCCCCCGATCACCCCGCAGCTCTTCTTCCTGCCCCCCCTTCCTCCTGGCCAGCCCTACCCCCCTCCCGGCCGGTCCCTCCCCCCCGCCCACGATCAAGTGTGTCCAGTATTTTAGGGGGGTCTACCTGGTAACCCTAACTACCTCAGGGGGTTTGGGGTCTAGGTCCATTGTGGGAGTTACAGGAGCATCATCAGTCAGTTCCTCTTACCTCTGTAAGGGACAGCCCTCTACAGTAACTGGCTTGTGAGCTTCCCATTTTGTTTCTTTTTTAGTTCCTCCAGCATGCGTTTCGTCCATGCTTCTGCTCTCAATGTCCCGCTAACACCTTTAGCCAAATGGATACCCATATCTGCATCTGATACCCATATTCATATCCATTTCTTCCTCGTGCTTCTCTTCCTCTAACGTGCCACCGTGCATCGGGCCCTACTCCCCTTGATCCGGGGGACCATTGTTGGAAAAGGTTATTGCCCATAGAGGCTCCATTCTCCTGTCCTTATTTCCTTTTCCCTCATGTCCCTGAGTGTCTTGAATGTAAGCAAGGCCTGAATTGATGCTTCCATTACAGCCAGCTAGAATGGGAAAGGAATCCTGGGTGTGGTTATGTCTACTCTGTTGCGTAGACCTGCTAGGTATTCAACTGTTATTCCCACACTGGAATGGGAAAGAAATCCTGGGTGTAGTTATGTAAATACAGTTTACACAGTTGCTTAGGCTTGCTAGATAGTCAGTTGGTAGAATGATATTTTGCCTATAACCACTAAATTGGCTGTTGTAGGGTCACAAACCATGTTAACCCTAAATGTAGGAATTGTAAAATATGATCACCAAAGCTTACAGTTGCAGAAAAACAGGCTGTGTTTAACTCAGTTCAAAGGTGAGCCACTGTCATTGTAAAGGATCTCAGACGGACAAGGCTTTCTCTTCCAAACACTGTGAATTGAATTGGGGAGGGAAGGTCAGAGCTCTGAAGCAGCAAGCTACATGCCCTGCAAGTGTGAACTGTAAGACTGGTTTAACCTATTTCTCTCTCTTGCCCCCTCTCCCCCTTCTAATGATAGAACTAAAATAGACTCCATAAGGAGTCTCTTTATTATTTTAAAATGTTATTCCAGTGGATGCTGGAATCTTTTGGCTGGACTGTGCTGTGGGCTAAGAGCTGAAATCACTGAAAAGCTGGCATCACAGAGAGCTGAAATCACTAGGTTTGGCCTAGAGCCCAAATTCATCCCAAGACTGGCTAGCAGGGGAGGTGGCTGGGGGGAGCAATGGCAGGTGGCCAGCGGGGCAGCTGGCAGAAGCATGTGACTGGTGGGAACAGCACGGAGGTGGCATTGCCACATGCTCAATGAATGGAGACATCAGGATGATGTACCTATGGACTCTGGGTCCACACTGACTGGACAGAGCCATGAGTGGGGTGTTTGAAGTGGGGGGGAACCCCACTATATGAGTTGGGGGATGAACTAAAGACCTTTAAGCAGAAGACTGTGACCCTGCAGACTCTGGGGATGGTATCTTGATTACAGGTTTTCTTTTTTTACGTGTGTATCTGTAGGTTGATGCTAGATTACTGTTATTAAACAGACTGTTGCTATTTCCGACTCAGTGTTTGCAAGAGGGGAAGAAGTGCCTCTAAAGACGCCCAGTGAATAGGTTGGAATTTTCCCAGTTTACTGGGTGAGGACTCGAGTCAGTTTGGTTACCTTGTTGAAAGAACCTCCCTAGGTACTGAACCCAGTCCTCCTGGCTGCCGACTGCTACCAGCAGAAGGATTACATGAAAAACTACTGTTTCAATTCCAGGTATACCCTGTCTGGATCCACAGGTCCTAAAATCACTTTCATTTTTTAATACAAATAATCTAACAATGACATCTTTAAGAGCCAATATATTGAAATCAGGGGCAGTTTTGAGTACCACAGGTACAACCCCAACAGCCATGGCCAGAATCTCCTTTTTAATAACATACAATTCTGGGAAGTCACCAGGGCCCTATTCTGTTACATAACCAACAACTGCGGAAATTGTTTCGACATCACTGCCTTCATTACTTCCTTCACCCAGTCCCAGCCAGTAGCAACAATGCTGTTCCATCTAACCTTCCTCTATCACTGCATATTACTGCCTAGTCAGAAGCACTAGCACAGGTCTGGGCTAAAACCTTGTAATATGTTGACCTTCCACCAGTTCACAATATCACCTTCACCATCCAATCCAGACGTGTCTCTTTCTAGGGGTCTCCATAACTGACCAGATGCCCATACCTGATCTGGAAATCTCAGTAATGTTTTGCCTTATCTCCCTCTCTAGTTGTGGGTCATCTGAGTCAGGTTCTTTATTTGTTACCACCCTTGTGATAAGTGAAGCCATGGGATTGAACTGTTGTCCTTTTAATTTCAAATCCTGCAATTTCCTTTGTGCAGGGGCAAGACCCCTCTGGAAAAGCAGGGCGGTGAGTATTGCCAACCAGGATCTCTCTCTTCAGGACCCATCCAACTATTCCTATGCCAAGTGTCCTCCCCCAGGTGTCTGAGTCCTCGGTGCCCACACTCACACTTCCCCTTACTGCTGCTACTATGCTCTTCTGGGCTCCTGACATGTTTTCCAGTTTCTCTGTTCACTACCTGGAGACAATATGGTCACTGGTTGTCTGGGCCCGATTCTTATTTTCTTGTATCACTGCTGTGACAGCTGCCTGAGCATTCCCCAGTTTCATTTGCAATGTAGATAGCTCCCTGTCAAGGCTAAATCCCCACTCAGGCACAATGAATGCAGAAGTGGGGCCCACAAAAGTACCCCAAAACCTTATCTTTTTAGGCTTTGGTATAAAACTTCCCCCCAAAATCTTAAAAACCTAGATTTTGGGGATAAAAATCCTCTGCCACCACCCAAGTAATGGTAAGAAAACCAGGAAAGAGATCACTTGGGAAATCTCAGCCCTAAAGTAAAACCAGGACACAAAAATTAACCAATACCAGGTTAATAAAAAAGAAAGAACTTTTATTATCACCACAATACTCCTGTTACAAGCATAGTTGGATTGGCTAGATAAGAGCCACCAATTAATAAACTCATGAGGAATTTTCCCATGGGGAACAAAACTTAGTCACAGAAGAGAGGAAAACCCATTTCTAAATGCACAGACATCAGATCCACAGTCCCAAACCATAAAATAATAAAACCTAACAGATTTATCTAAACTTTGTCCTACTTACAGATAGTGAACAGTCTTTTCTTAGAGAGACATATTTTGTCTGTCCCCCTCAATATCTGGAGAGAAACTGCTCAGGGACAAAGGAGGGAAAAACCAAAAATTCCTTTGTCCCAGTTTGAAATCCCTATCTGCATTTCTATTGGCTGACTGCTACCTGGCTAGGTACAGTTAACTTCTTAGTCCCCAGGCTGCTGGCCATCCCTCATGACCATGACACTCCCTATCCAGGTTTTCTGCTTTCAGTTATTCACACTCTCCTGTTTTTGCTTGTAGAGCTGTTACATTCTGGAATGCTGAAGCCACACTAGCATACTCAGATGCCTTCTACTGAACCAAGTTGTCCTTAACTAAAGCCAAATCCAATGTATAATCCTCCAGTTGCCTTTCCTGGAGTGCTACCAGGCTGGAGAGATTAGTGACAACTTTCCATAATCCCCAGGCTACTGTGGCATTGATAGCCTTTTTCTTTGGTTTTGGCTTCATGCACTTCATTTGATTGCTTCAAACCCCTTACAAGCAGAATCAAGATCACCCCTCCCCTGGAAAGAATCTTGTCTCTGTGGGCACGGGCCTCGTTCTGCTACCCATTTAGCAAGGACAGTGGGCTCTTCAGGTAACCCCACCCTCTCCTTGTCCCTTTGCTTTGTTTCCTTTCCCTCCTGTTGCTTCAGGGTGAACATTGTGCCAAACAGGTAGTGACCCTTTTTGACAAAATACTACTGGTATTTTGCTGCTATTACTGTGTTAGGTTAAATCAATTTGGTTCAAATGACCTTAGGTTGCCCAAATATTCACCACCAAATTTGTTACCTGCACAAAATTCTCTGTCACTCCCACACTCAGGTTGACTGTGTGCTGAGCGAAGAAAAACTCCTTTTGTTTGTTTTAAATCTGCTATATGTTAATTTCATTTGGTGACTCCTAGTTTTTATGTTGTGGGAATAAGTAAATAACTTTTCCTTATTCACTTTTTCCACACAAATCGTGATTTATAGACATCTATCATATACTCCCTTTTCTCAGTTTAGAAAAGTCTCCTCTTTTCTAAGCTGAGAAGTCCAAGTCCTTTTAATCTCGCTTCATATGGGGCATGTTCCAAACCCCTAATTATTTTTGTTGCCCTTTTCTGAACCTTTTCCATGTCAATATATCTGTTTTGAGATAAGGCGACCACATTTGCACCCAGTATACAAGAGGTGAGCATACCAGGGTTTTATAAAGAGGCAATAAGATATTCTCTATGGCTATGCCTACACTGCCGGTTTTGCCGGCAGTGAGTATGCAAATAAGGCATGGGTTAGCATATCACCATTCCTCATTTGCATAATTTATGCAAGCCATTTTTACGGCAGGAAAAAAGTAGTGTGGATGTTTTCTTTTTGCGCAAAAACCCCTTTTCCCACCAGATAGTAAACCTCCTTTTTTGGGGCATAAGGATCTGGTGGGAAAAGGGGGTTTTTGCGCAAAAAGTAAACGTCCGCACTACTTTATTTTCCGCAAAAACGGCTTGCATAAATTATGCAAATGAGGCACAAAGATATGCTAATCTGTGCCTCATTTGCATACTCACTGCCAGAAAAACTGGCAGTGTAGATGTAGCCAATCCCTTTTTTAATGATTCCTAACATTCTGTTTGCTTTTTTGACTGCCGCTACACATTGAGTGGATGTTTTCAGAGAACTATCCACAATGACTCCAAGATCTCTCTCTTGAGTAGTTAGAACATAAGAATGGCCATACTGGGTCAGACCAAAGGTCCATCTAGCCCAGTATCCTGTCTGCCAACAGTGGCCAATACCAGATGCCCCAGAGGGCGGGATCACAACAGGTAATCCTCACATGATCCCTCCACTGTCACCCATCTCCAGAGAAACAGAGGCTAGGGATACCATTCCTACCTATCCTGGCTAATAGCCATTGATGGACCTAACCTCCATGAATCTGTCTAGCTCT
Source organism: Pelochelys cantorii (assembly GCA_032595735.1). Classification (NCBI taxonomy): domain Eukaryota; kingdom Metazoa; phylum Chordata; order Testudines; family Trionychidae; genus Pelochelys; species Pelochelys cantorii. Next base: position 242,385,660 of record CM064327.1, read on the forward strand.
TTTTTGAATCCTGTTAAAGTTCTAGCTTTCACTGCATCCTCTGGCAAGGAGTTCCACAGGTTGACTGTGTTTTGAGTGAAGAAAAACTTCCTTTTGTTTGTTTTAAACCTACTACCTATTAATTTCATCTGGTGACACCTAGTTCTTTTATTGTGGGAATAAGTAAATAACTTTTCCTTATTCACTTTTTCCATAGCAGTCATGATTTTATACACCTCTATCATATCCCCCCTTAGTCTCTCTTTTCTCAGTTGAAAAGTCCAAGTATTTTTAATCACTCTTCATATGGGACCCAGTCCAAACCCCTAATCATTTTTGTTGCCTTTTTCTGAACCTTTTCCAATGCCAATATATCTTTTTTGAGAGGAGGCGACCACATCTGTATACAGTATTTAAGATGTGGGCATACCATGGTTTTATATAGAGGCAATAAGATATTCTCTGTCTTATTCTCGATCCCTTTTTTAATGACTCCTAACATTCTATTTGCTTTTTTGACTGCTGCTGCACACTGAGTGGATGTTTTCAGAGAGCAATCCACAATGACTCCAAGATCTTTCTCTTGAGTAGTTGTAGCTAAATTAGTCCCCATCACATTGTATATATAGTTGGGATTATTTTTTCCAGTGAACCAGATCCTGCGCTCCACTTAGGGCTAAATCAAGAATAGACTCTCCCCTTATGGGTTCCAGAACCAGCTGCTCCAAGAAGCAGTCATTTAAGGTATCAAGAAATTTTATCTCTGAATCCCGTCCTGAGGTGACGTGTACCCAGTCAATATGGGGATAGTTGAAATCCCCCACTGTTATTGAGTTTTTTAATTTGATAGCCTCTCTAATCTCCCTTAGCATTTCATAGTCACTATCACTATCCTGACCAGGTGGTCGATAATATATCCCTACTGCTATGTTCTTATTATTGGAGCATGGAATTTCTATCCATAGAGATTCTATGGAATGTTTTGGCTCATTTGAGATTTTTACGTCATTTGATTCTACATTTTCTTTCATGTATAGTGCCACTCCCCACCAGCACAACCTGTCCTGTCCTTCCAATATATTTTGTACCTCACTATGACTGTGTCCAATTGATTGTCCTCATTCCACCAAGTTTCCATGATGCCTATTATATCAATATCCTACTTTAAAACTAGGCACTCTAGTTCACCCATTTTACTATTTAGACTTCTTGCATTTGTGTATCATCATCATCATCAACAACAACCATGGGCTTAGTGCCCGTTGGTGTCCGATGCCTTCCTCACTATTTCTTTCCATTTTTCCCTGTCCAGTGTGGAGTGGCTTAGTTTCTGTAGACTAGCTCCGCACTAATCTACTCTATCATATACCCATTCTCTGTGGGGTCTGCCTCTCCTATTCAGACCATCCATTATGCCGAATACTAGGGTCTTAATTTTTTGCTCGTTGTTCATCCTGCAGATATGCCTGAATAGCTGTAACTTTCGTTGTATAACCTTTTGCAGTAGGTTTTCTTTCGTCTGTATCTTCCTATATAATTCCTCGTTGGTAACCTTCTGCATCCATCCTATTCTCAGGATCTTTCTATAACAACTCCTCTCAAACGCCAATATCCTTCTCTTCGAATCTATCACCCATGTCTCACATCCGTACAAAATGCTGCTAAATACACGTTTTCAAGACACCGAGTTTTGTTCCTAAGCTAACTGCTTTACTTTTCCAGATCTTATCCATCGCCTTCAAACTCGCTCTTGCTTTCACTGTTCTAGTCGCTATTTCCTTCTTACAGTCTAGATCATATGTCATGTTGCTCCCCAAATACGTGAAATTCTCTACATTCTCTAGTTCAATCCCATCTACACTGATCTTCCTTCCTATTTCCTTATCTCCAAATACAATTGTCTTCGTTTTATCAATATTCGTAATCAGTCCATACCGCTTCCCTTCCTCATTTAGCACCTGCACCATTCTCGCTAACTTCTCTTCATCTTCCTCGATGATAACTATATCATCCATGAACCTCAAGTTGTTAATTCTCATCCCGTGCACCGATATCCTTCTACCTCTTCCTTGATCTTGTCCATCGCTTTCTCTAGGTGTGTGATGAAGATACTCGGCGTTATTGGATCTCTTTGTCTCGTATCTCTACTCATTCTAAACCAACTTCCCAACTCTCTGCACATTCTCACCGCTGCCTCCGCATTATCGTTGATATCCTTCAGCAACCATATCAGTCTGCTATCCACTCTGCACAACTCCAACACCGCCCAAGTCACTTTCTGATCTATACTGTCAAATGCCTTCTGAAAATCGATGAAGCAATTATAGATGTTCTTGTTCTTTCACTGAGCTTTCTCCGCTATCAATCTTAGTACCAATATCTGCTGTATAGTACTTCTATCTTTCCTGAATCCCACTTGCTCATCCGCGAGACGTTTTCTACCTGTGATCTCAGTCTCTCTGTCAGTATCATCATCAGCATCTTGCCTAGATTGTTAAGGCAATCGTTCTGTAATTCTTATACTCCAACATGCTTCCTTTCTTGTGTTTTGTCATTTGTGTGTAAGCACTTTAACAATTTGTCACTATTTATCCATCTGCCATTTTTTGATGCATTAGACTCTTTTTCTTTTGATTGTGTCTCATCTGATCTGACCCATACTTCCATCTTCCCCTCCTGACTAGAACATAGGGTACGTCTACACTTGCACCCTAGTTCGAACTAGGGATGCAAATGTAGGCGACCGAAATTGCGAATGAAGCGGGGATTTAAATATCCCGCGCTTCATTAGCATGATCTCGCCGGCGCGTTACTCCGCTGAACAGCTGTTTCGAAAGTGAAAGTGCGCGCCGGGACGCGTTAGTTCGAACCAAACCCCTTGGTTCGAACTAACGTTATTCCTCAAAAAATGTCATTTTTTGAGGAGTAACGTTAGTTCACACCAAGGGGTTTGGTTCGAACTAACGCGTCCCGGCGCGCACTTTCACTTTCGAAACAGCTGTTCAGCGGAGTAACGCGCCGGCGAGATCATGCTAATGAAGCGCGGGATATTTAAATCCCCGCTTCATTCGCAATTTCGGTCGCCTACATTTGCATCCCTAGTTCGAACTAGGGTGCAAGTGTAGATGTACCCATAGAACATCTCTGTTAATAGTACTTCCCCTAATTGATGTCTCTGTCTGATCCATGTGCTCCTCCACAACTGTCGGCTTTCCCCCAGCCCTTAACATTAAAAGGGTTGTAGAGCAGTTTTTAAACTAAGTGCCAGCAGTCTTGTTCCATTTTAGTGTAGGTGGAGCCCATCCTTCCTACATAGGCTCCCCCATCCCAAAAGTTTCCCCAATTCCTAATAAATCTAAACCCCTCCTTTCTACACCATTATCTCATCCATGCATTGAGACTTTGACTCTGCCTGCCTACCTGGCCCTGTGTATGGAACTGGAAGCATTTCAGAGAACGCTACCATAGAGGTTCTGGATTTCAATCTCTTTCCTAGCAGCCTAAATTTGGCCTCCAGAACCTCTCTCCTACCCTTCCCTATGTCATTGGTACCTACATGTACCACAACCACCAGCTCCTCCCTAGCACTACACCTAAGACTATCTAGATGCCTCAAGAGATCCGCAACCTTCACACCAGGTAGGCAAGTCATCATACAGTTCTCCTAGTCATCACAAACCCAGCTATCTATGTTTCTAATGATAGAATCCCCCATTACTAACACCTGCCTTTTCCTAACAGCTGGAGTTCCCTCCCCCGGAGATGTATCCTCAGTGCAAGAGGATACCATAACATCCTCTGGAAGGAGGGTCCCAACTATGGGATCATTTCCTTCTGCGCCAGTTGAATGTTCTCCTTCCCTGAGCCTTTCATCCTCCTTAACAGCACAAGGGCTGTCTGGCCGGAGGTGGGTCAGTTCTACAGTGTCCCGGAAAGCCTCAAATACATACCTCTCGGCCTCCCTTAGCTCCTCCAGTTCAGCCATCCTGGCCTCCAAAGCCTGTACACAGTCTCTGAGGGCCAGGAGCTCCTTGCACCGAATTCACACATACACTACCTGCCCACAGTGCAGGTAATCATACATGCTACAGTAAGTGTATAGTCCCCTTACTAAAGGTACCTCTGCTTATTCTCTGGGAAGATCCTGTGTGCTGCAATCTAGCCCCAGAGATTATAATTCCCATGAACGCTTGAGGAAACCAGGAAGGAAGTTACTTGTTTTTTTGGGGGAGGGGGGTCTGGGTCTCTCCATGTGTGTGGAGAGAGACTCTCAGCAGTCTGTGGACTCTTCCCTTTGTTTTTGGAAAAAAGGAGCCAGGCTGCTATGGAGGAGTTTTATCCAATCCAGGAGCTGTTAGGTTGCAGCTACAGACTTGGATTCAGAGCCTTTGGGACTGGAATCTAGCAGGCTGCTTCTGATTGCCCTTTGGCTGTACCTGTGGCTAGAAGTACGACTCTGCACCCAGCACACAGAAGGAAACTAGAATCATCCACTCCAGCTGCAAAATCTTCAAGCACGCCCACGCAAGCAAGTGTATGGTACTGTGAATCCTGAGGAGTGCATACTCTGGGGTGTGATACATGGTGGCAGTGCAAATGCCAGATAGATACGTTCCTATTATTTCTGTGTACTTTGTTAATGTTATTCACTGTTAATTTGTTAATCTTTGTTTCTTTAAATTGTTAAGTAAAGGTTGTTCTTTCTACTGTAATCTATCAGATGTATACTATTTATGATTTGTAATTGTTGTTCTGGAGCTAGATGATCGAGATTATTGCTTGAATAATTTTATTCCTGGAGGCTCCCAAGGCACACCATTAAGTGTGTATAGGGCCAGCCAGGTGGAGGCACCGGCATTATATGTTCTTTATGAGCAAGGGACAGCATCAAGGGGGTGGATAGGGTTTCCCTAACTAAACATCATCACCACTAGGGTACTCAGGATCTCCTTTTATGTTAAAACCATCAGGTGCCCAGGCACACCTGTGAATGTGACCTGCTCCCAAGTAACCCAGGGAGGAAAAAGGGGGTTACAAGTGCAATAAACAGGATAAAAAACTCTACTGCTGGGCTTCTGCCTGCATTCTCTCCTACAGCTACTTAGGTTATTGACAGGGTTTTTATTTAAATCAGGAAGTTTTGTTTTTAGTTTAGTTTAAAAGTTTTAAAGAATAGCCAGTGTACCTCCCCCTTCCAACTCCCTTTCAGAACGCCCTCTCGAAACTCCCTGTTAGCTGCCCATGTTCACAAAGCTCCCTGGTCACTTTGTCACAGACTTTATAAAGCCCTGGCCTTCCTGATTGCCCTGACCCCTGATTAAGGCTCAACCAATGAACAGAGGGTTCTAGATTTCAAATCCCTGTTTAGAAGCTCACAGCTTCCAACTGCGGGCCACACCACGTGGTCCTTCAAACAAATAGACAGACAGATAAACACAAGCTCAGCACCACAGTTTCTTTCAGGCCACTAGCAAGTAACCCAGAAACACAAACACACACTACAGACAGCCACTTACCTCAAGGGTCCCGTATTTGCTCCTCCTCCACCTGGAGAACTCCCTCTCGAAACTCCCTGTTAGCTGTTGGCAAAGCTTTTAATTGTAGCTAAATTAATTCCCATCATATTGTATATATAGTTGGGATTATTTTTTAAAAAGTTAGTTACTTCCCTCTCCAGAAGTTTTTACAGAGTCAGGTGGGGGCTCTAAAAGTGGCCAGAGTTAGGTATCAAATACACAATGAATTTCTATGGGAACTGTGCACTCAACTCCCTTAATCCTCTTAGAAAATCCCCGCCTCAGTAGAAAAAGTACATTAATTCATTTCTTTTAATTGTTATGCCAGATTTTATAGGCATCCGATGCTTTGACAGCTCTGGAACATAAAGTCCTCTGTTTATTCACCAAGTAAGAACAGCACCGACAGCAGAAAAAAAACCCCATCTCAGCACTATCCAAGAGAGAACTACAATCAAAAGCACAGCTCTTTCTATGTGCATTCGATCTTTAGCCCTTTTTTTTTTTTTTTTTTTTTTGAGGCTGCCAATGATACCAACTGTGACGGAAACAAAGTGAGTAAGATAATATCTTTTATTGAACGAACTTTTGAGCTTACATGGAGCTCTTCTTCAGCTTCCTAAGGGCAGCTCTACATTTAAAGTGTTACATCTGTGCATCTGCAGCACTTAGGTGAAGCCCTGCTATGCCAACAAGAGAGCTGCTTCTTTCTGCGTAGTTAATCCGCCTTCCCAGGAGGCAGTAGCTAGGTTGACTGCAGAAACTCTCACATTGACATAGTGCAATCAACTGGGGGTATTAGGGCAGTATAAATAAGTTGCTCAGGCATGTGGATTTTCCATACCCCTGAGCAATGTAGTTATGCCGATATAGATCTCTGCTATAGATACGGCCTCAGAATGTCACTGGTGGAAGAGATTATTTAGTATAAATAGTTAACACATTTCAAGGCAGAGGCAACTGCTGAGGAGGGATGAAGGGGGCACTGGCCATGTGCCTGCCCTCCATGTGACTCCTCCCTGGCCATCTCTGTAGCTCAGGGAGGGGCATATAAGTGTCAAAACTCAGGCAGCTGGAGGAGTGGGCTGTGTGCTCTGCTTCCCCCTGCCACCATTGAGTGCACGGGGGGCAACCCCTGCTGCAGACATCAGGATCCCCCACTATTTTCTCAGACCAATGAGTGGTTCTGGCTCCTTGCCCCTCTCACTCACAATGGTTAGGGCACGTATCCCTTGTATCCCCCCTCATGCTGCCATGTTTCAAGGGACCGTTCAAAGGAAAGTCCATCATTCACACCCCTCCAGTCATAGGAGTGAAAGAAAGGAGCGAAAGGGTAAGGGGAAAGGAGAAAGGCAGCTATTGCACCTTTTATTTAGGTGTGACCCATTTGAGTACTGTTTCCCAGACCTGAAGAAGAGCTCTATGAGTTTGAAAGCTTGTCTCATGAACAGAAGTTGCTCCAATAAAAAGATACTACCTTTCACACCTGGCCTCTCAAATATCCTGGAACTATTGCTGACATTTGTGACATTTGTCCACTGGAATTCCAGTACTTTTGTAATAATTTAATATTCCCTAGCTCCTGTATGGTGCTTTTTCTCTATTGCTTACTAAGCATTTTTCAAAAGTACAAAGTATCATTATTTCCCTTTTATACACGAGGAAACTAAGACAGAGAGAGGTTATAGTGACTTTTTCCTAGGTCACTCAACAAGCCAGTGGTAGAGCCAGTGACAGAATCCAACTCCTCCTAAGTTCCAGTCAAATGCTTTATCACCTAGGCCACAAATAGTCAGAACATGTAAACAAATGGGCAAAAGTATAGTAATTTACTATTAGTTTGTTTCTCAAGTGTAGCTCAGCCAGTTAGGGTTTGTTGTATCATGCTATCATATTAACTTTCGTACAATTTTTGAGTAAAAGGTCTCCATCAATTTAAAAATCTCTCTAATCTCTTCCAATCACAGTAATCTGAGGTATCATGTGTAACAGTAATTGGTAAAAAATGGTTGTAGAGAAGTGAAAATAAATTGCTTGGCTTTATTTTTTCCAATTTATTTACTTTGCGCATTTGACAGCATTTTGTATATAGTATCCCTGTCAGTTTCACTGTTGTTTGTACATCTTTTTCATGCAGTGACAGGAGCAAGAGAAACAAAGCGGGAGAAGGAAAATGGGATTGCCTCATAACCCTCTTGTTACTGGTGATGGGCTGCCTGGTCACAGTCATGGATAGTAGATTAGGGACAGCTCATGCTTTTAGAAGGAATTTGATACAGAAGCATTGCAGTTTTTATGAAAAAGCAAGAAAAAGGTGAAGCTGTGTGCCACTAAGTGTTGTGTCAAAGTGCACTGAGCCTGAGAACGTATCAACACCCTCAAAAGGCCTGAGGCTGAAGAACCAAATCATCAGTTCTGTTCCATAGCAGCTAGCTCATACCTGTCCTACAGTCTTTACTACAGAGTGTAAGATAGGAGTAAGACACCTGGCCCAGGGTTTCAAATGGCTGTGTTTGGGGATAGGAGGGCTATGTAAATACCTCATCCAGCTCACCCATGATCCCATCATCATGGATTTGGTTCCATGGTCTCTATTGCCTGCCAACCATTTCTTAGTGCAGTGGACTCATGGTCTTTCTAACCTATTTGTTGTCTTATGCAGGATTTGCCCAATGAAATAAATGAAATATGACATGTTCTGAGTTCTTTACTTGTTGCTTCAAAATGGAAATGGTTGAAATATACATTTGTTCTCTTGGTATTAACAACACACAACAGGGTACGTGGTTATGAGACAATCAATCACACCTCAAGTATACAAGTAAGGAGAAGGACTACAGCTTGATCCATGCCTGGCCGCAGCCAGTACTTACCCTGATGGGTGTTTTTCTCTCTTATAAAATTGGAACTTGATATTTACACCTGGAGCACGAAGTACGCCTGACATTTTGGAGATTGCCATTTTGGAAACTGACAGATTTTCCACTCGAAGTAAGCACTGAGCCATATGACTGAGGTGATTCAACAGTCTCACTATGTGCTGGTATATTTGGCAGATGGGTTGTGTGATGGTGCAAATATGGCTCCTTCAGCAGCAGCTTTTCTGTGTGGGTGACCTGCACTGCCACCAGGACTGTCAAGGCAACCAGTAATTTCATAAGAACATAAGAACATAAGAATGGCCATACTGGGTCAGACCAAAGGTCCATCGAGCCCAGCATCCCATTGCCGACGGTGGCCAATGCCAGGTGCCCCAGAGAAGGAGAACAGAAGACAATGATCAAGTGATTTATCTCCTGCCATCCATCTCCTGCCCTTGTTATGAAGGCTAGGGCACCATACTTTATCCCTGGCTAATAGCCATTTATGGACCTAACCTGCAAAAATTTATCAAGCTCTTTTTTAAACCCTAATAGAGTCCTGGCCTTCACAGCCTCCTCGGGCAAGGAGTTCCACAGGTTGACTGTGCGCTGTGTGAAGAAAAATTTCCTTTTATTAGTTTTGAACCTACTACCAGTGTTCCTGCAATAGCATCATTATTTGTGTACATACAACCAGAAAGAGACCCCCACAAGTATTAATTCTCTCTCCAGTCCTTTTCAACATCTACATGCAACCACGACAAACTGGTCAGATGACATGCACTCCAGTTCCAGCAATATGCAGATGGACACAGCTGATATTATTCTTCACCATCAGATGCTCACACCACTACCCCCAAGATGGCCAATGCTTGGATGAGATCAGATCATGGATGCAGAACAGGTGGCTGAAGCTTACGCAAGCAAAAGGAGGTGAAAGTGGTGGCAGAGGAGAGTATTTTGAGGATACCATCTCCTTTGCTTGATGCTGCATAGCCACAATTGATCTGTTCAATTCATAGTCTAGGAGCACTCTTGGATTCCTTGCTGATGCTGAGCTCTCGCATTGCAATGGCTGCAAGTAAGTTATTCTTGCCTTCCTTATCTCTCAGCTGGACTACAGCAGGGTAATATACCAGGGTATGAAACCTTAAGCACTTGGTAAATTCCAGCTAGTCCAAAACACTGCAGTGCCTCTCTTAGCAACACAGGCTACCTGAGCACATCACACCTGCCTTCCATTCTCTACAATGGCTTCTTAGAGAATTTGAAATCAAGGTCAGGCACTCCATCCTTATCTTCAACGTGCTCCAAAGCCTGGGTCTAGGATACCTGATGCTCCAGAATGAAGACCACAATTAACAATGATACGTTCCACAACAAGAAGATATGTGCAAGATTCAGAACTTTCTCTGGGGTTGGCCCAAGACTGTGGAATGACCTTCCAAGGAATTAAGGGCAGCACAACCCTGCCCCCACTTTCCAATTCAAGCACAAGGTGCATTTCTTTGACCTAACAATAAACATGTAGTAACAGCCAGAGCCATTCCAGCCATAAGACGGTTCGAGGTAGCTACCCCAGGCTCTGCACTTTGGGGGCCCCCGCAGTAGCTGCCTTAACAGTCTTATGATGGGATTACCTGGGGGTCTGGTATAGGGCAGCAGCAGAGGGCAGTGGGAGCCGAAGTGACCCGGCAACCTGCTTCGCTCTGCTCCACCTGCTCCCAGTCTGCTGTGCTCCACTTCACTGCGGCAGCAGGAAACAGGGTGACCCACACCCAGGGCACTCTGCTTCCCACCAGCACAGAGAAGTGGAGCACAGTGGGTTTGGAGAGTGAGGTGGGGCGGAGCAGCGCAAGCTGCTGAGTCACTCTGGCTCCCTCATGCCACTGTGGTGAGTCTGTGGAGGAGAATCCTGCTGCCACCCTGCACCCAGCCTCCAGTAATCCCTTGGCTCACATTGCTTGGGGGAGGGACTTCAAACAAGTGGGGAGCAGGAGCAGGGGCAGAGTTGTGGGAAGAAGTGGAGTGAGGCAGGGTGGGACCTGCAGCGGGAAGATTGCTCTGGGCCTCATGCCACAAGCTTGCTGTCCGGAGGGGATGCCAGACAGAGGATCTGCACCCTGGCTGTGCACCTAGGGAGCCCAAGACTGAGGCAGTAGCTGGGCTCCATTAAACCTGTGGAGTCTTAAATCACCTAGGGACCAGGAGTGGCCTGAGGCCGGCTGTGGCAGTTGGTGCCCCAGGCAGAACGCACGATTGGCACCCCTGCCTGCAGGGCCGTCAATGGACTGATGTCATCGTCGGGCACCCCGGGTGCCCCTGTGATGTCATCATTGGGCGCCCCAGGCAGCGGTGCCCTAGGCGGCAGCCAAGTCCACCTATAGGCATGGGCTGCCCCTGCTAGAGACACAGTGTCTGGGTTCCTTCAGAGCAGTCTAGTGAGGACTGGGGTATTCAACTGGTACTTACCTATGACAGCCACAACAAAGGAGCATCCTTTTGAGGGAAGAAGTTGCTCCTCCATGCATCACGGGAAAATAGCCTTTAGTCATGAGAGAAATCCCAATGGCTGTAGGATGAAAAGTTTTGGTACTAGGTGTGACACCCTAATATGCTCCACTGTCACGTAATAAGGATCTGTTTTGTACAAAGTATGTCTTGTGAAGTATCATTCTAAAAGTCTTGATCTGCTAGACAGTAATATCTCTTTAGATTGTGTGTGTTATTGTTATATGTGAAGTTATGGCTATTAGGGATGTAAAAATGTGTAAAATACCAACCATGTAACCAATCAAAATTCTGTTGGTTAATGGTTAACCATAGGGCTGCCGCCTGTTGTTTTCTAGCCCCAGCCCATGGGGTGGGGTGGTGGGCCCAGCCAGGCTGGTGCAGCCTCCCTGCAGTATGAATGGGGGGCTGCTTTGGCCAGGCCAGACACTGGTTAACCAGTCAGCCAATAGGGATGTAAACGGGTATCTATGTGTCACTGAAACATGTTGTGAGGTTCAAAACACTCACAAGTAGCCTTTCAGGTACAGCAGGAAAAAGGCCAAACAATGTAAATGGCTTATTGAGAAAATGCACACAAGCACGAGGATTACCCCCCAGGCACTGTGCAATAAAACCTGTCAGAGACAGCACCGCACAGCGGGAACTGTTTGACCCAGGTCACAGCACAAGAGTTTTCCCGCAAGTTGGAAGACGATATAAAAGGGGACAGTGACATCATGGAGGACCTCACTCACCCTGCAACCATACACCTGGAAACACCTGAGGAACAAAGACTGAACTGTGGGAAGTGATGGTCCCAGGCTGGAAGGATTTTTAGCCTGTGTATGAACACCTGGGAAAGCTAAGGCAACTTCCGTCTAACGTATCTGTCAGCTTGTTTAACATTCAGGATGAGAACTTGCTAATGTATCTTATCTATCTAGTGTGGTAAGCTCAGTTTGCAGGTTTTGCTTATTTACTAGAATAATCTGCTTTAGTCTGTTTGCTATTATTTATAATCACTTAATTTCCCTTTTGTTGTTCATGCAATAACCCAGCTTGTGCAATTCATATCTGGGGGTGGGGAATGAAAAAAGCTGTGCACATCGCGCTCCATATTAAGGGAGAGGGTGAATTCTTATGAGCGTCCATTGTGCAGCACAAGACAATATTATTTGGTGTTCAGACTCCAGCTACTGTGTGCACCAGAAGGCTGGGTAAATCCCTGTGCTGATCCCTCTTGCACAGAGCTGACTGCAGTCTGTCTGCAGCTGGGTGTGGTTTTGCTTGGGTGTATGCTGGTAAGGTGCCTGTGACCTAGCAAGCCAGTGCCAGGGAAACCCAGGCTGGTAGGCCTAGTGGGCTCAGGGGGACCCCAAAATATCTGCTGGCATCCTGAAAGTGGGATCCAACCCATCACATTAGGATCTTCAACTTCTTCACCTGATGCCAGCATGTAAAATGATGGGTGTTGCTCGATCATGAAAATAATATGGCATCATTCCATGAGGTATAAGCCACTTACACAGTTCCAAGCTTCTTGGATTAGTTTTTATGATATATGAAGGACAGATATGGATAAACCCAACAGAATTGAAGAAATGTTGGGAAAAGGCTACATTAGAGACATATTAATATAGTAGTCCTGACAGAGTAATGATTATGGCCTTTCTTGCATACTGTGCCTGCTGCTTAATGCATCTAGTTTTTCTATTTACAGATAGCCGATATTTTTGGAATTAGCAAAAGGATAGGAGATGCATCAAAGACTGTTCTCAGCATTAAATATAGTACAACCAGCAAAGCAATTCTGGAAAGTACCATTTAATTAAACTCTACCATTAACTTTTTGTTGCGTATCAAGAACAATTAGATCTGAAATATTAGTAGTACACGGAACATTCCAGAATCCAGATTCTGAACAGAAATATTTAGAGCACAAAAAGGAAAAAGAAGTTGCCAGCTTCCATGATAGCTTCCTGAGCTTCTCTACTACATTGATATATGCTGCCCAGCAACTTCTCTTGGATCTAGCTGAATTTACATACATCCAAACTCCCTTTTGTACTTTAGGTCCAGATCCACAAGGTAGTTAGGTTTCTAATTTTCATTGCTCCAGTACTGCCTGCGTTCCATCAATGGAAGTTAGGAGCCTAAATACCATTGAGGATCTGGGACCTAAGAGCATAGATTGAACACATGGCTGTTGATGCAACTCAAGCAAGCACAACCAACACCACGTGTCCTGACAGTTTTTCGTGGAGCAGCAGCAGACTCCACTGATCATACGTAATCTGTGGACCAGCTTGAGAACTGCTGCGGTGGACTATCCACAGATCTTAAAACGTATGGCAGCAGCTCCTTATTAGTGGTGTGTAGAGCTTCATCAGCAATTATGCTGAACATTCCACTTTCATTAACTTGATCTATGATATGTTTTTTTTATCCCCAGGCTTGCACCAGATATTAGTTAATTCTGTAGTTTGTGATCGATTGGTAGTATTTACAAACTGTCTCTGCAGCACTTTGCCTCCTGCATCAATCCTGAGCCTCAGCAAGTCTTGAAAATGACCAGGATTCTCCTGTGGTAAAGAGATTAGCCAAATCAAAATGGCTATCCCTTAATCTGACATTTGTTCTCACTCAGCTCCTCAGCTGGTATAAATGGACACAGCTCCACTACGGATGCCCGGTTACATCAACTGATCAACTAGCTCTGAATTATTAGAACATTTTTTATTTCAGTTATTGGTCACTTTTATGGAATTGGTGGTGAGCTGACCTGTGACAAATCAGAAAGAATAGTAGCCACTATTGGAAGGAGCTGGTCCAGCTGGAGTGGCATTCCAGTGGCAAAGCTATGCTCCTACTATAGGAGTGGGCTCCCATTGGTTCCTTTTCCTTTAAATGGGCAGGATATTCACGTTCCACCACAGATTAACTGAAAGTGCTTCAAAAAATCCCACCCAATTCTCCTCCAGTCATTTGTTCATATTCTATCTTAACTGCAACAAAATGGCACCGCTTAGTAAAATACCAGCACTACCAGCAATTACACAGGAGATACCAAAAGAGATGCAGGTAATTAAAAAAATGCATTTGGAAAATTTCTGTGGGAAAGGAAATTTTAGTGCAGAGTTTCACACAAACAAGATATTTCACTATCGCTGTAGTATCCTTAAAAGATACAAGGATTAAGTGACCCAAAATAAACGGGTTTCCTGTCCCAAGGATGATGGACTTCTGCCATAATAAATTTTAGGAAAAAGGATTTGAGACTAGAGTCTTAGCCAGTATTAGTTGAACCTGTGCTGTCCGGGATAGTTACTCCATTTTATTCTCCATCAGAGTCCCATAATTCATTATCATAGTTTATTTGTATTACAGTAATACCTGGGGACCCTGAATCAAAGACTGAGGCCTCATTATGCTAGGTTTTCTGCTTTTGCAACAGATTCCATATATAATCTGCATTGGAGCCACGCTCAAATATGATACACATTCAATTTAGTTAAAGCATTTGTGGAGGCCCAAATAGCTTAAATGTCAGTGAATTGTTTATGTCCTACAAAAGACTTCATTCAGATGGGCATAATGAATGCCAGCCTGTGAAATGCCTCTACACAGTCTTATGTTAATTATCTGCTTTTTCCCCCAATATGCTACAGAGACAGATGATTTATTGCCTGAATGACTTTCCACACATTTTCCAGAAGTAATGTGTGACCCTTATGAGGAAGTTACCACTATTGCAAGTAGCATTTCACTGAGATAATGAAAGGCTACAGCTGTGAGTTTTGTTTTAAGCAATTGGGAGGAGCAGCAGCAAAGAACACCGATTAGTTCTGATAAAATGGAAAGAGCTATTGAATCATGGCAAAAATTAGGGAAAAACCCCCAAACATTTTAAAGCAACCGAACACCCTATAGGGTAGTTCTTGAAGCTGAAAATATAATTGCTTTAACATTTTTTGTGGGAATCACCTAATCCTCTTTGAATATCTTTGACTGCTCTTATTCAGCTACTAAGGAAAAGTTGAGTCAAAAGAATTCACACCTGGATTGAATTTGGCTTATTAGGAAATCTGAACCTTCACCACCATATGACAGCTTAAAAACAACATTCCCCATTTCTGTCCCATCAGTCCATACCATTAAACAGGAAGCTGTGGCAGAATCAAACAGCCACAGAGAAGCCCTGCCTTAAAATTCTAGCTTCTGCTGGCTCTATCATGAGATTACAGATACATAGGTACTGGAACGAGGGGTGTAGGGGATGATGCAGCAATCCCTGGCTTGAAGTGGATTCCATTATACTCAGGGTTTCCAGTTTGGTACAACAGTGTCAGCACCCCCAGCGCCCCTGTACAGATATTGCCAATACACACATACTTATCAGTATAGATGGAGCAGTGTCACTTCCTTCAAGGGGGCTACTCAGCTAGTGGAGCGTCAAGCTAGCATAGAAGAGTTTCCCTGACACTGTAATTTCAGGTAGGCTCAAACAGCTCAAGCTCAATTCTTGAAGCGTTTCAGGTGGCTTCATTTTTGCTGGCAGGAAATGGCCGCTGGAGGGTTTAAAAAAAAAAAGTGACTATTTTCTAGCTAGCATGCCATATGAAAACCATATTCTAGCTGGCATACCACATAGCGCCTATTAATGAATACTATGAAGTATGGGTTCAGAAGGTATTAAATTAAGAGAGTAGCAAGAAGAGCATGAAGGAAGAGAAACACACAGCCAGTCAAACTTACACTCCAAAGGCATATCTTCTGAAGAGCTAAGATAGAACTTCTCATGAAGCTCTGTGAGAATTCATTCCTGTGCTTGTTTCTTCAGAGAGTAATGTTCTGAACAGTGAGTGCTCTTTGTCGCTTATGCTTCCAGTCACTGAAGGAGGGTCTTGTTCCTCCCAATGGTATAGGACAGGGCTACTCAACTTTGGAAGCCCCAGGGGTCACAGTGATACTGACAGCACATGCTGAGGGCCACAACTTAAGTGTGGTTGCATATGCATGCAAATATATGCAAATAGCTTCTTTCACACTGACGTGCATGAATACAAAGTTTAAGGCAAGACTATACAACACAGGCCCCATTTAAGTCAGTTCTGCTGATATAAATCAAATGCAATATTTACCCAATTTCCACCCATATAACAGCACTTTTAATGAGCAATGACAGTCCAGGAATTTAACTACTAAAACGCATATCAACTAAAGACCATTATATTACTGCTTTTTTGTTTTGGCTCCCACCCGCGGGCCACATGTTGAGCCCTGCGTAAACCCAAACTGAACTGCAGGCCGCGGGCCACATGTTGAATAGCCCTGGTGTAGGATAAGTTGTTTAAAAAGGGGAACATTGAAGTTTAGAATTTTTTTTTCCAGGTACACAAACAAAACTAAGCCTACGAGACTGAGATTTCTCGTCCTGTCCTTTCTTGGAAGTTCTGAGCTTGAGAATAAGGTTACAGGCTTCATGCTAGAGGAGGGCAATTAGGTTACAGGCTTCATGCTAGGAGGGGCAATTTTGTCACAGGCTCAGGGAATCATGGAGATGTAGCAACCTCTACCTCATTACAGGGAACAACTCATTTCCACAGTATGAAGCCCTGTTTTAGTCATGTAATTTGAGCTTGGAAAATTTCATATGTTCTGACTGTGACTAGATTTATTCAAAAAACAAAAGAGAATGTTTCTGAAAATTTTCATGAAAACTCAAAATTGCTTTATTCTCAAAGTCTAAGGTCAATAAAATTAAAGACACCCTGCTCTGTGTCTACACATTATATTCATTTCAGTCTCTCCTTCAAATAGTGGCAAATTGTCATAGAAAACAGACAAATATAAACATAAGCTTTTATATCAGAGCTATTATTCACACAGATTTAGGTATTTATAATTATACAAAACAACTGTTTGCTGTATAAGTACAGAACAAACATTATTTCCCTCCTCACAAAAATGACCCAAGAAAAACACTTTCCTGTTTTGTGTGTTGTGCCATTTTTCATCCTGCAGGAAAAGATCAGTGCTGCCCACCAACATTTTACAAATAGTTTTTGATTTAAACAGATTGAAATTCAGCATTAGCTCATTGCACTTCCTAAAATGCTCATTGTAAATTCTAAACCCTTTTGTGGTTAAGATTAGGAAGCTGATACTACATTTGCTTTAAGAGGTGCCAAAAAACTGTCCAGACCACTACCAACAGTACCAGTACACTAATTTTATTTGACTTATGGATGTAAGCAGGGTCTGAATGAGCTCTCTGGTGGCATCTAGGGATGAGTTGGGGAAGAGGAATTGAGGAGCTGACCTTGTTTGCACGGGCACACCTACCTTGCCTAGGTGCTCAGCATGATGGGGCTGTTCTGCCCAAGTGATCACTTTGGCTGATTTTGGATCAAAAATCACTGTTACTGGGCCAGGGGCACTAAAGGGTTCTTATCCTTGTATGAATCAAGTGCAGCACTATTGTGACATGCCCTGTTTGAGGGACTCTCCCTCAACTGAACTGCTCTCATTAGGGAGGGGACATTGATGCCAAAGACCAGGGGCATTGATAAAGGATGTGGACAGGCACTTGTATCTGGTGGTGTGCGCCCTATTTGACTCTTCCTCTCTTCCCTATATAATAAGAGGGCATTAAGACTCAGTTGAGAGTCTTGTACACCGAAAGAGCTGAAATCTCAGATAACCAGGCCTAAGCATTAGGCCTGCTTTGTGACAGTTCCAGTAACATCTGAAATCAGAGCTGCAATCATTGAGAACAGTATTATGTGGTGGGGCCTTAAGACATCCCTGAGGGTGTAGCGCATGGAGGAAAGCAACCAGCAGGGCAGCTGATGCCAGAACAAGTACTCAGGTAGCAGGGCAATGTCTCTCCCACTCCACTGCCAGAGAGGGGTGTAGCCTGGTGCAGATGCATCTCTGAACTCTGGGTTTTCACTGAACAAGGACAACTGTGACTGAGATGCGGTTGAGGAAGGTGGATATGATGAACTTAAGAACCTGAGGCAAAAGGACACTGCTCAACGCACTCTTGGGTGGGTCTTCTAACTTATGGTTTTATGCTTATGAATTCTTCTTGTGGTATTTTTCCAAATTAATGCCAGGTTACATCCCTGCTTTTATTAAAACTTTCTTTTCTACACATGGACTTCGTGTTTGTGAGAGCGGAGTATTGCTTACAGAAGTGGGTAATTTTCCCAGGTTACTGGGGGTGTGGTCAAGCCAGTTCTGTGTTGTATTGCTGAAAAGGAAGCCCCAGATACTCATTGCTGCCGACTCCAACTGGCAGTATGGTTACACGGGATGCAATAGAGTATGGTATACAAAACAGTCTTCTGCCAGGGCAGGTTTATCTCATGAAATCAGAGCTAAATCCTGCTTGCCTTACATAAATCTCCTATTGAAATCAATGTTTGAAGGAGTTATGTGACCAGGATCTGTTCCCAGCACTGACAGTGAAAGTTGAATTAGATTAATTATCAATGGAGGCTTTTTACATACAGACACTGGGTCAAGTTTTGATCCATCTGAAATCAATGGTAAAAATTCCTGTTGAGATAAATGGGAGCAATGACTAAATTTTGCTCTAATTTAAGCAAATTTTAACTCTAAGGAAAGTCAGGTGCAGGTTCAAGATTTCACCCTTCACATGTAGAAAAGGATAAAACAAAATGACTGTGGATTTAAATACATATTTCTTAATGGATTTCAAGGCCTATGATTACATTCCCCTGCAACAGTATCATTTTTATATTTATTTTAACATACTCACAGCTATAAAGTATAGAGTTCCTCTTCCTGTAATCTCATGCCTATGCAGTCTCTATTCCACCAATACATATGTTAATATCTAGGAATGAGTGTGTGTTAGGTCTGTGATATGACAAAAGGTACACATTGCCAACCATTGTTATCTGGCTTGATGCCAACACAACCTTGGAAATGTGAATATTTAATAGAAACAATTTAATTTGCATTTTACAATATGCAGACATGACACTATCAAACTGCAGCAAATGAATTCAATTGAAAAATAATTTCAAAAAATGTAAAGTATTGGTTTGGAAAATAAATAATGTTATCTAAAGGAAATGTTCAGGTTTTGCTTTTAAGAGGAGGCAGTAATACTATCCCTGGCCTATTTTCAGTCTTCTGTTCCATAATTTATGTAGAAAAATATACCAGAAACCAATTTTTAGGTAAAGAATGTGTTACGTTTGTAACATTTAACATAAATAAAACAGCCTAAAGCAAAACCAAAAAGAAAACAATTATTTTATTTCTGTACATCAAGACTACAAATAGTATTTTAACACTTCATTTATTACCCATATTAGGAAATTATACATTTTATACTGATACTAGTAAACACCTTAAGACCACTCAGTTTCCCTACATTTAAAAGTATATTGCTGGTTACTGCTTATTAATATGAAACCCAACAGAACTTCCAGTGACAGCAAAATAGTTTTAGCATAAGAGATGAGCAGGAGTCTGTAAATTCTGATTTTGTATTAGTTATTATTAAAAACCAGAAAGGATGCACAGGTTTACGCATCTTATAGTTTTGACTTATATTTTTTTAATTGAATGCAAATTAAATGTGAACACAAATTTTGACTCAATGTTGTACCTATTGTTAGAGAACTGATTCCTTTCATACGAATCCAATTTTTCCCCTGGCAATCAAATTATATTAAGCAACATGTTCCCCTCTACTTGTCTGAGCAGAACTGCTAAGAACCAGATGGATGCAAAAGCTGCTTAGTCTCAAAAATAATGAATTAAGACAAGTTTCTACAGCACATACATGGTATTAAAGATGAAGAGAAATGATAGGGAGAAAGAATGTGAACACTGCAGGCTTCAGATATAAAAGATAAAGCCTGATGCTTTGGTTCAAATACTTTTAATAGTTGTTACAAGTATATTTTTCCAAAGTCATGACTACTGTATGTACTGTGTATGCCATAGGAGTTTGATACATTGAAAAAAAATCTTTACAAGCACAAAGGAGAGACAGAAACAGAACAGAGAAAAGCATGGATCATCATATCTGTTTACGACAATGTTCAGCTGATCGTGACACGGCCAAAGGTAGAACTTAAAAATAATCATGCAAATCCAATTTCTTGAAGATATTTCAGAAAACACAAATAAAATATCAATGTTATATCTCAGTGCCCACCATCTCAGGGGATGGCAGAATAAAACAAATCCATTGTTTTAACTGCAACAGCTAAGGTTTGTAAACAATTCTACCATATGAGAAAAGATGTGGGGTTATCAGTAACACACATTTTCAAACTCTCTGCTCTAGGGTATTTGCAAACATTGACCTCCCTTAGAGATTTATAACAGGGGATATGCCCTATCTTACCCCAGCGCACTATCCCGCACAAAATGGTACTGCCAGCTTGAACAATTATTTGTATTTGAACAGCACAAAGCCAAAGCTTCATCTTTGGTTAATGTCACGGAGATGTCACTGTGCTTTAAATGTGCTCTTGCTTGGCACAAACACCAACCCCACTGCACACAGCATTCATTATTTTGAGTCAGAATAATGTAGTGCCAATTATGTTTAATGACACCTAGCTAACAAATCAGGAGTTTAAAAACAAAACCTATTTGAGAATATCTGGTAAGAAACGAGAGCTGCAGAAACCTAGACTGAGTTCCCTTTATCTGTTTGGGTGCGGGTGCTGCTTATAGAGTAGGCACTGGGTAGTTCCTCTGCAGAGCTTCTATTTAAATCTCTGTTCAACTCAGCTCAGCTCAAATCCAGCAGCACATTCAATGGCATAAAGAAGTTTGCTCCGCATAAGGTTTTCATCATAAAACTCAGGAAGCTTCAGCAAGTTCATGCAGGTGCTGGCAGTGGGTAGCCTGTCTAAATCAGATCCTCCATTGTGAATGCAAAATGCGGGATATAACTCCTGGAAAATACAAAAATGGGGAAAAAATTAAGATCTATATATATAGGCTAAAAAAATCCCATGACAATCCCCATAAACTTCTAGGCAAGGAGTAATTAGAATTTAAGTCTGTTTCAATGGCATTTTCAAAGGTTTAAAAAGGTCATGGAGAATTTTTTAAATTAAGGAGAAAGCCAACAGGTGCGGAAAAGGACAAGGCTCAGGCAGTGACATCGGTTAGGAATTAATTTATTAAAGAGACAATTTTATATCATAGTAAAGAGGATTAGAATGAAGTTGGTAAAGTACAAGTAGGAGTTTTTAGCTCCGTCAAATGTAAAAAAGTTGCATTTAAATATAACACATGAAAGCAAGCAACTGAATATTGACAACACATATAAAAGCGTATATATACAAATGCTAGATGTCAAAATACTAAGGTGGGTGAACTACAGTAAATAAGGATATTATTGTAATAGATATCACAAAAATTGAGGATGAGGATAATCAATGGGATATGGTCATGGTACAAAATACATAGGAATGACAGAATAGCTTGCATTTGTGGGGAGAGTGGGTCTATGTAAAATAGAGTAGAGTCCAATAAAGTAAAAATCTTAAATAAATAAAACTACCATTGAATCTTCACGGACAGAAATTCCATACTTGAAAGATAAGAGTATAGCAGTAGGAATATTCCACCAACTCTGAGACTGACATTCTCAGAGATATTACAGAGGCTATATCATCTCTAATATTAGAGAGATATAATGCAATAAAAATGGCAGATTTCAATTATCCTAATTTTGACTTATGTACATGTCACATCAGGAAGGGCTAAAGAAATGAAATTTCCAGACATATGAAATGACTACTTCTTGGAGCAGCTTGTCCTGGAACCCACAAAAGGAGAGACAATTCTTGATTTAATCCTAAATGGATCACAGGATCTGGTTCAAGAGATAAATATGACTAAACTGCTTGTAATGATGACTATAATGTAATTATATTTAACTTATTTGTAGGGGGGAAATGCCAAAGCAACACATCACAATAGCATTTAACTTCAAAAAGGGGAAGTACACAAAAATGAGGCAGTTAATTAAATGGAAATAAAAAGGAACAGTCACAAGGGCGAAATATCTGCAAGCTGCACAGAAACTTGTTAAAACACCGTAACAGATGTTCATATCAAATGTAACCCTCAATTGACATTTAAAAAATCAGTAAGAGGACCAAAAAATGCTCTTATGGTTATACAGCAGAGTTAAAGTTGAGGTTAGAGGCAAAAACAAATACTTTAAAAACTGGAAGTCAGATCCTGGTGAGGAAAATAGAAAGGAGCATATAAGCTCTCTCAATAATAAAAGTATAATTAGAAAAGCCAAAAAATCAATCTGAAGAGCAATTGATACAGACACAAAAATAACAAGCAGTCAGTAGGTCCACTAGATCAGGGGTGGGCAATAATTTTTGGCTAAGGGCCACTTGAGACATTTTTGAAGTGGCCCTGGGCTGCACAGGAAGGGGTGGGGCATCAAGCAGAAGGGGCGAGGCCAAGATATTTCCGGGTTTCCCACCCCCCAGACAATGATTGATCTGGGGTGAGGGAGTGCCTTTGCCCCCACCCCACGTTCCCCCTAGGCGTGGGAGGAGACTTCCTGTGCTCCCCTGCCCATAGGACAATTAAGGCCGGGGGGGGGGAGGGAGTGCATGAAGCCTCCTCTGCACTCCCCCCTTCCCTGCAAGCAGCGCCCAGTGCTTCAAAGCACCACATCCTCCAGGCAGGGTGGGAGGAGGCTTCACATACTCCCCCACCCCAGGACTAGAGCCAGGGGGCGGGGGAGCACGCGAAGCCTCCACCTGCCCTGCCAGGAGCATGTGGTGCTTTGAAGCACCAGGCGCTGCTTGCAGGGTAGGGGCAGAGAGAAGACGACTTTGCACGCTCCCCCGCAGGCCGGATCCACCTGCTTGGCGGGTGGATCCAGCCCACGGAGGCCCTTTTGCCCACCCCTGAACTAGACATTCGAGATACTAAAGGAACACTCACAGAAGACAGGGCCGTTACGAAAAAGCTAACTGAATTCTTTGCATTAGTCTGCATTCTAGAGGATATGGGAGAGTTTATCACACCTCAGTCTTATTTTTTAGGTGATCAATCTGAGGAACTGGCCCAGACTGAGGTATCACTAGTGGAGGTTTTGAAACAAACTGATAAATTCCAGAGTAATAAGTCACCAGGACAAGACTGTACTCACTCAAGATTTCTGAAGAAACTTCTACATGAAATTGCAGAACTACTGTGGTATATAACCTATCACACAAATCAGTCTGTGTACCAGCTGACCGGCAGACAGTTAATGCGAAGTCAATTTTTAAAAAAAGGCTCCAGAGGTGATCCTCAAATAAACCTAACTTCAGAACCAGGCAAACTAGTTGAAACCACTGGTGGAGCCTCTGAAATGTGGCACACTCTGATCCAGCAAAATTGGATATTGGTAGACCAGAGAGTTTGACTGGGAGTGGGTGCAGCCAGGGTCAAGAGTGTAGCTGAGGCAGGCAGCGGCAGGTCTGGTGGGTGGGAGCACAACCCTGGCTGGGGCTGGTTGCAGCGGGGCCAGAGCAGCTAGGAACACAGCCCTGGCCGGGGCTGGTGGCAGCAGAGCCGGTGTGTCAGAGAGTGCATCCTCAGAGGGCGGCCGGGAGCACAGCCCTGGCTGGCACGTAGGGGAGCACGCTCCTGGCTGGGGCCAGCAGGGTTGATATAGCAGGGAGCACAGCCCAAGCCAGGGCCAGGAACAGGAGCAGATCCATGGCCAGGGCTGGGAGAGGAGTCCAGTGGCTGGGACTGGCATCCCAGAGGGGCTAATGGCCAGGTGTTGGGGGGAGCCTTGACCTCCCCATGTCCAGCAAACTCCCTGGTTCAGAACTACTTAGGTCTCGGGGGTGCTGGACCAGGAAGATCCAACCTTTATGATAAACAACAAAATTATCAGGCACACACATAAACATGGTATGTTGGAAAGAGTCAGCATGGGTTTTGTGAAGTGAAATCATGCCTCACCAATCTGTTAAAGTTCGGACTCAAGGAGCATGTGGACAAAGGTGATCCAGTTGATATAGCGTGCTTGGACTTTCAGACACCCTTGGAGAAAGTCCCTCACACCAAAGGTTCTTAAGCAAACTAAGCAGCCATGGGATAAAAGGGAAGATCTTCTCATGGATAACTGTGGGTATGTCTACACTACAGTACGAATTCGAACTAACTTAGCATGTCCACACTGAGTGGACCCTGAACCGAAGTTAAGGCTGGCCGGAACCAGGACTTAGAGTGTGGAGCTGCTGCCTCAGGCTAGCCGAGGGCTGTGCTTAAAGGGACCCGACCCCCCACCCCGGACAGACAGTTCTCAGGGGTCCCTGCTTGCTTGTCTACCTCGATGAGGGACAGCAAAGCAGTCCTGTCTTGGAGTGCCCTGAGTGCCCGCACTCGGCACATCACAGCACTCGGCCATCAGCCCGGCTGCACTTGCCACAGGCTGCCATCCGGGGGTGTCAATCGGGGGGCTGTCAGGATCCAGGAGGCCCTGCAGGAGAGCTTCCACCCTGAGGAGCCCGCAGAGCCACCCCAGTCCTCCCCATCAGGAGCTCGTGCCCCATTCCTCCCTCACCTCCTTCCACTTACCCCTCCCTAGCCCCCTTCCTGATGTAAAAAATAAAGGACACGTGTTCAAAAATAGAAACTCTCTTTATTTAACAAAACTGGGGGATTAACCTCTGGGGAGACTGGTTGGGTCCATGGAGTGCTATTAGCCAGGGGGTAGGAATGGTGTCCCTGGCCTCTGTTTGTGGAAGGCTGGAGATGGATGGCACGAGACAAATGGCTTGGTCATTGTCTTCGGTCCATCCCCTCCGGGGTACCTGGTGTTGGCCACTGTCGGCAGACAGGCTACTGGGCTAGATGGACCTTTGGTCTGACCCAGTACGGCCATTCTTATGTTCTTATGTTCTAAGCTCAGGGCTCAGGGTCGGGGGTCTCACTGGACCAACTTGATTTTCATGCAAACCTGCTCCTGGGTTCGCATGTGGCCTTTGGTGGCCAGGCTGGCAGCTATCCTGCCCTAGACGGCCTCATTCCTGTGCCTAGTGCGGAGGTCGTGGATGTTGGAGGTCTCCCCCCAAACCTCGATGAGGTCCACGATCTCCACACTAGACCAGGCGGGTGCCTGCCTCTTGAGGCCCCGGGCAGGCTCCTGGGAGCCGCCAGTCTGGTCCTGGGAAGAGGCGGAGGGCTGGGTGGCAGTGGGTGGCTGGCTCATGCCGTGCCAGGTGCAGGGTCTGCTGGCTGGGTACTGGCAGGCTTGCACCTGGCATGGGTACTGTAGCCAGACTGTGCCCCTTTAAGGGCTCCGGGGCTGGGAGGGGAGCAGAAGAGTTTCCCTGGCTTGGCCCAGAGTGGCCACCAGGGCAAGCTGGGAAGAGCTAGCCTCCAACTCGTTTGAATTAAGTGGCTACACAACCCTTAATTCGAACTACTTAATTTGAACTAGGCGTTAGTCCTCATAGAATGAGGTTTACCTAGTTCGAATTAAGCGCTCCGCTAGTTCGAAATAAGTTCGAATTAAGGCGGTTTGCATGTGTAGCGCCTAAGAAAGTTAATTCGAACTAACAGCTGTTAGTTCGAATTAACTTTGTAGTGTAGACATACCCTGACTGGTTAAAAGACAGAAGAAAGGGTAGGAAGAAAAAATGATCACCCATGTTTTGTAATTGTTGTTCTTCCAGATGTATGGCTCACATCCATTCTATTGTAGGTATGTGTGTACCCAGATATGCAGTCTTCAGAGATTTTTGTCTTAGTAGTATCTGTAGAGTTGACTATGGCTCCCTGTGACAGGGTGTACCAGCCCCGCCCTGAACTAACAGGGTTTAGGGCGTTCACCCAGGGAGGGCAGGGTGGTGGGTTCAAGTCCTGCCCACTCTGGGAGCGGCGGGATAAAGGACTCCCTGAAGGTAAGGTGGTGGAGTGGGTTACCCTAGCTGAAGGAGCTCTGCCCCTGCAGCCCTGCCGGGCATTCTCAGACTGTAGCCCACATATAAAAGCCTGGGGAGAAGCTCAGTCTGGGCTGGCTGGTGGAGTATTACTTCAGGTTGGAACTCATGAGCAGCAGCTGCCAGCCACCCGAGAGAAGAGCATTGGTGGCTCTGGTGCTGGTTGGGATTTAACCACCAGGGAAGTGTGCCGCCATCGCCCCCCGCCCCGAGGAATCAGGAGAGCCAGCTACCATGTGGGAAGTTGGCCCATCGGATCAGGTGGGAAGTGGCCCAGGCATGTTTCGATTGGATTCCCCGCTGAGAGAGTGGTGGACCGGTCTGCCACTCACAGGGCCCTGGGCCAGGAGCCCGTGGAGCAGGGTGGGCCCAGGTCCCCCTCCCAGGGCACAGCCTCCACCCCCATGACTTGGCCATTAGGCTGTGCAGCCCTGCTTTAAAGGGCTTGTGAGCAACTTCATTTTACTGCCTCTGGCGATTAGGCCATCCAGCTCCGATGGGAGGGGCCAGACTACTGGTGGTTTACCAGTTACACGGGGCATGCCGCATGCTCAGACAGCCCAGGGACACGGGACCCTATGCCCCTGGGCATTCTTAATACTAACTCCTATATACAAGGCATGAAAACACAAAGTCCCCCATGGAGGGGGAAGGACGGACCACCCCACGACACCCCCTTGAGTGCCTCACCCATGCACTTGACTATCAGGCACTGCTGGCCCTACTCCCTCTCAGTTCCTTCTTAAAGACATGAGCCACGTCTCAAAGATTAACAGTTACAAAAGGTGGGTAGCTATTTCTTCTCAAGTGCTTGTTCAAGCTGATTCCATTCTAGGTGACACACAAGCAGTATCAATGGAGGTGGGCTCAGAGTTCACAGTCTTGTAGCACAGCTCTGCCAAAGCCTACACTGTCTTGAGCCTGCTGGGTCAGTGTGTGATGCAATGCAAATGTATGGACAGACGACCAAGTAGTGGCCCAACAGAACTCTTGAAATCAGCACTTGTGCCAGGAAGGCTGCCAATGACATCTGTGCCCTTACAGACTGCACCATCACAACTGCCAAATGACGCACCTTTGCCAGCTCATAACAGTAGAAGACGTAGGTCATAATCCAGAATGAGATTCTCTGAGCAGACACTGGTCGACCTTTCATCCTGTCCACCATTGCAACAAATAACTGCGCTGACTTACAGAACAGCTTTGTTCTCCCTAGATAGAATGCCAACATCTTCCTGATGACCAGGGTGTGAAGCTTGCATTCTTAATACTAACTCCTATACACAAGGCATTAAAACACAAAGTCTAAAGGAGAAAGCACCTCTAGCTCTTGCTAAGCAAGGAAAGGCGTTCTGACTAACCACTGAGATGGTAAGAAGGAAGTGAGAGGGCATAGGGCTACCGGTGCCCGATATACCAGTGCATGGGCATGACACTCAAGGGGGATGAATACTGCTAAGGCAAAAATCTCCGAGGATTGTGCACATGGGCATGCGCACACCTAAAATGAAATCAACATGAACAAGCACTCAAAGAATGGTAAGTTTTCATAATGGAGAGAGATAAAGCAGGGTTCACCCGAGATCTGTACTGGGAACTGTGCTGTTCAACCTACTTGTAAATAATCCAGAAAAGGACATGAATGCTGATGTGACAAAATTTGCAGATGGTACAAAATTACTCATGTTAGTTAGTTCCAAAGCTGATTGTGAAGAGCTACAAAGGGATCTCTCTACCCTGAGTGACTAAACAGTAGAAGAAATTCTATTTTTATAAAAGCAAAATAGTTCACATTGGAAAAAATAATCCTCACTACACATAAAACATGATGGGGGGTCTCAATTAACTGTTATTTTAACCACTCAAGAAAGATTTGCTAAATGTGCAGTGGCAGTCAAAAGAACTAACAATGTCACTGGATAAATCCATGGTATGCCCACACCTTGAATACTGCATGGAGTTCTGATTACATCATCAAAAAAGTTATGAGAACTGGAAAAACAAGGGCACCATTTATGGGAGATTAAGGGGACAGTAACCCCCCTCCCGAGGTTGGAACCCCTGGATTTCATACTTGAGGTCTGCTTAAGACTGCATGCCCTGACTCCAGAGGCAGTTCTTAAACGTAACAGAGTTTGAGCTGCTTGCAGCTTTGCCTTTGAGGCAGGGAGTTTGTTATAAAAAGAGAGAAGCAGGTGATTAAGAATAACAAAAGGTTGGGCATTCCAGTAATTGAAGGATCGTTAGATCATCATGAAAACATTGCTTGGTACTCCACTTAAAAGAGAGTGGGGAAAAAGTAGGAATGCATTTTGTGCTGTTGGGATTTGCATTTGGATTACTGTGTTATAAATGTTCTTGAAAAGGGGGTGAACAGGAATTAATTCAAAGTTGACTGCAATGAGTTACAAAGGGATCTTACAAAACTAGGTGATTGGGCAACACAAAAGCAGATGGAATTCAGTGTTGATAAATGCAAAGTAATGCACATGGAAAAATATAATCCTAACTATAAATACAAAATAGCTGTTACCACTCAAGAAAGAGATCTTGGAATCACTCTGGATAGTTCCCTGAAAATATCTGTTCAATGTGCAGTGGCAGTTTAAAAACCAAAACAGCTAACAGAATATAGGGAATAATTAGGAAAGGAATAGATGAGACAAAATACCATATTGACTCTACATAAAATCATTGCATGCCCACATCTTGAATACTGTGTGCAGATCAGGTCATCAAGTATATTCTCTCCCTGGGCAAGTCACTTAAAACAAATAGTTTTAAGTTGACCACTGACGGTGAATTTCTGAGTTGCAGAGATCAAAACCACCATGTTGCACTATGGACACTTGGCAAAATTACTTTACTGACAAATATAGGGGGTATGTTATTCAGTCATCTAATTTTTTGAAAAATTAGCAAAGACCTCCACATTTTTACTATATATTTGGGGACACAATGCTGACTCCTGCTCAGGTGTCCGATATGAGACACTTTGTTTCAGAGCGGCAGAAGTGCTGGGTACCCATAGTTGCAACTAAAATTGACTGGAGCTGCGCTTTGAACACACAGAGTGCTATAAAAATGTTAAGTAGTTTGGAAAATCAGGTCCTAGGTGTCCCAAGTTGAGCACTCTAACAAGGCAAGGTTTCTCTCCAGCTTAAGGACTCACTGCCAGGCCCATAGTCCCTTTTATATGGTTTTACTGTCCAAACTATCAAATCAACAAAAACACTTAAAAGCACGCTAACTGTGACTAAATATCCTGCAAATATATCATACCAATATTGCCCTGCTACCTATTCTATATCTGCTGCCAGCTTAAGCAACTATGTCTAATGGTGTATAATAATAACCATAATGGTGTATAATTAGACTGTCTTTCCTTAAGCAAGACTGCACCGTATATGATAATGGCCTGCCGCAATTGACCTATTTCATGGTTAATAGCATCCTGCTTAGGGCCAAGAATGGGTCTCCAGTTTACAATACCACTCATGTTTTCCCCACTGTGGCAACCACAGTGATCTAAGAAGTCACTCGGCTCTCACTCTGGGTGCCCAAATACGACCCATTACAATAATGGGGACAGGGACATACTGATAAAGAGGCATGAATATAGCCCGATAACCTGTGGGCACTTTGGGAAATAATATTAATAAACAACAGCTTACAATGTGTACACCATGTGAATAGTGACTGTGACAGGATTACATTGTACCCACTCTGCACCCATCCAGCCTGTCTTTCATATTGGTTAATTGCAAAGGTTTGCATAACAACACAGGAAATAGTTCTGTATTTTCTCTCCAGATGCTGTTAATCCTATGCCTGAGGAGTGTGTAGTATTTTCACCAGTATCTCCACCTTAAAGGCATGCCTGTGTTAGTTGCTCACAGCTAGCGTGCTTTTAAGCGTTTTAACCCACCCTATAGTATTATTATGTATACTTATAGCAGTGTTAATGCTTTTATGGCTGACTCTGTCGCTACATGGCAAGTGGTTTCTCGTGTGGCTCATATTAAAGAGCAGTTAAGCTGGTACATTCCTGACCAAATGTTTTATCACTGCAGACTCGACTTGGTCAAAAGGGGGAGTGTGGGGGAGCCTGGACTACCCTGCCTTGGCAATAAATGGTCATGGCTGCCTTGTCCAAAGTGTGGATTTCTGGCCTGGTTCAAGTCTAGTGTGCCAAAGCATGGAGGCAGGGCCTCAGAGTCAGGAATTGTTTTGCATAACAATGCAGATTAAGCATGGTACGTGAGACCACGTCAAAAAAATATAGGACAAGTGGCCTTGGACTGGTACTTGTTTCTGATAAGCAAAAAGTACAGATGCAGCCATGAAACTGTCAACTGTGCTATAGCAGTAACATCCTGGGTAGCAGGATGTACCCCAAATAGGGCACTGGGAATTTTATGTATCCTACACAATATGTAATCAATTGGTAAATATTATTAGAAGACCAAGTCTCGCTTTGCTATAAATTGGGCTTAGTAAGAACAATCGATGGGAGGGAATAGGCAATATTGACTCACACGTCCTGTTCGATGTAACTACAAGTAAATAGGCCCTTCATGCAGGCGACTCAGTGCATGGTGTTCCATTGCGTGGGAAGAGAAGTAACCACAACCTCCTGCCTGGCACTGTAGGTAGCATACGGGTGAAGTGTAAGTGAATTAGGCTTTATTACTGTATATAGTAGATCTTTTAGTAACTGCTTTTGCATTGTTTTGCACTGTATTAATTGCTTTAGAATTTATAGTATTTAAGGGTTAAATTGTATAGTAACTGTTCTTAAGGCTTATACACTGTTTTAACTGCTTAAAGCTTGCAATAAATAAGAAAGTGGTTAAGTAGCCCTGGCAAGTCCTGGTTTCCCTTGGATCTAAAATAAATTGAACCACACGACATGGTCATATCATAGAAAACATAACATCTTTAGACACAGCATGGGGAGAAATAGCTGGCTATGTTATGATTCACCTGCTATATTCTGAAAATATCTGGGTCCACAGAAACAGTGACACAGGAAAATTAAAAATGGTATGCAGAAAGAGGTCTTTAATTTATTTTCAACTAAGAAATTATCTGCAGGAATCTTAAGTACAATTAAGTGAAGGCTCGCCTTACAAAGTCTTCCGAGTATACACAATCCATACAATGTCTTCATGACTATAGAATTAATAGACTTGGAGCTAGGCACTGGAATTTCCTACACTTGTGTACTTACTTGTGAAAATGCTGCAGTGTTAAGCACTGGGAGCAAAACTGAGCAATTAAAAAATACTAATAGTTTTCCATACATAGTAGAATTCAAGTGGATTCTGCTGAAGGGTTTCAGATGACCAAGAAAAAAATAAAGCTTTTGAAAGTGTTTTAAAAAAATTAAAGTAGTCTAAATGATATATCCCCAGAAAAGATGAAAAGCACTTGGAAGCTAATGGTATGAAATAAAAACATCCAAAAGTCGTCCAAACTTTTTTGGGGAAAAGGGTTTGGTTCAAACTGAACAGGAATAGCTTTGTACTTTCAGTCTGCTTCTCCTTGAATTAAAAAAATCCATTATTTGCTCAGCTCTGATTGGAAGCTAAAGACTACCAGCACTAGTAGGAGCACGCATAATGGGCTAAGTCTTTGGGCTTGTTAAGCCCACTTTGCATTGCATAGATTCCAAGATTTCTTCTTTGAATTACAATTTGTTATTTTCTTTACTGCTTCTTGTTTTTCTATAATACTCCTGGGTATGTGAAGATAACTAATAAAAATAAAAGCTCGTTCTTCTCTTGCTAACAATCAAACAAATCAAGAGTTTAGTTTAAGTCTTACATGTCAGAGTTTGTATATAAATCTAAAATAAACTTTTTCTTTCAAATTTAATGTAAACTTTCTCTGCATTCATATTAACGTGTAACCCTCATTGTGTCAAGCTAATGCTAGATTAAGGAGTAGCCATGCCACAAATAAATGTTGGTTAAATGTTACATTATCATGTGTCCATCTGTCTTGGATTGCATCCTGAATTTCATATAATTTTTTTTAAAGTACAGTTAAAATAGGCAAAATAAATATGGCCAGAAAGCATACACCAAGTACATTACCAAACAACCTAATCTTCCTACTGCAGGTATTATTTACATAATATAATATTTACTTACATGTCCTGACTTGTTATTTTCTTTGCTAAATTCTGACAGTGTATCTAATGCTATCCATGACACAGATTAAAGAGTTTGCAATCCACGGTCTTAATACTTATGCAAATACTTAACCATATGCATATAAACATGAGTTGTCTTAATGAGGTCAATGGAAGTATTTGCATATGGAAAAGTAAGCACATGTGTACATTTTTGCTCACCTATAACTGTTTATTACTGAGACACATAATAGTTGTATTTTGAAAACCATATACATCTGTGCTTAAGATGCCGAGTGCTAATAATGTACCACAGAATCATTTAGCTATGTACCTACATATAAAAGCAATAAGGAGTCTATAAAGGTAGAAACTGGCCAAAATTTGGGTTGGTCTTCTGACAAGCTGAACAAGTATTTAGGTTTATTTCATGTATAATTTTCTAATCTTTTAAGAAATCAAGTTTATCTCACCAAGATAAATGGAGATGCAGAGAACATTTATTTGTTACACCTAATGTTCTGCTTTCATTGACAAGGGAGTATTAATTTCAACAAATGCTTGGCTGAGCTAAAATAGAACATCTGGTTTTAGAAATGGCAAAAACCTACCCTAAGGCAGGAGGTCAATGAGATTTTAAGTTAAGTTATTGTTTAAATGGAGGCCTTAAAATGTGTTTCACAGCTAAAATGCGGCAATTTTAGTGTTCCTTTCAAAATGCTAATTGCATTTTCTTACTTTAAGCTTTAAAAATGTAAAAAATGAAGTTTTATATTGAAATGTCATGCCAAGGGCACCATTTGTTGCATAATTAAATACTGAACAACGGGAATCTGCAACAGTTTGGAAGTAAGAAGCATCATCAATTTATTATGTGACCTGATTGGAACTTAACAATTTTCAACCGCACTTTAATGATTTTTTTTGTCTGTAACAATCACATTTATTAAACTTATTAAACTTTAATTAGCTTTAGCAAATGTTATTCTGAGTCCGATAATCTGGCACTAAGAGTTCTAATAATTTTTAAATGCTGTAAACCCAGACTGTGCTATTTATAAGCTATGAACTTTGAAATGATCCCTTCTCTTAAATAAATATGAACTATAGCAAAGGTGAAAGTTCTACAATGTAGTACGTACAAGATTTTAGAGTCTGAGTGCTAACGATTGTGTTTTTAATAGCAAAATTTAATATCTATTTTAATACAACTATAGATATTAATTACTGAAGACATTTTGAATTAATTTTCACCCTCAACATATTGCAAGCTTTTTTTATAACAAACTCTCATACTCCTTTGACTTATTTGACTGCTAATAATACTTAGCACTTACAGTACATAGTGCTTTTCATCTTGAGAGCACTGCTCAATATTAATCATAGGCTACCACTATACGAACATGCATGCCAATAGTCAGGGCCAATTATTCCCTTTTCCGGCATTCATTTACAACTTGAAGGCACCAATGAGCACCTTAGCAGCTGACTCTGGATTGCTGGGGCACAGCTATGAGCAGTCCAGCTTTTTCTGAGTGGCTGGTGAGCACTGTGATGCCAATGGCATGCCTTACTTGGTAGGGGGTGCTACTTCCAATCAATCCATGTACCTCTCAAGGGCTGGAATTAGCTGGTGCTCACTGCTCATCTCTCATGAGTCTAATCTCTGCTTTCACTAGCACCATCTGGAGTGGTTGTGAGACTAGGAAAACGTAGCAACTAATTTACCATCTATAGGTCCATACTATGATGTTATGTCCCCAAATTTTTATGGAAATATTTTAAACATTAATATGCTAATTCAAATATGCTTTATGTAAAAAGGGGGCATGTAACCTATCATCGCAGAGCTTATCATCTGCCGAATGTGTATCTTCTATTTGTGGGCATGTATCATTCCTGCATTTGAAGTTAGAAATGTAAGTATAAATCTGTTTTCTATCTAGATGTGCTAGTGAAGGCAATTAACAGTACTCAAGGAACTTGAGTACTCATGGCCCAGTACTCATGACAATGATCTGTGGACAGTCATGCTTTTCTTAAAAGCCTGGACTATGGTTGGTCCTGCCAAGACATGTGACAGTCACCTTATGTTGGAACCCACTTTGGAAGTGGTACTTTTCCATGGTAGTGTAAAAGAGTTGAAACTGAACATAAAGGATTCCTGCCTTGGACAGAACCTATTTATAGGCAGGAAACCAAACAATAGGGAGTTGACAGACACCAAGAAACCATCTGCTAGCACCCAGATGATTGATGAAAATATCTAAGACTGAACAGGGAGAAGGCTCGTGCCCAAGACATGAGGCTGCAACTTGCTTGCTTGTGAGAAAAGATGATCAAAACTACAGTTACGGTAAGAAATTGAGTGTAACAAATTTCTTAGAGTATTAAGCTTAGCTGTAATGTTTTGTGTTATTTAGCTTAGTAACGTACTTGAATCCATCTGTCATCACTTGCAACCACGTGAATACTACTTTTTATATTTAATAAAATCACTTTAGTTTATAATTAAGCCCTGTGTAAATAATTCTTACTTGGGGGGCAACACCTGTCCAAATCTCTCTTTCATTGATAAAGGGAGCGAACAACTTATGAGCTTGCTCTGTGTGAAACTTTTATGCAGAGTAAGACGGATTTATCTGGGGTTTTGATCCCACTGGGGCTGTGTTAAGTCCCTATGACTGAGCCTTCCCAGAGCTGAGCTGATCTCAGTGTCTTGGTTGCTCTGCAACTCCAATTCTGTGCCTTTGCTGGCAGAGACCAGAGGTTCTGTCTCAGTTGGACAAGGTGGTGGGGTGCTCCAGAGAGAAGGTAGGCAGCCTCAATGATACGATCAGCCCATCAAGAGGCAGTCTAAAGGGGATCTCTGTGACCCAACCTGTCACCGTGGCATAGCCAAGCAGGGTAATGTGCACAGCTGGTTGCCCTACAATGTGGGTGGTGATATTAAGTTAGTTTGAAGTATGGTGGCTGGAGAACAAAGTTACTAGTTTGTCGTTTTCGGTTTGCTTAGTTCAAATAAGGGAAATAGAGCAGGAAAATGAGCAAATCAGCAAAATGAGAGTGAGAGGAAGCTTGACTGTAACAGGCTTCAAATAGAGGAGGAGATACATAAAAGAAAGAGGGAATTTAAAATTTTGAATACTGAAATGCAAGTTGCCAGGGAAAAAGCTGCCCATGAGCTTTCAAGGAAAAAGAACTGAAAACCTAGAGATTAGCCCTAGAACTGAAGGAGAAAGAAATGGAAGCCAAGAAGGAAGCCCAAAAAGCTGCTCATGAGTGCACCACGGAACTGGAAAAACTTGAGGCCGACAGGCAGAGGGAAGCTCAAAAGCACGAACCGGCTGTACTGGACTGGAAGAAACAGAATCCCAATGCAGCAGGATCCACCTCTCCACAGATACGTAAATGGGAACGATTGTGCCCAGTTTGTGATGAATCTGGAGCTATCACCAAATATTTCATCACCATTCATTCCATTCCTCAGAATCAGAAGATGACCATTCTGGTTGCAAAACTGACTGGAAGAACTCTGGATATATTCAATAATATGCCTAGTAGTGAAGTGTCAGACTATGGTAAATTCAAAGATTTGCTTTTAGAACAGTCTCACATTACACCTGAGACGTGTAGAATAAAATTTAGAAGCCATAAGAGAGGGAATGGGCTGAGTAATGTGGCTTATGCAAACCAAATGAGAGATCTGCAAGATAAGTGGGTCAGAGGGAAAGGAATTACAAGCTGTGAAGGGATGTGTGATTTGGTTGTTCAGGAACAATTCCTGAACATGTATAATGATGTAAAACGGTGCGTAAGGGATAAAAAAGGGGAATCAACAGAATCTCTTGCTTGCTATGCTGATCAGTTTGAGCAATCACAAGCACTTGGTAGAGGTAAATCATAGGCTGAGGGGTTTAAGTTTGGTGGGAGGCAAAGTCCCCGCTTTACCCCCTGGGTAGGAGGAGGGTGGAAGGAAGGCTAAACATCCTCCTCCGCAAGTCCACTCCTCTGTTACTTGTTCCAAGTCTCCTGTACAGAGGAACACAAAAGGTGCTATCCCTCTAATTCCACTGGGCACCTGAGTAACAAATGTCCAATGCTGTTTGGGTACAAATGCTGCTTCCCAGAACACAGGGGCATCCCAGGCAGTGGGCACTTGCCACACAAGATTTGTAAAGATGGCCACTGCACAGCCAAGCAGCGAGAATCTGCCTGCTGTCAAAATTAATGGCAGAGTATGCCAATGGTGGAGGGACATTGGTGCAGAGATTTCTGTGGTAAGGAGGGACCTGATTAATGAGGAGAATACTCTTCCTGGGAAAATGGGAGAATCAGAATTGGTTGGGGGCCACATGATTCTTGTGCTTCTAGTTAAGGTACAGTACAAGCTGCACTGAATCAGGCTTGTCTAATTGTTGCTGCTGTTGTCACAGAATTTTACACCATTTATTTTGGAAAATGACTTTTTTGATGTGGTTGAATCCATCCCAAGGACTGTTTAGCAACAAAAAGGGATCTTGCACTGACATTTGAAGAGGGGAGGGCAAAGCCTCAGAGGCTGTTGAGGAAATAAGAGAGTCTCTCTTCAATTCTTCACCAGGGGTGCTAGGCAATTTGCAACAAGGGGTAGCAGTGGAAGAAGCCAGTCCCTGCCCTTTGTTCCTTTCCCTGGGGCTGCCCAAACTGCTCAATGCCCAGGAGTGGTACATCCGGCCCTGTAATGCACAGACACATGGGTCTTGGAGGGTGGCCTTCAGGAAGAGGTGAGGGTCTAAGAAGCCTCTGTGGGAGATGAGGAACCTATAGGTTTGGTAACTGGAGGTTTGCCCAATTCTAAGGTGAGAAGGATACAGGGCTTACTAGGGAAGAGTCTGTGTGTCTACAACTGAACAGGGGACAGATGGCTTGGAGGGGGAAGTGCAGGAGTATCTCCCAAACCAGAGGTTCTGACTTAGCACAATAGGATGGTAGGGTGCCCCAAAGGGCAGGTAGGTGGCTCAGTGGTATGATCAGCCCATCAAGTAACAGTCTCAAAGGGACCTCTGTTACTGAATTCATCACACATACAATTGGGGTTAATGACAGGAGATCTTAAGGACTTTTCAAATAACTTATATATCAGGAATCTCACTGGATACCTTGCTACCAACTTAATATGCGTGAGCACAGAGATATAGTAGATGAGGGGGAACCTAAACCAATGCATGATGAGACTATCAGATCATCACATATTGTAATTTTCACACAATGTAGTATATGCCACACCTCGGGGTAAAATAAGTAAAATAAACATATTTTAAGAGGAACTAGTAATGCTGCTTCTTGCTACAGTTGCCCAACACTTCCCACTATAAGACCCTGCTTCAATTACTTATAATTTAGTATAAATGGTTAATTTAGCAGAAATTTTACAAGCAGTGTATTTGGGATGGAAAATCTCACTTAAATGGTTAACCAGTTAAACATTACGTTTAACTAGTTAACCGATTAAACGGGGCACAGCAACAGAAGGGTCTATATGACCATTTGAGAACACTTCTCTACAGAATACGGAACTGAAACCTGGGTCCTCAGTAAAAGCTGTGAAACCCATTCGCAAAGTGTGCCTCTCCTCTGCCTCTAGTAACTGGGTCCAAATAGCAGATGACAACTTGCTACTGTTATCAGTTAACTTGATTACTTCAAGTGTGAGAGGTATGTGCTATGGATCAAAATATCTAACCGCTGCTGATGACCCAAGTTAGTAGTCAGCATGACTCCACATTTTTCCAGGATTTTTAAAATTAGGAAATAACAAAAAAGTCTTGTGTGAGATTAGCAAGCCAGGCACACAAAAGTTAGGAAATGCTTGTTCAACCTTAATTCAGCCCTTAGTGCATCATGATTCAGTCTTTAATTACATGATCACATACAATTTTTCCACAGGATCCTGCCCTCATTCAATGCTCAAGAGGGACACTGCTCACTGAATGAGCCTGTTTTCTATAAGACACCTGTCTCATTTGTTGCAGAAGTTGGAAGGTGTGCAGTGAATGAGACAACCGATTATAAGACAAAAGCTGAACGCTGCCCTTGAGAAGTATATTCTCTCCCTTGGCAAGTCACTTAAAACAGTTTTAAGTTGACCACTAACGGTGAATTTCTGAGTTGCAGAGATCAAAACCACCATGTTACACTATGGACACTTGGCAAAATTACTTTACTGACAAATATAGGGGGTATGTTATTCAGTCATCTAATTTTTTGAAAAATTAGCAAAGACCTCCACATTTTTACTATATATTTGGGGACACAATGCTGACTCCTGCTCAGGTGTCCGATATGAGACACTTTGTTCCAGAGTGGCAGAAGTGCTGGGTACCCATAGTTGCAACTAAAATTGACTGGAGCTGTGCTTTGAACACACAGAGTGCTATAAAAATGTTAAGTAGTTTGGAAAATCGGGTCCTAGGTGTCCCAAGTTGAGCACTCTAACAAGGCAAGGTTTCTCTCCAGCTTAAGGACTCACTGCCAGGCCCATAGTCCCTTTTATACGGTTTTACTGCCCAAACTATCAAATCAACAAAAACACAGTCCCTCAACTCACTCCGGGCTACAACTGTCAGGGAATTCCCCCCTTTAATTCTGAACTTCCACTTCCCCTCCAGGAAACTCTGGCAATCCTGTTGCTGCAGGGCTCCCCAGCCCCAGGAAGCAGGCAATGAGCCCCCTCCCCCTCGTCCACATTCTGTGCTCCTTTCCTGACTGGCTTTCAGCTTGACTCACCCAAGCTTCCTCTCTCTGAACCTAGGTAGCCTCTTTTAAAGGTCAGATGGAATCAGGTGACCAATCACAGGTGCACTGGCCCTGCTTCCTCAAAGAGCTAGTATCGCTCTGACACAAAATACTCAAAATCAGTGGAAATTTTTGGCTCTAATCTCTTTGGGTCTCAGTTCCCTGGCTGCAAAATGGCAAAACCAACAGCAGCACCAAATATAACAGAAGTGTTGTTAGAAAAAATAGATTAATATTTGTGGAGCACTCAGATACTCCAGTGAGGGCATCATAGAAATGTCCATGAGGAAATGAATAATTCTATATTCATTAGAATTATTAATCTCCTTGTGGACATTTCTATGATGAGACTTGGATGAAGTTCCTGGAGCCATAAACTGAATGATCAAAAGAAACATTAAATAATTATTCATTCACAGAATTGGATAGGAGTCCTGGGAAAAAAAAGTACGTGAACATGTAAAAAAGCCTATATCATAATGCATATACAAAGAGGGCTGAATTGAAGTTGGAAAGGCAAGCTCAATTCTGGTGTTTCTTCACTTCGTGTATGATGAAAGCGTGCAGAACTATTGTACAAATATATTTTCCTTATCTTCAGGCTGCTGCACTCATCTGAACTGCATACCATTTATATTTAAAATAATGTTAAAAACTGCTGATGAAAAACAGAAATAAGTAAAGTTAACTAACAGCAATACGAATTGCAATATTTGACAAAGCTTGCATTCATCTAATTAGTATATATGTCTATATTTATCCAGTAAATGTAAAAATGACCACCCTATTGCTAGTTAAATATAAGTTCAAATTGCCTTGTAATATGAAATGTTATTTTAATTCAGCTATACATCTAAGATAAGATCTAAATGGAGCAATACATCAATATGTTATTTGAAAATTATTGTCTGTACTGATGTCTGTCTACATATTCCAGAAAAGCAAAGATTTGTATTAATTTGTTGGTGCAGTACTACAGTGTTTGACAATATATTTACTATTACTATACTAGTGTTGATAACCAATAGTCTATTCTTTACAATGTATTTACTCAAGATGACTACTGACCATTCCCAAACTTTTAGAGCTGGAATCCAAAACCAGATTTGGGTCAGAATTTTGTAACTTGTATCTATTAAAGTAGACGAAACCAAAAGATCTGGTCTGAACATCTCTGAATTGAAAATATTTTATGACCGAGATCTGCATAAACCCACCACTAATATTTAAAAGGGGTGGATAAACATTTTCTCCAGGTTCAAACTCTATTGCAAATAGCAGTCTAAAAAAATCTACTTGTTAGCACAATAGTTGGATGTAAAAAATAATGGATAAGCAGTTAAATGATACGCAAAAGGAAACATAAGAAAAAATGTTATAGGATTCAAATGCTGATGAGATTTGATGAGTGGATGCTGGTATGTCCTAAATCCTCTTCTGCCTATTTCTGAGCATATTCAAGCAAAAATCAATCTGTTCCATGAAACCAATGGAAATGCTGCTTTATATACACTATTAATCAAGATGAGATTAATAAAGCAGTAAAAGCAGTGCAGCAAGTATCCTTCACAACAAACATTTTTAATGATATGTACTTCTTCAAAAGTCCCACTATCCACCTAAAGATACTCCCCAGTCAGAATGAATAATTGTGAAATAATGTTTAACAAAAATATTTGTAAGCTATATGATTAACTACACTTATTATGTACATCTGCAAATG
The DNA here is from genome assembly GCA_032595735.1 of Pelochelys cantorii. NCBI lineage: Eukaryota > Metazoa > Chordata > Testudines > Trionychidae > Pelochelys > Pelochelys cantorii. The sequence goes on from CM064327.1 coordinate 242,426,132, forward strand.
TTTAAGTAGCCACTGTGGTTATTAACAGATTCTTTTCCTGCATTTTCTTAATTTCCAAAGATATAAATTCCCATATTTTAAACCAGCCAGCTTGTTTTTGACATATTGTATATTACTACTAGGCTCTACAAGCACTCTAACTAAAGCCATGTAATTAATTATAATCAATATTCAACAAGATGTGTACCTTAAAACCCAGAAGAGGAGGTCGAGAGCAGCTTGTTACGAACTTGAGTAGTTTGCGTTTCTCTTCATCAGTAAAGCTTTCCACAACTCTCCAAAATATTTTAATTACAGGATGGTCTGCAGTGTATCCACCTATAATACAATTTTAAAAACATATTTTAAAAGAAAACAAAACAGTGTTATACAATATTCAAGTAGAAAAACTATTTTTAATATATCTCTTTGGAGACTATCCTGTCAGTTCTAATCAAGTTTTAAAATACATTAAAAGGAGCATTCCAATTCATTTGATTTACTGTTCACCATCAGCTGCTGGCCTCTTTCGGCATTAATAATTCACAATAATTTCTCCTTCCTATTTAGTACCTGTGTTTTGCATAGTTTTCTTTCAATACTATTAATTATATTTTTCCAGGGTCAATCTTTTTTTTTTTTTAATTCTTGCTTCCTTTTGCAATAACTTTACTAGCACCACAATTCTTTTAAAGGAAATAAAAACAGTTGGAAAGAAAGTGAAAAATGGTGATGCTGAACAACTACTGACAGTGATAGCTACGCTATTCAAAGGTAAAACTTAAAAAACAACAAATAGTCTGGTAGCACTTTAAAGACAAACCAAACATGTAGATGGTATCATGAGCTTTTGTGGGCACAACCCACTTCTTCAGATGACCAGAGTGTTGGATGTCCAGAACTAAAATAAATAGGGAAGAAGGGAATGGGGGGGGAGGAGGGGAGAGAGGGTGGCCCGGGAGGGGGGGGAAGAAAAAAAATGGGAGGGGGGAACAAGAAGAGGTAGTGGGTATAAAAATACCCCTTTTTATTTTAGTTCTGGACATCCAACACTCTGGTCATCTGAAGAAGTGGGCTGTGCCCCCGAAAGCTCATGATACCATCTACATGCTTTGTTAGTCTTTAAAGTGCTACCAGACTATTTGTTGTTTTTTAAGTTTAAAACACAACAATTAATCTAGTAGCATCTTCCTTTCCAAGTGCTAGCTAATGGTTCTTATCAGCCCCTTTTAGCTATTTAGTCTTTGAGATTCTACTAGACTAATTGTTGTTTTTTTCTGTTACAGACTAACTCGGCTACCCCTCTGAAGCTATTCAAAGATAGCCAGCCATTCATACAGTCATGAAATGCTTTTATACAGCTATAATTTCTGGGTTGAAAGAAAAAAGACTGATTGAACTTTGGTATTTATGAATTGACAGTGCACAGAATCGTCATGCAATGTGAGAGTTAATTTTTTTTTTATAAAGGAAGAATATTTCACTACACAAAATACATTTCTGGACTTAAGTAAAAGCATGATGTGCAAGGAAACTTTGTTATGAAGAGTACCAAGAAAAAACATTTTTATATGATTAAAATGAGATTCAAAGAATTATTCAGACATTAAAAACTTTTAGCAGACTTAAAATATTAATTCAAGACATCTTTTCTGTGATGGATATGAGACCAATGAGCATTATAAAATTGGTTTGAACCAAATTTATTAATTTTTACAACTGATTATGTAATAATTATAATAAAGAGGTAGGTAGAAGGAGTAACAGGACTGGGCGAGTATGACTAGATATCTCCCATAAATCAATATGTCCAGGAAAGGGTGAAAATAATCTCTCTTTATATATATTAAAAAAATTTCCTGCGGGACGACAACCGTCCTGGACTGGCTTCCGCGCACAGCCAAAGGGGTTGGGTGCTCCTGAGGTGGGACCCCAGAGGAGTCCTGGCACTGAGCAAGATGCCCGGCACTGTGCATGTTGACAGGATGGGGGCATAAGGACAAATGACATCACTCTGTTGTTCTGCAGGAAAAAAACCCTGCACCCCAGTTCCCTCTCTCACACCCTCTGCTGAGACCCCGCATCCCCATCCTGCTCACTCATACCCCCGCAACTGGAGACCCCGTACCCCAAGCCCACTCCTGCAACTTCCCCCCTGGCCAGACGCTTACCCCCCAGAGAGAGAGAGGGGTTGGCAAGTGTAGTGAGCAGGGGACACAGTCCCCTAATACAGATAAAATCAGTATAAAATCAGTTTTTAAAACACGCACCAACATTTATATCTAGACCAATTCTGCAACTCTGAGCAAAGCCTTCCACTGAGGACTAGTGTTTTCAATGGGCTGCTTGCATAGTAAGAATGGAAAAATTATCCCTTCACAGAATCACACAACACTAGAACTGGAAAGGACTTCGAGAGGTCATCAAGTCCAGTCCCCTGCTCTCATGGCAGGACCCAGTACCATCTAGACCATCCCTTACTATGCATGTCTATCTAACCTGCTCTTAAATATCTCCAGTGATGGAGATTCCACAACCTCCCTAGGCATTTATTCTAGTGTTTAACCACCCTGACAGTTAGGAAGTTTTTCCTACTCTCCAATCTAAACCTCCCTTGCTGCAATTTAGCCCATTGCTTCTTGTCCTATCCTCAGAGGCTAAGGAGAAAAATTTTTCTCTTTCCTCCTTGTGACACCCTTTTAAACACATGAAAATCGCTATCATGTCCCCTCTCTGTCTTCTCCTTTCCAAACTAAACAAGCCCAATTCTTTCAGTCTTCCTTCACAGGTCATGTTCGCTAGACCTTTAATCATTCTTGTTGCTCTTCTCTGGACCTTCTCCAATTTCTCCACATCTTTCTTGAAATGTGGTGCCCAGAACTGGACTCAATACTCCAACTGAGGCCTAATCCGCGCAGAGTAGAGTGGAAGAATGACTTCTCATGTCTTGCTCATAACACTCCTGTTAATGCATCCCAGAATCAGGTTTCCTTTTTTTGCAATAACATCACACTGACGACTCATATTTAGCTTGTGGTCCACTATGACCCTGTCAAGGCCTAATCCCCACTCTGGAATGATAAATGCAGAAGTGGGGGCCCGCAAAAGTACCCCAAAACCTTATCTTTTCAGGCTTTGGTATAAAACTTCCCCCCCAAAATCTTAAAAACCTAGATTTTGGGGATAAAAATCCGCTGCCACCACCCAAGTAATGGTTAGAAAACCAGGGAAGAGATCACTTGGGAAATCTCAGCCCCAAAAGTAAGACCAGGACACAAAAATTAACCAATACCAGGTTAATAAAAAAGAAAGAACTTTTATTATCACCACAATACTCCTGTTACAAGCATAGTTGGATTGGCTAGATGATAAGAGCCACCAGTTAATAAACTCATGGGGAATTTTCCCACGGGGAACAAAACTTAGTTGCAGAAGAGAGAAAAACCCATTTTTAAACACACAGACATCAGGTTCCCATTCCCAAACCATAAAACAATAAAACGGATCATCTGAACTTTGCCCTACTTACAGATAGTGAAGAGTCTTTTCTTGGAGGGAGACATATTGTCTGTCCCCCTCAGTAGCTGGAGAGAAACTGCCCAGAAACAAAGGAGCGAAAAACCAAAAATTCCTTTGTCCCAGTTTGAAATCCCTATCTGCATTTCCATTGGCAGAGCAGATACTTGGCTAAGTACAGTTAACCCCTTAGTCTCCAGGCTGCTGCCCATCTCTCATGGTGACACAGACCCCTAGATCCCTTTCTGCAGTACTCCTTCCTAGACAGTCACTTCCCATTTTGTATGTGAGACTGACTGTTCCTTCTAAGTGGGCACTTTGCATTTGTCCTTATTAAACTTCATCGTATTTAACTCAGACATTTCTCCAGTTTGTCCAGATGATTTTGAATTATGACCCTATCCTCCAAGGCAGCTGCAACCCCTCCCAGCTTTGTATCATCTCCAAACTTAATAAATGTACTCTCTATGCCAGGGGTCTCCAACCATTTTAAGCACAAGATCACTTTTTGAATTGAAGTGCAATCCAGGATCTACCTCAAACCCAAACACCCTTGCCCCATCTCCTTCCCACCCCTTGTCCGAGGCCCTGCCTATGATCACTCCATCCTCCCTCCCCCATCCTCACTCAGTTTTATCAGGCTGGGGGCAGTGGTTTGGAGTGCAGGAGGGGTTCAAGACTGGGCCTGGGGTTTGGAATGTGGGCTCCAGTTGGGCACCATTTACCACAGGTGGCTTCTGAATGGTGGTACAGGGAGCTAAGGAAGGCTCACCCCTACCCTGGGCTTGCACCGCTGTCAAAAGCAGCCAGCAAACTCTCTCCATCCCTCCCTCCTCTGTGGAGATGGGGTACAGGCTAGAGGGAGGGGCACCCTGACATCAGCACCCCCCCCCTTTCTTTTCTTCCTGTGCCCTGCACAGCAAGCAGAAGGCTCCCAGGGGTGTGGGGCACCTCCAAGGCAGGAGCAGCACGGCAGTGCTGAGAGGGGCAGATGAAGTGCCAGCACTTGATAGTCTCCTGGCTAAATTTCTCAGAATCACCTGTCAAAGGTTTCAAGAGCTACCAGTAGATCCCAGTCTACTGGTTGGTGACCACCGCTCTATGCCAATATCTAAATTGTTGATGAAGACATTGAACAGAACCAGCCCCAAAACAGACCCCTGAGGAACCCCATGTGTTATGCCTTTCCAGCATGATTGTGAACCATTAATAACTACTCTCTGAGAACGGTTATCCAGCCAATTATGCACCCATCTTTATAGTAGCCCCATCTAAGTTGTATTTGCCTAGTTTATTGATAAAAGTATCATGTGAGACCATATCAAATGCCTTACAAAAGTCTAGGTATACCACGTCCACCGCTTTTCCCTTATCCACAAGACTCGTTATCCTATCAAAGAAAGCTATAAGATTGGTTTGACATGATTTGTTCTTTACAAATCCATGCTGGCTGTTATCTATCACCTTATTGTCTTCTAGGTATTTGCAGATGATTTCCTTAATTACTTGCTCCATTATCTTTCCTGGCACAGAGGTTAAACTGACTGGTCTGTAGTTTCCTGGGGTTGTTCTTATTTCCCTTTTTATAGATGGACACTATATTTGCTATTTTCCAGTCTTCTGGAATCTCTCCTGTCTTCCATGATTTTTCAAAGATGATGGCTAAAGGCTCAGATACCTCCTCAATCAGCTCTATCATGACTCCTTGAAGAATAAGTGTTTCAACCAAAGCATTCTGATAGACATCTGAAGTCACTTAGATCTTCATTGTCAGAGCTGTTCACTTGCCCAACTCCTACTGAATTGAATGAGTGCTGCAATGCTCACCCCTCAGAAGATTTGGCCGCTTATTTATACCAAGGTACCTAAACATGGGCTAATCTGTGTAACTCTAGGTCAGTGGTCACCAACCAGTAGATCGGGATCTACTGGTAGATCTTGGAGCCTTTGACAGGTGATCCTGATTGGTTTGGCCAGGAGGCTGTCAAGTGCCTGCACTTCATTTGCTCCTCTCAGCACTGCCCCTGCCCTCTGCCTTGGAGCTGCACCCCAGCCCCGGGAGCCTCTTGCTTGCTGTGCAGGGCACAGGAAGAAGAGGAGGAGTTGCTGATGTCAAGGTGCCCCTCCCCCCACCCTGTATCCCATCTCCACAGAGCAGAGTGGGGCAGGGACAGAGAGAGTTTCCTGGCTGCTTTTAGGAATGGTGCAGGGCCAGGGTCAGGGTAAGCCTGACTTAGCCCCCTGCACCACCACCCAGAAGCCACCTGTGGTAAGTGGTACTCAGTTGGAGCCTGCATTCCGAACCCCGTCCCCCGTCCTGAAACCCTCCTGCACCCCAAACTCCTCCCCTAGCCCTGATTCCCTCTGCACCCAAACTCCCTCCCAGAGCCTTCACCCTCCTGCACATCAGCTCCCTGCCCCAGGATCAGCTCAGAGCCCCTCCCACACTCCAAATCCTTTAGCCCAAGGTCAGCATCTGCATCCCCCTCCCCTGCACCCCAACCCTCTCTGCCCCCCAGGTTCTGCCACCAGCCTGATGAAAGTGAGTGAGGATGGGGAAGGGACTGAGGATGGCGTGAGCGGGGTGGGGCCTTGGAGAAGGGGTGGAAAGGAGGCGGGGCCAGGGTGTTTGGATTGGAGGTAGATCCTGGATTGCACTGAAATTCAAAAAGTGATCTCATGATTAAAAAGGTTGGAGACCCCTGCTCTAGTTACTGACATATTACAAATCTGATGTTATTTTTTCCCATCCCTCTTAAATTCAGGGAATCCAAAGGCCTCTCATTTTGAGAGCCTTGCCATATTGACATTGAAGGACAAGATTAGGCTCTATCTCCTCTTCTAAGAAGTTGATTTATGATGAAAATGTAAAGAAAAAAAATCAAAATTCTTTATTTTTGAATCAGCCATAATAGCTCATCTGTGTAGCTGTGATATACTTGCCTGAATAGTTTGTGAAGGATTTTAGGTCATCCAGACTAATGGGAACCTGGGCACCAGAAATCAAAACCTGTTTGGGGGGAAAATTAAATGATTAGATTTGAGGTGGAAATTTAACATTTTTCAGTTTTGAAATATTTATTAAAGCAAACACTCCTCCAAACAGAGCTATATAGAAGTACCTGTATTTCCTGCTGATCAAACATCCTAAGACATTCGAGGTTAACTACATTGGCAAGACCCTGTCGGAATGCAAGGCAATGCTGTCTAATCTGTTTGTTTAGCCTATAGTCTGCTACAAGATGGATGTAGGCTATTCTGTTCGCACTGGTGACAGGAATATCCTTTCCACCTGGCTTCAGTTCAACCACCTGTAAATATAAAAATATGTATTTTTTCATAATCCTGGTAAATGCAAAAAGATTAAATACCAATGTCCCCACAATCGGCTTGTACTATGGTTGTTAGCCTGTACTGAACTGTGTAAAGTATTATTGGTACCTGTATTAGCTAGATTAGTGCCAATATAAGATGCCTACCTTTGCTAAAAATTGAACCTTCACTTGCAGCAAAGACATTTCCTAACCCCTTTTTTAAAGTGTTTTAAGAGTGTGTGATTTGATAAGTACATTGCCTTCTGGTGCACAAATATTTTTGAGACAGCACCCTCCATTGCATTTTGAACTGGTGTTTGTGGTCACAGCTTTGGACAAACAGGTACAAAGAGTTAATATACACTGTGAATGGCTTCTTTATGTAATACTATCTAATGCTATAAACTGTTCTAGCACTACACACAATGAAGAGTGCTAATATGATAATCTGTATAGCTTCTGCAGCATTATTTTTATGATTCATAGATTTTTAAGGCCAAAAGAGACCATTATGGTCTGATAATCTGACCTCCTGAAAAATGTATGTCACAGAATTCAATCCAGCTATTCTGGTATCTAGCTCAATAAATTTGCAGTTGAACTAGAACACAGTTTTTAGTAAGAGCCAATCTTGACTTAAAGGCTTCACATCTTGATCGAGTGTTTACCACATCCTTCTGTGATCTGTGCCAAAGTTAATTACCCTCACTGTTAAAAACATGTGTCTTATTTCCAAGTTTAATTTTGCTGAATTCAGTTACAAGCCATTTGATTACGTTATATCTTCATCTGCTAGCCTAAAGAGATACCTCATTAGATATCATCTGCCTATGTGGGAACCTACCGAGTTTGATCAAGTCACCTCTCTACCATCTCTCTTATAAACTAGACTCTTTTAGGGTAGATCTACCCTGAAAGAAAACAATGTACAACAGTGAGTCTCAGACCCTGGCCAATTCACCTGAGGAGACATTACATGGCTAAAAATAGCAGCATCAACATTCTTGCTTTGGCTGGAATGGGCTCTGAAACCCACTACCCTCAATAGGTTTCAGAGTCCTCACAGTCACTGCTTTCCAGAACACAATTCCTAATCTTGAAAGCATAGCCTACATTGCATTTGGCCATATCAAATGTGTGTTTGTTTGCACATAGCTAACCAAAGGGCAGTGTTGGTTTTAAAGAACAATAGATGCCTCATGCCTTTTTCAAATTCCATATGTAAACAAATCTTTACAGTTACATGCTATTCCATTTATGTATCACATTTTCTATTAGCTCTCTTCCCTAATCTTTACTATATGACAGCTTAGATCAATTAAGAAACTGCTCCCTGAATAGGATTTGGCAGGGCATCCACTGTGAGGATTCCTCAAATTTGTAATTCACTGCTGCACTGGGTCCACTAGAACTTGGATTTGTAAACCATCCTGACATGCTAAAAAGCCCATCTATTTTCTCCTTTCCCTGTTCAGGGTAGTGTAGCTTGAAGTGGATATATTTATGGACAGCCTTTTGTCTAGATTTACATTGTAATTTTCAGTCTATGAGCTAGGCCCCCAGAATTCTGGGTTGGCATCTATTAGGGATGTCAATGTGCAAATGACTACATAATTAACTGATAAACCTGGGCCTACTGGTTAATCCTGTCGACTACATGCATTCCCCTGCCCCCACTTCTCAGTATCTGAGGCAGTAAGGGGAGGGAGAAGCAGGAGCTAGGCTCAAGCCAGCTACCCAAGAGCACCAGATCCGCATCCGCCACTACCCCCGCGCTGCTACCTCTGATAGAGAGATAGCACAGCGCACAGTGAGGAGGGCTGGCGGGAGAAATAAACACGGGAGATTGACTTTTAAGCAGCTCTCCATACATGCCAGCTCCACGAACCCGCTGCTCCCCCCTTTGCTGCCTCCTACAGTGGCAGTGCAGGCGATGGGGGGGTTGAGGCAGGAGTTGATGCTGGGGTGGGAGAGCTGATGTAAAAGCTGGCTTGCCCCAGCACTGGCTCTGCGGTGTCACCTCCTTCATCCCTCCCCCTTACCCCATGCTGCTGCTTCTAGTGCTAGTGGGGGAGGGGCAGGTGAGGATGCTGCAAAGCAGCCTCTGTCTGAGGCAGGTCCAGGCTCACCACGGACAGAGACTGCTCTGTGGCAGCAGCCCCTATCTGTGGGGAGCTCAGACCCCCTGTGGACAGGGGCTGCTGCCACCCCATGCTGCTGCCTCTATACCAGAGGCAGTAGTGAGGGGCGACAGGCGGGAGCCAGTCTGTGCAGGAAGCCATTTTCTAAACCAGCTCCCCTCACAGAACGGCTCCCGCATGCCACCCCGCACTGCTGCCTCTGATACCGAGGCAGCAGCGCGGGATGGCAGAGGTCTCCCTAGGAGTGGGGCCAAGAGCACACTGGCTGCCAGCTCCGCCCCTGAGAACTATCTAATAGTCGTGTAAGTGCTAAAATCTGATGCATTTACATGACTATTCAATTACACGCTATCTAACCTCCCTAGCAACTATACATGTATTTTAAAAATTTGAATAAATAAATGTGAAAAACTAGAATCTTAGTTTCCTAATATTTTTTCTGGTTCCTAATTCTTCCTTAATTGCAGTAAATCATCTTGTTTCTAACAAAATAACATTTCCATGGTAGTCAACTTTAATACCACAGAAAAAAGCAAAGATATTTTATTGAAAAAAAGATCCTTGGGGATTTTGCTAATTACATGCTTCTAGTTTTCTAGCCAACATGGGATCAATTCTACCATCTATACTCAAACAGACTGGGGTCTTACTCTAAGTAGTAGGTCTAATACAAGGCATAAAATGCCGGGAAGACATAGATGTATTTTGCATAAAGGGCAAAGTTTGGATTGCAACAAAGATTTTGGATTGTGGGTGCAGTTTACTTTTAACCCTTCCTTGATTTAATTAGAATTTCAAATGCGACGACCGTAGATCTTCTACTCAACTTTGCCACTAGATGGTGCAAGTTAACAGTGTGGGTACTTCTATTTCAAGTCACAGTGGAAGTATCTCAAGAAGGGCACACTGACACAATCAGCTTTTATTTTCATTTTGAATATGTCAAAGTTAAAAAAAGTCTAAAAATCTTCAGAAGTACTTCAAGAGGTTCTTTACCAAAATGATACCTTTAAACTTAAATTTGTCTAAAGAAAATAATTACTCTCTGGACAACAAACAAAGCCACCAGTTTAAAACTATCCACTGATAAGTGAACATGAATATTCTTAAAAGTAAAGCAAAAATGAAATTCCAAATTTGTACTTGTTTTATTAAGCTTGACACTTTACAAATTTTAATACCATTAACTCCTCAATTAACACTGTCCAAGTTAAAACTGTTTCATTGTTATGTTGTTTATTTATTAGAGCACAGACTAGTTTAAAGTTGTGCAATGCTCCCCTATAACATTGCTTGGCCATCTGCTTTGTCCACTCCTTGCACGATTTTCTGGAAAAACAGACTGTCCTCACGGAGGCTTGGAAGAGGAGGTTACTTGTCTTGGTTGTAACTGACGTTCTTTGAAATGAACGTCCCTGGGGGTGCTCTATAGCAGGTGTTGGTGTGTCCCAGTGTCACAAAGCGGATTCTTCCTAGCAGTGCACTGGGGGCCATGCATGGCCACCCTCCTCTCAGTTCTTTCTCTGTCCAGAACCCAGCGTGGTGGAAAAGTTTTGTTTTTTTTAAGGGTCTGAAGTAGAGGGGGAAAAAGGGAGGGTAGTGGAGCCTCCCCAGGGACACTCATCTAGAATAAAGTCAGTTACAGCCAAGGTGAGTAACCTCCATTTCTTCGAGGGAGACGTCCCTGCAGGTGCTCCACAGCAGGTGACTGCAAAGCAATTTGTCTTATGGAGGTAGGGACTTCAGATCAGGCAGGTAAGAGTAGGCCTTTGCTACTCTTCGGAGTGCATAGTGCTTAGTGAAAGTTTGTCCTGATGTCCATATAGCAGCAGCACATATACTGTCAAAGGGAACCTTCCTCAGGTAAGTGACTGAAGTGGCGACGGCTTTCGTGGAGTGTGCATGGACTGAGGTAGGTGGTGGTAAACGATTCAAATTGCAGCACATTGTGATGCAGTCAGAGATCCAATGGGATAATCTTTGACATGATCTCTGAGGTCCCTTGCTACACTCTGCTATGCTATGGAGACGAAAGTCTTGGGGACGATATAAAGGGTCTTGTTCTGTGAAGGTGGAAGGACAGCGCCCTGCAGATGTCGAATGTGTGCATCTGTGCCTCCAAGGAGTTGGGAAAAAATACAGGTAAGTGTATCATCTGATTAAGTTGGAAGGCGAAACATACTTTGGGTAAGAACTTCAGATGTGTCCATAGAGAGACTTTGTCCTTTAAAAAGATGGTGAACAGTAGGTCTGCCATTACGGCAGCCATCTCTCCCACCTGACATGCTGATGTTATTGCAACTAAGAACACAGTTTTGAGTGTTAAATGGAGAAGGGAGCGTGTGGCCATAGGTTCCAATAGAGGTTTCGTGAGCGTGATTAGTACCAGATGTAGGTCCCAAGGTGCCTGTGGGGCAGCAACATCATGATATAATACCTGTAGGCCTTTGAGAAATCGTGTGGTTGTGAGATGTGCAAAGAGTGTGGTATCATCCACGGTTATGAAGAACGTTGTTATTGCTGCGAGATGTACTCTGAGTTCACGGAAAGGTGAGACTGCTTAAGGTGCAGTTCAAGGACTGCAGGTGGGGGGGTTTCCTCCAGCAGTATGTTAGAGGAAGCAGCCCAATGTACAAAACGAGATCATTTGTTACTATATGTCTTCCTCGTTGCAGGGGCCCTGTTGTGGAGAAGCACCTCCCATATCTGGTCTGAATATTGTAACTCTGTGCCCATGAACCATCAAGCTACCACGCCTTGAGGTGAAGCGTGAGAAATTGTGGATGGGGAGCTTCGGTTCCCAGTTGAAATCATCTGCTCAGGGTTGAGTGGGAGTGTGATCGGGCAATGTAGGGTCATTCTGTTCAGGAGGGGAAACCACAGTTGCTGAGGCCAAGAAGGTGCTATCAGGATAACCCTTGTTTTATCCCTCCGTATTTCGATGAGTACCCTGTTGAGGAGGGGAATGGAGAGAATGCATAGAATAGGCGACGTTCCCACTTCAGGATAACAGCATCTCTGAGCGAGTCCTTTCCAATGCCCGCGATGGAGCAATGAAGTAGGCACTTATTGTTTGTTCTGGTGGCAAACAGGTCTATGTGAGACTGTAGTGAGCTGGGGTGGCTGTTCACTGACCCTGAGGGGGAAGAACACCTCTCTGAGCCCACATGGGCCAAGCCAGAAGCCCAGAGGCAGGGCAGGGAGGATAAAAGCCCAGGGCAGGAGCTCAGTAGGCTCTCAGCCCCAAGGGAAGCAGAAGCCTGCCCTGAGCTCTCAAGCCAGGAGGGCCCTGGAGAGGCTGAGGACTGGCCCAGACCATCAGGACCTTGCTCCGAAGAGGAGACTTTCTACACCCTGCCCGAGGGTTCAGACTACCACGACCCCAAGAACCAGCAGCCACCATGGAGCCAGGTAGATGCTGAGGGGGAGTTAGGCAGTGGCCATGGGGAAGCCGACAACTATCAGGCTGATCTCATAACATTCTAGAGTGTGTCAGTGTGTTGCAGGCCGGATCCCCACTGACCCCAATGGCAGCCAGGGCTGCCACTGCTAGGGCCGCGGGCCAGGACACGGTGGAGTAGGGAAGGCCTGCGTCCTCCCCTGCCATCCCACATACGGGGTGGCAGTCTCCCCCTCACGCCTGAGGAACTGTGTTTGTTTGGCTGCCCTGCCCTGCACCAGGGCCTGGGTCTTACTTACTGGAACTGCATTTGTTTGGCTGCCCCGCCCTGCATGTGGGCCTAGACCGTACTAAATTTGGAACTGCTTTGGTTTGCTGTCCTGCCCTGAACTGGGGTGAGGGCCTCACTGACTGGGGAACTGCTTTGCTCTGCTGCCTGCCCTGAACCAGGGCCTGGGGCTTATTGACTGTGGGACAGTGTTTGTATTGCTGTCTGCCCTGCTCTCAGGGCCCCCAGTTTAGACGGAGCCACGAGACCTATACTTACAGGCCTGAGCACAGGTCACAGACCCAGGACACAAGCAGCCGGCTTAAAGAGGGTATCCCCACTGTGCAAATATCTCTGCTAGAACTGAAGAATCCATCTACCACTCATGATCTTGTGGTAGGACTCTGCTTAAGATGTCGGCTGTGGTGGTTAGGGTGCTGGGGAGATGGCATGCACTTATGGAGATGCCATGAGTAAGGCATCAATTCCAAAGTGGGCAAAACAACTAGGGAGAAGAACTTGGACTTAACTAAACTACTTATCTACAGAGAACTACTGAGGAACGAAGAGCACTGCAGAGGTCCGTCTTGAGCCGGAGATGGTATGAAGGAACTGAGGGGAGGATGGCCGCACATGCACAGTAGTGCCAGATGGCGCAATGCTCATGTGTGGACTCAAATGCACTGCTAGGAAGAATCCACTCTGCGGCGCTAGGATGGACCAGCACCTGCTGTGAAGCACCCCCAGGGACGTCTCTCTCAGAAGAAGTAGGATGTGCAGGCAGCTGCCCATCAACTCCCCTAAGTTCCCCGTAAAGTACTGTCTGCGGTGGAACAGCTACCAGCAGCAGTTCTGCTGCCCTTTCTCCTACTGCCATGCTACTTCTTGCCCTCTGCCTTGGAGGTGCTCTGAAAGCAGCACTATAGAAGTGAGAGTAACATGGGTATGATATTACCACCCTTACTTGCTGCTAGCAGTATGATGCCTTTAGAGCAGGGCACCCAGCCAACATTACCCAGCCAACCACCATTCTGCAGTTGCCTAGCTGTCCAGTCTGCTAGATTTAAAAAAAAAAAAATACCTGAATCAGTTTTAACTCAGGCTGTTTAATCAAACATTATCCCTTTGTCTGTTGGTCCTTGAAGAATCCAGTCTGGGCAAGTAGATGCAAGCTTCCCTCCAGATGCTGCCAACCACGCGGAGGTGCTGCCGTACCTCCCTACACTGGGCTTAGTTCTTGGAAGGCTGCTCCCTTCCTCTCCGGTAGAAATAGTCTCCCACAGTACATAAACATTTCCATTATTAATTCAATGAACTCCTACAAAACTTAATTCAATAAGGTGTGTCCAGGATACTGACATACTTATCGCGCCTTCTACACTGTGTTTTGTCTAAAAGTCTTGTTCAGCTGAAAGACTCAAACTCTTAGCAAAATGAATGGCAGAGTTCACTTTCCTTATTGGACAAAGAGGACTCTGAGGAAGAGAAAAGTGTTTTTCTATTTTTTAAAGACTGCACTTATTAATCTCATCCTTACATTCTAAGCATTTCACAAGAGTTTTTAGTTTCTTAGCGCCAGATCAGGATATAAAGTAAAGAGAGAATTAGAGTCAATATACATAGATATCTGGAAGGAGCCTGTTCCAATGCGACTTTTTTTAACTGGCTGCCATTTTGTGCACTTGAGCCAGCAGTGAAGAACCAGGTCAGTATAATGGGAACAGCTAGCTTTTTATTAGGAGCTACTGCTATTTTGGCTGGCCTGGTACAGTGTTCTTTCCCCTACCAAGGAATCCTAATGAGCACAACATCAAGTTGACTGAAAGTCCACGAGAACTGAGAGCACTTAGCAACTTGTCTGACTGGACCTAATGTGTTGGTGATAGAATTCCAACCTCTCTTGCTGATAGAATCCTTACTCAAAGTGACTTTCACTGTAGCTGATGTCTGTGCCACAGCTGCTGGGTGGGCACTGTTATGAAGACAGCTATTTACAATGGTAGATTTATGGTGTATTTATTAGGCACTAATTCATTAGGAAATAAAGTGGTTGTTTAGTGGAAAACTAGAGATAATGTACACTCGACATATAGTATAAATTAAATACTCAGCTCTTTTCCAGACAAAGTGAATTAGCCTCACCTTAATACAGTTAATTAGTACTCAAGGCTTAAGCAAGCTCTGGTGATCTAACACAGGACAATGTATTTGTCTGTATGAGGTTTATTAACATACTAAAGTAAAAATAGAAAAAATAACTCAATATTCAAATGCAGAAGATAATTAAAAAATCAATTAGTCCTGCAGCAATTACACTAAAATCCAGAGGGCCTCATTCTTCAAGGCTATAATGTTCCTTATCCAAGCATAAATAAGAACACTCATTTTTAAACATCCTGACAGAATTTCAGTTAGTTACTCAGAAGTGCACTTTTATATTCAACTTCTCTTAGAGAAATGCCTACAAATAACAATCAAACCCCTTGTTATTAACTCCATCCCTTTGGTAGAGAATTTGAACAAAGAAATGAAATTCAAACTGCTTGACAAGAATGCACTTAGCACAATGTTTTTGTATGGAGTAGTTACAAATGGTAGTATCTCCATCAAGGAGGATCTTTTAGAATGCTCTTTCTGATAACTTTTGGTTTTTAATCCCTCCACCTGCCTGCAGCTCTGTGTTCGCCACTGGATGTGTGAGCTTCTGTATATCTGTGTACAGATGGACCAAATATGTATGAACCAGAAACTGGAATCCTTTCATGAAATAACTTTCTGGGTTGGGAGTTCAACTGTTTTTTTGTTTTTAAGTATTAGTACAATAGCATGAATTACTTCTTTCAGAGCATTTAAACTGTGGGTTTAATAACAGAAGTAGCAGATTCTTGTCACAAACGCTCATGTTTATAGTAGAGACAATCACTTTGTATACCTTGTGACCTTAGCAACCAAATATCAGTAAGTGATAAAACTAAATCCAGTGAGTGGCCAGTTGTAAGGCAACTTCAAAACATTTGACAAGAACATTTGCAGCGGGACAAAACTGAGAAAATGCTTCCCCAAACACCAGCATATTAGATCACTGCTTTCAAGTTTTGATAATCTCAGCATATTGATAATTATTTTTGGGTTACACAGGTATATTTTACATTTATGTTAGGAAACTGATCATCTTTTAATTTGATCTATGATCCCCAAAGTTGAGGACATAATTTTAAAAATATAACAGGGTGTCAGGTTCTATAATCCTGCAAAATGAAGAGAAATGGATGATGGAACAGTAGAAGCTACAGCTGTAGTCCTGGAATTTTGTAACTACTAAGTCAGTCAGTTATAATGAATATATGTTATAGCAAAAGGTTTGGATTAAACTTAAATATAAACTGTAGGCCTCAAGCAGGCCAGGCAGCTTTGTTAACTTAGGTCCAGCTCTGTTTCATGTTAGCATACTGAAGTGAAGAGACGGAACACTGTAATGCATAGTGATGTTAGTATTAGATAAAGTCTTGCAGTAGATAGAAAGAAGTTTAGTGTTGAAAAACTTTGTAACTTTGTTTAAGTGACTAGAAGTACCCCTTTGTTCCATGCTGAAATTCTGTAAATTTTGTGTGAATGAGAGAGAGAATGTTTTAGGAGAGATAAGTGTGAAGGCCACTGCATGCTCAAATGGTCAGAAGAGGGGCTGGAGACTCAGAAGCACCAAATAATTATCAACTAAGTGAAAGCACACTGAAGACGCAGACTACCGGGGCAGATTAATGAACCCTGAAGTTAATGGCAAGCACCCTTGATAGGAAACCGATAATAACTTTAGCTGGAAAGACAACACCCCCAAGGGGTTGTCAGCATATGGATACCAAATGACTATGAGAACAACTTCTTCCTGATAAGCATATGTTGAAGGAAGATTGATTGTGATGCCAAGTGAGTGATTAAGGCCTGATAAGGCAAAATGCATAGACTTGCATAAAAGGAAAATCCTATAAAGGATGGGGTGTCTTGTATGGTTCTTCGGGTTCCTGTCCTGCCAAGTCGAGCGTCAGTCCGGACTGAGAAGAACCTGGCTCCTTCCTCACACCTGACCTATCTGGCCAATAGGTTGGGGCGAGCAACAGACTGGTAACTATTCCATCAGCGGGGGGGAGGGGGTGTGTGTATGTGTGTGTGCACGCACGCTACTTTGTTATATTATCAATAAATGCAGCGTGTTGCCTTATCCCCCTGAAAAAGATCCCGTGTGCTTCTTTTAAGCATAACACAGCAGCAAGATGAAACTGTACATCAAAAGCCACAGAATCCTGACTTGCTGCAAGAAGGAGCATCAAAACCAGGTGTTACAGATTCCAGGAGTGGCTACTGTAGAGGCTCAATAACTGTTTCATTAGCCGCACTGCCAGTAAGCTCAGGTTTTCCCTGGCTGAGCTGTGAAATGAAGAGGACCCAGGTATCTACCTGGGTCACTATTTAATGAAAAACTATGTGGCTTAGTGCATCTGAGTGGGACAAAGATTCCCAGGTTATCTGCTTGACATCATTTCTTGTAAAAGTTACACATCAGGTTCTGAAAGAGGATGTTGATATAGATTACTATGAAGACTGCTATTTTGAACTGATAATAAGTATTGCAGGAGATGTAAAAATACTATCTGCAGAAATACCATCTATCTTTCCCTTTTCATGGATAGATCTCAAAACATTTCATAAAGGCAACTGCTCTTTTACATAAGCAGGATAAGAGCAGGAGAAGTAACAGATCTACTGATATTGGAGTGATAACTGAAAATCTGTATAAGAAATAAACAATTGTGCTCCTAAGACTGCAGATAGACTGCTCTTGTGATTCTGCTGCTGTTCACAGGTTTGCTGTTTAGAACCTTGTGGGCACAGGGAAACCAACAAAAATCAGGTTAGTTTCCAATTCTTAATAGGTGGGGAAGATAAGAACAGCAGAAGATGCAGCACTGGAGATACTCAGTAAAGAAAAATATACATAGCATATTAGGAAATATTCTTACTATTATAAAATATTTTGATCAAGAAACTGTTTAGGATATTTGAAGCAATTTACTTCTAGAACTATCAGACTTTTTAAACAACAAATAAGCAATGCTAACAGAAATGAGATTCATTTTGTGTGTTTTGATAAGTACAGAATCAGTTATTCACTCCAAATATTGAAATAGTCAGAATCACTGTGCCTCTTTACTTAAAGTTGCACAAACAGCACTTGTTACACATGTGCCTTATCACTTTTACATCCAAATATGAATGTGGTAGGAAAAATTAATAATTAACCTGTAAAGCTGGGAAAGAAAAAAAAAGTATCACACTTACCTGTGCCTCCCCAAGGTCATTATTTACAACAGTAAAATTTAGCCCAAGTTCTTCTACATCCCCTTCATAGCTCTTGAGAAAAAGCAAATTTTTGTACATTTCTGGATCTAATGAAGCCAGATGATGAATGTCCACATCAGCACTTGTCCCCAGCAACTTTGAGAGGAAAAAACTTGCGAACGGCAGCTCTACCAGCATATTTTCATACAGTGCCTAAGAATAAAACAATTAAAAAAAAGAGATTAGCTTTTAATATGTATACTACAAGACATTCTTAATATCTATCACCTGTTCCTTACATTTCTGTACCTTTCCCTTAATTTAATCTCTTAATACAACCTCTTGGTGTAAAACTATCCCACATATAATATCTATTTACATGTTCAACTGCAGTCTGACATTTTAATAGTCCTCCTATGGAAATATCAAATCTTTATAAGTAACTTGTCTCCCCATTGCAAAAGGCATGGCATTTTCATATTTTCTCTAACATACATCCATATTATGAATATCACAGTTGCTGGGAACCTGTTAGACACCATCATTCATTTACAAGAAAAACAAGGGTTATCCATGCCATTACCACCTCCTCCAGAAAATCTTCAAAACAGATTAAATATACCATTTCTTCTATGCCATTAGTCAACCCATACAGCTGCTGTGAAGCATATTCTAGTTTCCATTTTTACCCACTAATTTGCCAGTTGTTTCAAAGGTAAAATGTGAGTGTGATTCTAGTCTGAAATATAACTCTGTAAATTTGCTGTTTCTTACTAATAAAGAGCAAATCTTCATTCTGTCTGCACTCAAGAGTCAATACTATAATCTCTGGTGAACAGAATACATTACTACTTTTCACGCGTGTTAAACCAGAAGAAATAATATAGATAATAAAGAGAAATGGCTGGATTCTATTCCTTGTTGTGCATCAACAACATAATTTGCTAATTTCAAATTAAAAGGCCTATCTGCTACACTTGTGCAATATACTAAAGTCACTGGTGGGGGCACAGATAAAATCAAAGGCAAAAGCTAGCTTGGCTAAACATCTATTACTGTTGACGCAACAGCATGAAGGAATTGGCCTTGATTTCTGTTCCCAGTATGACGCAATATCATTGATGGATTTTTATTTTTATAAACTGTAAATTGAAAGTATATGATCTAGAAATTGTGAAGCTTACATGTAACCCCGCTCATACAATTTTTACTGAGTCAAACTCTGAAATGTAAATATACTCTATGTAATGGCAATTTTGCATATTCTTCCCATACACCATCCTGTAGATCAGAAAAAATATGCAATTATAACCATCCCCAAAAAGATGGAGAGGGGAAACGTGTGGAGGAAAACCAAGAAGATCAAAATTTTATGGGTGGTGGAGAAAAGAGAAAGCATCCAAATGTATATACACGTAACATGAAAATAGATGAAACTGTGCACTTTACATTCAGACCTTCTCCTACTGTTCATTAGCCACATTAGCATCTTTCTCTAGCCCACAGTTCAGTAATCATGAGTGCAGTATTTCCCACCACACTAATGGACAGAGAATGGGAAAAGGGGCATCAGGAGGCTATTGCTGATTGTTTCCTTTTCTGCTGCTTGAAAGTTCAGGTATTTAAGTTACTTGATTCCTCTGAACTTGCTGCAGTATTTAGAAAAGGAAATAATTATATAAACAAGCAAAACAATGAAGAGCACTAATCACCCAATGATATCTTAACAAAAGTGTTAAAGAAAAACCCCCACACAATTGCTTAAACTTCTGAAGGAACATTTTTTGGTGGTGCTGTTAGATTTACTATTAAGGACACATGATTAATCAGTTCAAAGCCAAAGGATGTATTATACATATAACTATATGATTTATTCAAGGTGTGGAATTCAAACCCTGCATTTGTGTAGCTGACTTTAAGAGTAAACTAAAAGTGTAAATCATTAATTTTCAATGTGTAAGGTCACTGTTTGCCATTCCTGTATTAGTAACAATGAAACCATTGTAATTCCTTAAATATATCCAAGCTACCTGAATTTAAAATGGAATCCCATCTATGACTCATAAAATGTAAATGAAGAGGCATAATTTTTTTTACACAAGGCAGGTTTAAACCTTTAGAGCATTTAATATACAAGGACTAATAAATGATAGCACTAAAAACCATGATCACATCAGCTAAATGGATTATAAATTAAATTTCCATAATGTATGCAACTGAAATACAAATGTAGGCATAAATCAAGGTATTTTCTAAACACAGGTTAATTACACAAATTCAAAAACTGTCTATTTTTTATGCAAAATAATCCACTTAGCATTTTTCATATTGGTCTTAATTCTTAGCCACTTGCAACACTTGCTCCTAGAAGCCTATCAATAACTCTACATCAAGAAAAAATAGCAATAGGTATATTGAAGAAACTTGTATGTTATTTTTCAAGTGTCTGTCTTTTATGAGTGTTTATTGCCAGAAATTGTGCCAAAATGATCTGAAATAAAAAGGATTAATTATAGTAGAAGCCTTTTAATATAAGTGAGTGCACTAGCAATGCAATTAATGCAAATTGTGATGCTATCAGGAGAATAAATGTGAACAACATCACAGGCCATTTCTGTTTGCTGCCAAATAACTTTAGTAATTTACTACATTAAGAATCAATAAAAAAATAATGCTTTTCAAATGCATCACCATCAATCTTCAGGTAGTTCCAAAGTGAACATTTATAACCATCTAAAAACTATATAAAACATTTTTAAGCCACCTTGATTGTGCAGGTAGGTGATAATTTTAATTACTGCTTATGCTGGCCATGGTTCTAAATATATAAAACACAAAGTACATTTTAAAACAAAGTAAGACAAACAGTTAATATTCTAATTAGTGTAAAAGCTAAGTGTTAGTACTGAATGTCCTAATAAAGTTTTTTTAAGTTATCAAAGGGTTTTCTGCATTAGGTCATAATCAGCTTCAGCCCTTTCAAAGTGTAACAAAGACAACATTGTTACTCATGTGGACACAGAATCTGCCTAGAACCTTTTATCTTTCAACAGCAAATTAAGAGCAGCAAATATCTGAGGCTTCGTCTAAACTTAAGTAAAGCACAAAGTGCTTTAAACGGAAAGTGTGGCCACAGCACAAGCACTGCGAGAAAGATCTCCCAGCATTCTATGTAAACCACCTCCATGAGGTGACTACCTAAGAGCATTGGAGGCTGGTTAACACTGGTTCTTAACAGTGCTGTAACTTGCTGCACTGAAGGGGGGGGAGGGGAGGGAGGGTGTTTTTTCAAACCCCTGAACCATCAGAAAGTGACAGTGCTGTACAGTGCCAATGTAGACTTAGCCTGAGGAAAAAAATTAGCTTATGCTTAAGATGGGATCTGTTCTAACGTCTACTTCTCTTTGATCATAACTCTAATGTCCCCTATTCACACCCTGGCACAGGAGACCAAGGAACCATAATGGCCACCAGATTCCTCCAATTACAAACAAACTCCCTTGATACTATTACAAGAAATCTAGTTCTTCATTCAGCCAAGCTTCTTTCAGCCCTTAATGGATGGTTCTTTTAGAATCCATTGGAGGATGACACCAGGCTTGGGTCATATACCCTATTTTCCTGTGCTAATTAGGCCTTTAGCAAATGCAAGGGAGTAAATTAATCTGTCTTTATCTTGTAGACACAGGAGCTGCACATAATTACAAGAAAGGGGAAAAAGACTAAAACAGAAGCTCATGAAAGCATGTCTGGCCTAAGACCTAAGCATGAATAGATTACGGGCCCGGTTTTGCTAAATGACAAACAACTTTATAGATAACAAAAGCTCAGTAGTGTCTCCCAAGATCAGGTCCAATCTTGCCCCCCACTGATTTCAAAAAGAGCAGAGCAGAAGTCCTCTTTTGGATTGGGAAGACTGCCAGCAAAATTCAACTCATTTATCACACCTCAAATTTTGAATCCTAGGGCTAAATCCTACAACCAGATCTCTGCAAGCAGCCCCTTGCACTCATTCAATGCCCCACTGAATCCACCTGCATAGAGACATTGCAAGGTAAGGACCCAAATCAGCACTTTGCACTCTACCAAAAATCAACATACCATAGAAAGAAATGGTTATTCTATGTATGCATGTACAAAGTGGTTTTTTTATGTAGAAAAGGATACGAAATATTTTCTCATCATTAAATGGGTAACAAATATCTTCAAGCTAATGTATATATAAAACAATCAAAAACATATCTTTGATATGTATATCATTCTTAAGCCAATATCTCATGGAAAACCATAAAAGATTTTGTACCTAGCCTCTAGTTGTAATTACTTTATTAGAACATCATTTTTTCTTAAGTTTCTGGTTGTAGGAAAAAGGTTGTTTGTTGTGCCTAGTGTCCAGGATAAATTTCATTTGGTTGATTACATTCTCTCTCATCTACTGCTTTAAATGGATACAGAGATTAAATAACAGCATTATTATTATGTTCATATTGTAGCAATTTTATAGGAATTATGTAAATAATTATGTTTGTTTTAGTACGTAACACACTCCTGTTGAAATACCATAAAAGTAATAGTAAAAATTTGCATTTCTATTGTGCTTTCTTTCCATCCAAAGATTTTGCAGTTTTGCAAATATTGGTGACTTTATTCTCTCAACATCCACCTGAAGTAGGCATTATCCATTATCTATAGCAGGGCTGGGCAAAATATGGCCCCCGGGCCAGATCCAGCCCACGAAGCTGCTGGATCTGGCCCACAGGCATAGTGCAAGGAGAGGCTTTGGATGCTACTCCTGCCCACAACATAATCTCACAGCTCGCACTGGTCAATTTCCAGCCAATAGGAGCTGCCTGTTTGAAGAGCAGACAGTGTGTGAAGCACCCCTCCCCTCAGGCTCGCAGCTGTTCACAGACACACATGACCCTGCAGCCGGCTGCTCTGAGTGGCCTGTTGGAACATGGAAGGCAGGGACCCTGGCTGTGGAACCTGCTGGGCTGCTAGCCGGGAGTTGCACAGGTATACATCTCCTGCCATAACCTGCCTCTGGCATCTCAGACCCTCCCTCTTCCCACATATCACATAACCCAAACCGTCTGCCTCCCCTCCTGCACCCATATCCCCACCCAGACCCTTCATCTGGTCACAACCTCCTCTTGCACCCAAGGTCAAACCCAAACCTCTGCACCCCAGTCCACTGCCCCAGGTCACAACCCAAACCCTTGCACCCCAGTCCGCTGTCCCAGGTCACAACCCCCTCCTTCAACCAAACTCCCTCTAGATAAACTAGATAAATTCATGGAGGTTAGGTCCATCAATACTTATTGGCCAAAATGGGTAGGAATGGTGTCCCTAGCCTCTGTTTGTCAAGGGCTGGAAATGGATGACCGGGGGGGGGGGGGGGAAATAACTTGATGATTACCTATTCTGTTCACTCCCTCTGGGGCATCTGGTACTGGCCACTGTTGGAGGACCAGGATGCTGGGCTAGATGGAACTTTGGCCTGAGCTGTTCTTATGTTCTCTCAGATCCCACATCCCTCTCCTGCATCCCAATTCCTCACACCAAGCTCCCTTCTGCACCCAACCTCCATCCCAGACCCCACACTTCCTCCATTAATGTAATGGACTCTGACCACTTACCAAATTCTTGGAGTGGCCTCCCACAAAAAATTGTTGCCCACTCCTGATCTACAGTAACAGGAAAATGAGGCATAGAGAATTTAAGCAACTTGCCACAAGTCATAAAAGCCTTAACCTCAAGACTATTTTTTCTCCCTTAATAAATATTAGTTAATTTACAAATATAAAGTTACCTGACTATAATCTGAACAAATATATAATGTTCAGACTGAAGTGTAATATAGTTACCATATAGAATAGGCAGAGACTTTGTAGAGATTACCTACATAGGTAGAAACTTGTTTGCCTAAACCATGATATATCATAATACTCAGGTTTAAAACAAGGTTTTAAACATATTATTATTTATGATATTGAAGACACAAAAGAGAAGAGTAAGGGATGGACACAACATTTTTAGACTATATTCTGATGTTTAAAAAGTTTTAAGAGGCTAGAATGAATAAATAACATTTTTCCAGGGCTATGAAAGCTGAAAGTGCCTTCTGGCAGTTGTAGTAGAATGTCCTAATGTTGCATTGTCCTACAATAACATGTTAAGATATTACTGTGGTCAGTTCAGGACATTTTAGAAACTCAGATGATGAATTTATGACTTCCTGGGTGACACTCAAAGTAGAAAAGTTGAGAGTTGAAATTCTGAGGGACATTTGTAGATGGGCAGGAGAGAACAGAATGCCGTGGAGACAGCAGAAGACAAGGTAACATGCTCTGAGAAAGTTGTTTTTATCATGTATCATGAGAATAATCCTCAGGACAGGGACTGTACCTTTTCTATATTCAGCACAAATAGTGAGCCCATTCCACCAATCGTAAAGCCATGTATGTCATCCCAGTCCCCTACTACCTACACAGGCATATTAGATCTGCCTTTTATGGTCAGACACAAAAAGACAGACGACATGATGGAAAAGCCCTTTCATAAAGGAAGTCCTTGTGTTCTAATGCTAGCCACACTTTGAGTTGTTTTAGTCTGCATGCAAAAAGTCAATACAGAATTACAAAGGATTTGGTGGCTTGGAATAAGAGAGCTTACATGACTTTTACATGATTAAAGACCCAACCCTGTAAAGCAGATATATGCATGTACCCGTGCATTCACACAGAATGTGACAGGACTCCAGGAAGGGATCTGCTCCAGGGATTTTGTCTGAAGGACTGGGGCCCAAATCAGTTCTTACTTATAATTCCTGATACCTTCAGTATGAGGAAAAATGATTTACAATGATCACTTTATATACTGTCCATTAATCCTTTACAATCTAACACCACTTTTAAAAAACAATGAAATGATAAAGAACACCTAGAAAGTGGCAGGGGTCTTGAGAGTTCACAAATGAAATGATAAGAGTTTGAAAAGATTTGCCGTTTAAAACTAAGTCATTTCCTTCATCAGTCCTCAAGAGCTCAGCCCTCTAGAGAGGAAACTTTTCTATTTTAGTCATTTGTAAACAGTTCTTAAATAATACTTATCTTCAAAACACTATAGGACCACTAATAAAATGATAGACAAAAGAGAATCATTAGTACTTTCTCCTACTAATATTACTTATATTCTAGCCATATTTCATCCTGTTCACAAATCCCTCTTGAAAATACCCTAACTCCTTGTGGCTTGGTTAAACAAAATGTAACTATGAAGACTGCCTACATAAAAAATAATTCAAAAAGTGTTTTTCTTTATTATGACTCACAACCTTCTCCTTACTCACATTTTACCTTTTTTCAAAACTAGTATTTTCTCATTTTAAAGCATGAAATCATTTCTTGTAGACCTGATCATAATAAAATTTTGGAAGTGAGCAAAAATAAGTTAACATGTTGCTTTTAACAAAATTATGGAAAAACAAAAATATAATAAAATGAGAATATCAGCTGCGTGTTACAATGAAATAACAGCCCTACTTAGTTGCTGTAATCCTTCAGTTTGTAGTTCCATTATTGCAATGCATTACATTATCGCAGTATAGAAAGACCCACTCGTGTCAATCTGCAAATGGAAAATCTGCTGCTTAAAATATTTTTCTTTAAAATATTGTTCTACTTTTTTACCACTACTGCACAGCCCTTCTGTATCATAGAGCATAAGCCCAAGGCTTTACAGGTGCCTACAGTTAGGTCTTAAATTCATGTTTAGGCACCTAAACTAAGTGGCCCAACTGTCAAAAGTGCTGAGTTTGCAAAAAGTTTCTTTGCTTCAATATGCTAATATTTTACTTCTGGAATTCCTAAGTTGAAATATGATTTTCAAAGGATATAAAATGAGTGTAGTGGTCTCAAACTAACTCTTGCTACTTATTTATTAACACCATGAAACCACCATAACATACCACAGCACTACTAAAATTCTCAGTTCTTCGGAGGAGGAAAGTTTTCAGATAAAGCAAAGTCATTTGTAAATTGGTATTATCTTTGATTTCTTGCCTGCTGGAAATGTTGAAGGTCAGCAAGTACAAGTTCATAAAAGCTCCAGCCATTTTGGGTAACTGAGTGTTTCGGTTGTGGAAAGCTTGCTTGTCAAATTTGCTGCAGTCAATGTAAAAATCTGAAATTGATTAGAAGTTCGTGATAAGCAGAGAATGTACTAATGACTGACTGATTAACATTACCTTAAAAATCTAGGGATGTGATTCTTAATTGTATATCATAGCATACATTTCCAATGAAACTACTTAAGAATTTCTGCTATAATGCCTGAGTTATTTTGACTCATAAATGAAGATTCACACCAAAGAATATTTGTATTACAAGAATAGCGGAGAACCACTTTGAATCACCAAAACCATATACAGCACTTCACATCTACTCACTATCAGAGAATGTGTAATGAGGACGGGAAGACAGCATTCTAACTTGCACTACAATTGACAGCTAAAAGTAGTCTAGGAGTACATGTCAATCAAATATTGACTTCACACCATTGACCCTAAAGGGCCCATCCACCTGCTACCTCACTGTTCCTTCCCCCGGAGTATTACCACCAGGGCTGATACTGACATATAACCAGAAACAAGAGGTGTTACGTGATTCCTCTCAGAGATACTCTCACCGCTCTCACCAACTGGTGTGGGTTTCAGCCCTGTAGAACCTCTCCAAGAATGGGTTTGACTAATCAGGGCAAATTCAGGGGGATGGAGACCATCCAAGAATAGGGTCTGGTGACACCTCTAAGAACAATTCCCACCACCTTCTTCTAATAGGTATGGGTTTCACTCCCTTATGTTACCTTGAAGGGAAATGTGCATAAATCAGAATAGGCATAGAATCAGGATCTAGGCAGAACCCGCAATCTCCAGAGTTCACCAGTTGGCTGATCACCAGTACCACCCCTAGCGCACCATCGCTATTGTGAAGAAGCCAACTTGTTTCAAGAACACGTTTTTCAGAAATTGCGGCAACACTGAGAGGAAAACATGGCCGCCTTCATCACCACCACAAGAATTACAGCATTCATTTCCACTGAGGGCACTCAGTTGCCTGTCGAGAGAGCACTATGTCAGCAAGAATTCTGAAGAGCAGGAAACTGTTGAGAACTTTGCTCTTTGGCCTAGCCATTAATGGCTATGTTGGAACCTGACCCCAAGATTCAAGCACTTATGAGGCAACCTGACAAGCACAATGGTCACTGAGCTTTCGCACCCACGGAGGAAGACAACCATGACTCATTGGACAACATGAACAGCAAAGATGTTAGTCACATAAATAGATGATAAAAAGCGGCAGTCAAGGATGGGGTAAGACTTGCGGTGGCATAAATCCAAAAAACCCACACACCTACAGCTGTTTCTTTTCCAAAAGTTTTTGACAGTTCAATGACAAAGGACCTGGACATGCTGGACAGCACTGTATCGAAGAGCGAAGGTAAATCCGATCCAATTTGGTTTTTTGCTGAACACCAAGCTAACTTGTTGAAGAAGACACAAAGCGTGAGGAGGATGGATTTAAGGAAGGTCCTTGGCAAAGCACTAACAGCCAGTGCCACACTGTGAATGTAAAGGAGCAATGCTGTCTACTGTACACATATCTGCTTACACTGTCCTTAATGACTGTCTTAGGGAGAAGTTTTCTGAAGACTGAGACGGCTGTGTTTGGTGTTCCCTCTAAGCCAGTGGTCCCCAACCTTTTTTGGTGGCAGGCACCGCGCGGGGCTGCCAGACCGCCCAGGGGCAGGGGCCGCCACTAGGCGGGCGCACATAAATGCCCTGGCGGGCGCCATGGCGCCCACGGGCACCGTGTTGGGGACCACTACTCTAAGCCACACGGCAGCACAGCTTCACAGGTGATTAATCAGCCCCGCCCAATCAGAGGATCAGGGCTCTGCACTGAGCTGAGTGACTGGGCAAGATTGATTAATTGCCTGTGAAGCTGTGCTGCCTCGCAGCTTAGAGAGAACACTGGCTGTGTTATAATGCTGCTGTCTTGGTGCATCTATAACTGTGAATTGGACTTCAGAGAATAGTAACACCATGCTCCAAGCCCTGTGTGCTGACTTTTGTTTGTTAAGCTTATTAAATGCTGTTATTACCATATGCTATGCAATGCAATGTCTGTGTTTAATCCAAGAAAATTTAGCACCGGGGTGACCTTGGTAAATATTATGCACAGCATTTGAGTCTAATGATGTATTAAATAAAGTTATCAAACCAAAAGATACTTGCTTAGTGTATTATATTAAATGCTGTTATCGCAATATCAATATGATAATTGAAGAAAATTTAGCACCAGGGATGACCTTGGTAAATACTTACAGGACTTGAGATCTGAATGGTGTTTTAAACAGTTATCAGACAGAAGGATATTTGCTTAGTGCATTATAGTGCAAAGTTACAGAACGTTGATTAGGAAAAAACACTAACTGTAAGAAATCTAAAAGGATTAAGTTAGAGAATAGTGAGGGGACAAGTATGTGATATAAATTATTATAAAAATTGGCATCTGTAAATAAAAGTATCTACTGAAAAGGTCTTTGTGACTGTTTTTGTTACAAGGACTGTGTGGTCGTTAAGTCACGATAGAGCATCTCTGTTAGTTTTCAAGGGTCGCATGTCTTTTACATAAAAATAAAGCTGTTGTGTCTTTAATAAAAGAAATATATTTCTAGCAAAAAGCTGAAATGCATGCAGTAATATTGGGGGTGAGGGAATATCCTGTATTCTGTATAAAACAGCTATTTGTGACATATATTTGACTACAACAGAGCTAATTCAGTGTTGTCAAACTCCAATGGTTTAACTATGACCTATTGAAAAATGTGGCCGTGTGGAACTACTGCCTTCATATGTCATCACACACCCATGTTTCCTTAACATTCCATCAGGGTTGTGAGTATTAGACCCTGCTGAGGGTATAAACATTATCAGTGTTTGATGAATATTCATGCACAGCAATGGGTGTACAAAAAAACATTTAATTAAATAAAATCTCAGTAATTTATAGAATACTATCCGTCAGTTCTGCTAGTAATTAAAATTTACTTCAAGTTTTAAAATGCTATTTTCAAAAATAAACTATGATTTCACACAAAAATGAAATTTACAAAGGTTCCCAAACCTCCATCATATTTACAGGCTGTGAGAACAATCAAATATTTAAAATCTTTGAGTATTTGCAGTGTGTTTATTATGGTTGTGCTATATCTATTTTTATTTAAAAGCCTACCAGAATAAACGTGCGTGCGCACGCGCGCGCGCACACACACACACACACACACACACACACACACACACACACACACACACCATGTTTAAAATGAAACACTAAAGACACGCAGAGATCTGCAAGGTCCCCAGTCAGGAGAGTGTGAATTAAGACCAAGGATTGTTGTATATAGTGATTTACTGCTTAATTCTGTAAGACACCGCAACAGTGCTCTGTTTTTGATTGAAACAGAAAAATAATTGCAACTAAAAATTAGACAGATTCATCCTATTTGGACTATTTAATTTTCACCTATAGATCATAAAAGGAAATGTTTAGAGAGAGGTGCAAAAACTCCTTGGGTATCTATTTATTATGAGCTGTAGTGATCAAATATGCTAAATCTAGACACTGAAGTTTGTCTGAAACAGAGTTAGACCAGTATAAAATCCTAAGTTTTTTTGGAGACTTTTTATAACAGAAACTAAAATGGCTGCTGAGGACTGCAAAACATGTTGCTTGTTTTAACTCTGAAAAACAAACTGCTCAAAATAGTTAAGACCAAAGCAGACTGTGAAGAGCTTCAAAAAGATCTCACCAAACTAAGCGACTGGGCAACAAAATGGGAAATGAAATTTTATGTTGATAACGTGCAGTAATGCACATTGGAAAAAGTAATCCCAACTATACATACAATAGGAGGGGGACTAATTTGGCTAAAACTACTCGAGAGAGAGATCCTGGAGTCAATGCGGATAGTTCTCTGAAAACATCTACTCAGTGTGCAGCGGCAGTCAAAAAAGCAAATAGAATGTCAGGAATCATTAAAAAAGGGATAGAGAATAAGATAGTTATAGAAAATATCTTATTGCCTCTATATAAAACCGTGGTATGCCCACATCTTGAATACTGCATACAGATGTGGTTGCATCATCTCAAAAAAGATATATTAACATCGAAAAAGGTTCAGAAAAGGGCAAAAAAAATGACTAGGGGTTTGGAATGGGTCCCATATGAAGAAAGATTAAAAAGACTTGGACTTTCCAACTTAGAGAAGAGGACATGAAGGGGTATCTGATACAGGTCTATAAAATCATGACTGATATAGAAAAAGTTATTTACTTATTCCCACACTATAAGAACTAGGGGTCACCAAATGAAATTAATAGGCAGCACGTTTAAAACAAACAAAAGAAAGTTTTTCTTCACTCAGCACACAGTCAACCTGTGGAACTCCTTGCCAGAGGATGTTGTGAAGACCAGTACTTCAACAGGATTCAAAAAAGAACTAGATAAATTCATGGAGGTTAGGTCCATCAATGGCTATTAGCCAGGATGGGTAGGAATGGTATCCCAGGCCTGTTTGTTTGGAAATGGGTGACAGGGGAAGGATCATGTGAGGATTACCTGTTGTGTTCCCCCTCCCTCTGGGGCATCTGGTATTGGCCACTGTCAGCAGACAGGATACTGGGCTAGATGGACCATTGGTCTGACCCAGTATGGCCGTTCTTACGTAAAATATGTATAATCTTCCTCTTTGTACATACTGACATTCTTAATAATGATATATGCCTTTACTGCACTGTGATCAGTTTAGAATGGAAACAGCAACTTCAAGGTGTATTTCACCAGGCCAAGGTATAATCCCATTTTAACTCTGGTTGCGCGTAACACTGTTTTAAAATAAACCTGTACAACACACTGAATACCAGGAATTTGTGGTGCGTTTTGGGAATAATGCTGAGATGGTTTTTTTCTTTAATCCACAGGTCCAAATTCACTTGGGGAAAAAAAGAATAACCATGTGCTAGCATCCTTTTTTCCTAGGAAGTAAATTTCTATAACAAGCTTTCAGATGTGTTTTTAAAATGGGTATTTTTAAAAATTGGGTTTAATATTTAAATTGTTGTTTATGATTTAGGGTCTATGCAGGAAACAGGGTTTTTTTAATAAAGAAATCTGGTTGCAAACTATCTTTTTGGGTGCCATGGGAAAACACATGCTTGTATTAAAAATATCTATGTATTGGAGAACCACTAGTAGGAGAAACAAACCAAAATCTGTGTGTGGGTATTTTACAGCCTGAAATGGATTTCGTAAAGCTGACTCTCACATTACATCTGATGTAGAAGATACATCTGATGGTTCTATAGACCTACAAACACCCCTGAAAAAGCAAGTGCAAACACCCACATACATGCACATACGGTGTGAATGAAAAGTGGGCAATGGGTATCATGTAGATTCAGGGATGAGATGTATTGTAAGGATTTTGTTTTTGTCAATCATGAATGTAAAAGTTCAAGCCAGCATGTTACGGAAGCTATGCACTCAGGAATAAAGCTAGTTTTTGAAAACAAATGATAGGCTAGCTCCAGATGGATTGTTCAATTACATTTAGACAGCTGTAGTTTAAACAATTCTTTGCTTTTAGTAAGAAGAACGAGGGATGACCTGGGGCGGAAGATTTCTTAAATCAGGCTGCTAAACTGCTTAAGAGTTATAGATACTTGTAGATGGGATCATATGCATCATTGTGACAAATGCAAAAAACATGAGGGAAGAGCGGTCATAGAGTTTTAAATTCTATCCTCAATAGTCTAATCGTCAATAAAAAGAAACAGTGTTTAGTAGACCTGACTTACACTGGTAGTAGTCTGTTTGTTGCACATAGCCTCCTGGCTCTCATGTCCAATAGTAAACCCACAGAAGCAGAATTGTTACAAGAGGCAAGAAAGCTGCATGAGAAAGTGACCTAGCACTGTTTGAACAGCATTTACAAATCAGCATACACATGGTGATTTATGACGGAAGGTGGTTTTTAAATGTTTTACCCAGTGTATATCGCAAGATTTTTTTTTCATCCTGCTGTACAATACGCATTATTATAGAATTTGGGAAATGAAAAGTGGTTTGATATGAGGAAATAATGTGAGTGCTGCCACAGACCGTGTAGTCAGCTACACTTGCAGGTATTTGTGCACAAACAGTATATGGGCATTCAATTAGGATGGCCTAACTACAAAGAGTGTTCAGAAAGACACAGATGGCATGAAAAAAACAAGGCGCATGTCTGTAAAACTTTGAGATAAGTGTCAGTCTCATGCTGACATTGGGCACAAATGCAAAGTGAGATGGTTTAAGCAGAGTCAGAATTTCATCTTCAGTGATGTAGACAGTCACCTGTATTTTATGGATATACCAAGAAAGTCTGAATAATCAGAAAATATAATTTTTACTATTTTGAATGCACTCAAGAGACAAGGTTGCATGTCCCAGTTACATTTTTGCTATGTCCTTAAATCCAGAAAAATCTTGGGAGTTTAGGGGTGACAAGTGTAAAGTGATAAGTGCTAAGACCTTTATTGGGAAAAAGCTCCAGGACTACTCAGTCAAAGCACACAATTCCAAAGGTTGTGGTGAGTACTTCATTGTCAGATAGTTACTGAAGGAAAAGATGTGCACAGAGCTGATAATTCAGCGTAGTAAACTGATGTGCAGGTGACACAATCGCTATGACAAATTTAAATAAATTTTATTAATCACCTGCAAAAGCGGCGAGGACATGCATCTGATGAAGTGGGTCTTTGCCCACGAAAGCTTATGCTCCAACACTTCGGTTAGTCTATAAGGTGCCACAGGACTCCTCGCCGCTTTTGCAGATTCAGACTAACACGGCTACCCCTCTGATGCTATTAATCACCTGGTTTAACTCACCATTTTAGGGCAGACTGCCACAGCTGGACACCATGACCCCTACGTACACAGGTGCCTAAGCTGTTTCAATTCTTTCATTTCGTTCTTATCCAAGGTTTGTGTCTCATGCATGAGCAAAAATAGCTGATGCACAACAGATTAACCCACACAGGACTACTGATGTATGGATTCTCAAAGGCCTCTAGAAAGGTGTCAAGCTGACCAGAGGTTTTCAGAAATGAAACAGCTGTAAACCTGCTATTGTTTAGATTTTACACAACCCCAGGTCGGCTCCTACCTCATTACAGCTGATCCTTTTTAGTTATCTGAGCTACATCTCTGGCAATCTTGTTCAACTCCAATGAGCCACAGTTGCATTCTTCCATGGGGGTGAATGTTTGCTAGTCATCATGCTCATCAGTCTGCCTCACGTGCCATTGGGTCTTGGGATCATGTTCCAACATATTCATCAACAGCTGGGATAAAGGCTTTCCTCTACAGCTCCTTGCTCCTCAGAACTGTTGCTGACATAGCATTTTCTCCACAGGTGACTGAGCAGCCTTGGAACTAAAACGAATGCTATGATTCTCATGGGGACAATGAAGGAGACCATGTTTCCCCTTAGCATTTCTACAATATCTGAAAAACACATTCTTGAAATAAGATGCTTCTTTCACACAAAAATAGAGTTTCAGGGGGTAGTGTTGCCGACTGGGCAAACATTGAGTTTAACGGTTCTGGCCTAGATTCTTGTGCTATACCTATTTCTGAAGGGCCCTTCTGGAAGGGAAACGAACCAGACAGGATGAAATTCACTTCAACTGGTAGATCTCTGAAAGGTATTCATAGAGGGATCACATGTCCCTTTTCTGAACTCCATGCCCCTGAACTTGCCCTTGTTGGTCACACACAATCTTAGGGAGACCCCATAGAGCTGAAACCCATTCTAACTGGTAAAGAATAATGAGAAGAGTTCTTAGAAGGATCACACTCATCCTTTCTTTCCTGTAATGTGTCAATTTCAACCCTGGAAGTGTATCCTAGGGGTACAGTCTCAGGTGGATGGAGCATAGAGATTAGGGTCAATATTTGATGGATGTTGTAACTTTAGATTGCTATATCATTTGCTTTTCTTGTTATGCATACAAATTCTGAACATTTGGAAAAACCCTAGATGAACTGGTAGCTGTTCCTGACTGAAATTCCAGCAATTTGTTATACAGAATTTTCTTGCTTCAAGTTTAGACATAATTTAACAGAAAGTAAAATGAGAATGTGTAAGTAAATAAGAAACAGTTTTACTTTTATCATCTGAACTACAATCTTTTTAAAATAGTCCAGTTATTTATTATTTATATAATCTCTAGAAACACTTTATCCAGACAAACCAACATTTATTAATATCAGTAAACTAGTAATTTTTAATAAGAATTCAAATACAACAAATAATTCATTTAAGTAAATACTCTGAACTTAACTTAAATGGACCTAGTTATTTCTAACTATGAAAAAAGATCAGGATGCCATTACCACATACTTTAACTGTTTATTTATTTCTTGTCTTGAAGCCTGATTTAGAGGCAATAAAATGCAATGAGTACACAAACCAGAAACAGAATCATCTGCTAATGGAACTTTTAATTGAGAAGTGACCACTGACATGAGGTAATTCTTTCCGTGCCGAGCTGCTATCAGAGACCTTTGTGCACTTTATCACGGTAAACAATCACTAACATAAGCATTAAAGAAAATTTAAATACATTATGACCCAATAAATATCACAATCAATCAATATACTCTTTTCCCTCCTGAAGATTTAGTGTTAAACTACCACATTTTAGTAGTCTTTTAGTGCTGGACATATATTTACAATGTTGGTACTAAGCTGAATATTTTGTAATCAAAAGATAATTGGTTATGTTAAGTAAACCAGTACACAAAGGAATTGTCAGGTTGAATAACTATGCTAGAAAATAAATTCATATAGATGTTTGTAAACGTTCATAAATAGGCAAGCAGCTCTTTTAAAATATCTCAGCATTGCATATTATGTTATAATTAATGGAACATGCAAATTTCAGTGGTAAACTCTTATTTTGGGGATTTGCTATTTTGGTACTTTTAGTCAGATCAGGAAACTTAAGGAAAAAATTGATGTACTAAAAAGAGATATTTTTCTTTTTTGAACAATCTTTTAAACTGCTTACAGTTCTCTTTTTAAAGTCATTGTAAGAAAGATTCATGCTATTTTTGGCCAAACACAAAAACAGCCTGAGTCTAAGCAATAACTGACTCTGATTCCATTTTGTTGTTGGAAATGGAACTCTTTAAATGATTTAAATAATGAGTTTGTGCAACCAATCTACTTTTTTGTTAACATACTAATTCCACACCTGCTTTTTCAGGACTAATGGTTGTCAGTGGCCCTTGCACCACAAATGAATAATACTGTTGACGGATTTAAGCCAAGTCAGAGTAGATCTTCAGTAAATGTACAAAACTAAAGAGAAAAAAGGACAGCCTACAAATTAGGTAAAAAACTATTGATGGTTAAAGAAACTAGGCAGAAGACTACCACTATGGGGGCTCGTGTGGCACATCTAGCATGTCATAACTTAAATACTTCCTACAGAGAAAGGAGCTTTTCCATCATGATGGGGACTCTACTTCCCCAAGTAATGGTAGTTTGGTCAATGGAAGCATTCTTCCATCAACTTAGTTGTGTCTACACCAGGGATTAAATCAGCATAACTACAACACTCAGAGGAGAGAATTTTTCACACCTCTGAGCACCATAGTTATGATAACGTAACTTTGATGTGTAGATTAGGCCCAAATGTGGTGGGCCAAATGCATAATAAGTTTAACTGATATCTCTGTAGTCTCTTCCTACTTTCTGTTAGTTTTGCCTATTCATCTTGCGGGGGGGGGGGGGAGAGGAGAGTGAGTGTGTGTGTGTGTGTGTTTCAAAATTCATTTACTCAAAGCCTTCATTTGTATTCTGTTCATGATTTAGGAGGTTAGGCCATAATCCGATATGCACTTTGGTCAATGGAAAGGTTCCGATTGATTTCAATGGGTTTCAGATTAGTTTCTAAGACAACTTAAAAACATTTTTCTTCATCTGCAAAAGAATAGCGTAAAGGCCAATAAGCATAACATTGGGTCTATAGATTGCAAATGAACTTGTTTATAATATTTCAAGTTTTGGATTAGCTGTACATACAGGAATTCTGTATACTGTATATAAATCCTTAGTTATATACAAATATGAAACCTTGTACAACTCATTATCCCATTAGATTTGTCAATTAAAATCAAAAGGCAAACTCTTCATATTACAGAAATAAAACCCATTAAATTTCTTTACCATTAATTGTTCTCTATTTTAATTTGATAAAGTCATAATAAGCCATTTAGCATTTGATCCAATACATATTATGTAAGTAGTTATCTAATCTTACTGAAAAACATAGCTTTAAAACATCTTTTGTCAAATATCTAAGCTTAATATAACACTCTTAGCTCTCACTACACATGATCCACCATAACCAGACCATCACATACATTTAAACGCTATAGTGCAGCGATGGGCAAAGTGGGCTGCCTGAGTGGCCCTCCATCTCAGCAGGCCACAAGAATGAAATTGGGCAGGTCCACTAAAAACATCACCCCAAGAATAAGATGCCTTCTCAACACAAAGTGATCTATTATTAGGGACAAATTAAATTACTGGCAAAATTAACCAAGAAGCAGATGAGCTCATGGCTCTTATAATGCTGTGTACAGTCAGCATGCACCACATGAGCCCTTGCTTTAAATGTGTCTTTTCTCATTTTGCCAGGGGCTGCTCGACCCATCCCTCTGCTGCAGGCTCTGCCCCCAATCCACCCTTTCCCTCAAACCTCCACCTAGCCTCTTCCCTGCCTTCTCCCTGAGTGCTCCTTGCCCCTTATCTTCCCCCTCTCACCCAGAATTTCTGGAGCACTGGGAATCAACTAATTTGTGCCCTGTCCCCACTCCTCCCCAACCCTCCCAGCTGATCTCTGTGAATCAGCCAATTTACAGCTCTTCAGAAGTTCTGGGAGGGAATGGAAGGAGTAGGTAAGTCCAGGGACCCCAGTACAAGAGAGATGCAGAGAAGGGGGCAGAGGGAGGTTGTGCAGGCTGCAGGCAGAACCCTGATGGGTCACATGTGGCCCATGCCAAAGGTTGCCCAAGACTGCTATAGTGTGTTGTGCGACCTAAGCAATTTAGAAAATGTCTTCAATATGCCTAAATGTAATACTGTGATTGATTTTAGCCTAAATTAACAAATTTGCAGATATCTGCTTTATATCTGTGGGTATCCACATCTGCAGATGTTAATGCAAATCTCCATAGCTCATTTTTGCAGATACAGATGTGGATGCAGACACAAATTTTGTATACATGCAAGGTCCTATTAAAAAAGTCCCTGCATATTATCAACAAAATACTACTACCAGTTTTTAACAAGTTAAATATCTTTTTTCTCTCTACCTGTTCCCAAAATGCCGTTTTACCTCTAATTTGGCTTTAGAGTACTTCTGCAAAGAACTTTTCACTGATAGATTATACAAATAAATGAGGAACACTGATCCATGGCACATCTGTCCCCATCAGCTGTCTCGAGTTAAAGAGCCCAAATAGAGGAGATAGACTCAACTGGTCTCCAAGCCCCAATCAGCTAAGTATAATGGAATATTAGTGTCCAAAACCATCAAAATCATGTTAAAGACATTAGAAGTCATACATGACAAAACAGACATATATTCAGAACTATCAGACCTGCCCCAAAATGCACGAATGTAAGAAACCATAAAAGTCCTAGTTCCAAACATGAGAGGAGTGAGACTAACAAGTTCACTTCTGTTCTAAAAGCTTTCAGCCACAGCTCTAAATTAGCCGCTGAGTCTGCATAAGAATATAACTAAAACTTGTCAAAAATCCCACCTTTTATAATCTACTTTATATTTGAGAGTGTTTGTCTGTGAGCGACCAAGTCTGTCTGTCCATCCATTTGTTCAAGAACATCTCCTAAGCAGTAAGAGCTAGAACCATCAAATTTGGTAAATAGCTTCCTTTTATCATAATTTAAAGAAAGGAGAGGGTTCAGTTGTGTGGGGTGGAGGATGAAGATCCCCTCTCCTCACTTACAGGGTGGCATAAAACCATACAGAAAAAAGAGAAAAACACCAGGCAGGTGAAAGGGACTGGCTGGGGGCATCCCCCCGCCCTGTCTGAGACTCCCCCTGTGCCAAGCCTCCCACCCCCCAAGTGCCTTTTAGAAGGGGGTGGGGGGGGAGAGAGCTGTAGCTCTCCTCCCTCCCATTCATATGAGAACATTGCTGGCTGTTCCCCTTGGTCAGGGAGGGAGGGGAAAGTGCGGTTTGTTCCTTGCCTCAGTCTGGCTTGGGAGCATAGATAGCAGATAAACCTGGACCTAACCCAGTGGGGGCACATGCACCCCTCCCCCCACTGTGCCTGCTGAAGCTGCAGTGGCCATGGAGAGGTGCTTCTCACCTGGCCCCAAGCTGCTGCAGTGAGGGAGGGCTGGGGTAGTCCCCTCTCTTCAGAGAAGCCTACATACCAAACCTCTCATCCCCAGCCCTCCCTCCCCTAAGAGAAATAATTTAAATGAAGAAAAAAAAAACCTGAGTTAAAGACCCAAGCAATGCCAGGTAAATCTTACAGTCTAGTTCATAATGTGAAGGTTCCAAATTATATATTTTAACTATTTATCTCCGAGTATTCCGATTTCTGATTCTGTTTTAGTCATTGACTGAACAACTTCATTTTTCTGCCTCAGATTGCACTTCTGTAAAATGGGGAAAGTTACTATCACATCCTTATAAAGAAAACACTGTAACTGTAAGATTAATTAATGTTTTCACAGTACTGTGTAAGTGCTAAGTATTTTATAAGGGCTATATATTTAGGTTTCACAATACTTTCCTTTAGAAAAACAATTTAATTTTTTGAGAAGCTCTAACCTCCATGTTTGCCACAGACTTTGAAATTCATCAGCTAGAATGTTCTTTGGCTACAGAACTGTCTTTCAGTGTCCTATGAAATTCAGTTCACATTTACAAACTGTTAGAAGTCAAAATTTGCCTTGTCTTCTGTTCCTCAGGAAAATGTTGGCAGCCAAACAAAACAAATGAATACTAACATTCTAAAAAGCCACACTGCTGCCAAAGCAGCAGAAACTGCAATGGGAAATCTAGGATCTGTCAGGGAAAGGAAGCTAAGCCAGGCCATATACTTCCCCTCATATCCCCAGAGCACATGATCACAGTATCCCATTCACAGCTCTGGAGGCACCACAAGGAACATGAGTGTCTCACTTCCCAGAGAGGAGGACAGGAGAGAGCAGTGCTGCGCAGGTTCCCCATACCGTTGGATAGTGCATATGACCAACAGTCCATTCCCCTTGGTGAGATAACAGTCTCCTATTGCCAGCTAATGTAGACAGTCCTGTAGCTTAAGTGGTAGAAGTCTGTGCTGCGGTGCTGAAGAGATGAGATTCAAACCTTGCTAATAATGCATAGTTTTTACAGTTGTACACAGAAGATTTTTGTAATTTAAGCAATTACTCATGATCAACAACTACTGTTTTCCACAGGACCTGTGCCCTGACTCATTCAGTGTACAGATTAAATGCACAAAAAGGGCAGAAATAAGTTTGCAAAGGCAACTGTAAATTTTGCATTTCCAAACTTCCAATGGCTTGACTTTGCAACCTAAATAATTAACAGCTTTTTATGTAGCAATTTTGTGATTATCTACATTTAAAGAGCCTGAAAATACAAGATTCAGAAAGCATTTTATTAATCCTTTTCTAATTTTATTAATTAATCAAATAGCATTATGGATACACGTTAAGTTATTTAAAAACCTTGGGACAGAAAATAGAAAAAAGTAAATCTGGTTACGAGTCTACACAGTACTGAATGTCAAATGCATTTGCCAGTAACAATGAATGGTTACTGGGATACGTAGAATTTATATAAATTATTAAATTTTAATGTATTTGTTTTCTGATAACACTGAAACTTTTTAAGTGAGAGTTTTCAGTGGCAATACACTTTGTCTTCTGGTTTATACAAATAAGAAATTGCAGTGGATTCCTGATAGCTTCCTTTGCAGTATTCTTATTTTATTTACAAAAAAGCTTTTAATAATATACTACTGCTTTTAAATAATTGTGTCAATGAATAAAATGAAGCATTTCTGGAAATGGATGAATAACTATTCAATAATGTCTTTTCTTTACCTTAGACCACAATACTGGCAGGTACTGAACAGTAAGGTCGTGCCTTATCTTTTTGTTTAATGAATCCGCTTTCTTAACGTGTCAGGAAAAAGGTGTCTCTGCACCTGGGTAGAGCTAATTATTAAATAACACTGTCACTTCACACCTTATACAAACAAACTGCAAATACAACAATAATCTGTGCCTTCAAAATGTTAAATGATATGTTCTCTGATTTCAAAGGATAGAAACAAAATACTTGTTCTAATAGAGCTCTTTCTAAGCAAAGCACAGCATCACTTTGACTTTAAATGCCCTTCTGTAATAGCATTTTAAATATTAATATAAGTGTTATTGAACTGATAACAAAGAAATTAAGAGTCCAATATTGTAATCAGTTTCTGGAAAAATAATTCAAATAAATAAAAGCATCTCCCAAACCAGTCTGCTCCCACATCAACTTCAACTTCTTTTGGAGGTCTGAGAGGTACCTTTTGAGCCCTCAAAAGAGAAGAGATTGCAGGCAGCTTTTAAACAATTGTGACCCTTCCTCTCTCCACCCGCAACAGACTTATAGCTGCTGGGCCCTGCAGACCACAGAGAGAATGAAGTCATGAATCTATAGGCAGGTCAGAGCTACAACATTTTTCATAGTTCAGGTCTGTTTGGATTAGGAATGTTAAAATGAGTGTAATTTGCTAACCGTGTTACACAGTTACATGGAGAGTGGCAGCCAGCTCCGTGGGAGCCAGTGCACCCCAGAAGCTGGCTTTTAAGTCGGTTCCTGGGGCGTACCAGCTACCACCCCTCGCTATTGCCTCAGTCAACCCCATTATAATAAGATCGTGTTGCTAGCCTAGTCAACCCCATTATAATAGAATTGTGATGAACTTTGAGGTCCTGATCCACAGTGTGAAAACCGCTGGACTAGACAAGCATCGTGAAAATTACTATATAAATAACACTCTTATCAGCTTCCTTTTATACTAGAATTCTTCATGAACTTTTTCATTACAACCAAAAAAACTGGCACCCAAAATGTTCCCCTTTTAAAAATAAAGATGAAAAAAGAATTTTCAGAGCTGTGGGTTGAAAATTAGTTATGGAATTCTATTGCCAGTGCAAGCTGTACAACTATATTCCTGGAAAACAGCTCTATACATTTCCCAGTCTATTGTAAACAAAACGGCTCCTTTCCTCCCCACCCTGTGAATTAACAATATAGTCAATATCTATACATGCAACTAGGAATGTTAGAGGTTAACTGAATAACCACTAAGCTGATACTTACCGGTTAAACTCAGCCCTGCTCTGGGGGAGGTGGCTTCACTGAGGCAGTGAAGCCTCCTCCCCAGGGGCAGGGACTGGTGGTCCCGCGCCCTGGGAAGCTTCATTGTGGACTCTGCAGTATAAAGCTTATTTAAGCTTCATACTGCATAGCCTGCAGTGCATGAAACTGTGTAACCACTAACATTTTTAGCAGTTACATGGTTACTTCATTAAATGACTTAACATCCTTACATGCAACAGGGTATCAATCTACTTCAGTTACTTAAAATGTGGGCCAAAAGACAAAGAATCAAAATACATCCTCTATATTACCTGGCACCAAAAATTTAGCACACCATTTATAATTGGTATTACAGTAGCCCCAGTCATGGACCAGGACTCCAGAGAGCTTGGAGCTGTATAGACCCAGAACACAGGGAGAGTACCTGGCCCAAAGAGCTAATAATCTAACATGAGAGAAAAATAAATAGACACAGACAGATGGGGAAGCACAAGGAAACACTGAGATGAAATTGGTCAGCATGATTAGCAGTGATCTTATTAGCAGCCTAGTTGTCAAGTTTTTTGAAGACATCATAGAAAAGGAGAGTTTTGAGAAGGGATTTAAAGGCGGATAATGAGGTAGCTTTGACACTGTTCAAAGTGAACTCCTCCCAAGAAAGCAGCAGCATAGGAAAAAGCACAAAGATGCTTGCTTGAAAATTTAACAAATGGAAAATGAAGATTGGAATCATCAGTCAATCAGAGGCAAGAGACAAGATCTCAATAGCAAATAATACATGATATTCAGGGTGGGGACTGGTTGATAAGGGTCTTAATTGAAGATTTTTGCAACAGCATTCTGAATGAATATGAGTATGGGAAGATGCCATTAGTCCAGGAGAAAATGATGTTGCACTAATTTAGATACGAGATGATGAGCACCGGCATGAGAGTTTCAGCCTGGATTGATAGAGACGGTTGTATCTTAAGAAATTTTATGCAGAAAGAATTTAGAAGATTTACTCTGGATATGAGGATGTAGGAAGAAAGGTCCAAGTCAAAGGTGATGCAGGTTAGAATCCAGTAATGAATAGGAAAAAAAATTGAGAACAAGAATTTTACTCAATATATTACATTACGCACCTTTTCTACATGGGACCGTTCAGTCACATGTGTTAGAAACTATCATAGTAACAGTTTCGAAATTTAGCAATGTGCCTTGTGTAACCAAAAAAACTGCTAATTTCTGCAAATATTCATTTCACATAACAGGCACGCACAAAAAAAATTGTGGCCAAATCCTTGAGAACAGTTTCTAATACCCTAACGCTCGAAGACTTGGGCATGTGAATATTTCCATTGGCTTCAAAGAAACTAATCTAACGATTAAAGGTAATTCAAAGCTTTGTGGACTGGGACTTAATGCCTCTAATTTTCTTCTCAATTCAAGTGTGTAACTACCAATAACAGTGAGAATTATGCAGGTGCATCAATAATCTAGCTATACAGTCAGAGAGTAGAGTGGCAATATTATTTACATGTTCATTGAATAAAAATACTCTCTTCAGTCCAAACTGACAAAAACATTAAACTTCCCCAATTTACTCCTCCATTCTTACATTTACTTTTTAAAAAAGCTTTCACTGTAGATTATCTTTTTACTCCTATTTTTATGTACTGTACAATGATAATTTTTAATAAAGTTTTCACCTTTCCAAGCATCCTTCCTAGGAAGTAATAGTGTCTGGCATAAGAATCTCCAACGAGCATCTGTGCAGCAGGGTTGGGATAAAGAAGTCCTTCATTAGTGGTCTTAAAAAATCCCTGGTTTGGATTAAATCCTGATTTAAGCAGTTCATTCAGAAATTCTCTAAAAATTCCACCACCATCAATACCAGCTTCATCCAGGCCATGTGCGTTAAGCAAATGAACACGAATTCTCTTTTTCAGATCAGGTTCTGGGGGAAAAAAGTTGACAAAAAAGAGTCACATGCAAGAAGAACCTACACAAAATATGGTTAGGCAAAATATACACACACTACATTTAGATGTCTGTACAGATTTATATAACAGTGTATTGTGCTGTTGCAGAAATCTATTAGTTTGAGATGGTCATGTTACTCAAAAGTAAGGAAATAACTTGTGAATAAGACAGATGAATG
This sequence comes from Pelochelys cantorii, assembly GCA_032595735.1. Taxonomy (NCBI): domain Eukaryota; kingdom Metazoa; phylum Chordata; order Testudines; family Trionychidae; genus Pelochelys; species Pelochelys cantorii. The sequence goes on from CM064327.1 coordinate 242,469,766, forward strand.
CTATCACACTCATCTGTGCTATCATATTATCACAAATCAATGCTAACACTTTGTAGCAAGCCATCTGGCTATATATACTGTTTATAAAACTTATTTTACTGAAAAACTATTGTATAAGTGTTTTCTAGTGTATAACAATGGCACCATTGCAGATATTTCTTCACCTGTAAGCCAAGGCTCTATTTGCATAGTAAGTTTAATTAGATGAGCCTCAAAGGCAGACAGAAATGGAAGGTTACTGTTTGAAAGTGGCTCAGAAATCTGGAATATCAGCAGACATTTCAGGGAGATGACTTATTGGACTCAGCCTGGGTGACAAAGTGCATGAAAAACACCATATACTGTATACATGCACATACATACACACAAGTGTGTGGGTGATACACACTTATCAGCACTCATCACATCAAGTTCTTGATCCTGCTATTTGTTGCAGAAGAGCAGACAGCTCAGCCCATATATAGTCCCACTGAAGTCTTTCACAAAACAGACTTCAAAATTGGGGCCTAAACCATCTCTTACTAGGAACACCTGAAAGCTGGGTGCAAACAGTACATTTTTTTCTTTCCTTTTTTGGAAGTCTGCCTGAAAGTTTTCTTTCTTCCAAAATTACTCCTGCCCAAAGCAGACAATGGGTATTATTCAGTCCAGGAACAACAAAGGTATCAGGCTTGACATTTCAGAACATAACGGCTGGAGACAGAAGATTTGTTTCATTGGACTTGATAGTGTTCTAATAGAATACATAACACTTGCTCCTAGCCTGTCTAGATCAGGATAGGCAATAAAAAAAATGACAGCCTGCAGGGTTAGTCCCTGGCGGGCCACTGCCACTGAGTTTACCTGCACCTCCACAGGTATCAGAAGGTTGCAGCTCTGGTTGGCTGTGACTGGGACACTGCTTTCTGCCTCTCACATTGGACGCAAATGGTAATTTACGGCCAATGAGAGCTGCAATCTTCCGATATAGCTGTGGAGGCGCAGGTAAACATGGAGGTGGGGGCCCACCAGGGACTAACCCTATGGACCAGATCTGGCCCACAGTCCAGAATTTGCCTACCACTGGTCTAGATTATAGACTGTAAAAGTAGAGGATTAACTAGATAATTGTCAGAGGGATTTCTTACATTTCTTATTCCTTTCTCCCTCAAAAGTGTGGAAAGTTGGGCTCAAGGTATTTAGGGAGCCAGGCTTTACAAGGGAAGATACAAAATACAGAACCATTTATATGTTCGCCTCTAAAACACTTCAGAAAACATTTTTCTATAAAATGTGTAGAGTTTAGATAAAGTACAATCAAGTGAGAAGAAAGATCTAAACTTTTTTTTTTTATCGGCACTTGTTTGGACCGACTCATGTCATTGTTGATCAATGTGATCAACACTAAACAAATGCTGATAAAACTTAATTCCATTGCAATACGTACTGTATGCAGCACATCACATATGTAGGAAATATTCATGTGATAAACTGCACTATTATATAATAAATGCAAGCTTTATAAGCATTCTGCCCATTAGGGCATCTCACTGGAACTACTTCTACCATTTCAATTATCTGAGTGATTTCACTCAGCTATTTTTTAAAAAAAATCCAACAGTCAGGAAAATGTTTTCTGCTTTCTAACACTATAGAATACCCTTTACCACAAGTCATATTGGCATAAAAAAATTGAATGGGCAATATTTAACTCTGTACCAATGACAGCTGTAAGGTCCAATACCTTATGACTATTCAGAGATAGAAAAGCAAACATTGTATGCCTTCTCAGTGGTATTTCTGAGGTTCAGTGGCATGCATTACTTGTCAGGAAGTTCATTAACATATTACAAACATTTCATTTTTATATATGCAAATTTTATTTTCATTATTATTTAGTACAGAGCCCACACAGTATAAGGTTTGACATTACATAACATATAATGGCTGGAAACAGGAGATTTATTCTATTAGACTGGGTAGAGATCTAGCAGGAGATTTTTTTAAAAGTTATTAGTTATTTCTCTCCCCTTGTGAGGCCTACTCAGTTGAACTAAACAGTAAGCATGGCACTGGCTTACAAGTGGAGAAGAAAAAAGGGGCCAGTAAAACTTTAAGAAACTCAAACAATTCTCAGGTAATTTTTTCACAACTATGTGATAGCATCTATAGAATAAATGTAGTTGTGGTACAGGATAAGGATTTTCTCAACATTTGACATGATGTGACGTAGTGGGGATTGTGTTCACTCTGTTCACTTTGTAGGTTGTGTGTGATTCTTACTGTCCTTTACTGTTCTGTTGTAACTCTATGTGTGTGTCTCAGTTTCCCTGGGCACTGCACCGGTGCCCGGCTGGGGATGGGCATGTTGGGTGTGGCTCTCACTAAGTGGGAGGCTGCCCCAAGCTGCCCCATTTTAGCACATACACAACAATAGTTCAGGCACTCTTGTAACCTGAGCCTAAGTGGGGGAAGCAACCAGGTGACATCAAGTGACACCTTTTTGCCCTGGAAGCTGGACAAAAGAGGAGGCGGGGCTGCCTGCACTTCTGGGACCGGTTGCTGACAGTGAGAGTTAGGCTGAGTGGGTTGAGGATGTAGGGAGGGGGCCCCGGGAGCTGGCTCTGGGCCCTCCTCTCCCCAAGATGGATTGTACTGACTGCTTCTGGTTCCTGTGTTAACAGCAAGTCTGTGCTACGCTGTTTTCCTGTCAATGAATAAACCTTCTGTTCTACTTGCTGGCTGAGTGTCACATCTGACTGTGGACGTGGATGCAGGGCCCGGTGACTCCCCCACATTCCATGACACGTGGCTTTCACAATTCACGACTCTGCCACTCATACTATAGAAGTAGTCCTACCAATACATAGAAAGAGGTCTTTGTCTCCAAACTCTTGATTCCATTCCACTCTACTCCTATTTTTTAACATGATCTTGATTGAGTAAGGTACCATTGAAGCATTATCTTATAATGATTCTCTTTTACTTGAGTGCACATAGAAAAACTGGCTGCCTTCTTCCAAAATCAATGTCCACTGCTCGTTTGTATTCTCTTTTCCTATTGATCACTTCTAAAACCTCATCTACATGCACTCAATCTTCCACATCTATTTTAATCAATTCAGTCTATAACCCTGAAACTATCCCTGTTACAGTTTCTAGGAATTTCTTCTTTTCTATACTACTACAGTGCATCTGAACAACCCTGGATCTAACAGGAACTATTCCATACAACTATACTGACTCAAAAATAACCAGTTAAACAACTATCTGTCTATATACCAACCATATAGCTGTTGTTGATGAACCTAGATTCCACATGTATAGGGTTTGGACTAAAAGAGAATACTTAAATATGTGTATATCACATTCAAAAAAAGTCCTCCTATTATGAAAGGGAAATTAAATGTGAAGTGGGTTGTGGAAAATAGTCTATAATAAGCAAGTAAACAATTATTCTGTGTTTGGAAGGTACATCTATATCTGGCATGAAGGGATCACCACAGACCCAACCTTCACTACCACACTTTTGCTGAAGCAATCATAAATATCTGGTTACAGGACAGAATAATATTAGAACACTATTAAGGGAATCAACTGAAACTATCTTTTAATAAAATGCAGTATATTTCCCTTTCCTTTTAAGCATGAAAAAGATCTACCAAACGAATCAGTGTTTAAGAAAATTATTTTAGTAGCTTTGAAGCTATAAACTAAATCTAACAAGGTAGATCTTTCTTTACCTCTCCCCTTAAAGATTACTTCCAATTCAGTGGAACTTAAACCATTATGGAGCTGTAAAGCACTACAGCTTTGCATCTCTCTCACTTATAGATGCTGGGGATCAGAGTTCAGGATACCTCGACAGTTAGAGCTAGCAAGTCAAAAGCATAGTTTTGTGCTATGCGACTGAATGCTGAGAGATCTATGTTCTATTAGTGGCTCTGACAATATCCTTTCTGTCCCAGTTTTTTCCATCTGCAAAATGGCAATGATGCCACATGATTTCCCCTGTGAAATAGTGAGTAGCTTAATTCATTAATACTTGATGTGCTTCCAGATCTTCAGATGGAAAATGACAGATCAGAGCTAAGTAAAACAATGTACTGTAAAAATGCTTCAGCATTAAAGACACTTCATGATAAAGATTCTCTCAGTTAAAGAGAAGTTAAAGAAAACAGTTTCAACCGTTCTAAGTTTTAAAGGTTTTCATGTATTTTTTTTTTTTAAACCAATACAAGTAGGATATATTAACTAGCATTCAGTATCAGAATCACTGTACTTCATCTCAAACTTGGAAAAGTCAAACATTGGGTTTGACTTTGATCATAAACTACTAAAGTGATGTTCTTCAAACTTGGATTGTTTTTTAGAGACTATAGATACCATTTAAAACACTCTATGCAATGCACCTAAATTTCCAGTATGTTTATATAAGAAATTTTAGTACAAATAAATATTGCTATTGTTATTATTAACAGCTCCACCACCATCTCTGGTCCAGATGGCCCTCAAGGACAACTGAGTTAAAAAAAATTGTGTTTGATTGTGAATGGCTCCAAGATTGCGTTTCTTTAACCTGTTCTTTGCCTATTCTGACTTGAGTTCCTTCCCCTTTTTTGTTAATATTAATTGGGCTTATTATCTGGTCACAATTAATATTTTTAATGAAGACTGAAGGTAAACATGCACTAAACACCTCAGCTCTCCTCTGTGGACCTATACTTCACTTCATTTTTTTCTCTTGGTTCTAATGTATTTATAGACTTTCTTCTTACTGACTTATATCCCTTGCTCAGGGTTACTCATTTTGTGCCTTAAACTTCCTTATGTGCCCAAATGCCGCATGTTTGGTAAAGCCTTTCCACAAGTTAGGCCTCGTCTACCAGTGGTGGAAAAAGTATCCAAAAAAGTTACTTAAGTAAAAGTACTGCCACTTGGAAAAAATGTAATTAAGTAAAAGTCAAAGTACCCTTCTGGAAAAGGACTTGAGTAAAAGTACAAAAGTATGGCATTTTAATTCTACTCAAATATCTAGAAGTCAAAAGTAGGGGGGAGGGAGAGGAGGCAGGGAGGACCAAACTTCAGGGCTTCCCACAGGCCACATTAACTCTTTTGGAGTTAGTAGATTTTGTGAGGCCTCCACCCCTCCAGGCTCTGGGGTGAGGCCAAAATAAGGGGTTCAGTGTACAGGGTGAGGGTCTGGCTGAGAGATAGGTGCAAGAGCGGGCTGAGGGTGGGGTGTCTAGGAGGGTGGGAGTGTGCAGGAGTGGACTGGGATTGGGAGAGCTGGATGGGAGGAGGATGGGGGATTGCCAAGAGGGAAGGGGGGGGGGGCGCTTACCCTAGCTGCGCGCTCCCTGCTGCTCCCATTGGCCAAAATCTGGCCAATGGGAGCAGTGGGGAAACCCTCCCACGAGCAGTTTCCAGCACTGCATTCCCCCAGCCGGGGGGAGGAAGGTGAGCGGCACTGCGCTTCTTCTCCCTTAAATGTCAGATCCAGCGTAGGAGGCCCAGGGTTCCCCACCCTTGCATAGAAACTGTTTTTGAATGAAAAGGTGTTGATGTGGCTATTTAAAAGGGTCATTAAAAGGATGTTGGCAGGGTCATTGTATTTGTTGATTGGTCATTAAAAAAAATCGACATTGCATGATGACTGGATGATTTGCACATGTGGCTATGCTTTAGCAAGTCAGAATGCTGGCTTGTGCAACTGTCAGTGGGGTGCTGAAAGCAGGGAGTAACTAAGTGCTTCCGAAAATGGTGGTGGAGTAAAAAGTACAATATTTTCTAAAAAAACTACTTGAGTATAAGTCCAAGTATCACAAAAATAAATTACTTGAGTAAAGTACAAATACTGAAAAAATGTATTTGAGTAGCGTAACAAAGTTTTTCTATTTAGTTACTTTATACCTCTGCCGTGGATTTTTAGCCACTGATGCAATTATACTGGCACACACCCCTCTTATAGATATTATTTACACCAAAATAGCAAAGCCAGTTCACCTTAGCCCCACTCCCCCATAAGTCACACTATACCCAAATAAGTTTTGTGTGTTAGAGATTTGAATCGGCTCAGCTAAACCTCAGGGCAGACAAGGCCTAACAAACAGCAAGGAAGAAAGCACAAAACAGATTGTCTGAGAGTCCTGTAAGGATGGATCTGGCACTCAAAGAATATGTAGCTTGAATGGTCTGATGGCAAGAGATGTGTATGTCAAGGAGATCAGAGAGGAAGAGGAAGCAATAACCAAGATGACAAACTTGAATATGAGGATTTCATGTGAGTGGACAGAGAGAACCTGGGTGGTATTTGGTACTTCAGGGACCAGACCTTTTTTTATTTAAACTTCCAGGCAGGTAAAAACAAATATGCAATTATATGGTCAGAATTAACAATGCTATTGTTAGTATATTTTAGAACATGAATGTAAACATACCATTTTCAGGGGAAAGTTTATCATAAGCATCTTCATAAATATAATTTCTTCGGATAGTAACATTTATTCCATCCAGAAATGGCCCATCTCCTTGAACTTCCTGTTTATCTGCATAGATCAGTCTTTGAAAGATCTGGTAAAAAACAAATGGGAAAAGAAATGAAATGATCATATTAAATCTGCATTTTCAATAAAGAGTAGTTAACTTATTAGTAACTATTGTTCTTGAGCTAAGACAACACAATGAGTTCCATCTGCCTAATGGAATGCAATCTGCACACCCTGACCATGTCAGTTGCTTCTGCGTAGCTGGCAAAATTCTGACATACAAAGAATTCTAAGGCAAAAGGAAATGTGGTGAGTACTGTGAATGTGCACAGACAAATCTCAAAAAATAATAGTTACTAGTAAGTAACCCCTCTTTGTTCAAGGGCCTCTGTGTCTCCTCAGTTATGGGAGACGAGAAAGCAGTGCCCACAATAGAGCATGGCAAGTAAGGAGTTCAAGGCAAAAATAGACTGTAGCACTGCTTTAACAAACCAATAATCAGAGCACAATGCCAATTTGAATGAATAAGTCTTGGTGAAATTGTGGTCAGAACTCAATGTTGCTGCTTGGCAAATCTCTACAATAAGAACCTGTTTCATACAGCCATAGACCTAATGGAATGTGATAAGACAAGTGATACTGACTAAAATACAGCAATATTCAGTACACCTCTTAATCCTGGGGGAAAGGACTATTTACTAAACAATTCTGCCTTGCCCCTCTCTCCATGGCAATCAATTATTTTTAGATTATTTTAAGGGCTTAGTCCCATCCAGAAATTAGCACATGGTCCTTTTCCTATCTAAGCAATGTAAGCTGAACTACTCTTGGTAAGCATAGTTTCTGGAGAAGTCAACAGGGAGGGAGATATATTGCGAGACTAAGTCAATACCACCTTCAGCACAAAGCTGGGTGAGATCTCAACATGACTATGTATTATTTTAAACGTTAGAAAGGCCACCAAGCCACTGAGCTCATTAACCATCTTAGCAGAGGTAATATCTATTAAAAATGCTGTTTTGATAGACAGGTGTCTATAGGAACTTGACAAAGGAGCTCAAAATGTAAAACTAAAACAGCAGCTTACTGAACCTTCATAGAAACTACTGATGAACCTAATGATTTGAAATACAAGAGATACTCACTGGGACTCCTTCACAAGATGTGGTTAAACCCATTACTTTTCACCCAATCCATAATCATGATCTATTTTAGTTCTTTCATGATTAACAGTACTGCTTGAGTGCTCCTAACATCCATAGATAGCTTGAGTTCACTGACTAATCTTCACACAGATAGATGAAACACCTTTGGTTATTTTGATTAAGAATCCTTCTCCATTATTTAGGGAGGAAATGTGGGCACAGAAGATGATAAACTGAAGAGTCTCTGATTAACTGAAAAAGATCTGTGTATCCAAAGATGCCAAAGACATAGGGGCACTAACACACATCCTTGCTTCATACTAATATTAATACTAAACTTCTTCCTGGTACTTCAACAACATGATTGAGAGAACTGGTCTACAGACTATGCTGAACATTCACAGCCTTCGTTGGTTAGGACATATGGAATGCATGTCTCAAGATCATCTTCCATACAGTGCGCTTTACGGCCAACTGAAGAACTGCATGCAACACAGAGGAAGGATAAACCTCCAATATAGCAATGGTCAAACCTAGGCCAGTGAGTGGGCTGCATGAATGGCTCCCCTTCCTCTCAGTGGGCAGCAAGATTGTTGTAACCAAGACAGACTCCTAGAATAGGGTGGTTTTGCTAACTGCGCTTGCATACCTAGAATTTGCCGAGTCTGCCAAATGAACTGAAACAGCACTTTGGATGCAGCAGGAGTACTCAGCTCTTACAGTCAAAGCTGTGTCCAATCAGCATGCACCTCACTTCACATACCCTTACTTTACGTGCATGTCACTTCAGTTATACTAATAGGAAAAAAACTATGTGGATAGATACCAGCAGCGTCTGGCAACACTGAACATGGGCAACAGTAAACAAAATGTCTCACAGACCACACATAGAACCTCGATGGACCACATGAAGCCTGTGCGTCACAGGTTGCCCACCACTGCTCTAATACAAATGACAAGGTCAAGGAAGGCCCACTGGAAATTGGGAAAATCCTGACAATAATTGTTCATCTTGGAGAAGCTCGGTAAAGACTGGTGCACTCTCTCAGAAAACCATAAAAGAGTCCAGGCTGAGGCACTCTGGAGAGCTAGGAAGCATAGTATGCTTCAACTTCTATCTGGTGAGCCAACTTGCAGTTACTTTGGTAAGGTTTGCTGCTTGCGCATAAGGCTCTTTTCCCATACTATTGCTAAGCACACTGATGGACCAACTTTGTAATGTCTCCTTTTAGCTGCCAGGCTGTTGCACGGCCTTACATTCGATGTGTGATGAGCACTATCTAGTATTGATGATGAAGACATAGAAGAAGGCCAAACGTCCTTTGCTGGGTTGAGTAAACCCAGGAGAATAGGAAAAGCAAATGTCTTTTTTCTGCCTTTCCATGATATTTAAAAGGGGATTAGACTGTCAGAAATTCCAGTCTGTAATTGAAGAGTATTAGCAATTCTACCAACCAGCTCCTGAAATAACTTCTGGATGTCAGGAGTGGAGATGGACGAAGCCCCCTTTCATCTTCCAGTAACGTATGATAAATGGCTCCATTTTTTCTGGGTGTCTCCTCTCTGCTGTCAATCTTCTTGAGGAGGCAATAGTGCTGGTCGTATTTGCGCCAAATAAAGCATGAGTGTCGTGAAGGTGCTGCAGCCTAAGGTGAGCTAGCTGTCAGGAAAATTCTCAAGCCTTAACTGAGCTGCTGCAGTGCAAGAAGGGACATTGGTGTATACATTCTTCTTAGTGCCAAAGTTAGTTCCATGCTAGTTTTGGTGGCACTGAGCAAGATTTTCAATGGCTCCTGAAAGTGTTGCCACATTAATAATTGAAGAGGTCCCTACATAGGATCTTTTCAGGCAGATGGCGTTTTTGGAAAGGGATTTTGGGTAGGCTTTCTGGAACAAACTGGAGGAGTCATCATGTTCAATTCCAATGGTATCCCATGCTCCTGAAGGATGTTATGAATCTACATTGGCAATTAATACTGAAGTGCAGAAGTCTATCTGTGTAGGTATAACCTAAAGCTTTGACAAAAGCTTTCCTCAGCTGTGAGATAGGAAAGTCAGTGGTATTACAGGCATGCATACCAGTGAAGTGTCCAAGTCACTAAACACTGAAGTATCAGGCTGAGGAGGAGTGTATACTAGAATCATACAACACTAGAACTGGAAGGGACTTCAAGAGGTCATCGAGTCCAGTCCCCTGCCCTCACGGCAGGACCAAGCACTGTCTGACCATCCCTGATAGATGTCTATCTAACCTGCTCTTAAAAATCTCCAGAGATGGAGATTTCACAACCTCCCTAGGCAATACTAAAGGGTGTTGAGATTGGTGAAACAGCTTTAAAAATTACATGAATCACAGAGAACAAAAACAATGCCGTCTTAATTCTTCTCTTTGGATCCCTTCTGCAGACTAAAATACTTCCTCTTTTCCTTTCTCTTCCCTGAACCAGGGGCTTGAGATTATCTGGAGGCTTGACTCTTGCCCATGATGTCAGCCAACTCTAAGGGAACAGAGAGTCATTAGTGGTATCCCACACTGAAGTAATGAAGCAATTCTGTATAGACAAGAGCCTGCAGCCCCCCAAAGTGTTGGGTCAGAAGGTCAGTTCCAGTAAAAGTTTGCCTTGGGGAGATCAATCTTAGCCCCAAAAAAGAGGGCCATATAGAGATCTCTGTACATAGCAGACCTTACCAAACAGGCACACTTTGAAACTCCTGAGGGAGCACTAGGATTGTCTGGCTAACAGCTCAAAGAAACCTAGTGAGCCTGTAGTCTTAGCTCTCTGTCCTTCCTCAACCAAGGAATAAAGACATGGCAAATTGGGAACTGGCACATTCTATGAGCTTTTCCCAGGAATACTTGGCACCAAATATGTGCATATGTTTCTGGAAAGTCGGCTGAGCCCTTGCAGGTACTGGACCCAACAAAACCTCAGGATAAACCCAGGAAAGTAGTCACAACATCTTTAACTGTACAATGTGTCACATTAATTTAAAAAGATATATTAAGTTGATTAGCTCACAAACACAAGTAGTAGTTCTGTTTAGCTTTCAGTGGTGGCAGAGAAGAAATCGTGATGGTTGTGGGGATAGGGGTAATACTCCCTTACCTGGACAGAGCTGATCATCTTAATGTGAGAGTATTCTGGAACCCCTAAGAGACAGGGCTTTGTTATACTGTTCCACAACTCTACACTAGCGGTGCTAATCCCATAAATGTAAATGCATAGAGGCCCCTGAGGAACATCAGAGAAACCAGGACTGAATTATTCAAGTGCTAGCTGTGCAGATTGTATTATGTTATGATGAAATGCTAAAAGACACCGAACAATAATCTCAGGTGATATAATCAGACTAGAATGTTGACTGGTTTGGAAAAAAATAGCTATCAGAACTTGCATTATCACATTGCCATACTATCTGAATATATTTTAAAATTGTATTCTCTCATTTCCAATTTTCTGATACAAGCCTAAACACACACATTCTTTCTCCACCAAATTTGTCACTGTCCTTTCAGTAAACATTGATTTATTTCACCCATGAAACTATTTTTCATTTCCTTGATGGCGCTGGTACACAGTGATTCCAACACAATTCTGGGAATAGTCTGTTTACTGATGCTGTCGAACCAACAGTAGCAGCTCAGAAATTGTATCTAGGGGTAACATCACAATCGTAGCATTAAAAAAATAATCTTTGTGGGATTACCACAAAATTACATACTTAAGATCTAGAATGCATTCATAGCCAAATTATAAACAATATATGAAACTGAAAGTTACATTTTTCCTAAACAGTAATTAAGTGTTCCTTTAAGTTCAACTATCATTGAATGCAGAAATTTAACTTCTGGGCATTATTTCCCCAAAATGACACTGACTCATACTGTAGTGGGTTAATGAGTACACTGTATATGTTAATTTAGGCTCCTGCAATAAAATCCAGGTATATGCACACTGCATCTACTTGGAGCTCCACTAACAGTAATGGGATTCAATGCTGTTACAGGAGTCCACCCTACTATAGATTTAACTACAGAATATGGGCCTATGCTTGCTTATTATACACTTATTTCTCAAGTGATATTAGCATAATTTGTGCTTCTAAATTAGGAACAACTATTCTAAAACATTGTAAAAAGGGAAAATAAATGGCAAGATGACATGGTAAATCTTTCCCAGCATCTTCCACATTGCAGTGACCATGCAAATACTGGGGACAAACAGGAATAATGTGGCCTGATTCTCCACTGGATAGAGGAAATGATCTGAGGCCTGATTTCCCACATAGAAGAACTCACATTTACAATAAAAAAAGAGTCAAAATACAGAAAAAAATTAAATACCTTTACTCTTTCCTCAAAAGGAACTACAAAAGGTAGCTCTGTCAGAATTGCAAGCTGTCGTTCCTCAGACACAGAAAGAGGTGCTGGCTCCAAACCCACTTTAAAATATGAATGAAGAGTTTATCAATTTTGGTAAAAATCTACTTTTCTAAAAGTGTTTTATCTTTTAAAAATAAACTGTTAATTTGCATTAAATCAACAAACTGCATACATGAAAACAAATTGTTTAGTGCAAACAAAATAGCCAGCAGCTATAACACTGGCTTCTTAGGGTACATCTACACAGCAGCGTTATTTCGGAATAACTGATGTTATTCCAAAATAACAAAGAGTGTGTCTGCACTACAAGCCTTAATTTTAAAATAATGGCAAGGTGGAGGACTTCTTACTCTGATGTATGGTAACCCTCATTTCACGAGGAGTAAGGGAAGTCAAAGGAAGAGTGTTCTTCCTTCGACTTCCTGCTGTGTAGACAGTGCCTAAAGCTGAGTTAAGCTATTTTGACTTAAGCTATGTAATTGATGTAGCTGAAGTTGCGTAGCTTAATTCGACTTTAGCCCTGCTGTGTAGACATACCCCTAGGTGCCTTACCTTCCTGAAATTATAGTTTTCCCCAGTAAAGTGAAAACTGAGCAATTAAAACTTACTGCAGACAAGATGTATATAGAAACGATACAGCTATTGTGTTTTCAGTCTCCTTTACAAAAATCATGTTAATTTTTGCTTTTGTAAAAGCTGCTTAGTAGAAAAATAAAATTTTAAATATTAGAAATGTATCAGCTAATTAATGGAAGTTTGTAATTATTTGCATTAAGGCATCACCCAAGGGTCCTATCGCTGAACAAAGAGCCCCATTTCCCACAGTAATTTGGTGTACTTAGCTTTCAATTATACAATCTATTTTTGTCCAGCACACCAATTTTGGCATGAGTGTCCTAATGCCGAAGCCAAAGCCCAATGTAATCAACTCATTTATTTCAATGGGCTTGCAAAGTGCAAAAAAGACATTTGTCCTGTGATCAAAACTAATTTTAGTCCCTGTGGAAAGGTGAGGAAAACATCAGAAAGCTATATTAGCTTTTTGAGTGAACAGCAAGAAGAAGATAGCCAAAGAGCATAAGGGGCTAAAGGAAAAGGCTCCCCACTCCAAGATAGTCTCAAACAATGGTACAACTCTTTTGGAACTTTCCAGGTGTATTTAAGGAGGTATTTAAGAAACAGTTCATGTTTCAGTTTTGGATACTTAAGGTACAGAATCTTTAATTTTCTTGATATTAAATTAATTTAAGTGAGCTGGGCACATGGCTCATATTACAGCAAATGAGCTGAAGTGCAGCATGAGACGTGAAGCCAGTACAAGATGCTACAGGCGTTATTAACTTCCTTGATGGTGTAGATGGAGGTCCATCTAGCAACAGACTAAATACCAGTTAAAAAACCCCTGACATTTTCACTTTGTTACTTTTCATCAGTCAGAGAAAAGCTGCCTCACAGGCTATACACAAGGTAGAAAAAAAAAGCTGAAGTAAATAGTACATGTAACTAATGGGGCCAAGGAGATTACACTAGCATTTGCATTCCTTCCTTTGGCATCTGCTTATGGGCTGGTGATGCCTGGCTGCCCTTCTGTAGCTAGGCACCAGATCAATGATCATTATCAAAGGATACTGTATTTCAAATTCTCCAAATCATTCCTAAGTAGAGTTACTTCAGGTACAGCTTTAGTGTGACATGACCCCACATATTAGTATACTTGATGTATATTCACTTTTGGCAAATCTCAGCATTGCAAGCCCATGGTATTTTTGATAAAATGCTTCCTTGAGATTACTTATTTCTTAGTAAACATTTTTAATTAAAGTCAATGTATGTTGCCTCTTAAGCTAAGGGTTAAAAGCATTTTAAACAGAAAGTGCATGTACAGCAAAGGTAAACCACTACCCAGCTTCGACAGTTCAATTATTCTGGTCAATTAGTCAATTTTATCTGCATTTCTCCATCAAGGTTTCCATCTTTAAAAAGAAATATTGGATGGAGTCATCAATACACAGTGCATTTATAACTCAAGACGCTGCCATTTAAGTAAATGAAAAAGCACAAATAAACACTACCATATGTGATTCAGCAGTACTTTCACACTAATTGACTTTATCCCATATGGAGTCAAGTGGGATTAAACAGATCATACGTATACTGTTATAGGCTTGTTTTCACACAATCATGTTGATCACGCCTATCTTTTTTTCAGTGACTTTAGAGGCCAGAAATAGTGCCAGACTGACAGCCTTGGAGGCTGAAGCACTTCATATAGCTAAGGAGGAGGACAGCACAAATAACTGCAGCATGAGTTTTCTCACACAAATGTGCCTTATTCTGGACCCGGAGAGGTCACTGGCAAAGGTGAGGAGGTAGTTCCAGAGCTGTCACAGGCAGCTCCCTCGATGCATGCTCAGGAAAGTGGAGCACAGCAGGCTGGGGTCAGGTTGTTCTGCTTCCCACCACCACAGTGAAGTGGCCGGGCTGAGATGGGGGGCATAGTAGAGCAGACTGCTGGGTTTCTCAGCTTCACATGGCTCCTGCTGCCACAGTGAGTGCAGGGGAGCCCAATCCCTGCTGATGTCCTGGGCCAGGGCCCTTTGGTAATTCCCCAAGTCATGTGTTTCTGAGGAGGGGGCTTCAGGGAAGGGGTGCAATTGGGCAGAAAGGGATGGGGGCTAGCGCAGATTTTGGGATAAGAGATGTAGTGTGGGCAGGATAAGGGCAGAGCAGGGGCAAGAAGAGGTGGTGTGGGGGCAGGGCCTCTGGCAGAGGAGAGGTTGCCTCCGGTTGCCTCCTAGGGATGGCCCTTGGTAGTCCCTATTACACTGATGTTCAGTCTGTCCCATACAAGAAGCTGTAAATTCTCTAGGCAATGTGGATGGAGGTAGTGGTAGATGGCGGGGTGGGGGTCACAAGTGTATTGGAAAAGCACTGATTCAGACCAAGCTGCAGCTTCTGGAACAGTATGTGCCAGTTTACAGACCTGAACTTCCTGTACTGAGAGCTGACTCCCAGGAGGCAGTGTTTGCTTTGGCATAACATGTATTCCAACTGTGCCAAAAACACCACTACCTCATGCCAGAGAGTGAGAGGAAGGGTTCTAATGCGATAAAGCCCACAGTAATGTAGGATGTAAGCAACTACTTGACTATCCAATAAGCAAAAGCATATCAGATAGTCGACTAGTCCCTTGACTAGTTGCTTCCCCTCGCCCCTTGCTGCCTCTATTAGGGATGGTCTAGACAGTACTGGGTCCTGCTGAGAGGGCAGGGGACTGAACTCAATGACCTCTCGAGGTCCCTTCCAGTTCTAGTGTTCTATGATTCTATGATTAGAGGCAGCAAGTGGGGGGGAGCAGGAGCTGGCTTAACAGCCGGTTCCCCCCAGCACTATCTCCCTGGAGGGCAGGGGAGGACAGGAGAGTAGCAGGGACCGGGTGCTGCGCCCCTGCCTTTTAAATGTATTAACTGCCTGCCCGCTCTTCATACATTTAAAAATCAGAAATGCAGCGAGGGTGAGGGGACCTGGCGTAAGCCAGAACAGCTGATCACAGGCTCGTGACAGGTCCCCTCACTGCATGCCAGCCTTTTTACATTTAAGGCTGGTGCACAGTGGGGAGGACCCGGTGAGAGCCAGGAATCAGCTGGCCAGGCTTGTGCCGGGTCCCCCCCTCTGCGCTTCAGCCTTTTAAACGTATTAAGAGTCTGCCAGCTCTTAATACATTTAAAAGGCAGAGCCGCAGCAGGGCCAGGAGCTAACCCTGCTGCGGCTCCCCCACTTATCGACTAATCAACTAGTCAATCGAAAATCCATCAACTAATCAATTACTTGATTCAACTAAATTTAACATCCCTACAGTAATGTCAGACTCACTCCTTCCGTCTGCACAAAATCAGGCTGACCCAGAATCCCAGGACCCTGTAAAGCTGCAAGATCTGAGCCTGAATCAAGCCTTGACCCTGGGTTTCAACATTATAGCTTTACAATGTAGACTGAGACCCACCCAGACCTCAGATTATGGGAATTCTCCAAAAAAAATCCCATAATTCCATGGAACAACTTCTTTTGTCCTCTGTATCTCAAGAATCTCAAATATTTTCTATTCAAAATAGAACAAACCTCCTTGATGTACTCCTGCAGTTCGGTGTGCCAACATTTAACACTTCCAGTGTCCTCTGCAAGCACACCCTCAGAAAGCTTTCTGTCTGTAATGGATATAGACCATAACAAGCCTTTACTTTGGTCATGGGAAAGCTGCAAACACACCATCAGAAGCTTTCTGTGTCTGTAATGGAGATGGACCATAATAAGCCTTTACTTTGGTCATGGGAACACAGCCTGATTTTGGTAAATCTGTCGTGCAAGGCCAGCAAAGCTGTGAACTTTAACAAGAGTACCAGGAATGACCATTCATACTAGCAAATAATGAAGAAGCTGGCAGCTTTCTAGTGCAGGGAACAGACTGAGCAACTCAAGAGTGAATACCAGAAAACCAGGGATCAGAACTGCGCCTCAGGTGACTTGCTAAAATATTACCCATTTAAATGAGGAGTTTCATCAGGTATCGGATACTGTACACCAAACACAGAGTCAATGGTAATGCATGCATGACTACCAGAGTGGCACCTTGCTGGCTCCTAAATCCAACATCGGGACTGATGGGAGCCAGCATCAGGCATCAAGTGGGACGTGAAGTCATTCTGTTGATGACACTGGTCCTAGAGCAGGCTTAAGAATACAAGCAGAAGCAGCAGTACCTTCTGGGCCCATGCTTAGAAGTTTGATATACTCCCTGAGGAACGGCCTGCTGTTGAGCCTGCAACAGACTCAGAGTAGACAAAAAGCCACCCCTGAGCCCAGTAAGTTTTTTACTCCATTTTAATGTTTATTAATACAGTAATGGAACAGATTTCTGCTTTATGAACTAAGAAGTTATGAGAAGCCCCAGTTAGCAGCACGTATCTGCTAATGGCAGATTGTATACTGGTGCCCTGATGTCTGACCTTCCCTCCCATATGCAGCTCAAAGTAGTGACCAGGAAATGCAAACAGTAAACACATTTAAAATAAACTTTTACTGGAAAGGCCCAGATTTTTGCTAAGGCCATTCCTGTTTCTTATAACCGTACATTCCCATGCCTATAATTATGTCACTCTTCAAACATTCAGCAGGCTAACAAGCTGCCTGAAAACAATGAACTATATGAGGGTTTGGGAGGTAGAACTGTGTTCTATTCCCAAATCCATCCATCTCAGAAGTGGGTCATGCAGTCCACAGGGTCAAAAAATATTTGTTCCAAATACAACTGTGGCTTGAAATTTTGTCCAGAAATATGTTGGAGAGGCAGGATGGCAGGAAGGTGGAAGTCTGTGGAGTTCTGCCTATTTGCATGCAGTCATAATAGGCTAAGCTATGGGGAAGCTAATGAAGCACCCTCATGAATTCTGACCTAATTCTAGATACTGGTAGTTGCAATCTTCTCCTATAGCTGGAACTCCAGATAGGCAGTCATGTTTTGGGGAATGGTGCATTTTCCAAGGCCAGCTTGGTAGACAACCACCCACTCCACTCAAAAATGTACTGTTCCGTCACTATCTATTTGAATACTTCTGTTACATAAATTTCAGGTTTCCCACTAGAATTTTGAAGTAACATCTTCCTTTGCTCGCTGGGCACCACAATAACTGTTACATCCCCCCAAATGCAAAAGACCTGAAATGACAGAAAACTGTTTGTACCAGTCATTGATGGCAGTGTTCCTTCCCCAGCCCAAGAAGTTTTACAATTTTCTAAAATAAGAAAGCAGCTTTGCATTTTTAATATATGTTTGTTTAAGCAAGCTGTGTCTATGGAGCTTCTGTGGCCTGAAGCATTCTTCTCACAATATAATGAAGTTGTTTGTAAAGTATGCCCTTGAAATCCCGCAAGGATTTAAAATTTTGTGTCCTTGAAATTCCACACTTTTTTTCCCGTGTTTCTGCACGTGAGCCATTTGAGACAATAATCCTCTGTCTTGTCTTGCTTCCAGGCTCCTTGACCTCTACTGGCTATAGTGCCTCCACATTCATGGACTATTTAAAAAAAAAATCTGTTCCTAACCTTTTGTATCTGTTGTTCTTCAAGATGTGTTCCACATGTTGACTCCAGTGTAGGTATGTGCGGGCCCCAAGCACAGGTGCTGGAAATTTTTCCCTCTGTGGTATCCAGTGGTTTGGCTCTGGTGTTACACATTCACACTTCCAGTAAAACAGTCAGCCAACCCCCAGTTCCCTCTTTCTGGCCAACTCCAATAAAAGGGATAGAAGGAAAGGTCATGGAAGGGACATGTGCAACACACCTCAAAGAAGAGTTAAAGATTAGAAAACATTTTTTCTTCGCGTGACTGCACATGAATAGGTGGTGGGATATGCCACAGAGTTCATTTTGGCCTTTTATTGAGTCTATGATGGCCTCGTTGAGAGATAATGCAATTTTTGAGGTCAGAATATCAACAAAAGTATGAGAGAAGTCCTTTACTACCTTCACCTGTATGCCCAAATTTTCATCTACTTTTTTCAACAGCTCCTGGTGCATATTAAGTCATCCTGGGAAGGCAATAAGCCCGTCCACAACACTGCTTCATCAGGAGAGGAGGCAGCAGTGGCCAGCATTGGCTGAGGGCTCTCCTCCTCACCCTTTGTACTGGATGAGTCCTGTGGTACTAGCTCCTAGTACTTGGCACCAACCTCTGTACTGGAGTATGGATCAGGAATTGCCAAAAGGAGTGGTAGGGCCCTTTCTTCCAAGGTCATTAAGTAGGAATGCTTTGACTGGGATCTCTTCAAGGAGGGAAAATGCCCAATGGCCACTGCACAGGCACCAGCCGGTGGCCAATGAACCAAGTATCCAAAGCCATTGCCTGGCGTAGGTCCACTGCTTGGTAGGGCCAACAGGCTATGTTGTGGCACAGGAGTACAATTCCACTGCCCTGTGACCACAGCGGCATGGATTTCATTGGTGCTGAAGATCAGTGACAAGGAGAGCAGGACCAGGACAAGGCCATCATGGCCAGCTTCCCTTCTAGATGGCACCATGAGTCTTGGTCTGAACGGTAACTGATGGCTGCATGTTCCCTTCTGTCCACTGGCACTGACCCTTGTACTTATGGTGAAGGAGGAAGGAAAAAAAAGGTCACAGTGGCCACAGTGAAAGCCTCCAACATGGATGGCATCACAAAAGCACTGGTAACACAGTGACCCCCAGTGTGGACAGATCATCTAGTACTAAACATCAGGGCCAGAGTCAATGGTCCTAACTGTTGGGATGCCAGACCTGGGAAGTGGCCTGACTCAAGTTGCACTTTGCATTGGTCTCCATGCCTGGCTGCTCTCTCAGCCAGCAGCTCTTCTTTCTTCTTGCTCGGCACTGGGAACTCCAAATGGTGTTGTGACTCCTGGATGGCAGCAGAAGCATTCCTCCCAGATATCTAGGTGCTGAGTCTGACTAGCAAAGCTCCAGGAAAGGTCATGGCAGTGCCTCCATCAATAAGGACTTCAGCCTAGCCTCTTCTGGTATGGGTTTGACATCTCTGCAAATTTTGCAGCAATCCTTTATGTGAGCTTCATCCAAACACTTCAGGCAACTAGAATACAGGTTGCTCAGGCTGATTAGCACTGAAGTTTCTCCCTCACATCTACATATTATGGCAAATAAAGCTCATTTGCTATATTCATATGTTAACAGATGACTTTTTAAAACATGGAATTTCCCATCACATAAAAGTACAAGTTGATTTTTGTATTATAGTCTGATTTTGTATGTATTTTATGTATATTTGTACATACAAACAGGCCTAATAATTTATTTTCCCTAATGCCATTGATAAAAGTAAAAACACCAGCAGAAGGCTTAGGGGAAGCTGCTTTGTCCAATCAGGAAGAAATGTCACAATTGTATGTATTTTTAAAAAATTAAGATGAGTCTAACTTTACATTACAGTTAGTCACCTTTTAAATAGGTTAGGGCACTGAGAACAAATTATAACAAAGACTACATTGCTATTAGGAATCATTATGATTAGCATGAGTTATTCAACTGAGTTATGAGAACTTCAATTTCCTTAGTATAACCACAACGTATGAGAACCAAATGGAAAGTTTTAAGGCAGTAGTTCTCAAACTTTTTTGTCCATGGTCCACCTGGCTTAATGAAAACCTTTTCATGGAACACCAGTTGCTAACGGAAATTCATCATTAATTACATTATGCCTGAGCCATTTTGCTAGTGCTGCAGCTAGGGAGACTGTTTTAATTTAAATTATTAAACAGATTAAGAGCTTTACCTTTCTCATGTTAGTTTATCAAACTTCATTTGAAACAAAATAAAATATTAATTTATGTCCAACACAAAATGTTTCAATGTCTTCTTTATTTATAGCTGGGGTGGGGAACCATTTTTGTGTCAGGGTCACGGACCCACAGAAAAACCAGTTGGGGACCACACAAGTGAGAAGCAAAAAAACTCCTCCAAAACCCCCCAACCCTCACTGATGTGGCCTCCAACTGAAACACCTCACTCCTCTGGAGTTCCAGCCCCACAGAAAGAGGAGAAGGGAAGGGATAGGGAAGAATGAGGTTTGGGGCTTCCCACATGCCAGATTTACTTTTCTGGGGTTCTGTAGTTAGTGGATTATATGGACCCCCTGAGGCTCTCGGGTGGGGACAAAATGAGGGGTTCACTGTGTGGGACAGGGCTGCCAAAGTGGGATTGATATGGGGTGCAAGATCTGGGAAGGAGGTGGGGTGCAGAAGGGGGTAAGGGTGCAAGGTCTGGGTGGGAGGTGGGGTGCAGAAGCAGGCTGGGAGTAGGGTGTCTGGCCAGGAGATAGGGTGCAGAAGCAGACTAGGGGTAGGGTGTCTGGCTAGGGACAGGGAGATGAGGGTAGAGAGTGCCTGGGGCTAAAGCTGGAGGGCAGAGCGGCTGAGGGGGTTCAGGGAGGGGGGGGCAGGGTGCCCCTGGGAACAGGACTGCGGTCAAGGTGGCTGGGGGGGAGTCACGGAAATGGAGGAGCAGGGGGCAGGAAGGCTGGGCACAGGTACAGCAAGGTGAGGGTAGGCAAGTAGGTGACCTAGGATGTCCAGTCCTTCAGAGGGTGGGTTTCCGCAGGGATCCAATCCACAGTGCCCTCCCCCCAGACCACGTCCCCGTGGGTGAAGGGCCCCTAGCCTCCACCTTCCTGCTGCGTGTGCATGGTCCTCAGTCCCAGTGTTGCCTCCTCTCACCACCACTGGGTCCCACGCAGCCCAACCTGCTGCCAGGAAAGTGGAGGGTAGGGGGGGAGCACCAGCCGCTCGCACACCACAAAAGCCTGCCCCGCCCGGCTGAGCCCCGTGCAGCCCAACCTGCAGCCTGCCCTGTGGGACCAACCAAGAGACGTGTCACTCTTACCATGGTGGCAGCACTCCTCCACATATAGCTCCGCAGCCCACAAGGGGGGTGTTTGCTTTCTTCACCTCCCCACTTGCCAGAGCTGATGCTGCAACCTCATAACTGTGCACCAACTGCGAGGCTACAGAAGCAGCGCGGGCTCCCCGTTGCATGGGGAAGAGGGGATGTGCTTCCACCGTGGACCGCTAGTGGTCCACAGACCACACTTTGAAAAGAGTTACCTTGCGCAGTAACATCTGTTCTTCGAGATGTGTGTCCCCGTGGGTGCTCCACTCAAGGTATCGGGCTCGTCCCGGCGCCACAATCCAAAGAATCTTCATCAGCAGTAGCCCCACCGGACCACGCATGCGCACGTGCTGTCTCGCACCGTTCGCGCCTTTTTGCTGAGCGCGGCCTGTGCCCGTCAGTTCCTCCGGACCAGGAGTGTCTGAAAAAGATAAAACCATAGCTCCGAAGCAGGGAGGAGGGTGGAACGTGGAGCACCCACGGGGGGGGACATCTCGAAGAACAGACATTACTGCACATGGTGAGTAACTCTCTCTTCGTCAAGTAGTGTCCCCGTGGGTGCTCCACTCAAGGTGAGTACGAAGCAGTGGTCCAGTGCTATTCATGTGCTTTGGGCTTATGGTTTCTGTGCTGTGGATAGAACTGCTTAGGCCACTACATAATTGTTCTTCAGTATTTTCGCAAGAGCATAATGTCTGGCGAAGGTAAGAGCAGACGACCAGGTTGCTGCACGGCATATGTCCTGTAGTGGTACACCCTTAAGGTAAGCTGTGGATGTGGCCATCCCCCTAGTGGAATGGGCATGTGGTTGGTGTAGTAATGATTTATTATGCAAGGAGTAACATCGTGTGATGCAAGAGACAATCAAGTTGGAAATGCGCTGTGCGGAGAGTTGTTGGCCTTTTGAATGCTCTGCTATGGATAAGAAAAGGCGCTGAGACTTTCTGAAACAACATGTTCTCTCAAGATAAAAGGCCAGAGTTCTTCTGATGTCCAGCGTATGCAAAGGTAACTCCTCCATGGTGGAATGAGGTTTTGGGTAGAAGGTCGGCAGGCTTATGGGTTCATTTATATGAAGAACGGAATTCACCTTTGGTAGAAAGGGAGGGTGAACATGAAGCACTACCCCATGCTCAGTGAATAATGTGTAGGGCGGGTCGGCAGAGAGAGCCGCTAATTCGCTCACTCGTTGTGCCGAAGTTATGGCAAGTAGGAATGCCACCTTCATAGTGAGCATGCGGAGCTCACATGTCGCAAGAGGTTCGGGGGGGGCGGGGCAAGTCAGGGTGTCCAAAACCAGAGCTAGGTCCCACAGCTCTGATGGAATCTCGTGAGCAGGATACAGATTCTCGAGCCCCTTCAAAAATCTTTTGGTTAATGGGTGCGCGAATACTGAATGATCATTGATGGGAGGACGGAAGGCCGAGATTGCCGCCAGGTGAACCTTGAAGGAAGAAATCGATAGGCTCGTCATCTTTAGGTGTAGGATGTAATCGAGTACTTGTTGGATAGGCAGGGAAAGAGGATTGAAAGCTCTTGCTGAACACCAGGATTGGAACTGGTACCATTTATAGAGGTAAGTCTTTCAAGTGCTGTGTATAAGCACCTGCTTTACCGCTTAAGAACAGCTCATTTCCGGTGCTCAGAGCCAATTAGGAGCCACTCCGTGAGATGAATACGATCGATGTGCGGGAGGATCACTGTACCTTGTTGTTGAGATTGTAAGTTGTACAGCTTCGGTAGTTGCCGTGGTTGGGTCGCC
Source organism: Pelochelys cantorii (assembly GCA_032595735.1). NCBI lineage: Eukaryota > Metazoa > Chordata > Testudines > Trionychidae > Pelochelys > Pelochelys cantorii. Next base: position 242,492,956 of record CM064327.1, read on the forward strand.
GACATTCGTGACAATTGCATTAGCCACGTCTGTCGGAGCCAAAAGGGCGCTATCAAAATCACTGCTGCGCCGTCCAATGCTATTTTCTCCAGTACCCAGGGGATGAGTGGGAGAGGCGTAGAGCAATTGGTGACGACTCCAGTCGAGCAGGAAGGCGTCTCCTAAGGAAGCTATTGCCCGCTCGTGAGCAATAATGACGGCACTTTCTGTTGCGGTGAGTGGTGAAGAGGTCTATACTGGGGAACCCTCAGTGTTGGAAAAGATCACGGACAACCTCGTTGTGCAACTCTCATTCGTGCTGTGGAAGGAGTTGTCTGCAGAGGGCATCGACGATGATGTTGTCCTTGCTGGGAACTTATGACACAGTAAGGGTAATACTGTGCCGAATGGCCCAGTTCCACAATCGGATGGCCTCTGAGCAGAGGAGGCATGAGCAAGCACTGCTTTGTCGGTTGACGTAGTAAACCGTGCATATATTGTCGGTGAGGATCTGAATCGTAAGACCTCGGATCATGTGAAGGAAATGCTTGCATAACCGCTCATAACTCGAGGAAGTTTATGTGCTGCAGAGATTCTTGGGGTGTCCAGAGACCCTGAGCCCGATGGTCTTGCAAATGGGCGCCCCACCCGAGTAAGGACGCATCCATTGTGATTTGGACTGTGGGTTTCTGTCCATGAAAGGGGACACCTGTTAGCATGTTCTTGGGATTGTTCCACCACGCTAGTGAGCCCCTGACATCTTTTGGAATGGAGACTGTCCTGTGCGTGCTGTGGGAACTTGGCATATATAGCGTGAATAGCCAATGTTGAAGGCTCTGCAGATGAAGTCTTCCGTGAGGCACCACATATGTGGTGGCAGCCACGTGCCCTAACAGCTGTAGGCAGGTAAGTAGACGGGATTTGGGAGAAATTGATAAAGTTTGAACTAGGTCCTGGATAATGTGAAACCTTTTTATGGGTAAATATGCTCTTGTGGTTGATGAATCGAGCCTCACACCAATGAATTCAGGATCAGGGAAGACTTGTCAAAATTGATTATGAGCCCCAGAGCCCTGAACACTGTCGTCGTACTGGCGACTGCCCATGTAGCTTCGTCCAAGGTGGGAGCCTTCAGTAGACAATTGTCTAAATAAGAGAAGATCATCATGTTGTGACAGAGAAGGTAGGCAGCCACAACTGCCAGAGTCTTGGAAAAAACTTTTGGCGCTGCTGAGAGTCTGAAAGGTAACACTCTGTATTGGTAGTGCTCCATACCCACTATGAACCGGAGGAACCTCCTGTGGGCTGGGTGTATTGCTATATGAAAATAGGCGTCCTGTAAATCAAGGGATGCGAACCAATCCCCTTTGTCGAGAGCTGGGATGATAGAGGCTAACATGACCATCTTGAATTTTTGTTTGTGCAGGTGACGGCTGAGCCAGTGTAGGTCCAAAATAGGTCTCCAGCCCCCTGACTTCTTCTGGGTGAGGAAGTACCGAGAATAAAAACTTTTCCCGCGAAACTGAGCTGGCACCCTCTCTACTGCGCCTATGGTAAGTAGGCGGGAGACCTCTTGCTGGAGAAGAGGTTTGCGAGAGGGGTCCCTGAAAAGGGACGGGGAAGGTGGGGCGCGAGGGGGGAGCGTGTTGAAAGGGATGACGTATCCCGAAGTGACTATGTCACGGACCCAACGGTCGGTGGTTATGAAAGACCAAGCTGGTGATAGAGTCTCAACCGGTGATGGAATAACTTCTCTACATTGTGTGGTGCCTCTGACAAAGGGGTGGTACACAGTCCCTCGATTGACACGTCAAACTTGCTGCCGGCCTTGCTGTTGAGTGGGCACTTTGTTGGGCTGCTGGCACTGTTTTTGTGGGTGTTGTCTCAGCCTTGGTTGATTATATGGCCTAACACGGCGTGCAGCATAAGAAAAGGGTCTCTGTTTGTTGTAGGACATGTATCTCTTGTGTCTATACGGCAGCGTGTACATCCCCAACGTCCTCAAAGTAGTGCAGGAATCTTTGCTTGAGTAGAAGACCTGATCCGTATTCTGAGCGAAAAGCGACTGGCGATCGAAAGGTAAGTCTTCAACCTTGGATTGTAGGTCTTTTGGGATGGCCGCCAGATGCAGCCAGGACACACGACGCATAACCACGGCTGTAGCTGTGGCTCACGTCAAGGGCGATCTGCAACGCTGTACGAGCTGCTGTGTAGCCTTCTTGGACAACTGCCCTTATGATTTGTCTTTTGGTGTCTGGTAAATGCTATAAAAGAAGGACTAACTTTGAACAGTTGTCGAAATCATGATTCACGAGAAGAGCTACGTAATTGGACGTTCTCAAGGTTGAGGTGGCAGAGGAATATACTTTTCTGCCTAAAATGTCCAGACGCTTAGCTTCCTTGTCATTAGCGGTGGTTTTGCTCTGTGTTGTGTTTGACCTCTGTTATGCAGCTAGGGGTGCGTAAACAAAAACTCCATACCCTTTGGAGAGATGAAGTACTTCTTATCCGATAGTTTGTTAGTTGGTAAAGTGGCTGCTGGAGTCTGCCAGATGTCATTAGCGATCTCCAATATGGCCCCATCGAAGGGGAGTGCTAGCTTCAATTTTTGGGAAGGTTGCAGGTTCTTTAGCAAGCGATGTTGTTTTGGCTCCACGCCTGTGGTTTGAACCTCCTGAGATTGAGCCACTCTTTTGAAGAGTTCTTGAAATTGCTCATGATCATCTATCGGGAAAGATTCCCCTTGGAAAACTGCGTCGTCAGGTGATGACGACGATTGATCGGTTGGGGAATCCAAATGCTGTTGCTCTTGCTGCGGCAAGTGGCTATCATTCTGCTCCTCCTGACTAGGGACTGAGATCGTGTCTCCTGTGGGGGTCGGTGGAGCTGTACAAGGGAGCGGAGCATCTTGAACTGGATGGTGTGGAGAGGCCGGACGGCTGTAACGCGATGATCGCGATCGCAGGTATCATCCAGTCATAGTATCGCTCCTGATGGTATGCATCTGGCAAGTATCTTGGAGAACACCCCCTCATTGTCCCATAGCTGCAAGAGTACTCCAAGGATCTCGAGGATCTCAGTGACATAGACCTCGTGGTGTAGCGAGACGGGGACCGGGAATAGTGAGCTCAGTAATACCGTCTCGGAGGGGAATGACAAGGTGACCTGTAGTAGCGCTCTCCAGCGGAGACATAATGTGAAGCACAGTGGTGACTGCCAGAATAGGAAGAGGTAGGTGAAGGAGGCTCAAGGGAAAAAACGGCCCGGTCTGGAGTGAGGGATGTTGTCCGAATGCGACCAGACTTCCGCTGTGCCTTTGTAGGCACCGAGGAAATGTGCGAGGAAGACAGTGCCGTCTGCAGAGGGCTGGCCGGTGCAGAAAAGTCATTGATGGAACGGCTGCAATTGCCTGTAAGCGTTGGTGCTGCCAGCGTTGTCAGCTGTGCCAGCACCAGCAGTAACGGTGGCGGTGATGAGGGCTGCGTGAAATCTGACTCCGCCAGCGCCGGTCAGCGCTGTGGGTGCTGGCAGTCTCGACTCTCTCTGTGCTGGTGCCGAGGTGGTCGGTACTGGCTTTAAACGAGCCGTTAGAGCCATTGCCGGTGCCAACTCAGCTTGCGGTCCCTTGAAAGGTGCCAGTGACGGGTCTTTTGATAGGGCAGGGCTTGGAGCTGATGCACTACGGTCCTTGTCCATCTTCTCAACAGAGTGCCTCGGCGGTACGCCTGAGGTGCCCAGTCTCTCACCTACACTTAGTCATCCAGTGGGTTTGGAGGTCCTGCAGTCAGGAGTATGGGAGATCGGGCGAGCTTCATGCGCCCCTGAGATCTCTTTGGGTGGCTCGTCCATGCTGGGCGTTTGCAAAGCTTTGTTAAACAAAAGCATCCTTAGTCTCATTTTCTTATCGCGCCTGGCACGCACGGTCAGTTTCGTGCAATGTGTGCACTTCTGCAGAATGTGCCTGTCTCCTAGGCACTTAATACACCGAGAGCGCCCATCTGATGCGGGTGTCCCGATATGCCGAACATGTCTTGAAACCGGGGGACCCCAGCATAATGACTGTCCTTATTCTATTTCTTCTTTCTCCTCTGTTTATATATTTTTGGGGGGGGGGCGCTACTCAAAAAAAAACCTTACGTCCAAGTTATACGTTTTTGTTAACTGAAGTATATGAAGTATAACTAGTAAAACAACTATTAACAATAACTAACTATATTTCTACAACTATTTTCCCATTCTCCTCAGAGCGGAGAGGGAGCTCATCCTAACTCCGTCTGCGGACGGTTGGAAAGGAACTGATGGGGCCGGACTGCGCTCAGCAAAGTGGCGCGAACGGCGCAAGACAGCACACGCGCATGCGCAGTCCAGCGGGGCTACTGCTGATGAAGATTCTCCAGATTGCGGTGCCAGGACGAGCCCGACACCTTGAATGGAGCAACCACGGGGACACTACTCGACGAAGAATCACTATTCTAAGGCAAAGTAACGTGAACAGTATCTTACCATCCAAAGTAGACTGCAATGGTCCTATTCTTCCCATTCTTCTGACTCTCCAAACATGTCTGGCTGATGGCACATAAAGCTGTGTAACCTAATAAGTTAATAAACCTTATAGTTAAATATTTCCTATTAAAGATGCAACTAAATACATGCTTACAGTATGCCGATGAGTCCAAGCAGTTGTGCTGGAAAATCTAAATTGTTATGAAAATAACACTCAACTAAAACTAGAGTGAATGCAATGTTAAGGTAGAGAAATTAGTAACTCAAAAATTAGGAAGTGACAAGGTAAAAGGTAAGCCTAAACTATGCTTCCTGGTGACTATGACTTAAAATATGATTGTAAAACACTGGTCAAATAGAATAGACAGTACGTTTCACACTACCAGTTACTGCATATTACTTACAGTAAGTTACAGTATTTACAACATTCTTTAGACATAGTTTATTTAAGTCTCAATTTAAGTCCTTCCTTTCAACATTTCTGCATTTCCCAAAGATATCCCGGCACCAGATATTAAAGAAAAAAAAAGCTAAGCATGAAGAACTGGACATGTAAGAAATTTAGATTCTCTCAAACTCTGGGAAGTCTCAAGTGTGTACATCACATAAAATATTTTTTTTCTGTGCATAAACAATGCTACCAACAGCTAAGAGCTATAAATATAAAACTACTGTACTAGTTTACTTCAAATTTGGCTTGTTTCTTAGATCCAAGCCTTCAACTGTTTCAGTTATACTTGTGCACATTTTTAACATCTGCGATCCATTTCTAACACACACAGACTTTTCAGAAACAAACTACACGATTTTGCACAAACTTTAAAGGAAATGTAGTCTCTTCTGGGGTGAAATCAAGCATGAACTTTTTTATTTCAAAGCAAAGCTTGATTGCCTCCACTATAATTCAGAGAAAACTTCATTCAGTGAAGTAATAGTGAGAAGAGGCTATTGTAATTTGCCCACTATAATGTATCAAAACAATTTGGGGCTTTCATCCTCTTTTCACTATAAATAGAACATTACTATATCCAGGGACACTGTAAGTAGGTTCCACTTTACAAACAGGGAATGTGACTACATGCTACGTCTTCTGATTACTTGCAATTTTAAATTAAATTAATTCCTGAGCAATATCAATGTCACACTTAAAAAATAATTCTTGTGTTTCATAATAGGTATCATAATATGTATCTTAATTATTTAATCATGAACTAGTTGTTGCTAGTGAACACATTGCATGTCATTTCTGCTTTTTTCAAGAAAACCTGATTCCTTGTATTTGGGAATTTAAATATATTTGGTAAAATATGAACTAGATGGGGAAAATCATGGTAAACATCTAAAAAGTTGTGTGAAGAAATATTATTGTTACCTTATCTGCTTTAATGTTTTCTTGTTCTGACAGCCAGTGATTTGGTGGACAGAAATTTCTTCTTGTGTCTCTAGATTTCAACATTTTCACTAAATTAGTGATGACCTAGATGGTAGAAACAGTTCTATTCAATATAAATTAGTTCACTAAATGAAACTATGCAAACACAATTCTTCAAAATAAATTTCTAAAAAAATCCTGTAATAGTGTGTCACATTAAGTTATTTTTTCCCCTAAACAACACTACACTGTTCTCATTGCAGAACACAGGAGTATCTCTAACATGTACAAAAGTGATATGCTAACTCTGGAAAGCCAAAAAGTAATCATATCAGCACAAAAATCAATGTTCGCTTTAATCTTTTCCATTTATGAGCACCAAGACACATGTAAATGTGTACCCCCAGTACAAACAAAAACCTATATGTGGGCACTCTGCTAATCAGCTTAGTGGCATTTGAACCTCTCCTGAATGGTTGCACAAGCACACAGCTTACAGGAAACTAAGAATGTAGAAAAATGTATAAATAAGATTTTAAAACATTTTTACATTAAGCACTATATACCTAAATCCTGCATTCTAGGACTAAGCATACATCTCAGGCTGCCCTCTCCAATTTTAGATGAGAAATTTGCTTTTTAAGTACATTCTCTCCTTCTTCCTGCCACCTCTAACCTCCGTACCAAACAAAACTATTTCACAGACAAAATTTTGAGACAAACACCCCCCTCATGCTTTATGAAATGGACTTATGGACACAATTCTGCATAACTCAAAGATGCTTGGGATAAATAGCCTCATGTAACCTTTCAATCTTCATGTCATAATTCGCTGGGTCTGTGCATCTCATTTTGGTGGATGTGTCATTCTTGTGTGTAAAATTAGACATATGGAGTATGGAATGCTTTATGGTTTTAAATGTGCAAAAAAAAAAAAGCCATCAAGGGTGTTTGCAAAGCTGGGATACCTCAATGTCTGGGCAATCATATGTAAACAGCCTTTTGTCCTTTTAGTCTTAGCAGTAGTTGGTCCTACAAAATCACGGCATCTGTCTAATTCAGCGGTTCCCAACCTTTTCCAAATGGGGACCCATTCTGACAATTCAGGAAGACTTGGTGACCCAAGGCAATTCAAAAAATGGGGCGGGGGGAGGAGAGGGAGCAGAGCCACCTGGGGAGACACTTAGCGACCCTTTTGAAATGTAATGGCAACCCATATTTGGGTCCCGACCCATAGATTGGGAAACCCTGCTCTAATTGGTAGGGGTTGGCCAGGTAACTTCCCGTGGAATGCAAAAAGAGAATTCCCACCCAAAGTGGGAATTTATAAAACAATAGGGAATTAGGGTGTGGGGGTTTTTTTTTTGGTCTTTTGTCTTTGGCTGGCTGGACACACCACACTGGAGGGAAGGAACCAAAGGCCCCAGGGTGAGGAGCTGCCCTGGTTTGAAGGCTTAGATCAGGGGTCTGCAACGTATGGCTCTCGAACCAAATATGGCTCAGCATGGAATTAAACATGGCTCTTTGCTCATTCCCAAAATACATGCAGCTTTTGAAATTAAAATGAAAAATTCAAAATTTTAAATATGCACAATTACTCATGTAGCTTGAATGTGTGCATGAACCTGAAATTGACCAGTTATGATTAAACTTCAAAGAAATTTACAAAAAGATGCAGCAGCAGAAGTCCCATTAAATAAAGTCTGAGAGTATGTCACGTATGCTATTATTAATCATCATGTCAATTATCAATAATATTAAGTTTTATATTTTCAGTCATGCAAATGGGCATTCTTATAAGGCTCTCTGTTGACCACTTTTTCTGAATTTTGACATAGTTTGGCTCTTTGCTTTGAAAGGGTTGCTGATCCCTGACCTGGCTAGAAAAAGATCAGTTTTAGGGTGACTTTCTACTGAGTTTATAAGTTTGTACTGAGTTTCAGTGTTAGAATTAGCTATGCGTTTTCTGTTATTTTAAATGTGTAATCTACTTTGCTCTGCCTATTCTCACTTTTAACCACTTAAATCCTACGGCTTATAGTAAATAAAAATGACTTTATTAAGTATCAAGCCCAGTGTAAATTACTGTTACCTGGGACAGCAACCAATGTGTACATTCTCCCTTTCATTGTTAAAGAGGGCTTACCTAAATAATTCATTTGAGGTTCTAATCCCATTTGGGGAGTGGTATCCCAGGAAGCTGAGCCCAAAACTGCACTTTCCTTGGACCTGAAGAATTTCAGTGCCTGTACTGCTTCTGGTGGGGGAAGGCGGGCAGTGATCTCAGCTCTGTGCCTTGGCTGGGGAAGACCAGGGAGCTAGCCCAGTAGGACTGAACAGTGAGAAGCCCCAGAGAACAGGAAGGTGAGTGGCAGTGGCCTTGTTAGCACCCCAGGAAGCACCTTCACAGGGTCTTCTGCAACTGCACCTCATCACAAATAGATACTGACCTAATATAAAAAATCAATTATATTTAATACTGAAATTGTGTAACACTAATTTTCTCACCAAAATATTATTTTATATATTCATATATCCATACATATTTGACAAAAAATAAGCCATTTAAAAAAAAGGTAAGGCCATCAGATAGCTCTAAAGCAGTGGTTCTTAATCTGGGGTGCACACACCCACTGAGGGTGCGAGATGCCCTTTCTGGGGGTGTGAGACATGCCAGATTTTTATGATACATCTTAGGTTTAAAACTGACCTACCTCAACGATTTTTAATAAGGGATGCGAGAACATATTTTGAGAACCAAAGGGGCGCAGGCTTCAGTAAGGTTAAGAACCACTGCTCTAGAGGATGAGAGTACAGGTAAACACAAAAATCAGATATACCAAAATGAGGAAGCTGGGAAAACACATCCTAGGCACCTCTAAAGTGTGAAAAATACAAAGGACACATCAGCAGCTCCTCCAAACCAGAAAATAACCAGTCAGAAATATCAAGTCAAAAAGCACCTCTGTAATATCCTACTGTATCTACAAATAATCACTCCTAATCTCATCCCTCCTGCACCCAAATCTGGGTACAAATATTTACAAGATAGAAATAACTCAATAACCCTGGCCAAATATATGCACTAAATCAGTGGAAGCATTATACTTTTACAGAAGAACTAACCTAAAAGCAAGTTACCAAAGCTACCAAAAACAGGAATCCACCCTGCCACTTAAAATTATAGCACTTGAAAAACAAACAGAAGAAATGCAGAGTTAGTCCTTTCAGGGTATTTCTTGCTAAATCACAGTGTTAATGGGCAGGTGTCAAAAGCAACAAAGAACTTAATGGACCATCCAAAGAGCTTTATCTCTAGATACTAATATGAAGCACCTTTTAAGATCCCAGTTCATAAAGGAAGGCCCCATAGGTTGGAATAAGACTGAAAGAAATGCTATTAGGAAAACAGTTTGATTACACAGGAATTCTTTTATCACCTTGCCCTTGGAAAATTCAATACAGGGTGGATGAGTCATCAAAGCTCTGAGATTTCATTAGCCGCCTCCCCATCCTTCCCCCCCCCCCCCGCACACCCTCCCTTACAAAATCTAGAAAAAAATCTTCCATGTGAAGTAAAAGAATGTGTTAATGAAAAAGTTTAAAAGAAATTTAAAGAAGGCTACACTAAATTAGCTGGGACTAGATTTACCCCAACAAAATTTATTGGATTCTTAAAAGTAAAAAAGAATAATAGGCGAAAATAATTCCTTTAAATTTGTTTATATTTTTAAAAAGCAATAAAAAAAAATTTGAGTTTCTTTTTAGTAATGTACCAGAAGCAAGTGTAAGGAAATATAGCTTTTGAATGGTGACCTCAGAACTTAGTACATGTTGAACTTCTAAAATTTCACAAAAGCTCATGATACCATCTATGTTTTGTTAGTCTTTAAAGTGCTACCATTCTATTTGTTGTTTTCTAAAATCCGAGACTCTCTAGTCCAGCAACATCCATGGTCCAGCAGGACCATGAATATTGTTGCACCAGAGAGCCCCATCAGGCCAGGTTCAGAAGCACAGCCCAGGCTGCGCTGGCGGCAGGGTGCCCAACCCCAGCGGGATCGGTATGGTGGAGAGCACAGCCCCAGCCAGAGCTGGAGGTAGAGGCTCCAAGAGATGGGAACGCAGCCCTGACCAGGGCTGACACAGTGGGAAGCACAGCCTCAGTCAGGGCTGGTGTCATGCAGGAGCGCAGTCCTGGCCAGGGGCTGCCAGCAGGGAGCTCAGTCCCGTCTGGGGCTGGTGTCAGCTGGGCACACAGCCCAGGCCAGCACTGTACGGTGGGGTGGGAAGAGTGCAACCCTTGCCGGGGCTGGAGGCAGCGGGGTCAGTCCCTGTCTGGGGCTGGCATGCTGCGGGGACACAGCCCCAGCCAGGTCTAGCACGGTGTGGGGCTGAAGGCAGCAGCAGGAAACACAGCTTACAGACAGGTCGGAAGCCTTTACCTCCTCTCATCTGGCAAATTCAATTGTTCAGGACCACGCAGGTCCCAAGGGTGCCAGACAAGGGAGGTCCAACCTGTATAATCTAACCAACTACATAAGCATTTGAAAAACTCGTGTTCTTGATTCCACAGAAAGGTTTAAACTTCTAAGTGCATCAAATCATATTTTAACAACTATTTTTATTTCAATATTCGTATCATAAGAGGGTTATTTTACTGAAAGGAAAAGAGGTGAGATGGTTCCACAAGTCAGATCTTGCCACTTCTAAGGCCCCAATACTATAAACTATTATGCACTTGCTTAACTTTACTGTGAGTAACCCCACTCATTTCAATTCAGACTACTGACATGCTTACCATTAAGTACATCTGCATTTGAAGGATCAGGACTTAGGCATGTCAATATTATATATTGTATACCTTGCTTTGTATCAACATTAATTGAGATGGAGTGTGGAACACATGCAAAACACATGCAAAAAGAGAAATCTAGAACATACCTCATAGAAAAGACTATACCATATTTTCTTAGCATTATGTAGTTATGGCATTAGGAACTATAAACCTTTTCCTATCTTAAATACAGTTCAGAAAAATGAAAGAAAATAAATCTTTTCCCCAAAATCACAATTGTAGGACTGGACAGGACTTCAAGAGGTCCACTCCACTCCACTCCACTCGGGACTAAATATGATCTAGACCAATGAATCTCAATCTTTCCAGAATACTGTACCCCTTTTCAGGAGTCTGATTTGTCTTGCATACTCCCAAGTTTCACCTCACTGGAAAACTACTTGCATTACAAAATCAGACAAAAATACAAAAGTGACACAGCACACTATTACTAAACAACTTCTTCCTTTTTCATTTTTACCATATAAATATAAAATAAATCCACTGGAATTTACAGATTCACACACATACAGACAGACAACTTTCATTTAAGCATATAGGATAGAGTGGCATAAACAAGAAATTTTAGTTTCTGCTAAATTGACTAGTGCATTTTATGTAGCCTACTGTAAAACTGGCAGATGACAAGCAGTCCTGTATATCCAGGGGCACACATACCCCAGTTGAGAATCACTGTTCCAGACCATTCCTGACAGGTGTTTGGCTAACCTGCTCTTAAAAATCCCCAATGATGAAGATTCCACAACCTCCCTATACAATTTATTTCAGGGCTTAACTACTGACAGGCTGTTTTTCCTAATACGTAATCCACACCTAGCTGCAATTTAACCATTGCTTCTTGTCCCATTCTAAAAGATTAAGGAGAACAATTTTTCTCCCTCTTCCTTGTAACCACCTTTAATGTACTCAAAACTGTTGTGTCACCCCCTCTCAATCTTTTCTTCTCCAAACTAGACAAATCCAATTTTTTCAATATTCCCTCATGGGTCATGCTTTCTAGATCTTTCATCATTTGTGTTGCTCCTCTCTGGACTCTCAAATTCATCCACATCTGTCCACAAATTTGGTGCCCAGAACTGGATATAGTACTCCAAGCAGTTGAGGCCCAATCAGTGCCAAGTAGAGTGAAATAATTACTTCTCATGTGCTGCTTATAATACTCCTTCTAAAACATCCCAGAATGACATTTGCTATTTTTTTAAAAAACAGTGTTTCACAGTTGACTCATATTAAAGTTTGTGATCCACTATGTCCCCCAGGTTCCTTTCTGCCCTACTCTTTCCCACACAGTGATTTCCTATTTTGTATGTATGCAATTGATTATTCCTTCCTAAGTGTAGTACTTTGCATATGTCCTTATCAAATTTCATTTATTTACTTCAGACCATATCTCCAGTTTGTCCACATCATTTAGAATTGTTAAATCCCATCCTTCAAAGCACTTGCAACCCCTCATCTGGAAACTTAAGTATATTCTCTGTGCCATTATCTAATCACTGACCAAACTGAACAGAACTATAGCAAGAAATGGTTTCCTGAGAGAGACTGATTGTGAACCACTGATTACTACTCTCTGGGAACAGTTTTCCAACTAGTTATGCACCCACTGGATAGTAGCCCCATGTAGGCTGCATTTCCTTAATTTGTTTATGAGAAGGTCATGCGAGACAGTATCAAAAGCTTTACTAAAGTCAAAATATACCGTAGCTATCTCTTCCCATCTATCCACAAGGCTTGTTACCCTGTCAAAGAAAGCTATTAGGTTGGTTTGACAGGACTGGTTCTTGACAAGTCCATGCTGACTTTTACTTATCTTATTATCTTCCAGATTTTTGCAAATTGATTGCTTAATTATTTGCTCCATTATCTGTCTTGGTACTGAAGTTAAACTGACTGATCTAATTCCTGAGGTTTCCCCTTATTCCCCTTTTTTATAGATTGTCAGTATATTTGCCCTTTTCCAATCTTCTGGAATCTCTCCTGTCTTCCACCACTTTTTGAAGATATTCGCTAATGGCTCAGATATCTCTTCAGGAGTATACAAGTACGGTTTAGTTATTAGTTCTGATCAGAAATGTGGTTAGAGACTAAGATTCTTTTAAGATTTACATTTATAATTTCCTGAAGAGACAGAAAAGCACGAGTAAACTGAAACGTAAATATTTTCCAATAATTTTTCAGGAATCTAGTAGCTCCCTAGAAAAGAGTAATTTTTTGTGTACTGTACACACAACTATCATCCTGTACGAGAAAACACAAATTCAATAGCTGTTTGGAAGAAAACAAAATGTTAAGATAATGTTACCATACCTGTGATGGCAAAGAAGAATAATTAAATATGAAACACTAAAAGGTACAAATATAGGAAGACATATATAAACCACATACATAAAAATGTCCAACATGTTATCTTTCCCAGTGAAATAGAAATACTGGCATCTCAATTTGTGACCTTTAAATTAAAAGTTTATTTGGTAATTTAAAGACAAGTAATTAAAATAAATTGTGCAAACATATATTAGATCAATCTGCACAAATTATAAATTCAGTGATGCATTAGGACTGTATTCAATGCAATGAAAACATTATCAGTTACTCTCACTGCTACTAATGCTCATAATGCTCATGCTCATAAGTGAAATGTGTTGTAAAATCAGGCAGAATGGGCTGAATAGAGGCTATCGTATACTTGTAGAATGAATAAGCATTCCTTAATTAGCCCATCAGGTTAAGTGCAAGCATTAATGGGCCTTTCCTAAAGTCTAGCATGACATCTCTCTCCAAACATGGCCAAGAAGAAAGTTCCATTAGCAATATTAATATAAGCTTAGTTGATCATTTTCATTCAATTAACTTCTTTCAATTAAATAGATAGCTTGACAAAAGCAGTGATAAAAGACCTGAAGGGACAGCTGATGACTCGAACTGAACATTAGTGTGCGAGAGGTCACCAGTATTAAACGGACTGTAAATCTAGCATTCAATTTGGAAAATGCATTTCTTCTGCTCCCTCTCTTTTAATGAGCAATTTTAGCTGACTAGATGTGTTTGCTGCACAAATTTCATAGCAAGTAGAGTACTTTTTTTTTTTTCGCAACAGTTATGTTCTTAGATTTTTGCCTGCCAACATTTTCGGCTTCGCTTAATTCACACCTTTAGTCTCCATGGGTAAAGCTGACTAGGAACATATTGCCGGTTATTTAAGAATAAACATACATTTCGGACCAGTGTTCCTTCTAAGCCATGAGGCAGCACAGCTTCAAAGGGGATTAATCAGCCCTGCCCAGTCAGAGGCTCAGGGCTCTGTGCATGGAGCTGACTGGGTGGGGCTGTTTAATCACCTGTGTAGCTATGCTACCACACATTTTAGAGGGAACACTGTTTAGGACATGTCTACAGTGCAGTAACACATCTGTGGCACAGCTGCAAATGGGTTAGCTGACTGAGGCTTGTGGGAATTGGGACTATGGCACAAAGAATGGTAGTGTAGTCATTAAGGCTTAAGCAGGAGCAGGTACTCACTGGGAGGGTCCAATTGAAGCCAGAACATCTATACTGCAATTTTAGCCTCCTAGCATGAGCTCCACAAGCCCATGTCAACTAACTGGGACTCAGACTCAGCGTTATGAGGGTTTTATTGCACTGTAGACATACTCTAAGCATGCTTCACAGGATTGATTCACAGTTCCATTAAAACAGTTTTCCACCACTGATCTTGATGCAAATGTAAAACTGGTGTAACAACAGTGAATATCAATTTCACTAGTCTGCAGGTCAGCATGGTACTCAATCATAGAATAGAACTGGAAGGGACCTGAAAAGGTCTTCTAGTCCAGTCTTTTGCACTCATGGCAGAAATAAGTATAATCTAGACCAGTGGTTCCCAAACTTTTTGGCATCACGCCCCCCTTTTTGAAAAACCCTCATGCTGCCGCCCCTTCCCCCCCCCCCCAAATAGCAGCAAAACTTGTTGAGGAAAAAGAGGGGGGGGGGAAAAAAAGAGGGAACTGAACAGGGCAGCAAAACTTGATGGGGGGGAGGCTAGGTCACCTCGCACCCCCCCCAGTTTGGGAACCCATGATCTAGACCATTCCCTGACAGATGTGTGTCTAATGTGCTCTTAAAAATCTCCAGTGATGAAGATTCCACAACCTCCCAAGGCAATTTATTCCAGTGATTAACCATCCTGACAAAGGATGTCCACCTAATGTCTAACTTAAACTCACCTGCTTCTTGTCCTATCCACAGTGAATATGGAGAATGGTGTGTCTCCCCACTCCTTGTAATAACCTTTTAGGTACTGGAAATTGTTATGTACTCACTCAGTCTTCTCTTCTATAGGCTAAAACTCAGGGGTTTTGGGTCACGTTTTCTAGATCTTTAATCTCTGTTATTGCTACTCTCAAAATTTTCTCCAATTTGTCCACATCTTTCCTGAAATGTGGTACTCAAAACTGGACACAATACTCCAGCTGAGGTCTAATCATTGTGGAGTAGAACAGAATTATTTTTTGTGTCTCAAGTACAACATTCCTGTGAATACATCCCAAAATTAGGTTTGCTTTTTTGCAACAATGTTACAATGCTGATTCATATTTACCTTGTGATTCACTATGACCCGCCCCAGATCCCTTTTCACAGTACTCCTTCCTCAGCAGTCATTTCCCATTTTGTATGTGAGAAAATCCACTGGTGTTAATGGAACTTTTCACATGCTTAAAATTAGTCACATCCTGCTGAATTGGGTCTCAATTAATACTCATTCTATACCAATTCCTGCACAAGTCAATTAAAATATGAAACAAACTCAAGTCATGTACAAGAAAAAAGGCTACAATTATGTAATTTACAGTCACCAAAATGACACTGTCTATTATTCTGTGTACTCTTAAATGCAGTATTCACATTAAAGCAAATGTTATTTCCAAATTCCACATTTCCTAAAAATAATCCCAGAAATAGAAACAAAATTGTGAAACAAATTGCAGCTAAATACTGTTACGGTAAAAGTGTCAGTAGAAATAGGTCTCAAAGTGTTTCTTGCTAATCTGTAACTGAAAAAATGATATCCTATACCTTAAATAGTTGAATCCATCGTTTCTGTTCTGTTTGTATACATTGTTGCATTTCTGTATTTGTTGTAACTCCAACACTTCTAAATGCTGCAATATATTCCTCACGAACTTCTGGCTTTGTTTCTGGGTATGCCAACTTGATGATTCCTAAACATGCATCTCGAAGGCAGCGTGATAATATTACCAACTCTTCTAGTGTAAAAGGCATCATTGATGATTGTCTTTGACCTACAACTACATAAAGTACAAGATTACATTTTTAAAATAACATTTCTAATCAATTTTTCCATATTTATATACTTATTCTTTTACTCTGTGTGAAAACAATAATAGTTACACAATAAAGAGGAGCTGTACAAAGGAAACAAAAGCTACAAAACATAAAAAGTTGGCAAAAATTCATGAAACTATCATATTATTACAATAGTAATAATAAAATTAAAATGAAATGTGAATGGCTTTAAATTACAATGAAATGGATATTAACATGCTCACTTAACTTTTCTACTACATACTTAATGTTCATATAACAGCCTGCAGACACAACCCTCATGGTCCTTTCTCATGCAAAATTCCTACTGAAATCAAAAGGAATTTCAAGACCGGAAGGTCTGTTAGATTAGAGAATGAGAGAATGTTTGAAGCTCTTACCTTCTCTGGGATCACCAAAGAATTCATTATCATGTATAGAAATAAGTGAATGACTAAACAGAGAACTAAAAAGGTAGAAGAGTGGAATGATCCGACTGGAGTCTTCTAAAGACATTGGAGATCCTCTTGATATTACTTGAAGCAGTGGGACCAGAGACCTTAACAATCAAAATACAAAGTCATTGATTAAACATTTACTTTAAAAAATACTTTAAGTTTCAATAACTTAATCAAAATATTATTGACTAGCACGATAAAGTCTGTAGTGTTCTAGCCATGCTGTCAGGTTATTCAAAAGACAAAGAGGGTGAGGTAGTATCTTTTATTTGACCAACTTCTGTTGGTGATAGAGACAACTTTCAAGTTTTCAGAGATCTTTGCTTCAGATATGGGAAAGGAACTCAGTCTCCCAGCTAACAGGAGGTCTGAAGTTAAAATGTTGCAGTGGCACAGCCACTAAAGCGCTTCAGTGCAGACACTAGTATGCCAAAAAAGAGAGCTTCTCCCAATAGGATCTTTAATTCACCTCGGCAAGGGGCGATAGCTACATCAACAGGAGATGTCTTCCTGTCAATATAGCACTGTCTACACGGGAAGTTAGGTTAGTCTCACTCATCATTTAGGGGTGCGGGTTTTTCATATCCTAAGACACATAGTTATACCAATGTGAGTTTATAGTGTAAATCTAACCTCCATACAAGGAAGAAAAGAATGTTTAGCATAACGAGTCAACATGTAAGACAATTTAAGATGAAGTGGGCAGTTAACCCATCTACAGTTCTAAAACAAAAGAAGGATAGTGCATACATCTACTACATATGTGTTTTTATTGAGTGCATGTTTTTTTATTGTCTAACAAAGTTATGAACAACAAGGAGTCAGGTGGCATCTTAAAGACTAACAATGTTATTATGGCATAAGTTTTCATGAGCTGCAACTCACTTTACCAGATGAAGTAAGTAAAAGAAAAAGAAACAGAAAGAAGGGATACAGAGATGGGAGTGTTACATCAAAGCTAATACAATCAGATTGGATATTGATAAAAAGGTGAGAATACCTAAAGTGGAAAATTATTTATTGTAATGAGAGAGCCTAGGCCAGGGGCAGACAAAATATGGCCAATGGGCTGGATTTGGCCTGCCAAGCCATCAGATCTGGCTCACAGGAGCTTCAGTCATACTCCCTGCCTGCTCTGCCTTCACATACTGCTCAGAGCAGCTCTCTGAACTCTGCAAGTCCAGTGAGGGAGAGGTTTTGAGCACTGCCTCCGCCCCCAGCAGAACCTCGCAACTCCCACAGGCCAGTTTCCCTTATTTCCCTTACATTTTATGGTAATTAAATGCATCTCTACAATAGGCACAGAGGAAACATCAACATGCAGCATGACTCTGGAGAAAGGACTGGGTGCACGGAATAATGAAATATTGAGAATTTAAGTACTACACTGCAATTGAAAGTAGATGCAAACTGAAATAAAGCAATTAAATTATTAGACAAGATAAGTTTGTAATTAATTGTTAAGCAAAATGTTTCAACATTGAGTATAAATGTGTAACTATCAAATACACAGGGGTGCATATTTAGGTCGAGAAAGTGCCATGTGGCATCTCTACATGTTACTTAAATAACTTGAAGGTGCTTCCTGCTCAAAAATCATCACTGCATCTCAGGTCGAAGAATCTCAGAGCACAAAGACAAAGGTGTTTCTGACAAATAAACTCTGAGGTCAAAGCTAACTGATGAGATTATCACTTACTTTCTGAAACAGGAAGTAACTTAAATTTATCATAATGAAATGTAACCAGCTATTCAAATATTAAATTAAATGAAAAAAAAAATAAGAAAAGAAACCAAGCAAGTCAAACTGCTGAAAGGCAAAATATTTTAAACAATTTATTAACACTTCTGGTCCCTGCTTTTCATCCTGTTCTCGCTCTCCTTTTGTGTCATTTTCTTCCCTCTTATCTCTTTCTTTCTGCTCTTCCATAATGACAGTTCCCCAAGGCTAAAATAGCTGCAATATATTTGATTTACATTTTGTTTCACAGATTAATTGAAATGTGGGACTGGAGTTCTCTCAACGTAAACACAAACATAAGACAGTCATTCTGGGTACAAAAGCAAAAATGATTTTTAAAGATTCATTTGGTGAGTGGGAGAGAAGGATAAGAACAACAGGATTTTTGGAGTGAGAGTAAAGAGCCAAACACTTCCTCACAACCGTTCACAAGCGTATGTCTCTTTCCTTTCTTTAATTTCCTCCTTGGGAAATTTAGGATTTTTTTCTGCTGTAGCTGGAGAGAATGAGTAAAACCAGAGAAGAAAAATGTTAAATAGTCTCAGCAGTGGTTTGAATTTTCAAAAAATAGCTACTAAACTTTTGTAACTACGGGTTGAACCTCTTTAGTCTGGCACCCTCAGGACCTGATGAGTGCTGAACCAGAGAATTTGCCAAACCATGAGAGGTCAATTTTGTCTAACAGCAGTACCAACACTTTCACTACTTACTGGGCTCTTAGAAGATATTTAGAAGTACATTAGAGATAAATAACAGAACAGAACACTGAGAGCCAGGACAGGTGGCTGGAAATAAATTTTATGGGACCACAGGAAACTTGGCCATAACCATAATAAGTGGACATCTGGCTAACTAAAATCATGACAGACCACGGATGTTGCCGGATCAGAGAGGTTCAACTTGTATTGTTCTCTGACGTGTTGCATATATCCTTTTCGCTCTTGGTATTTGTGAGCCCCATCCATAGTCACCAGAATTTTTTTTTCCTTAGGAGCACCCAAAAAGAAGGATCAAACACCCTTTACTGCTTCACACAGCTGGCATCAGTATACGGGGCCTGGCTGACTGAGTCCTCTCAGTTCCTTTTTTCCTGAAATTCTAATGCAGGTAACAGAATGGACAAGTATAAGACAGCTTGAAGAACAATAGTTATAAAAGGATAGCAATCATTTTTCTTCAAGTTTTTCTTCAAGTTTTGCACATGAACATCACTGTTGGTGATTCCCCAGCAATTAAACAGTCAGAGGGATTGGGATTCATGCACACACACTGTGGTGTAGCCCAACCAAATTTGGCAGCATCTAAAATACTGAGTGATAACAATGGGAGGAGAAAGTGTGCACTGTTGACTAGGCTGCTGCTTTGCAAATGGCAAGATAGGGAGATGTCTTAGCAATACCATGAGGATGCTTGTGATCTTGTGGAATAGGCAGTCAGCTAGCCTTGAAGTGAGATGCCTACGAGATCATAACACATGTGGGACACAAGAAGTTATCCAAGATGAAATTATCTTGGATAATTAATTGGAAGATCTTTAATTCTGTATGCTATGGCATGAACAGTTCGGTAGACTGCTGAAATGATTTGGTCATGTCTATGTAGTATGCCAGTGCTCATCTAACATCCAATATGTATAGCCATTGCATGTCCCTATTTGTGTGTAGTTTGGGGTAATTTTGAAACCACCTTAGATGAGAGCATAAGTATACCTTATCTTTAAGTAAGTCTGTGTATAGTGGTTCCAAGGGAAGGGCATGCAGTTTGGAGACCATTCTGGAAGAAATTATAGCAATTAGGAAGACCGGCTTTTAAGAAAGGTATAATAAGGAGCTTGTTGTTAGTGTCTCATAGGTTTAGACGAATTTAAGTTCAAGTCCTAAAGGGAAATGGACTCCCTTAGTTAACAGAACAATCTTTTCAGACCTTTAAAGAATTCAATTGTCATTCATTAGAAAAACAACAATACATTGATCCATGTGAGGGTGGAAAGCAAATATTGCTGCAGGTGAGCCATGGCAGAGGAAATCACAAAATCATGGTGTTTCAGGTGCAGCAAGCAGAGTATTTATTGGATGGAAGAATGCATGAGAGAGACTCCAGTTTGACAAGCTCAGATAGAGAACCGCTTCCATTTTGACAAGTGGCCCTGATGTATGGCTGTCTGCTACCTAGCAAGAGCTGGTGAACTTGCTCCAAGTAAGCCTATCTTTTGGGATTTAACCATCGAACTTCAGGCTATTAAATGAAGGGTTCACAGGTTCAGGTACAGTAGCCAATCAATAGTCCTAAAAAAATAAAAATCAAATTTAGATGCAACAGAGTTGGCGTTGCCACTGAGAAATCCAGTTAGGTAGAAAACTAGTGTTAGGGCTATTAATACAACCCAGAAGTGGCCCTGCTTGACTTTTAGTAGCACTCTGTGTAGTGGTGGGATAGCGGGAAAAGCCTAATAAAGCTTTCCTATCCAGGGTAGCAGGAAGATATCAGTGATAAAACCCTGACAGTGACCTTGACTGTGACCATTTCTATTGGATTTGATCACAAAGTCTATTTGGGGATTCTCCCATTGCTGGAAAATGAATCTGGCTTCATCAAAGCAAAGAGATGGTTCATGGTGTCTGTAGAAAGATCTGCTCAGGTTATTTGCTAGCTTGTTCTGCATTACTGGACAGTAAAAGCCTCAGATTGATTGAACGAGCTCTGCTAAATTCCCATAGGTGAATTGCTTCCTGATACTGGAGGGATGACCAAATTCCTCTCAGAGTATAACATCACTATGATGTTGTCCATAAGGACAAACAGTTGATCCCTCAATATGAGGTAGAGAAAAACCTGACAGGCAAGACAAATTACCCTGAACTCTTTGACACGGATATGAAGAGTGAGCTTCACCAAAGAGCCTGAGTTCCCAGGATTCTCAGGTGAGCTCCACTCCCTACGGCCAATGCCTCTGAGACCAGAGTCATTGACAATTGAGGGCAGAGGAAGGCAATGCTTTCATAAACACAAAATCAGAACTTCTTCTGGACACTGTGCTCACAGTAGCATCAGAAGACAGCCTGGCAACTAAAACCAAGGCCAGCCAGATCTGAAGAGGGTGTGAAGTGCAGCCTTGCATACATCTACTACATATGTGCATGAGGCCACGTGCTCTAGGAAACTCAGAGTTTCAGGCTATTGAGATTGGATGAATCTTTAGGTTTGTCACAAAACAGTCAATATAATGGAAAGATGCATGTAAAGGTGAGACTGTTACACATACCCCTGTCAAACTGAAGTTTCCACTTCATGCATATGCTGCAGTGGGCTCCAGCCCACAAAAGGTTATGCCCAAAAAAGTGTGTTAGTCTTTAAAGTGCCTCAGGACTCCATGTTATTTTTGCTGAAACAGATTAACACAGCTACCCTTCTAAAACTAGCCCCTTAACTGAGTCCATAATGACATCACAAAGACAGGATGTCTGAAGCACCTTCAATCAGGTGGTGAGAGGGATCTTTACTTCCTTCACCTATATGCTCGGTCTTATTTTAACAATTTTTGGTACATCTTACAGTCATCTGGGGAGGTCACACAGCTCCCTCCCTTTCTACCTCTGAAACTACCTCATCAGGAGAGAAGGAAAAGGAGGAAAGCGCTGGCTGCAGAAGCTCTTCCTCCTTTTCTTTATCTGCAGGGTCCTGTTGAGCTACCTCATGAAGCTTGGTTCTAGGCTCAGTACCAGAGTCAGGAATAGTTGCTGCCTAGTGGGTAGATGCCATACACCTTTCTGAGGTTACCAAATAGGAGTGCCTGGAACACAAACTGGAAACTGGGGGAAAGCCCTCAGATTCCAAAGAGGCCACTGGCAGGTTTAGCCTTCAGCAACCTCCCAACCAATGACTAGATAGCAGTCCAGTGACAGGATCCACTGGAAAGGTAGACGTATCAAGGCGCTGCTCCAAGGACAGGAAGTGTAGGACCTAACCTCTAATTCTGAAAACATGTTGCCTTTCACTGACCATGGAGATGCTGTTTCAGATGGTGCCAGAGACCTGTGGAGAGGCCTGTAGAAAAGCTAGCAGGGAAGGTTACTCACCTGTGTAGTAGCTGGAGTTCTTCGGATGGTTGTCCCCGTGGGTGCTCCACCTTAGGTGCTTCAGCGCCGCTGAGCCCAAGGCTGGAGATTTTTGACAGTAGTGCCCCTGGCCAGCCACACAAGCAGGGAGCCGATATGTGTTCTGAGGAGGCTACTGCGCATGTGCAGCCGACCCCCCCTCCTCAGTTCCGTCTCTAACCTGGACATGCTATATTCCGAAGCAGAGGGGAGGAGGGTGGGTGGTGGAACACCCACGGGGACAACCATCTCGAAGAACTCCAGCTACTGCACAGGTGAGTAACCTTTCCTTCTTCTTCGAGGAGTGTCCCCATGGGTGCTCCACCATAGGTGATTACGAAGCAGTATTTGTAGTAGGAGCTGGGAGCTTCGAATGCTGAGTCTGTGAGGCCGAGAGTATTGCATGGCCAAATGTTGTCTCTGACTTAGCGAATGTCTGTATTGCCTAATGTTGGGTGAAGGTATGTGTTGACGCCCATGTGGTGGCCCGGCAGATGTGTTCTGTTGGGACACCCTGTAGGAATGCTGCCACTGCCCTTATCGAGTGAATTTGCACAGTTGTTGGGGGCTCTCTCTGGGCTAGTATACATTAGTTTAATGCAACTAGATATCCATTTTGAGAGTCTTTGTTTCGATATAGGCCAACCCTGTGACCTCTCTGTTGATGAAACAAACAGCCATGGGGTTTTTCGAAAGGGCTGTCCGCTGTAGGGAGAATGCCAGTGCTCTAGGGACATCCAGGGTATGGAGAGCTGCTTCTTTTATTGTCCTTGTGCGGTTTAGGGAAGAAAACAGGTAAGTATATGGGTTCGTTGCAGTGGAACATGGTAGGTACTTTGGGTAAGAATCTGGGATGAGTCCTAAGTGTGACCTTATCCTTATGAAATATGGTATATGGTGGATCCGCCATTAAGGCTGCTATTTCACCAATACGCCTTACGGAGGTGATTGCCAAAAGGAAAGCTACTTTCATTGACAAGTGTAATAGTGAACAGGTGGCAAGAGGCTCAAAGGCTCATGAGCACCTTTAGTACCAAGTTCAAGTCCCATGCTGGGATTGGATCCTTGTATGGGAGAAACATGTTGTGTAAACCCCATATGAAGCGTTTTACTGACGTGTATGAGAAGACTGAGTGTCCTTGTACAGGAGCATGTATAACGGAAATGGAAGCAAGGTGCACCCTGATGGTACTTATGGAGAGGCCCACGTTATGTAGTTCTAACAAGTATTGTAGAATGTGTGATATGCCCATATGGAGCAGTTCATGGTTGTGAGCTGTACACCAGGCCCTGAACCTCTTCCATTTTTGACCATGTCTTTCTTGTTGCAGGTCGTCTGGAATTTGTGAGGACAAACTGTACTGCTTCCAGGAAGGTCCTTTCCATGGGATTCAACCAACAATCATCCACGCCTGGAGGTGTAACTTGTGGATGGCTGGATAGGGACTTCGACCGTTTCATTGTGTCAGCAAAGCCCTGACTGGTGGGAATCGATATGGTGACCAAATGCTCATCTGTAATACGTACAGGTACCACACTTGCTTGGGCCAGTTGGGTGCTATGAGTATTGCTCTGGCCCTGTCTTGCTTGGTCCTGAGGATCACTCGCTGTATCAGTGGAAAAGGCAGGAACGTGTCGCCAGGTGTGCGTTCCTTTCTATACTGAAGGCATCCCCCAAAGAGCCGGGACCTATGCCCGCTCTTGAGCAGTACTGTGGGCAGCGAGCACTGTTGTGTGTTGCGAATAGGTCCACCATTGGGAATCCCCATATCCTGAAGAGGTGAGTGAGGATTGATTGGTTTATCTCCCACTCGTGGTTTTGTGGGAATTGTCTGCTTAGATTATCTGCTAACGTATTGTCTTTGCCTGGTAGATAGGATGCTACCAGGTGTATGTTTCGTGGGATGCACCATTCCCAGAGGCGTACTCCCTCCTGGCATAAACGATATGAGCATGCTCCTCCCTGTCTGTTGATGTAATACACCGTAGAGATGTTGTCTGCGAGTATCTGTACTGTTTTGTTTCTAACGAGAGGAAGAAAGTGCATGCAGGTATTCCTTACGGCCCTTAACTCCAGTAGGTTTATATGGTACTTGGTCTCGTCTGGCGTCCATTGACCCTGTACAAGCTCATGAAGTAGATGTGCTCCCCAACCTAGGAGGGAGGTGTCTGTAGTGATTGTTATTGATGGCGGAGTCCGTCGGAAGGGGACTCCTACACATGTTGTTGTGTATTGTCCACCATGCAACGAAGGCTTTTATCTTGTTGGGCATAATAAGGTTTTTGCTCAAAGGATGAACGTGAGGCCGGTAAGTTGTGCGTAGCCATGCTTGCAATGGTCGCATGCATAATCGAGCATGAGGTACTACAAACGTTGCTGCTGTCATGTGCCCCAATATTTGTAGGCAGGATTATGCTGTTGTGCATGGGCTTGGCTGTGCTGTTTCTATCAGGAGCTTGAGTGAGAGCCATCTACGGTGTGGTAGGTAGGCCCTGGCTTTCACACAGTCTAGGTGTGCCCCTATGAATTCCAGAGTTTGAGTAGGGGACAAGGTGCATTTTGGCACATTTAACAGTAGACCTACTTTGTCGAAGAGGGTTCTAGTTGTCGAGACTGCTTGCTGTGTATCTTCTTGTGTAGAGCTCGTTACTAGACAGTTGCCCAGGTAAGGGAATATCATAATTCGGTTTTTGCGTAAGTGAGCAGCCACTACTGCAAGTACTTTTGAGAATACTCGTGGGGCTGTTGACAGTCCGAACAGTAGCACTCTGTATTGAAAGTGTCTGTGCTTTATTGTGAAATGGAGGAATCTCCTATGTGATGGATGAATTGATATGTGGAAATAGGCATCCTAGATGTCGAAGGTAGATATCCATGCTCCTTTTTCCAGGGCAGGTATAATTGTAGCCAGCATACCCATCTTGAAGCATTGGTATTTGACGAACCGATTGAGTTTGTGGAGATCCAAAATGGGTCTCCAGCCCCCCGACTTCTTGGTGGTAAGGAAATAATGGGAGTAGAAACTCTTGCCCCTGTGTTGTTTGGGTACCTCTTCTATAGCCCTTAGGGCTATGAGGCATTCTGCCTCTTGCAAGGGTAAGTTCTCATGAGAGGGGTCCCTGAAAAGGGACGAGCAAGGAGAATGGATGGGGGGACAGTTATGAAAGGAATGCAGTAGCCCAACATTCTGAGCGTGGCCCTTGAATCTTTCAGGGTATGGAGGGACGTGTTTGTGGACCCCGTGAACAGTTTTCTACACTCAAATGGGAGGTCCTCTACAGTGGTTTGAGCATCTCTCTGAAAGCCTGAGAGCTGAAGCCATGATGTCCTCCTCATCACAACAGCCGAGGCTAAAGATCTGGCTGCTGTGTCTGCCAAGTCTAGCGCAGCTTGTAGAGCTGTGCGCGCTATAAGTGTACCCTCTTTAATGTTTGTTTTGAATTTTTCCGCCTTTGTATCTGGAACAGGATCAATAAAGGACACTAGTTGATCAAATATGTGGTGTGTATACTTGGCTAATAATGCAGCGTAGTTAGCTATTCTGATCTGTTGGCTTGCTGATGAGTAGGCTTTCTTTCCCATCGTATCCAGCCGCTTCCAATCCCTATCGCTGGGAGCTGTACGCATATTTTGTTGTCTTCCTCTTTGACTGCTTCTATTACCAGAGAATTTGGTGTTGGATGGGAGAACAAGAATTCTGCTCCCTTGGGAGCTGGGTAGTATTTTCTGTCCGCTCTCTTGTAGGTTGGTGAGATTGTGGCTGGGGTGTTCCATACGCTTTTAGCCGGATCCATAAGAGCCTCGTTCATGGGGATGGCTAGTTTTGGATGGAGACACGTTTGTAAAATGTTTGTGAGCTTATGTTGCATCTGTGGAGCATCTGAGAGAGGGATCTCGAGGGCCTCTACCACTCTCCTGAAAAGTTCCTGGAATGTTCTAGTATCATCCCCTGTTGTTGATGGCAGAGGCATTATCATGTCATCAGGTAATGTGGCCAAAGGGTGCGTGGGTGGAGAGGAGGGTGGACTGTGTTCTTCCCCCGTAATACCTCCATCCTGCTCATCTGTGCCCGAGCTGTAGTGCTCTATGGACTGTATGGTTGGTACCTGGGACTATGGTGTCACAGTTGAGTAGATTGCTATTGTCTGTAGCAAGCCCAAAGGTCCCAATATGGCCAGTTAGGCATGACAGGTGGTGGCATCGACTGCGGTGGCTGCTATTGCTGAGTCTGTTGCAGAGGCTTATGAGAATAATGCCTCGGCGAGTGAGGTGGTTCATATATGTCCTCCTCCTCATCACTAAAGCTTGGTGCTACACAGCTGGCTGGAGTGGCTAAGAGTTCCTCGCAGCGTGTTAGGAGTACGGTCGATACCATCGGTACCAAGTGAACCATCAGCTGCTGTTGTGAACTGAGGCATCGGGAGCGGGACAAGCAGTATGGGAGGGCAGGAGGCATGAGGCATTAATGGCGGCATTAATGGGAGTGGAGGCTACACTGACTGAGCTGTCGGTGCCATGTGTTTGAGCAGTGCCGTGTGTGAGTGCTGTTTGTATCGTGCCTCAGGTGTTGGTGCAGTTCTGCCTACTGGTGCTGACAGGGAGGCTTTGCTCCTGTCAGAGCTTTGTCTGACGCGTGGTGTGTGCGCTTGGGATCTCGGCTATTCTACTTGCCGGTCCCTTTAGATCACTGCTTGTGCAACCCCTTTGCCTGGGGTGAAGCTCCAGCGTTAGCCTGGGCTGATCGCTTCCTTGATGGTGACTCAGTCCCAGAGAAGTAGGACCTTTCAGTAAGGTTACTATTCTCTCGTTCCTTCTGGCTCGACCCGGGGGGAGCTGCTCTTTCCGACCCCTACCCCGGTGATCTTTGTCTGGGAGAGGTGGACTGATCAGGGCCAGTGGGTGGTCTTGAGCAGTTTTCTATTTGGAGAATTTTAATTGAAGCTCCCTCGCCCTCCTAAAATGGCTGGTCAATTTCAGGCAGCGTGGGCAGTTGTCTGATGCGTGATGCTGCCCAAGACAACGGAGGCACTGATCGTGGCGGTCAGATATTGAGATAGAAAGTTTACAGGTGGTACACCTTTTGAATCTGGGTGAACTCAGCATATGCCAGAGGGTCTGCAGTAGCGCACAGTTGTTAAGCACTGCTATCGTAGTGAAGCAATCACTGCTTCTCTCTCTCTCTCTCGTTCTCTTTTTTTTTTTTTTTTGAAAGTTTAAGAATATGAACTATCACTAAGAATATAACTATAGCTCAACTTATCTAAAGATAACTATATACAAAGTTTTTTTTGTTTTGTTTTGTTTTTTTATATACAAAGAAGCCAGTCTTAAGTACGGTGAAGGGGAGACTGCTGAACTGCAACCATAGCCGGTGGCAGTTGAGAAGGAACTGAGATGAGGGGGGCCGGCGCACATGCACAGTAGCCTCCTCAGAACACACACTGGCCCCCTGTGCGTGTGGCTGGCCAGGGGCACTGCTGTCACAAATCTCCGGCCTTGGGCTCAGCAGCGCTGAAGCACCTAAGGTGGAGCACCCATGGGCACACTCCTCGAAGAAGAATCACTGCAGGTTTCCCTTTGAATGGTACCAAAGCACACATGATCAGAGGTACACGAGGCTGGCATGGCACTCAACACTGTAGCAATCCTGCCGGTTCTCTCTTGTCCACCAACACCAGTAGTGTCAACTCCTGTACTGCCAGCAATACTGGAACCAATGGGGTTAGGAAGTCCCTGATAGCAGCAAATGCCTATGGCCTGGTCAGTACAGTTCACTGTCACAGACATAGCTCTAGACTCAATAAAACATGCCTAGACACCCTAAGAAATGCTTACATCGTTTGAGATACCAAAGCAGAGTAGTGCTTGGGCTCAGACCACACTCTACTCTTATCCCCATAACTAGCAGATTTCGATGCCAAGGATCTCTGCCTTTCAGGACTCTGCTTCTTATGCCTCTTCTTAGGCCCTGGAAATGGTGTGCAGGAAGGCCAATGGTCACTAATGACCATCTGCCATTTTACCTAAAGCCACTGGAGTACATCTACAAAGGGAGTTAGAGGGTAGATCCAGGGGCATACTATTTTCCTCACACCTACTTCTCACTACCTCTCTAGCCTGCATTTATGGACTTTAAGACTAGTCTGACAGTCTTCAGAATGAGAAGAACTCACATATGGGGCAGAACTCTTAGATTCCTGCTTCAACTGGTTTAGAACAGGGCTACTCAACACGCAGCCCGTGCACAGCCTGTTTGTTTGTGGCCGGCAGTGCGGTTTGGGTTAACGCAGGGCTCAACATACAGCCCGCAGGTGGGATCCTTTGAACATGGCCTCCACTGGGAACATGCTCTACAACAGTGAGGCTTCTCCCAGGCGAGGTGAGCACTGAAAGACGCAAGCAGATGGGCTGGCTGGAACAGATGAGAACAGGGTGTCGGCGTTTCTAGCCCCCAGGAAGGAGATGCCAGGCGTGCCGGGGCATTGTGGGAAGTGCTTTGTATTTGTGCCCATCAGAAAGAAGCTATGTGCATACATATGTAACCACACTTAAGTTGTGGCCCTCGACATGTGCTGTATCATTGTTTCCAAAGTTGAGAAGCTCTGGTTTAGAAAGTACTTTCCGGGTTTGCTAATGGGAACTGGCATAATAATTAAAACTTCAAATGTCATCATCAATATTTTTAAAATAATAAAACCATTTTAATTTTTATTCTAAACAAAAACTAAGTCAAATTCATACTAAACTCAAATGAAGTTTTTTCTAAGTAAAAACTAAATAAAAACTTTAGGATTGTTTGGTTTTTTGTTTAATTTTTTTTACCATCATATTTGTTCCACTAATGCTCATAAGACATGAAATATTATGGAATGAACTCAATTTTAGAAATGATGTAATACACACCCTGTAATCATTTGTGTAGTCATTGAAGAGATTAAATACCAAAGATGCCTCAGGAACCTGGCATTAAATGCTAAACTGTAAAGAAGTCTGAAAGAGAAAAAACAAATATATTACTGAAGCAAATGAAGGTTGTCACACAAGAAAACCACAATATATCACTACCATACCTTTCAAATCAAGCATTCCTCAAACCGATGTACAAAAATATAAATTAAAATAGTTTTAATTATACATGAACATGAAAAAGATTTTGAACTGGAAAGAGAGTAATAATGACATAAGGTAAAATCCTGCAGTGAGAAGTACACAGGCAGACCCCTGCACCTGCATAGAGCGGCATTAAAACCTGCATTCGATTGCACTGCTGAGGCCCACATCAATACAAAGGAATTAGGCACACATATTACAGGCCTCAAATGCGGTGTTATTTTATGAGTAACATTATAATCCTGAGGTGGCAAACTGACAGGTCACTGTGTCTTAATTTATCTTAATTAGCAAAACAAGTTGACACTGGGGATGTAAAATCCTGTTTAATTGGTTAACTAGTTAAACATACTGTTTAGCTGGTTAAAGGATGTAGATAAGTAGAAAGCATCATTTTAACCACTGCCTTCCAGAAATCCATAAGAAGTTGAACATCCAAAATACCTTCATTTTTCTGATTCTCAAAGAGCTTCAGTGATTACCTAACCTGAATACAGCTTCCAAACTCTCCTAATCACTGTCCACAGTGATAAAAAAGGCAATAATGTATATTCTCAAAGAAAGGTTTCCAAACCATGTCTCTCCCAAGAGCAAAATGTATCCAAAAAATGTCATGGGAAAGAAAATAAGAATGACCTGAAGGGCTATATGGAAGAAACTATATCAGATGGATGACAGATAGACATTTTTTCCAGATTTCTAAACAGAGTTGGGAAATGTACTCAATATGGTTTTTTAACTAAGCATATATCTGCATTAGGGATGTAAGTGAGTAGTCGAGTTGAGTACTCGACTACTCACTTTCCCCTGCCTTTACACCTCTGTATCAGAGGCAGAGGGGGAGGGGAGGCAGGAGGCAGTGCTGGGGGAGCCGGCTTAGAAGCCAGCTCCCCCCAGCATCATCTCTGCGGTGCTGCCTGCCTCCCCCTTCCCTCCCCCCGCTGCCCCCATCAACAGAAGCAGCACCTGGGGGGGGGGCGGAGGGGGTTGGCTTCCGCAAAGCAACCTCTGTCTGCGAGGGGTCCCACCTCCCCACTGGGACCCCCACGGAGGACAGGGGCTGCTGGACCCAGCGCAAGCCAGGACCGAGCAAGCCACTCAGTCCGGGCTCGCTGCAGCTCTACATTTTAAGTGTAAGAACATTTAAAATGCAGAGCGGCAGCAGTCCTGGGACTCCTTCGTCCTGGCTCATGCCGGGTCTGTGAGCTACCCTCGCTACACGCCTAGCTCCTACTACATTTAAATTGAAGAGCCACAGCAGGAGGAGCTCCTGGACCAGCGTAAGCCAAGACACAGCACCCTCCCTTATTGACTAATTGTGTAGTCGATACAAATTGTATTGGCTACTCGATTAGTCAATTACACGCCTCTTAACATCCTTAATCTGCATCACTAACTTTATTTATTTTTCAATATTTATTTCAAGACTTCTTTAAACACAAACCTGATAGAGACAGTGGGTCTCTGGGTACTAAGTAAGTTGAAAGTTTTAAACAAAGCCATCTTTCCGTATCAAAGAGAAAAAAATGGTTGAACACATTTTTTCACCACACTATCAATCAAAAATTGTCTGGATATGTTTAGTTCAAACATTAACCCAGAATTTACTTTTTTTAACCAGTCATGAGAAATGTCTACCTAATGTCTGCCATTTTCTGATAGTTATGAACTGAATAATTGAGGAAAAAAGTGTGCAAGAGTGAAATGAAAGGCCTTCTCTCTCATCCTAACTATACCCTTCACCAGTTACATGTAGGGACCAAGATGGGATTCCCCCCCCCAGGGCCAACTCTGGATTTTATTTATTTATTTATTTTAAATCTGAAGCATCCAGGATGGCTGTGGCTAAGGAAAGGACTCCGGACAAGGTAAGCTGGTGTTCTGAGATGGCCTTGAGAATTCTCTCTCAGGTGTGTGTTTTGGTTGATTCTTGCTTATACGCACGCGCATGGCCTGTTTACCCTTTTGGGGATCAGAAAGGAATTCTACCCCAGGTCAAAATGGCAAGGACCGTGAATGTTTTTCACTCTGCAATGTAGTAGGTTCATTTCTTGCTAGGATCATCTAGAGCAATGTTTCTCAACCAGGGGTACTCGAGAGAAGTCTGGGGAGGTACATCAACAGAACTGAAATTTGGAGAAAACTGAATTTTTGTTTTAAGCTTTACAGTGCTTTATTATTTTTGTACTTTTTACACTCAAAAATGTCATTGTTCGCCCGGCTACGATTAAGTTGTTTAAACAAATGTGTTGCAACGGTAGAAAAAAATTGTGTGTCTGAAAACTGTAGGTACTGGGGGTACTTATAATTTTTTTTAAAGGGATACTTTATAAAAAAAAGTTGAGAAACACTGATCTAGAGATTTTTCTATCACTGATGCACCTAAATCCCTCCTGTTCTTTTCCTGTGGCACACAATAGTTTAGTCTCCTATAAAAATTCCAATTACTGGACTTCATGTTGTGCAGACTTTAGAGAAGATACACTGTAGAGCACAGAAGCTAATCTCTTACTATGAAAGAGCATCTACCCAATACAAGAAGCATGTGTTATGTGCAAGGCCAAAGTTACGTTTTTAAGCACCAAGTAGCCAGCGGACACAACATACAGATCTTAAGGGAACAAATGGACTCAGTTTGATGGCAGGCATGCTAAGGAACAGGTTGGGGCTCTTGCTCTTTTGCTTCCACTTTGCAACACAGTGGCTGCAAATGGCAGCAGCTGCAGCTAGTCAAACATCTGCATTTGCAAAGGGCCATGGTCACAAGGAGCGGTGCTGGGGGAGAGTGCAATAAGAGTTCACGCGATAACCTGTGTTCAGAAACTCCCCAACTGCTGGGAAAGTGCAACTTTCCCTTCTGACAGGAGCCTGCCAGGGGGAGGAGGCTGAGTGTAGCGGCACAGGCTCACAGAGTCAGTAACTCATGCTTTGCTGGGGGATGAACAAACAGATGAGAACTCCTGTGGTATCAATTACGTAGCTTCCCCTGCTTCATCCAGGTTGCCACGCATGGCACGGTATCAGTCTTCCATGATTCACACGGAATGAGATGGAGCTGATGTTGAGTGAATGTGGCCAGAAACCTGGACAATGCTTTGTGCTGCAACGATGCCAGATCACTGGCTTGGCATGGAAAGGTGTCCTACCATGGAGGATTGAATAAGGCAGGTCTCCTCAAAAACCTTGTGAGAAGGATGAAAGAATACCTCTATGAGAGCTTTCTGGAGATGTGCAGGGAGGATTCCTGCTCTGTCTCCTGACACGTTACCAAATTATTCCGGAGAGCCCCCGCTGTGTAGGCAGAGTGGCCACCATAGATTACACCCAATTACCTTAACCCACTTGTAGCATAATTAAAAATGGGAACTCACCAGAAATGCCCTTCCCATTCCATCCCTGCCATCAGGATCTAGCAGCAATATGTTCTGGAAGCAGGGGATTGACTCCAAAATTAAAAAGGTCCTGGCTGTTGGTTATATTGGATGCTCCGCTTGCCTGCTAATCATTCTCCGCCTCTTCATTATCAACAATATCCTCCCCACTGTTGCCCAAGGCTGCCTGAATAGTCTCTTGGGAGGTATCCAGGAACTCCTGAGAGACACTGGTCAGGTTCCCACTCTCCCTTGTCCTCCCCAACCCCAAATCTCATGCAGCTGCTCACAGAAGAAACATGTTTGCAGCGATGACCCAAACCGCAAACCGTTCGCTTGCCTCCTTTTTTTTCTGGTACATCTGCCAAATCAACTTTATTTCCATGCAGCACTGCTAGATGTCCCTGGTATATTCTTTCCACCATGCCCTACACGGTTCTGTCATAGATACCAGCGTTTCTTCTGCTCCTTCATAGCTCTACCCACAGATACTTCTCCTCACACACGAGTCAGATCTAGAATCTCCTGCACACTCCATGCTGGAGTTCCTTTACTATACCCTAGGCATACATGGTCAGATGTGCTGCTGAAATGTGCTGCTTGCTCACCACGCTGGCCAAACAGGAAATGAAATTCAAATTTTCCTGGGACTTCTCCTGTGTACCTGGAGATTAGCAGAGTTCAAAGTGCTGGCGATTGGAGCACTGTGGGACACCTGCTGTAGTCCAAAAATGTTGACTTTCACAGCACTGTGTCTGTACTCCTCTAAAGTCAACCAAGCAAGGCTATTACTCCTCTTGACAAACAGGCATACTGAAATAGACTTTAACAGCACTTAAAGTAGGCAGAACAGGCTTGATGATGAAGACTCATTGTTTATAAAATCAATTTAGTGTGCCTAATTTCGACCTAACCTCAAAGCATAGACCAGGCCTTAGACTTGTTTCCCATGGGTCCCTATCTACAAATTCTCTGAGTTTACTGAAGTCTGCCTTGTTAAAGTCTATTGTCCTTAATATGCTATATTTAAGTCTAGCCATTCAATTCGGTACATTTAGGACTCCCTGGTCCGGCACCTGTGGGACCTAAGTGGTCCCAAATTACAGAGTTTGCTGGACTAGGGAAGGTCAAGACTCCACTCCCAGCTGTTGGCCTGTTCCCCACCACAGGCCTGCTACCCCCAGCCCTGCTGGGGCTGCGCTTCCTGCCTGGGACTGTAGCTGCACTCTCCAGCACACTGACCCCAGCTGGGGCAGTGCTCTTGCCGCTGGCCCAGGCTGTACTCCGGGGCTCCAGTCTGGGCTGAGCTCCCAGGAGCCTGTCCCGTTGCCTCTGGCTCGGGTGAGGCTACACTCCCCTCTATGCTGGCCTTGGCTGGGGCTGTGACGCCAGCCCCCATTGGCCAGGGCCAGTCCCACTGCCACTGAAACCGCCCTCTTGGACATAAGCTGTGCTCTCCGCCATCAGCCCCAGCCAGGGCTGTGCTTCTCACCACACCAGACCCACACTCCCTACCACCAGCCCAGCCCCTAAACCTGGCCAGCTGGGACTCTCTGGCTTGGACCACAGATGTTGCTGGACCAGAGTCCCAGATTTTAAAGATTCCATCTGTACTTCTTTCTGATCTATGCACATTTAAGTAAATATGTAGCTTACCATATTTTTTTCAGTCTCTAATTTGTACACATTTTTGTTATCTTAGAAACTGGTGAGTGACATCTTTTAGGGTGTGTCTACACAGCAGCACTATTTTGGAATAACTGACATTATTCCGAAATCATATAGTGCGCATCTACACTACAAGCCTTTATTTCAAAATAATGTTGAGCTGAAGGACTTCTTACTCCAACTCATGAGAACCCTCATTTCATGAGGGGTAAGGGAAGTCAAAGGAAGAGTTTTCTTCCTTCGACTTCCTGCTGTGTAGGCAGCACCAAAAGCCGAATTAAGCTATTTTGACAAAAGCCACGCAATTGACGTAGCTGAAGTTGCATAGCTTAATTTGACTGTGGCCTGCTGTGTAGATTTACCTTTATTTACTACATGATAGTTTTGTACTTATGCTTTGTGTCAAGATGCATTTGGGTGGACACTGGAATGCAAGAAAAATGCACATCACCCCCATGTTAATATGGCTATTTGTTAAATAAAGCTACCTTAACTGCACTAGTACATAAGGGAAAATAAGTTAATCAAAACATGTTTTGTATTTAAAATTAACTGATTTATTTTTTTTTAAAAGGAAGTATTGGGAATGGACACATTGACTTTGGTCACCATGGGCCAGATTTCCAAAGCTTTTTCGGTGCCTAGAGATGCAAAGAGGTGCCTAGTGAAATTTTCAAATGCATTGAAGCAACTTAGATATTTAAACTCCACTGAAATCAATGGGAATAAGGGGCCTAATCTTCTTATATGCCTATCTGCCTTGGTAAGCGTTTAAATATATTTGAAATCTGGCCCCAGGTCCTTCAAGTTTTTAGAATTAATAGATCTGATTCTTTCCCACCACTTTTATATTCATAGATTCGAACAAGATAATATGGTTTTCTGATTTTTTAACTCCAAACTAATTGCTGATGCCACCTTGTGGCCAATGCCCCAGCTCAAGTACTCCGCAGGGAAGTGATACAGTGATCTCATTAAATGGATTGGTAAAGCATATAAAGTGGGTATTCTGTAAAAGAGCGGAAACAGGGTTCATGGCTCATATGGCAGAGAACTAACCCCCTGTTTAGCGCTCATTTAAGAGGGGTCCCAGCAATGGGTTGGCTGGGGACCAGAATGGGTAAAGGCAGAGGGTTGGCAGTAGCCTTTCCAGGTATATGGAAACAATTATGAAATTAGCTGCATTGTACACTTACTACTATATGCTTCCAGCCTTTAGAAATAAAATTGCAGCCTAATTAAAAGATATCCAGTGTCTCCTATCCTCCTCCTAGCATAGTTGGACTATAATATCATATAACTGTGGCATATTTATAAAACTTGAGTTGAAATTAGATGTTTTCCCCTGACTCTGTACAAATTTAAAAAGCATTACCTCTAACATTAAAATCTGAAGAGGAATCATTGTGTCAGCACATTTTTTATTTAAATGATTTTGGTAAGTTATTAGTAGGTTTATATTTTAACATAGATTGTGAATTTCAATTTTAATTTTAAACATGTATTTTTAAAAATAATTTTTTTAAAATAAGATTTATATAAAACATTTTATTTAATTTTTTAATCATTTATTTGTATCCACCAAGACTCAATTTTACTTTTTCAGATTCCTGTTATTCTGGTACTTTGGTGGAAATGACATATTACTAGTTACTTGAAATGTATTAAATTATTTAAATAAAGAAAAAGTATTTTCTCTTTTAACATTGACATATCTAAAATGCCATTAACTTAAATTTCTTGGTTTCTAAGTAGAGGAATTTGTGCAATGACCTTCAGTTCTTGGCCTCAGCTTCAAAAAGAAAAGCTATTTGGCAGAATGCCTTTAGGTCTCCTAGGACGTGCAAGTAAAACCCTTTTAATTTTACAATCAGCACTGGAAATTATGCACTAGTTTAAGTTGAAATGAACATCAGAGATACTGAGCCTCCAATCATAATGTAATTTGCATTTGTTCTGGCAATGTTCAATAGCATTTTTAAAAAATAGGAAAACTTTAAGAACTTGGAATAACAAGAGTTGCTTCAATTTTCTTCATCGATCCAGAGATTCAACTAGTAACTGCTAAATATTATGGCCTGAATTTTAGAGAAATAAGCAACCATAGCTCCAAATGGCCAACAACAGAAAGCTGCAGATGTTGAGTACCTCTGAAAACCAGCCCTTAAATTTCAGCCTAGATAGGACTGAGGATTTTTCTGTATCAGTCCTATCTAGATTGAAATATGGTTTTACAATCATGTCCTGCATTTATAAAAATCTGATGTTCTATGCTTTGGATTCTTAGCTATTAACACAAAACAGCTATTAGACAAATAAACAAAGAATTAAAATAAAAAGTGCTAGGCTTCCTTCACAATTTTATATTTGCGTAACTCCAGTCAAGTGTCATCTGTTGTAACCAAAAGACCCACCATAAAACGTATGTAATCTAGTGAAACCTGCTCTCAAAGTAGAAGGTAATAAATTTAAAGTAAACAAACAATGTAAATAAGGCTTTCAAAAATTTTGTTCTCTGTAAAGTTTTTAGAAAAATAGCTATTCTTTTAAATTCTTCTGGTGTTTCCTGGTATACATTATCTGTGAGGGAAAATATTAAGAACAAAAGAGAGACATAGCATGCTTATAGCTGTCCTTATTTAGAATAACAGTGTGTTTAATATCATCTTAAAATCACTATTCCTAGATAAAACTACACCAAAACTAATTAAAACTACATATCATTTGGGTAAAATACATTACAGAAATGATGTAATTATCCTCCGAACCAAGTACTCTAAATCCAGTAAATTCAGAATTAGTTAGGATGTTAAATTGCAGTTAATTGACTAGTCGAGTAGTCAATGGAGTTTCCATCGACTATTTGACTAGTCAATAGGCACTTCCGCATTCCTCCTTTGAAATGTACAAGAGCCCCTATTGGGGGCTCTTGTACATTTCAAAGGAGGAATGTGGAACTCAACCTACAGTGGGAAGTCCCTCTGACTCCAGGCTGCAGACGAGTGCCTGCTTTGAACTGTACAGGAGTCCCCAGTGGGGGCTCTTGTGCATTTCAAAGCCATGGAGCCCGGGGTCAGCGTGGCATTTCCCCAGAACCTGGTCCCCAGCTGATCCCGGCTTCTAGAGAAATGTCGCGCAGAACCCAGAGTCAGCTGAGGAGTCCCCAGCTAACCCCAGGCTCCGCTGAAATGCCGCAGGGAGCCTGGGATCAGCTGGGGAGCCCAAGAGGACCTCAGGCTCCATGGCACTGCCCCTTTGAAATACCTAGGCGTTATTTCAAAGGGGCAGCCTCCACACATCTGATCCCTAGCTCAGCTGTGCGACGCTGCCCCTTTAAGACACCCCAGCTGACCCCAGGTTTTGGGGAAATGCCGCTCGGAATCCGGGGTTAGCTGGGGAGTCCCCAACTGACCCCAGGCTCCACGGCGCTTCGGCGTTTTAAAGGGGCAGCGCCACAGCACAGCTAATCCCTGGCTCAGCTGTGTGGTGCTGCTGCTTTGAAGTATTCCTCCCACCTCCCTTTGCTGCCTCTATCTCATAGAGGCAGCAAGGGGGGGAGGAAGGGAAATCAACTAGTCAGTCGACTAGTCCTTAACTTTCTCAAATTACAGGTAAACTTAAATCCAAGTATGTTAAGATATGAAAAAGAATAGTTAGGGAATTTATACCACCTTAACTCTGCTTCATTTTTTAAAATAAACTTACATGAACATTAAAGCAAACACAAAGAATGTTACCAATTCTAATGGTACAATATATTAAACATTTTATTTTAGCTTTTATGACCAGATTTACCAGTATCCTCTGGCTGATCTATGCTACTCGGGAACTATGCAAAACAAACATAGTTTTACACCCAAGTCTTTCCCAGCCTCTTGTTGTTCAAAATCCCTCTCTCTGTAATCTGTTCCATTATTAAGATTATTGTGCATGTGTACACAGTGGGGGGATAGAGGTGTGCTAAATATTTTAATTAATGTTTCTAAAAAGTATAATTAAACTAACTGGTATATTTTCAGAAAACTCATTTATATTCAAAGTTAGTGCTCTAATTTTTGGGAGGAGATGCTATATTTTCTTACAATAAACAGGTTGAATCCCACTTTAAGTACAAAAATCAACTAACTCAATCTGAGGTACAGCTAGTGCTCTCATAATTCAGCACTTGCGAGTTAAATTTAATGCAATGACTTTTGCTGAATCTATTTTCAACATGTGAAATCAAATGATCTCTACTGCCACATCTAAGTACATAATGACCATTTACAGTGAACCCTGCAGTTTGTCTCTGCAGGTATCTAATTGTCCACAAAGGGCACATGATTTATACATATTTGTTAAAAAGGTATTTTTGGGTACCTTTGGCTTTAAAAAAAGTGTCAAATTCCTTCTGCACAATGGGGTAGATTAAATGGCCCATTAAGCTTTATTTAGCTGAGGCACTGCTATAAGTTAATTAATTAAAGGCAAGATTTTCAGTCTAGGTCATAAATTGAGCCCAGTTGCCCACTGAGACCATTTAAGTTAATGAAGAGAATACAATAGAATGAGACAAGCTCATGCAAGTCTACTAAAGGTCACTATTGCAGGAGCAGAGTATTTTGACATTTCTTTCGAACTGCCAGGTGTCACAAGTGGAAAACAGCATATGTGAATACCATTAAGTGAGCCATACAACTACTCTGGCATAAAATTGCAAATAAAAGCTGCTTTGTGCTTCTTTTTTTCTGACTATATCTCACAACAAGATGATGTAATATTGATAAGATACAAAAGTTTTACAAATTTAAATGCAATAAAGCTATCTCTTAGGAAAAAACCTTAAGGGCAAGTACAAAAAACAACGTGCCGGTTAAAATGAGAGAGTTCCTAGAAAGAAATACAAAGGTAGCAACGTGGAAATACTAAATAACTTCACTCTATGTGTAAAAGAAGACTTAACATTACACCACAATGTCAGTTTTCCAATACACCATTTGCCTATGTGAGAAGATTAGCAGTGTTTTGAAAGTGAAACAGTAATAATGTATCCTCACTATGAAGCAATTTTACTGAAATTAACAATTTCCCTGCACAAACCAGCCAAAAGGCTAATCACAAAGGCCCTAATTCTGATAACAGAAAACAGGAGCTTATATTGTATAGCCACACAGACTACTTTTGAAAGTACTCACATGCTTAAAAATTAAGTATCTGCATAAATAATTCAACATACAATAATTCCAACAAAGAAATTTCAAAATCCCTCCTAGATCAATAGTTAATGGTGTGTGCAACAGGGATGTAAGCGACTTGACTAGTTGATTCCCCCCCCTTGCTGCCTCTATCAGAGAGAGGAAGTGGGGGGGGGGGGGGAGCTGGTGCTAGGGGGAACCCGCTTAAAAGCCAGTTTCCCATAGCACTGTCTCTGTGGGGGACAGGGAAAGCAGAGGCGCAGCAGGGGGGACCGAGTGCAAGCCGGGAATCAGCTGATTCCCAGCTTTCGCCCAGTCCGAGACGGCCGCAGAAGCTAACCCCACTGCAGCTCTGCCTGGCTTTTAATACATTTAAAAAGCAGAGGCACAGTGGAGTTAGCTCCGAGGGCAGGGAGCTAATCCTGCTGCGGCTCTGCAGTTTCTCCCCTTATCAACTACTCGATTAGCTGATTAAATGCAATTTAACATCCCTAATGTACGATGACTCAGTTATCTTGCCAGGTCTTCAAAATATCCAATAAGGAAATTATCAAGATTCATATCATCATTTTAATCAAACAAATTCACCACTGGAGCCAACCACATCAGTCACCAAATCAGATGCCCATTTAACTGCACACCCAGTAATGTGATCTATGCCATCAACTGCCAGCAATGCCCCACTGCAATATACATTGGCCAAACTGGACAGTCCCTACGGGAAAGAATTAATGGACACAAATCAGATATCTGTAAAGGGAACATACAGGAACCTGTTGATGAACACTAACTTACTGGACACACATTAAGGGATCTCCAAGTTGCTGTTTTGTTGCAGACCAACTCCACAAGCCAAATACACAGACAAGGATTGGAACTATAATTCATTCATTAGTTTAATTCTCATGCTCAGGGCTCGCCAAGTGGCAGCGAGCCCCGCTCGCCAGCTGCACGGAACCGCACTCTGCGCATGCACAGACGGCACTGCGCATGCGCTGACTGCACTGCACGGCCGCGCTGGGCTAAAATCTACTCGCCCCGGGGGAGTAGATTACATTAATTGTCGAGCCCTGATCATGCTAACGATTTAAATCAAGATACTGGATGGCTGGGACATTAACAACCAACCAGACAATGAAGGTACCAATGGTTCTTTATGTCTGTGTAGAATCTGGTTTTAGTTCTCTTCCTCTCTAATTGCCAACTAATGTTTCTTATCTGCCTCTTTTAACTATCTAGTTTTTAGGTGCTAACAGACTATCTGTTGTTTTCCAGTTTTTCCAGTTACATACATACTCTGCTTTCTCTTTGATACTTATCTATCCTCTGCCTCTTTCTGTTTGCCGCTCCCCCTCCATTCCCCGCCCCTTCTTCCCTCATTTATTTTCGCTATGGACATCCAACACTCCTCCGGTCATCTAAAGAAGTGGGCTGTGCCCACGAAAGCACATGATACCATCTACGTATTTTGTAAATTTTGAAAGTGCTACCAGACTGTTGTTTTTTTAAGTTTTTCCTGTTAAAGGCTAACTCGGCTACCCCTCTGAAGATTAAATACAACTGTTAGTGTTTATAAAACTGACAGCTTTAAAACACAACAAAGGTTTTTATGAAAATGTCTGAGAAAAAACATCAATGACAGTTTTCACTGTATGGCTTGTCTGAAATATGGCAGAAACATTATGAAATATGGCAGAATTGTGCTAGTATATGAGAAACCTAAAGTGCAACAGGCTAAATGTTCACACTGATTAATCTACTGTCAATGTTGATGAATATGTAAAAATAAACTAACATTATGAATGGAGAAAAGTAATATAGGGCCTGATCCTATGTCTATTGACAACAAAGCAAGCTTTATCATTAACTTCAATGGGCCCACCATCAGAACCTCTGATTTTAACTTCTGTCAGGTTTTAATAATGAAAGATATTATAAAGAGATACGAAGATAGTCTTTTGCAGCTAGTTCTTTGGCTAACAATATTCCTGTAAAATATATTTAACATTCTAATAAATAACCTCAGAAAACAAAAAAATTGATGTTTCTGATATTTAATGCTGTAAAGGACAAACTCATCTTTTCAGAAACAATTCCAAAATAATTACAGTGTGGAACAGCTGTGTTGCTTTAAGTGATTTAACACAAGTTTCCATATTTTTAAGATGTTGAACCATCTTACATAACCCATGAAATATATATTTATTCATAACACCTAACTCATTATTACCCTCTAATAATTGTAAA
Source organism: Pelochelys cantorii (assembly GCA_032595735.1). Taxonomy (NCBI): domain Eukaryota; kingdom Metazoa; phylum Chordata; order Testudines; family Trionychidae; genus Pelochelys; species Pelochelys cantorii. The sequence continues at coordinate 242,534,857 of CM064327.1, forward strand.
CTTCTAACTATGGCTCCTCAGAGAAAACAGATGCCTTACTCATATAATTAAGCCTATGTAAGACTTCTTTATTCATTAAGCACTTTTTCCACACAGTCTACCAATAAACCTCAAGCCAGAGCAGTGATGCATTTAAATCTAGTAATTACTATCCAAGACAATGGACTAGCTGCAACAATAAAACAAGCGTACTAATTCAGATGCTGCTCGATCTTCAGATCTCACATCCTGTCCTAATGCAATCAGTCTACAAAGAGCTAATTACCCTAATCGAGCAATCAAGGTTTCACTGACATCTTACTTCCTCTAACAGCTATAAACACCAGAGAGCTAAGATAGAACCTAATTAGTTTGGTATATCATGTTTACAATGCAGTTTGAATTGATTGCTTACTACATACCAAAAATACTTAAGAGGTTTTCATTTTACTACCAGTGTACATCTTAACCAAAACTATTTATTCCAAAATAAATATTAAATTATTGCTGATGTGCCATTTACATCAAATAATTTGATAAAAACACATCAGGATCTTTATTTTGAATACAGGAAGCAACGTACCATCACAGCGATCTGCATTTTTCAATCTTTTTGAAGGGACACTACAAAGATTAACAAGTCTAAGTTTTCACCTACATTTAGAATTTCAATCCATACACCCCTTCCAACACACACAGCTGCTCATGAATACTCTATCAGCTTCAAACACCTAGGACTGAAATACAGATGAAATACTAACTTCACTGGGCAACATATTAACACTAAATGAGAGGTGTGAACTTATGTATGCAGTGGCCTGGCCCATTACAGAATGACCGGGAAGCACACACAACAGGCACCATATCAAGTTACAAAAGAAGTTTTCTCCCTCAAGTTTTCTCCAGTATCATGACTGAGCACATTTAAAAGTCAACAGATGAGCAGAAGAACATCATTACAGGCATGCAAGAGACTACAAACTAAAACAGATCCAAACTTGTTTTAGGCCTATTATTGGTACTTACCTGACTTTTGGCACCATCATTCGGTGTTGCACCATTAGTGTGTGGCAGATCGATGCCATCAGCGTGAAGACTTCTTCACTAGCTGAATCTCTCCAGACCATATTCAGTAGAGTATTTGTCTGCTGTTTTGTATCCAGTTTCTTTAGACATTCCTCAGTTACATAATATACTGATATTCGCCCGTCACCCTACAAATGTACCAAAACACAATCTCTTCTGAAGACGTACTTTTTTTAACACTGGGGTGGAATGCAATTTTCAGATACCAAAAATATTCATAGAACATTTAGTTAAAGATCTGTATGCATTCACATTATACAAATCTAAAAATCTGTAACAGTCATGACAGTGCACTCTATGCAGAAAGCTGGCACACAGTATCTAAACCTAAACCAACATGAATATATTTTAAAAATAACAAGCTTACCATTTTATTTTCAACGTGTTTAAATGCACTTGATTCATTTAAAGACAATGACAAACAGAACAACATTTGACATGTGCATAATCTATAGCCTTTTTATTCTGGAAAAAGATATTTAAATAGAGAATTTAACAACACTAACAAAACGGCTACTAAATATTTTCTTTAAAAGCATTTCATATGAGTTTTGATTATGTACACTCACTACGCATTCTACAACAGCTGATAAGAGCAAAGGTAAATATACTAAGAGACAGTATATAAATGATCCAAAGCAACCTTAGCTCCATAGCAAAATATTTACTACGCTGATTTTATAGATCAGCCTCATTTCTTTAGGGTTATTTCAAAGCTACTATTTAAAATCTTTATTTTTGTAAAGTTTTTGCATAGTTTTGTACATTCAGAAAAACAGGAGGATTCTTGGGACGTAATTATTTTAATCTTTCAACCAATAAAAGTTTATTTACAGTTTTTTAGAAGAAGATTCTGGGATGATGCTAAAACACTGTATGTAAAAAAAATGCGTCAGTATACACATGCAAAACACAAAAATCTGCTGAGAGGTTGTTTTCAAGTGTGGTTTGTATTCATAGTCAGCATGACATATAATATAAATTGACAATTAGATTAGTATCCAAATTTGGAGTCATGGAAACCAAGGTACCAACTTAAGTACTCTGTCAAATTACTGGAACTCTACATTGAAGAAAGTATTCCCATCACCACAGGAAATGGCAAACAGAAATACTACGAGAGAGAACAACTACTAAATTCCTACTTGCTTCTCATATCCCCAGTATACCAAACCCACACCCTGTGAAATTTCACATATTGTATAAGAACAGATCTCACATTGTGTGTTCTGTGTGCTAATTGTCTTTCAAGAGAAAGCAGAAAGGATAACATCAAAGGAGTTTGAGTCTGAGACCGTTGGGGGCCATACCACTCCAAGTTTTACTAATAAATAACTCTTGGATTGAGCATCAGATAATGAATATTAATATAAACATTGAAGATTCATTTCTTGATAGGTTCTCTTAACATTATAGAGGAAGATACTGTTTACACTGCAATCTAAATTTACTTATTTATTAACTATACAGACTAGCAAAAGATGTGAAAGATGTTTTCCAATGTGAAATAAAAAAAGGAATTTACAAACTAATATATACAGATAACAAAATGAGTCAATTTGACATTAACAAGAGATGGGGATTAGTGAACTGAAAAAGCAAGGAAACTGGAAAGCACAATGCATACGGTGCATATTATTTTGCATGCTGCACATACAGGAACTCCAGAATGTGATGAGTCACATTGTGTTAACTATTATTTTTATTTATAATAGCTGAGGGACTAAAAACTAGAGCACAAGTGAACGTTAGCAGCAGAACACTAGCCACAAGAAATGAATTCTGAGGAGGAAAATAAAGGAGACCTGTGGCTGCCCACGAGAAAAAAGTCTATGTCAGGAAAAGCAAAGTGGCATTAAAGAGACAGGGAGAAGGCTATTAAAAGGAGAAAAATAGAGCTAGCACACTATGCAAGGGAAGAAGAAAGGAAGCTACAAGAGCACAAATATACACAAGAGCAAAGTTCAGAAAGCCTCTGAAGGCAGGACAAGGACTCTGATCCAACAGAGGAGCAAGGGAGCCTTTGCAGAAACTCAAGACAAACAAGTGACAGTCATATCACCTGCAAAGAAAGATGTTTTTTTCCTACTGTGTTTTGGACAGACTAGGGAGTAAATCATGAGAATGAAAGAGGCCAAAGCAGTCAAGGCAAAAGATGATTATAGTGGAGATAAGAATTTTGGTATCAGGGCTGAGACTGTGGAGATATTGAACAAGAAGAACAACCCTGATCTGGTGACAGCCTGGCACAGGTAAGATGAAGAGGGAGTGGGAGGAAAAGAATTACAACAAAACTGTGAATGAGTAAAATAAATGAGTTGTGAACCACAAAGATAAATGAAAATAAACTGAATGGTATTATAAGCAGTGCAGTGAACAGGTATGTGAATTTACCCTCTCATCCATGCTAGAGATCTAAAATCCCATTTAACTGATTAATTGGTTAAACATACTGTTTAACTGGTTAACCGATTAAAGGTGGGGGGGAGCAGGCAGGGAGATCAGCCACTTCCAGGCCGGATCAGCTCTACCCCCACTGACTGGAGGCAGGGACTGCCCTGGCCAGGCTGGAGCAGCCCCTGCCTGCAGGGGACCCGGGCCCGCCACAGACAAAGACTGTTCTGGCCAGTACACTGAAGCAGTCCCTGACTGTGGCAGCCTCCCTGTAGGCTGGGAGCAGCCTATTGTGCACAGCAGGCAGGGAGCTGCTCTAGCCCTGACCAGTTACCCTGAACTACTAAGCCTTACCTGTTAAGAGTGAGGCTTCTGGTTAACCAGTTAAACATTCACATGCCTAATTCCTGCTGCTCAGGGATGCAGGCCTGCAGAGGCACACAGGGGATCTACAAATCCTGAACCAGCATCTGCACTATGAAACTACACTAGTTCTCAGAGAGCCATCCACAGCCACAACACAAAGGCAGGATTTGTCCCTAATTGTAGACAGTCTCCACTTGTCTCAGTGTGATGTTAATATTCTGCATGTATTCTTTTTATACAAAAAAAATTAAAAGTTATAATGCTGTAATTGTTTATTTTAAATTCTCATAACAACAAAGATGGCCGTAATTATTGTGAAGTTGTGCTGCCAGAAATTCCTCTGTAAAGGAATAATTGTGGCTGAGTATATACTTTCTCCAAGGGAAGAATATGATATTTTGAAGTGTGAAGATTTGATGGCTGTGTTCCTTGACAACTCAGTGCAATCAGATATTAGCCCTACAAGATCCCCTTTAACGCACAAAATTAAACTCGGAAAGTCAATTTGCTTCTTCTCCTATCTAAGTAAATCATTCTTAATCTTATACAGGTTGAACCTCTAAAAACCAGGACACTCTGTCTGGCAACATCGGTCACCTTTTTTCATAGTGATCAAAGTCTATGCCTTCATCAGAGCTCCATTCTTTTCCACTGTAAATCAGATTGCATTATGCAGCCAACTGCATAATGTGCTAGCGGACAACTACCTTGCCTAGCCATATAAAGTGCCCTGTACGCGAACTACTGAACACCTAGGAATGAAAAGTTACACGTAGGGCTTGCCTATACAGCACAGCAATACACACTACAGGAGTATGATTTCTAAAGCACACTAACATGCTTTAATGTAATATTATTTGAAATAGTTCCATGGTGAAGAACACCACAGAACCTCTATTCCATATCACCAGGGCATACATGGAACAACTAAGGACCCTAGGCATCCAGTTTTCATTGAAATCAATATGAGTTTGGCATCTAGATGCTTCTGAAAATCCTAATTGGTGCCTACTTGTATCTCTGGCACCTAAAGACCTTTAAAAATCTGGTCCCAACTGACCACAAAGATCTTAAAAAGAATTTTGAAATTAAAAAAAAATCATCTTCAATGCTTTTGTGCACTTCACATTAAACAAGAAATAATTTTTTGAAAACAATACAGTAAAACTTGCATTAGTTCATTCTAATGACCACTGCTAAATGTTTCAGTGTATCAGCAATGAATGAAATGTGGGTATACAATCAAAGTACGCGCCTCAATTTTACTTATGGTGTTGCTATAAGACTGTATTCAGAGGAACTCTTTAACGCTTACAGGTATGGTCATCATCTTACTGATTTCTTCATCCTCATCTTCAGAATCACTGGTTGCATCTTGACAGTTTGCACCAGTAGCAGACACAGGTAACTGAGAAAGAAATGTTTGGAGTACCCTTAAATACACAAGCAGGCCTTCCTCTGAAAGGGATCCTACAGCAAATAAATAGAAACAAAAGAAAGTTAGCAAATTACACTGGATTATGGCTGAATATAACAGTGTTCAACTTATCAATAAACATGCAAAAAATCTTACAAATAAGGTATGCCCTGTATTGCAAAGATATATATGAACCTTGGAGTGGGCTGAAAGGAGCATACATCCAATGATCTTCATATTTTAAAATCTCCATCAATTTTTATTTCTTTTTCAGACCATGAAATATATTATGGTGATATGTAACATTCCAATTCAACAAATTTCATTATGAAGTACACACAAATTAATTTTAACTGAATAAATTATATATATTTTCATACCCAAATATGTTTCACCAACTGTTAAAACAAAGTAAAACAGCCATGGAGCTCTATCACTTTTTCTTGAACGCCTGCTTTCTGTTAATAGTGCATTCAGGAAGAGTTCGTAAGGGAAAAGTATTTGCACATCTGCAAGTGCTGGAATGATGAAATGGAATATCTGATCTGTAAAAGGTGCTGCCAGAAATTCCTCCGTGAAGGCAGCAAAAATCTGTTGCCTAAAAGGGAGGGAAAATGTTTCGTTACAGAAAGGTACACATAAATTTTTACCAGAACAGCCGTGGAATGTTCAACATCCATCATCAACTTACAAATCAGAACATATTATTTTATCCATCTAGGAAACTATGCATAGCTACATTTCTTAATCCTATGTCACTATATTAAGCTTCTCAGATTGCTCAAAATTAATCAGCTTTCCTCAATATTACTGTATTTATATTTTTCTTTAAAGCCTAGTGAAACTAGGCTAAATAAAACTATCCTGAAAGCATTTCAAGATTATGAACTATATTTAACTGAAAAATAGTGCTGTAAAGAATTTTAGAAAACCTACTTCCGTACATTATTGTACTATCACATAAACTTGTATTTTCTGTAACACTGTTCACTCAATAGCACATACAAAATCTTAACTAAAAACTGCATTACCCTATGTGTCTAAGATAACAAGAAGTTGATATATAAATATTGAAAGATCTCTTTTGTTTACCTTGCACCTTCTGGACAGGAGCTATATGTAAAGTGCAATGGTTTCAGAACATTCTCTAGCAATATTTTTGCAATAGGAACTCGAGAGACATCAGAATATTCAATACTCGATGGAAGCTTGTTATTAATTAACAAATAAAGCGACCGGTAGTATCCTGAAACAAATAAAAATATATACAACCATTTATTTCTTGAGTTGTAAAAAAAACTGTGCAATTTATAATTAGGATCTATTTACAATTCATAGCATAAAGTCTGATCTATACAATTAAGAGAAACTAGGGAGAACGAAGCAAAAAGCTATCCTCACAGAAGAAATTGGACAGATCATCAAGTTTTTTTTCTTCAAATGCAGTTTATTTTGTAAAATGAAGAGACAGATAAATGTGCACAGAATTAGTGTGACTTTCAATAATAACCTGCTTCTGCTGAATTGGCTCATTAAAGTAGCTGTCACCTAAACACTACTGTCTTATACTAAATCTCCTATTTCTCTGAACATATCTGCCTGTTCCACTTCTGACAGTTGGTTTTTTTGGCCTTTTGGACATCGTCAATGACTCCCACAAGATCCACAAACTTCCAGAGTATCATATGACATCCTGCACACATACCTCCTGTCAGAGGAAAATCACAATTCTACAAACACTTGTGACCTCCGCCAGTCTGGATTGAAATTTGTTCCTAAATTGTGGATCTCTTGCATTACAATTGACTACATCACAAAGATGTTGGTGGGAGGTAACCTGAACAGCATTCATGTCAATAAGATGCAAAAACTATTTCGTGATTCCATACCACCGTTAATTCACCTTCTTGCTCAATGAATTTAAAATGTAGAGCAAGTGAAAACTAACATAGATTCACATATTTTCTAACGATATTACAGTTCTTATATGCTTTTATTATCAGTAGTAAAATTCAGATTACCTGCTTTAGTCAGTGAAAATCGGTCCATGACAACAAGAGACATCACAAAAGCATCTCTGGAAGGTTATAAAGCCTTAAAAGTTTGAACTAACTTTTCTACCCTTCACACTGCCTCTTAAAACCAAACCAAATCTGCATGCAGATGTGGTCACTTCATCTCAAAAAAAGGTATCTTGGCATTGGAAAAAGTTCAGAAAAGAGCAACAAAACTGATTTGGAGTATGGAATGACTGCCATATGAGGAGAGATTAAAAAGACTGACTTTTCAGCTTTGAAAAGAGACAACTAAGGGAGATATGATAGAGGTCTATAAAATCATTACTGGTATGGAAAAAGCAAATAAGGAAGAGTTATTGACTCCTTCCCATAACATAGAAACAGGGGTCACTAAAAGAAATTAATAGGTAACAGTTTTAAAACAAACAAAAGGAAGCACTTCTTCACAAAATGTACAGTCAACCTGTGGAACTCCTTGCCAGAAGATGTTGTGAAGTCCAAGGCTATAACAGGGTTCAAAAAAGAGCTCTAGATAAATTCACTGAGGATAGGTCCATCAATGGCTATTAGCCAGGAGGGGTCAGAGTAGTGTCCCTAGCCTGTTTTTCAGAAACTGGGAATGGGTGACGGGCTGGATCACCTGTTCTATTCATTCCCTCTGGGGCATCTGGCATTGGCCACTGTGGGAAGACAGGATATGGGGGTAAATGGACCTTTGGTCTGACCCAGTATGGCTGTTATGTTGTCGAGAGAAGAGTTTAAATTTGCTCTGCTAGCAAAGCATCATATAATAGCTGAAAATGAAGTGTAGAAAATATAGTTATTTTATGAAGAATCTTTTGTGGCATCTATTTCTTGAAAAGAACATTCATTATTGCTGAACCTAGAAATATATATCTAAGCCTACTTATTGGAGACTAAAAACCATTTGTTCAACTTTAAGTAAGAGGGTATGGATAAAATAGTGTGCGTTTTAATAGTATTTCTCAAGTGTACACTTGTAAATATAGATAATCACTAAACTTGCACTGGAGCAGACATGTCAGTTAAATTGAGATTACTATTTTTAAACTACCTTAAGAGTAATAAGTGGCCTCTAGTAGGGATATGAACAACCAGTTGACTATCTGATAAGCAAATGCTTATCAAATAGTCGACACACTAACCGACTAGTCACTCCCCCCGCCCTCTTGCTCCCTCTATCAGAAAGAGGCAGCAAGGGGGGGGCGGAAGGGGTGGTTCAAAGCAGCAACGCCATGTGGAGTCCGGGGCCAGCCGGGGACTCCCCTGCTGACTCCTGGCTCCATGCGGCACTGCCACTTTGAAACGCCACATACAGCCTGACGCCGGGCTCCCAGCAGCGTTTCAAAGCAGCAGCGCCACATGGAGTTCAAGGTCAGCTGTGAACTCAGAGTCCTCAGCTGACCCTGTGCACCCTGCAGAGCTGCCGCTTTAAAACACCACAGGGAGCATGGGGCCAGCAGGGGACTACTTGAGTTCCCTGCTGGCCCTGTGCTCCCTGCAGCACTTTCACCTTTGAAGTGTAGCAACAGCCCTATACTTCAAAGGCAGAGGCGCCCTTACCGACTAATCGAATAGTCAATGCAAATTGCATTGACTATTCAAATAGCCAATTAATCTAAATTTAACATCCCTAACCTCTAGGTTATTGAAATTTCATACATACTTACAAATTATTAATATTGAGGGTAATGGGGTATTTCAGCAGTCCAAATTATCTGAGTTTGAAAGTTCCATAAATCAGTTTCTTGTTCTTATAAGTTACAATGATTTATATTGCCGGACATTCTTTTCCTTACTGTAAGGCTATATCTACATTAGGGAAAAAGTACATTTTTATATAGGCTAGCTAATGCATATTAACACATATTTAGACTCTAGTACTGTCAAGGCAGCTGTAACTCCAACATCTGTGTCTTGATCGAGGTAAAACCTAGGGCCCTTCTAATTTTTACCCTTACTAAATTATGTTTTATAATAATTACTTTATCTTACAGTTTCTGTTGCTCTTAGAAATGTGTTCTCTTAATATATTCCATCATCCACGCTGTTACTATGAAGCCCCATAACTCATGGATTCCATATTGGCAAAGGAATGGAGGGACAGTTGTAGTCCCTTGTCCTTTTTCTCTCAGGTGGGCAGAAAAGGACAGTCAGGGCACAAGCATGGCCCCAAGGAAGACTGTGGGCTGAAGGAATCCAAACGCATGTGCACATAGCACATGCACACCAACAGAAGAACATATATGAACAAGTACTTGAAGAACTACAACTTGCCTTGTAAATACTAATGAGGAGTACTGTGACACCTTAAAGACTAACAAATTTAATTTGGGCATAAACCTTCATGGACTGGAACCTCCTTGTTTTTACTGAAACAGATTAACATGGTTACCCTCTGAAATTTGTCTATATTAGGATTTTAACACACTAGCTAACATACGTTAAAATAAATCTTTTTCCTAGTGAAGACAATTCCTAAAAATTTTTACCCACCCTTGCTTCAGGGGAAACACAGCAAAAAATTGTGATAGATTAATGGAGGCTCGGTTCATCAATGGCTATTAGCCAGGATGGGTAGGAATGGCGTCACTAGCCTCTGTTTGTCTGGAAATGGGTGACAGTGTCTTGCAGCCCAACCACTAGCAGCTTACCCAGACGAGCCCATAGCCCAAGTCTGAAAACCCCTGGGCTAGATGGCTTGTGTACAAATACAGTTTAAAAAGATATAAACAAAAATCACAGAAGTGTTTTGTACAACAACTCAGGTATCATGTATGATTAAAAGGATAGCACAGCTGCAGTTATCTTGCTATTTTTGCTTTTTATACTATGATTAGAGAGACAGCTTAAAAATCTAAGTTCATAAAATTCAGCTCTCTCATGCATCGATTTTGCAAAATGGATGTTATGTAGGCTTGACAAGCTAACTTCACATATGTAGGAGACAGCTCCAAAATACTTTAAATAAGAGCTAAACAAATATACAAATTATGGTGTTCCTAATGGCATACTGTGAAAATTTGTAAAAAACTTTCAGGCAAGCCAATTAACATACCGCAATCTCACTCACACTATACAATGCTCTGTTAAAAAATAAGTTCTGACTGTAGCAGTGCTATCTAAATCAACAGTTCCAGGGTAAGAGAAGGATTTAGTCCACTGTATATGTTTTAAAACTTGATAATATGGATCTATTCCAAGAAGTGACTGTAGAAATGACATCCCAGAGTTCTGTGCTTTTTATCAAGCAATGGCTGTCGGGTTGAATATGATCAGTTAAGAAAAACATTTTTCCTTTCCCTGAGATACAAGTCTGGCAAACTCATCCCAGAAACAGAAAGCCAAACTGGGTTTTTTCCTTCTTTCACATCCCACAAAAGTAATAAAAGTTCTACAAGTTAAATTAAACCCTCAGTGACACCTATGCAATCTAGTTTGCTTTCAACAGGTTTGCACAGGTGCAACTGATTGGAACTCAGTAAATAGCTCTATTGATCACGGAACAAAGGAAACAATTTAGCTCACTATCTCTTTGCTGTGGTGGTGCTAACAGGATTAAAAATTAACAAACACTTTAATAATGACCATTTAGTAGATAAAGGGAGATCATCTGTTGGGAAAGAAAGTAACATTTTTACAGTCATTTTTCAGAGCAACACTGCAATTTGGAATTGGAAGAGGACAAATGTTATTTGCTCGTAAGTAAAACAGCAGTTGGAGGAATGAAGCATATTCACTATCTAATATTAGCACATTACCAACTAAATAGTAAAACTAACTAGGACTAACAACAAAGTAAAACATACTGTTTAGAAACATGATTTCCAAAGAAATCAAAGTATTGAGTTTTAACTTTCTGTTCACAAATATGTTTACTAAAACTATAGGTCAGTGCCTGCTCTTCTTAATGTTAATCAAAACATCTACTGTCAAAGTATAAAGTGACTAAGCAACATGGCCTTTGGCAGTTACACATTTGTTCAAAGTTCGTGGTTTTTCTACAACTTCTAATATTCCTGCTACTGACCTTTTTGAACCATGTAGTGCAAAATTTGTTCAATTAGTGATGCCACATAGTTGGCATCTTGTAAAACAGGTAAATACGTATTCTCAGATGAAAATACCTCAAGCATTCGCATAGGAAGTGCAACATTCAGACTGTCATCGTTGCAGTTTTGCAATAACCTGTAGATAAAATAAATTTCACAATTATTTAATGTGAGAGGATTTTCCCAGTTAAGGTTTACACACACTTTTTAAAAATTGAGCTACAAAGATTTTCACATCCTCTTTAGCAATCACCTTCTTTATAACAGATTCTCCAACAACCCTGGAACATAGGAATTGACAAACCAGATGAAACTCATGGTCCAGCTAGTCCAGTGGCCTCCAACCTTTTTACTCCCAAGATCATTTTTTAAATGTCAGAACAAGCTAATTCTTCCCCCAAAGACCGCACCCCTTCCTGGAAGCCCTGCCCTCTCTGTTCTCTTCCTCTCCATCACTTGCTATCTCCAGCCCTTATGGACGGCACTGGTCTGGAGAATGGATCCGGGGGCGGGGACTGTCAGCACCCTGTCCCAAGAGTGGACGACCGGGTTGTGGACTCGCGATAGCCACATCTGTAGCGGGCGTACGTAAGTGCAGGCAGTAAGTGCAGGCAGCCATGAGGCCCAGTAAAGGCATGCAAGTCCAGGCGGTGGTCACCGGAGCACCCTGACCGCCGTGTGTATCGTGGGAAACCAGGAGCTGGGCAGAGAGGTTCTCTGTGCCAGGGAATCTAAGGTGGTGCCCACAAACTCTATTATCTCGGTAGCAGTCAGGGTCGATTTGTCCAGATTCAACAGAAGGCTTAAGTCTTTGAAGAGTCTGCGGGCTGTGGTGATGTGGGCTCTCCCCTGAGTCTCTGACTCCCCCCTCAGGAGCCAATCGTCTAGATAGGGGAACACCTGGACACCCCTTTTTCTGAGCTCAGCAGCCACCACTGCCATGCACTCGGTGAAGATGCGAGGGGCCATAGAAATACCAAAGGGGAGGGCTGTGAATTGATAATGGTCAGGGCCCACAGTAAACTGTAGGAACCTTCAATGGTGGGAGGTAATTGAAATGTGAAAGTAAGCGTCTTTTAAGTCGAGGGCAGCGTACCAGTCTCCAGGGGCTAAGGAAGGGCTAATGGACACCAGAGTCACCATTTTGAAGTTTGTCTTGACGATGAAGGAATTTAGAGCTCTGAGATCCAGAATGGGACGAAGGCCCCCTTTCGCCTTTGGAACCAAAAAGTAACGGGAATAGAATCCCCTGTTCCGAAACTCAGGGGCAACACGTTCCACTGCCCCTACCGTAAGGAGATGATTTACTTCCTCCTGTAGCAGAGGCTCATGAGGGGTCCCTGAAAAGGGACGGGGAAGGGGGTTGGAGAAGGATGGGGCAAGTGGAAAGGGATTACATAACCCCTTTCCACTATCTCCAGCATCCATCGGTCTGACGTAACAGACCGCCAGGCCTGGAGGAAATAGGATAAACGGTCCCGGAAAACTAGAGAGTAGACTGGAAAGATGCTCTCGAGGGTCCCGTCAAAACCCCCTGACGGGGGCCCAAGGGCTTGCTACGCGGCCCCTGGTTATTCTTGGGGGCTGAGCACGGTCTGCGCCTGTGTTCCTGCCATTGCCACTCCTGCTCCTACGGTGGGCGAAGTTGGGGCGTGGGCCCTGGGGAGGCACTCTAGGAACATTCCTATTTGAGTAGGTACACCTCGGGGTAGCAGGAGTGTGCAGGCCCAAGGACTTTAACGTCGCCCTGGTATCCCTGAGGCCATGAAGCCTCTTGTCGGTCTGCTCCGAAAAGAGCGAGGGGCCCTCGAACGGGAGGTCCTGAATGGTGTTTTGGAGCTCCAGCGGCACTCCAGAACCCTGGAGCCATGAGCTACGGTGCAGAACCACCCCGGTGGCCATCACTCGAGCTGCGGCATTCACCATATCGAGAGCCGCTTGGAGAGCAGCTCTGGAGATCGCTCTCCCCTCTTCGTGAAAAGCCTTGTACTCCAAGCGGGAGTCCCTAGAGAGCAAGTCCGTAAACTTGTCCATGGACGCCCAGGTGTTGTATGTGTAACGGGACAAGAGGACTTTCTGGTTGGCAATGCAATATTGGATGCCTCCCCAGACGCGCAGACCTTCTGTCCCAGCAGGTCAGACTTTTTGGCCTCCCTGTTCTTAGGAGTGGCAGCAGGCTGCCCTTGTCTCTCCCTTGGATTAACGGCTTGCACCACCAACGAGCCTGGGGGAGGGTGAGAGAAGAGGTGTTTGTTACCCTCTTGGGGGACAAAGTCCCTCCTTTCCACACGCTTATCCATTGGAGGAATGGAGGCGGGTGTTTGCCATAAGGCTTTGGAGATTTTGGCCACTGTTTTGTTGACCGGTAGAGCCACTCTAGAGGGCGTGTCAGCATGCAGAATATCAACAGTAGGATCTGAGTTGTCAGAAACCTTCTCCACTTGATCCCCCAAACTTTGGGCCAGGCGGCGGAGAAGGTCCTGATGGGCTCTGGCATCCATGGAGGGCATGGGTGGGGTGGAGTCAGCTAACGCCTCATCCGGGGAGGACGACGATGACCCCTTTTGGACCTCACCTACAGGGGCATCCTCACGACCTGGATCATCCAAGGTGTCCATGGACGAAGAGGAGGGAGGTTGGCTCACCAGAGCCACGCTCCCCCCTGGACCTGGGAACAACTGGCCCGGAGGTAGAGAACGTTCCGAGGTGGGGAACCTGACCAGAGATGTCGCCGACGGAGGAACTCATGGCCCCGAAGAGACAGAAGCTGGTCTGGGAAGGTCCGTGCCCTGGCGATAAGACCAGGGAGTCCAGAAGGGCCATTGCCCCGGAGGCTGAGGGGGCCATGTTTGCACCAGTGGCACCAGAACTGGCTGAGCCCACTGTTGCTGGTACAGGAGCGGAGGACTACGGTGCCAGGAACAGTGCCAGGAGCGGGAGCGACACCGCGAGCGAGACCTGGAGGCCCTCGAGGACCGGACGGATTCCGCCTCGGAGTCTGATGAATACTCCGAGGCAGACCAGGGCGGTGCCGACGCAGGTGTCGAAGGAGTTGCGGTACACCAAGACATGGACTCTGGCTTGCCACGGTGCCGAGGCGGTGGAGGAAGCACGGCTGTGCGTGGGTCCTGCACAGTGCCAATGGGCCCCAGGGTGGTGACGGCGCTGGGCGATGTTGCCGCACCGAGTCCACTGCCATGTCTTCGGACGGTACCGGGGGTGTCAGTGCCCTGATGGCCAGTGCCACATGCGGTGCCGTCGGGGCCAGGCTATGTCTGCCCTCATGTACCATGTCTTCGGTCACCCCGGAAGGCGACTGGTGCTGAGCGTCCCCGTGCCGTCTAGAGGGTGCCAGAGTCGGAGGAGGAGGGGAGGGGGAGGACTCTATTAGAACCCTCGCTGCCTCCAAGGCCTCTGGTGTGGATGGCTCTGGGAAGTCCTCCAGAGGGCTGATCTCCCCTCGCTGGGAGGCAGGCCCGCCCAACCTAGAAGGTCCAGGCTCTGGGCTCGTCGGTGCCGCATGCCCCACTGGAGGGCGCGTGCCTAGGCGGGGACCAACCCCTGTTAGGCCACCTCTTCTTCTGAGGCGCCAGCGATTGAGAGCTGTGCCGGGGTCACCGCATGGCATAGGCCTATTGCACTTTTTTCAGGGCTTAAAGCCTTGGGGCCGGGCACGTCCTGCCACGGGCGCATGGCACACCGCAGCAGGGAGCAATCAACAGAAAACAACAAAAAGTCTTTAACTTAAATTGCAGACACTTAACTGAAGATTAACTAAAGATTGAAGAAGAACAATGAAGACAACAATCACTTTGAGGAGCTGAGGGTTGTTCAAACGACTATCACAGTGCTAAGGAGGAACTGAGTGGGTGAGGGGGCCAGCAGGGGTATATATGGGCCAGTATACCAGCGCCACTCCAGGGGGCTCCTTGCTGGCCCTAAGGGTACTGCCATGGGAAAAACTTCCGATGGCGCATGCACGCTGTGCGCACACACACCTATATTGGAATGCACATGAGCAATCACTCGAAGAACCACCCCTTCTTTTGGAAGCCCCCTTATTCCTCGTGGAACGAGGAATACAGGGGTTACTGAAATAACATGTTTGCTCTTCCGCTAAAAAACATGGAACAAATGCATCCTTGGACGCGGAAGAGTTTTTCCGGGATACCTTTGGAATCCCGGAAAAACTCCTGCAGTCTAGCCATACCCTCACTGGGTTGAGACAGGATGTGCGGGCTCTTAGGTGGGAATGAGAGATTTGGGTGTGGGAAGTGGTGAGAGGTACAAGCTCTGGGAGGGAATCTGGATGCAGGAGGAGGTGGAGAAGGGGATGCTGGCTCAGGGAGGGGGCTCCAGGCTGGGGAGTGTTGGTGTCACCGAGCAAGCCACAGACTTGTGGATGTGAGGTTGAAGGAGTTTGGGCTGGGGTATGTGAGGGGCTCAGGGCAGGGAGGTTGAGAGTATGATGGGCTCAGGACACAGATTTGCGGTGTGTGGATGGTACAGAAGTGTTGTGGCAGAAGACTGAGGATATGGGGGTGCAGGAGTTTGGGGTTGAGAGAGGCTCAGGACAGGGGGTTCCAGTGTATGAGAGGCTCAGGTCTCGGGTCGGGGGAGAAAGGTGCAGGAGTGTTATGATGCTGCGGCCAGATGGGGGCTTGGCCCCAACTGGGGGTTTGTTGGCCAGGCTTCATTTTTAAATAAAATATTATGTCAAACACAAAAAGTTTCAGCATTGTCTATTTATGAGAAGGGCGGGGAACCTGTTTTGAGTCAGGGGTCACCAACCCACAGAAAAGTCAGTTGGAGCCACACAAGTGAGATGCAAAAAAAAACAACTCCTCCACCACCACCATCCCCACACACACACAGCCTCACTAATGTGGCCCCAACTGTGCTGGTGGGAGCAGGGGACATGGTACTGGGTAAGGGTGCTAGTGGGTGCTAGGGACAGGGTGCCAATGGGGGCAGGGAACTGGGTGCCAGTGGGTGCAGGGTGTTGGTGGGGGCAGGGGACAGGGAGTACCCGGCATGTGCCTCCTCTGGGGACTCCTACCACCTCCACCTCCCCCCCGCCCCCGAGGTGGTCACCCCCAGCGCGCGCCTTCTCTGTGGACTTCTAAACCCACCCACCCCCGCAGAAGAGGGAAGCCCCGGCGCGTGTCTCCTCTGGACACTCCTCTCTCCCCACCACCGCCCCGCACAGCAAGTCCCTGGCACGCCACAGACCTGGGTTGTGGTACCGCGCCTACTGTTTGGAGGAGGGGGAGCAGCCAGCGCACTTCCTGAAACCCCGGAAGTGGCGCGCAGCTGCCGGACTTCCTTCCACCCTGCAGGAAGCTGGCACTTCCTCCATTGTCGCTGGAAGTAGGTAGTGGGGCTTCTTGGAGGTGGGGGGGAAGTGGGGGAAAAGGGGGTGGGCCGAATGCCTCACAATCGACTGGTCGGGCCCTCCCAATCGACCAGTCAATTGCGATCGACAGGTTGGTGACCACAGAGCAAGTCTAATATCCTATCGGCAGTGGCCAGTACCAGATGCTTCAGAGAAAGGCACAAGAGGTGGCACAGACAAACATCCCACACAAACATCAACCTAATTCCCAATACTACTGAGTTTAAATCCTGAAGCAGAAGGTTTTGTATTTTTTCCTAAAGCCTTTTTTTTTTTTTTTTTTAAGTATTAACTAAAACAAACCTGGATATTTTTATTTTCCATTCAAATATCCAACCTGCCTTTGCTAGCTTCTTCACCTCACTGACTTGCTAAGTTTAGTTGTCTGCAGCACTCAGTAGACATTATCATAATGACACTTCTAAGAGGAGAAATCCAGATTATCTAAATACCAACAGGCATGATGTGAACACATAAAACCAGTTCTGCCAGGACTAAGCTGTGTGGGATTCTGGAGAGACAGCTGAAGACAATCATATGTGACACAGAAGTTCTGTCCTCAACTACAGAATGAAGTGCCAGCCATTCAATTCTCTCTACTCCTTTGCTAAACTATTCATGAAATAACTGCAACTACAGAAATGGTGGAGAATAAGTATATGGCATGATGGGTGTCTATGGACAAGAAAAATTACAAATAGAAAGGTTAGAAGAACAGCCCCAAAATGAAGGAAGTAAAAAGAACTTTGGAAACCCAACTGAATCATCTTTTGAGTTCTACCACAGGTAAAATGGATTTCAACACACAGAACAATGATGAAGTCCATATCATCTAGTTCATATATTTTATTTTACATGCACACAACTATATGATAGTGAAAAAAATTAAAAGGCCATTGCCAACTTGAAATCTAACAACTAAAAAAGGATTCAAAGTCATTTATGTTACTATCCTTGCCCCAGAGATTCCCTGACAATTTTTTATAACTTTACATTTTCCTATCTCTCTTTTGCTGTGTAAAAACCCAATTCAAACAGAGAGAAATGTATATACTATAAAGCAGAATATGCAAAATGCTGACAAATGTACAAAGTAAATAAACTATAAAACAGAGAAAAACATTTCCACTAATCCAGGGGTGGGCAATAATTTTTGACTAGGGACCACTTCAGAAATTTTTGAAGTGGCCGTTGGCTGCCCCAGAAGGGGTGGGGCCTCAGGTAGAATGGGCGGGGCTAGGACACATCCGTGCTTCCCCACCCACAGACCCTGATTGGTTTGGGGGTAGGGGAGCGCATAAAGTCTTTGCCCTGCACAGAGAGAATCATCAGCTGTTCTGAACAGCTGGCAGTTCCCTCTAGGTACCTGTGCCCCAGGCGGTGGGAGGAGACTTTGTGTGCTCCCCCCTGCTGCCCCCAGGTCAATCAGGGCCTGGGGAGCAGGAGCACGTGAAGTCTCTCGCTCCCTGCCCCCGCCCTGCAAGGGAGCACCACATTTATAGTTAACCACCAGCTGAGCAGCAGTTGGTGGTTGTTGACTTTAAGTGCTGACCCCCTTGCAGGGCAGCAGGAGACTTCATGCGCTCCCAGCCCCCCCAAACCCTGATTGGCCTGGGGGCAGGGGGAGTGCGCGATGTCTCCTCTCACCCTGCCCCTGTCCTGCAAGGAGCATGCAGTGCTTAGAAGTGCCGCCCACTCCTTCCAGGGTAGGGGAAGGGCAGGAGGCGACTTCATGTGCTTCCCCCCTGATTGGCCTGGGGCAGATGGAGCAGCAGGGCCTCTGCAGGCCGGATCAACTCACTTGGCAGGCCGGCTCCAGCCCACGGAGGCCCTTTTGCCCACCCCTGTACTAATCTCTCTAATTTATAGTATTGTTAGGTGCCATTTGTAAACACACTAATTAAAAAAAATGTCCAGGAAAAAAAAAGGATAATTTTAAGTTGACTGTGTCACTTTGAATCAAGAACAAAACATGTCAAACTAACTTAACTGCTTTCTTTGACAGGGTAACAAGCCTTGTGAATAGGGGGAAAGCGGCAGATGTGACTTTAGTAGGGCTTTTGACCATGTTTCGCATGACCTTCTCATAAATAAATTAGGAAAACAAAACCCTGATGGAGCTAATATATGGTGAGGGCATGCCCCGCTGGAAAACCACTCCAAGAGTAGTTATCGATGATTCACACTCAAACCGAATGGGCATATCAAGTGAGTCCCATAGGGAACAGTTCTACTCAAAAATCTTCATCAATAACTTAGACCAGGGTTTCTCTAAGTGGGCCACTGGCCCACTTTGGGAAAGGTGCTAGTGGGCCCGCGCCGCTTTGTTTAACCAAAGGTTCCACAGCCACAGAGCCTCGCAGCTCCTATTGGCTCCGGTTCGCCATTTCCAGCCAAAGGGAGCTGCAAGAACACAAAGTACTCCACTTAGTAATGAACAATCAGTTGTTCGTATACAAAGTGGGAAATGACTGCCTTAGGAAAGAGTACTGCAAAGGGGGATCTGGGGGTCATAGTGAATCACAAACTCAATATGGGTCAACAATGCAACCAATGCAATGGTGCAAAAAAAACAAACATCATTTGGGGCTGTATTGACAGGAGTGTTGTAAGCAAGACACAAGAAGTAATTATTCCATGCTGATTAGGCCTCAACTAGAGTATTGTGTCCAGTTCAGGGCACCACAAGAAAGATGTGGACAAAACTGGAGAACACAGGGCAGCAACAAAAATAATTAAAAACCCAAAAAACACGACCTGTGAGGGAAGACTGATAATTGGGTTTATTTCTTCTGGAAAAAACTGAAGGGGGACAAATTCTTCAAATATGGAAAATGTAGTTATGGAGAAGAGAATACTAAATTTTTATCCCAGCAGCAAAGTAGAAGTAGTAATGGGCTTAAATTTCAGCAAGGGAGATTTAGGTTACAGTTAGAAAATGTTTCCTAATGTCTAAGAGTAGTTAAGCACTGGAACAATTACCTAGGAATGTTGTGAAATCTCAGTCACTAAAGATTTTTAAGAACTGGTTAGACGAACACCTCTCAGGTAATGGTCTAGAACAGCGGTTCCCAACCTTTTCCAGATGGGAACCTATTTTGACTATTCAGGAAGACATGGTGACCCAAGGCAATTCAAAAACGGGGGGACAAGAGGGGGCATCTCGGGAGACACTTGGCGACCCTTTTGAAATGTAATGGCGACCCATATTTGGGTCCTGACCCATAAGTTGGGAAACCCTGGTCTAGATAATACTTAGTCCTATCTTGAGTACAGGCGACTGGTCTAAATGATATCTCAAAGTCCCTTCTAATCCTACAGTCCTATAATTCTATGAAATTCAGGGGGAAATGTATGCCAACTACATCAAATTTTATTTTTCTTTTATAATTACATATCTTTGAGCATCAATTTGTGGTGTGGTTTTGGGGGGTTTTTTAGTTGACCTTCTTACTGAATCAATATTTGAAACAGATACAAACTATTTACACTGAGCAATTTTCCCACATGGAAATAAAGAGTTTTCAATAAACCTATTGCTTTCTAATCTATAGTGTAATGTATACTTTAAATTATATTTCCATGGTAGATTTTACATTATCAAGGGACACATTAAAAAGTAAAATACACAAATACTGAGTCTATGAGAACTGATAACACTGAAACTTCTGCTATGTAAATATAGATGTTATTTGAAAATACAAATTTAGTATAAAAATCTTTTTGGTTCCATTCCACTTATCACCTATGTATGAGAGATTTAAACCAAAACAGGTATAAACACATATTGCAACAACATTTGAGATGCATTTAATACAAATACATTATACAGTAAAATATACACATTGAACTCTGATACAGTGAAATCATTTCTACAGTAGACTACCCCAAATTATTTCAAATTTTAAAACTGTAAATTGCAATTCCAATTACAATGAAACTTTACTTCTAGTGCAGTAAGATCAGAAATGAAAAGATCATATCTAAAACAGGGTTCCTATATAATCTGTATTTTATAGATCACTATGTATATGGTACATACAGTTACCAGAAAAACTGAAAAATTAACCAAATCTAAGTGTGCAAGCCATTTTCTAGAAATGCCCTTCCATTAACTGAATTGATACAAATCAGACAAAACATGTCTGGATGCATATTTCCACTGTTGGCTCTGCAAGCCAAGGAAACAGTAAACAGTATCCTCTTCATAAGACTTTTTAGCTCTGGAGAAGAGAGCTGGATACTATTATCACTTGAATTTAAAAAAAAAAAACGTTTTGGCTCCATGGATGAGAGTGGGCTACTTCTATCAGATCCATGTCTGCTACTTATCTCTGTCCCAGCAGACTTTGCTTCTGTGGTCATATATGAAGGCATGCTCAACATCACTATTTACAGTTATCACATTGCTGTAGTTAAGGTCCCATTTAAAAAAAAAAACGTTTTGGCTCCATGGATGAGAGTGGGCTACTTCTATCAGATCCATGTCTGCTACTTATCTCTGTCCCAGCAGACTTTGCTTCTGTGGTCATATATGAAGGCATGCTCAACATCACTATTTACAGTTATCACATTGCTGTAGTTAATGATACACATGCATATTGTGCCCCCAAATCAAAAGTGGGAGCATACAGTATTTTAAACAACCATATTAGCCATAAAACAGCAATAAACCTGTTAGTAAAAGTAGGCCCCTACCAAATTAATGGTGCAAATTCACAGTCACAAGATTTAAAAAACTGTAAATGTCATTACTGCAGCTATTTAAATCTGCAATTTCATAGTGTTGTAATTGTAGGGGCCCTGACCCACATAGAAATTGTTGGGGATGGCAAGGTCATTGGGAGTGGGGGGGATATGTTGGAGTATTGCTAACATTACTTCTGCACTGTTGCTGCTGGTGGCTGTTGTGCTACCTTCAAAGTTGGACAGAGGTGGCTACTGGCTAGGAGCCCAGCTCTGAAGGCAGAACCGCCACCAGCAGCACCACTGAAGGATGGGATTGGATGGCATTGCCACCTTTACTTCTTCACTGCTGCCTGCAGAGCTTGGCCATCAACAGTCAACAGTTTCCAGCCACCCAGCTCTGAAGGCAGGGCAGAACTAAGGGTGGCAACGCGGCCACCTCCCTGGAACTCCCTTTTGGGTCAGGACACCCAATATGAGCAACATTGATCTCCCCTGTAAAATCTGTATAAGATGAAAGCCCACAAAAAAACATATTTCACAATCCGTGATGAATTTTTCAGGCCCTGAATTTGGTAAGGCCCTAAGGATAAGGCATTTCATGATCAGCTGGACATACTGCTATGATCCATACAGCTCCTCCCCAAAAAAGTCATTAGTTCTGATTTGGACAATTATTGCTAATGGCTCCAATTCAGGAAAATACTTTAGCATACACTTAATTCCATCGCTAATCAAGACAGCACACAAGAACAAGTTTATCTTTGAAGTCAGTGGACAATAAGCACATGTGTGTATGTACTATCCTGAACAGGTAAGATTTGCCTTTATTGATGCCTGTATACCTAACATGACTAAAAAAACAGAATCACATTTAATTCCTGTATTTTCATCTTGTTATATCAATACATTTTCTGAACACCATTTAAATATTAGTTAGGAGAAAAAGATTTACCTGCAACATAGGCCTAACAGTCTCTTTATTTGGAATAAGCAAGTAAGTCTGTCAGGACCATCCAGCTGCTTAACGAACTGAGAACTCTGTTTAATTAAGTTCTGACACATCCATATCTGGGAAAAGCAAAATGCACAAATACGATAAAAAACCCTGTAAAAATTAATGCTGTTATTCATTACAGGTTGATTGAAATATCCTTATTCATTTTGAAAAAGCACCTTACTCTACCAAATGTCCCAATAATGCTAATATATGGAGAAAGACAGGACTCAACATGAGTGAGGATATAATATTTTGGCCTACATAAGACACTATGAAAAAAATGCTGTTCATAAGATTTTACAATTTATAAAATAAGATATGTTTAGCACTGTGAATTATCTAATGAGAATGCAACATCATTAACCAATAAAATATTTCTCTAGTACAGGTTCAATTAAGCCACTAGCATAATAATCCATGCTTCAATTACTGGAGTCACATGAGTATGTTAGTATGTCAAAAGCTAAACTTTTCATTATAAAAGTAGTTTCTAGACCTCATGTTGCAAAGAAAAGCTTTAATATAACAACTGATTATAATCAAGGATGTCTACAGACAACCTAAAGTAATAACTCTATAAGTCTCCCTATACATCTGAGACCCACAACTCAAGGAGGCCTTGCCACCACGGCAACAGAAAATTGACTTATGAGAAAAGAGAATAGCACAGCTGTGACTATTTGGGAATAAGACTGTACAATTTATGAATTCTATGTGACATTATGGACCCTGTGTGTCTGTGCCAGGCTGCAAAATCCATTCAGAATGTGCAATCTTTTGACTGTTTCTCTATGCTGTGCTGAGATTGCAAAGGTTGGTGGATGGACGGGCAGACATGACAGCAGAAGTTAAGTATCCAATCACTGGAAATTTATACACTGTAGATTGGTCCCTGCTCAGAAGACTGGTCCCTGCCTAGAAGAATTAAATTAGCAGGAAAGAAGTTACCTTGACAACAAAGTCACCTGGCACGGGCTAGGGATGTAAAACCCCATTTAATTGGTTAAACATTATGTTTAACCAGTTAACCAATTTAAGGGGATGAGCATGGACAGTCCCTGCCAGTGGGGTAACCCAGGCTCCCCACAAACAGAGGCTGCACCGGACCCTGGAGCAGTTCCTGCCTGCAGGGCACCCAGGCCTTCCATGGACAGAGGCTGCTCCAGATGCTGGAACAGCTCCTGCCTGTGGAGCACTCGGGCCCGCTGCAGCAGGTGGAGAGCTGCTGTAGCACCCGCTGGTTAACAGTTAACCAGAACCAGTGAGCATCATCTCTTAAGGGTGATGCTTACCAGTTACCTTTACAATGAGTAAGGGTTTGGGGAAGCCGGTAAAACTATCACCTGACATACGTGGTTGAAGGATCTAAAAAAAACCAGAAGCTGTTGTACTCATGGGCTATTTCCTCCAGTCCATGAGGGAGAAGCAACAGAGTATGCAACAGTCAATGGAACTGGGATCTCCCTGCCTGTCTCCCTCAAACCAAATGCAGTGATGGCGCTAACAGACACGCGACACCTTTTCAAGCATATTATGCATCTGTCAAAAGTACGTACATGACATGAATTTGCACACTAGGCTGAAGAGTGAGCTCACCCTGTATTCAAACAGCAGCATCACTGCCTGTTCTGTAAGGCTAGGCCTGACTCCCCCCTCCTAATGTTGTGAAATGGCGCATGTCACAATGCCACTTATTCAAATTTGGCCTGGCCACTGCTCCATGTGCCATGTTGCAACACCTAGAGTGGGGAGCTGGGCCCAGCCCTGCAGGAGAGGAGCTGCTGCTGCTGCCAGGAGAGTGCAGGGATAGGCTTGCTCTTCACTGAACTAACAATGACTCATCCTTCCTTCCCCTCAGCCTCCGTAGGTACAAAACCTGGTTCCAACACTGCCCAGGTGGTTCTCCCAGGATTCACAATGAAGAGATGGACTAGTGAGAGACACTGCAGTTTAAGATGTTCATTTTTGGTACAATCTATACTCCCCCGGGCTTTATGTGATTAAGGAAAAAAGCATAAACACATTAGACTGTGTGTGTTAACTGTTTCATAAAGCTGCATGCCCTGAGAAAGTTAACCTGACTAGAAGCTTCCAAACTTTGGGAAGGAATCCTTGCAGAGGGGTAAGTAAATAACTGGGGTAACCCAGAAGTTAGTGCTGGTCCTGAGGATTCAAGGCACATGTGCTGAGGAGCTCCATTTCTGAGAAGGGTAGCAGATTATCCATGCCAAAGAAACGTGCTAAAGAGGCAAAGGATGCACACTGATGAGACTCTAGAACAGTGGTCTCCTACCTTTTTAACCACAAGATCACTATTTCAATTTAAGTGCAATGTAAGATCTATCTCAAACCCAAATACCCTTGCCCAGCTTCCTTCCTGCCCCTTCTTCGAGGCCCTGCCCCTGCTCTACCCCTTCTTAAGGCCTAACCCCGCTCACTCCATCCCCTTCTTCCCCCATCCTCACTCAGTTTCACCAGGCTGGGGTAGGGGTTGGGTTTCAGGCTCTGGTCTTGGGCCAAGGAGTTTGGAGTGTGAGAGGGGCTCCGAGCTTAGCCCAGGGTGGAGGATTGGGGTCCAGAAGGAGCTTCAGGGTGTAAACTCTGGGAAGGAGTTTGGGTGCAGGGGAATTCACATCTAGGGCAGGAGGTTGGGTATAGGAGGCAGTTCAGGGATGGGACATGGGTTGAGGAAGCAGGCTCTGGCTGGGCACTGTTTAACAGAGATGGCTTGTGGGTGGAGTTAAGGCAGGCTTACACCTGCCGTGGCCCTGCATCACTCCTGAAAACAGCTGGCATGTACAGCAATGGCTCTATGGAGCCATGTGCTGCCCCTCATCTACAGGCACTGAGCCCACAACGTCTACTGGCCACAGTTCCCCATTATTGATCAATGGGAACTGCAGGAGTGGTGTCTGCAAACACGGACAGCATGTGGAGAACCCCTGCTCTGCCGCTCTCAGGGGCTGCAGGGACATGCCAGCCACATCCAGGAGCAGCAATTACCACAGGGATAATTACTCCGGCCACAGCAGGTTAGGCATTATAGAACTCACTACTCAAAGAATTAAATTTAAGCATAAGAGAGAAATGAAAATTATGAAATATACAGACCAGTCAAAACCCAAAAATAACCCACTTTGCAAACAGTAAAAGAAGTTAACAACCACCCCCCCATGTATGTGTTGGGTCGGGAGATGAGAGTGAAGGACAGTGTGTGAGAGAGAACAACAGACACACACAATGTATGAGAGGGACAGAGATTTGCATTTCCAAGCTCCCTCTATCCCCTTCTCTCTGTGTGGAGACAGGGTACAGAAGTGGAGGAGGAGGGACACCCTGGCATCAGTGCCCCACCTCTTCTCTCTCCCACACCCTGCTCAGCAAGCAGGAGGCTCCCAGGAGGCCAGCTCCAAGGTACAGGGCAGGAGCAGCATGACAGTGGGTGGAGGGGCAACTGAAGTGCGGCACTTGTTAGGTTCCTGGCCAAACCTGTCAAGATCACCTGGGCAGAGCAGTGACCATTGCTCTAGAAGCTTGGAAACCTGGAGATCCAGAATAGCAGAGGCCTGGACTAGCCTCACAGCACTCCCAGTGAGTAGCCATGAGAGATGCTTACTAGGATCTGTGACAGCAGCTAACATAACCCATCCTTCCAAGCAAATTCCTCTCAACTGCTGAGATAGATACTTCCCCACCACCCTACTTCTACCTCCACTTCTGCTGCTGGAAGGAGAGGAGGAGAAGAGGTCCCCATAATGCTACCTCTGCCTCTCTGAGGGTACATCTACACAGCAACATTATTTCAAAATCACTAGTTTTATTCTGAAATAACTTAGTCAGTGTCTACACAGCAGGCAGTTATTTTGAAATAATGTCGAAGTACTGTCAAGCTGGAGGACTTCTTACTCTGACTCCTGTAACCCTCATTGTATGAGGACTAAGGGAAGTCAGAGGAAGAGTGCTCTATTTCAAAATAAATGCTGTGTAGACACTCCCAATTTCAAAATAAACTATTTTGAAATGAGCTATGCAATTGACATAGCTCAAATTGCACAGCTTATTTCGAGTTAAGCCCTGCTGTGTAAACGCATGCTGACAGGGGAGGGAGATGCTCTGCTGTCACCACTCCAAATCGAGACAGGACAACTGTAAATTGACAAAATATTTATCAAAATTCCTCAAATTCAAAGCATTTTTGTGAAGCACTGTACTATGTTAAAAAACCTGACTACAAGAGTACTTATGAAGGGCAAATAGCACTCTCAACAATTTGAAATTCTCTTCTTGGTTTCTTTGTTTGGCCTGGATTTACTGATAAAGTTTTATGACTTTTTTAATGTTTTAGGCATTTTCTTTAATGCCTGTATTAATTACTCATTTCCTCTGAAGTTAATGTAATTAGGCTACTCTTTCAATGAGAAATATCTCAAGACTTGATTACACCACATTAGTACCTTCACACAGAGAAAATACGGGGTAATAATGGGCTTTTTATATTGAGCAAAGAAAGACCTTACAAGAACCAGTGGTTGAAAACTGAGGCTAGACAAAGGAAGTAGTGAACGCTTCAAATCAAGACTGGACGTCTTTCTGGAAGATATACTTTAGCCAAACAGGAGTTATTGGGCTCAACACAAAGGTAACTGAGTGAAATTTAAAGGCCCATTTTATACAGGAGGTTAGGCTACATTATCTAATGGTCTCTCTGGTCTTAAATCTCTATGAAACACCTGGTTATCATCTGAAAAAGTCAGGGTTAATTATCAGTTCCCTAAAAGAGACTATTTTTAATTATTTATACCTATAGTAAAATATGTTGATATTTCAGGTTTACAACAGAACAGAATGAGAGGGCAGTGAGATTGCGGCAATAGAAAAGAAGTAGGAATGATATCATGACTGCTTAAGTGATTTATGTGATAAGAAAAGGATACCTTGAACACACAGATAAATTCTGTGAGAAGATCTGAATACCAGTCCGAATGATATGGACTGGGAAATGGCACCCATTAATATAAAAAATAGTCTACCAGCAAGTTTTTAAAATAAGTCTTATCTGATTCCCTATACGGGTAAAATGTTCAAGATAATAAATGTTGGGAGAAACATAAGGCGGTGATGGTAAAGCATGCATGTTAGGACAGTAGAAAACGCAATGCTTTCACATATAAGTTTTAAAGGTCTGTTTTTAATCAAGCATATAGTAGAAAACACTAGGACTCCTTAGGAAAGAAATGATAGATTTAAAGAAATTGTTGAGGACATGGGACAGTTGCCACTCTCACCATATGCCATTAAGTTAGATATTGGGAAACCAGTGAACCACTGGGAATACAGGAATGGCTTTCCCTCTTAGTTAAGAGTATAAACAAAGCAGCAGGTATAGGGAAATGCAAGATACAAGAAAATATATAATAATGTAGAAACTGGTTAGAAAGTCTTATTAGTGAGCATATTCACTAATAATTAGTTTAATGTTCTCCACAATCTACATAACAGTTACATGTCTTTTCTTACCGATCTTCTCCTTTGATAAAGGCTGGGGATTTTTCAAATCTATATTTTAATGGAGCACATGCAAACAATCTCCTTTTGCTTATTTCTTTTATATGCACCTTCAGTATCCAGATAAGCATAGTATGCTCTGGGAACAGCGCAATGAACTCCATGGTAGGAAGGGAAGCTTATTTTTCAATGTTGCACAAAATAATATCCATATTAATTCTCAGAACTAGGCTAACAGTCTGCAGTCATGTCTTGTCAGGGTTTTTTTTTGTAAAATGCCGTATACACTGTTATAAAAAATGAGTAAGTTTAATATATTATTGTGTGTGTATATATATATATATATATATATATATATATATATATATATATATATATATATATATATATATATATATATATATATATATATATAGGCACACCAAATGCACAGTGCACTTTACAAAACACATTTTAAGATGCCCTATTGTAATTCTTCATTGAGAAAGAAGGAGATTCCTCAGCTGAGAAGTTTTAAGGTATGAGAAATGTTCACCCCATGTTTAAAAGTTGAAGCTGAAAAAGCTTTATTCTGCTAACAAGGAAAAAAGTGTATTCCTCATATATTCAAAAATTTTCCAACAGTCTTAATAGTTTCATATCAATACACTTTAATATTCAAAGCCTCTTTGCAGGATTTAGACTTCCACAGAGACCTGCTATCCTTATCTGTTACTGCAAAAAACTCAGAGACCTCATATAAACCTTGTGGGAAGAGAAGCTAAAGAAAACGGAGGGGGAAAAACCCAATGCTAACTAAACTAGTTTCTCATGGTGGCAGTTTGCATGCATTTTTCTGATGAGTTATGTATACCATTTATGTTGCTATTCACAAGTGTTTCTCAAGCTTTCTGCTAATTTTTAATATTTAATTATATGTACAAGACGGGGATCCTGTGCTATTATATCTGAATTGCCATTCAAGAGGAAGTACAAAGAAGAAAGCTACACACAAAAATCAACCTACTTTAGCTCTCTTTGAAACTATAGGATATGTCTTCCTAGCCCGGGACACTCTTGTCTTGCAACATCTGTGGTCCGGCAGAACCACGGATGATGCTGGACCAGAGAGCCCAGAGGCTGGGAGGTCTGGCAGTGTGGACAGAAGCCCCATGGCAAGGGGGACTAGTGGCGTGGCCATGAGCCCTGCAGCACAGCTGGGAACCCTGCAGCAGGAGGGGTCAGTGGTGTATCCAGGAGCCTGCAGCACAGCTGGGAGCCCCATAACAGGGGGCCAGTGGCACAGCCGGGAACCCGGCAGCGCAGCCAGTAACCCAGGCAGTGGTGCCAGGAGTGGCTGGAGAACTCCAGCCCCAGGGAGCCCTGGCTGGGCCAGTGGCAGGGGAGCCGGAGCCTGAGCCTGGTGGCAGCAGCCAGAGCCCAAAGCAGCAGAGCTGGAGCACAAACCCAAGCCTGGAGGCAGTGGGACCAGGACAGAAGAAGCCAGCAGGCCCTTCTTTAGGACCAGTCAGGTTCCAAGGGTGCCGGACCAGGGAGGTCCAACCTGTAGATTTTTTATACTTTTTCAAGTATAGCTACATGTCTAACAAATGGATATAAAGGATAATTAAGCCTATTCTGCAGCCTTCCTATGTATTTCTGCTGAACGAAGCAATTCATAATTAAGTGTCCAAAAATATGCAAGAAATAAAACTACCTACAGTAAAGTAAAATATGTATTGGCACTCACCAAACGCTTAGAATCCTCCTTCTGTCGATAAAAAAACAGAAGTTGACGTACTAAAAGGGTCAGATTAGCTCCACTGGTAATGGAGACCGTTCCTCCAGATTGTGCCAAATTAGCACAGCAATCAAATTCACTTCTTTGGATGGAGTACTTAAATATTAAAAAGAAATTAAAATTATGTTCTGACAACCCATTAAAATATACATGCAGGATTTTAAGCTACTCATTTTGCGTTTCCATTTAATTGAGAAGTAAAATTAATGGACTATTTTGATTTCATATATTTGTTAAGAATCCAAGTTATACAAATCCCCTCCACAGCATTATGCAAATTCTTTATTTACAATCTGTCCTGGAGATTCATGTTAAGAAATAACATTTAATATAAATGGACTCTAAGTCAGAGCCCACTGTAAACCAGTTCATAAACAGAAACAAGCCTTTTGCAGAA
Organism: Pelochelys cantorii; assembly: GCA_032595735.1. NCBI lineage: Eukaryota > Metazoa > Chordata > Testudines > Trionychidae > Pelochelys > Pelochelys cantorii. The sequence continues at coordinate 242,564,953 of CM064327.1, forward strand.
TAACTGAGCCACTACTGTCTTGAAGAAGCCCCTTCCAAACCAATCTGTCATTGAAATTATACAAAGAAATCTGTTTGTGTTCAACACTATAAAAGTGCCAATTAAATCATTTCGTTTTCAGAAGTGCTAAGCAACCATAGCTTCTCTTCATGTAAATGGCAGCTGCAAGGACATGGTCCAGCAATGCCCTTCTGTATGTACTTAACTTTAAAAGCACGAATATTCCCACTTAAACCAATGCTCAATAAAAGGTGCCTTTTAAAACTAAGTCCAGACTGAAAATAAAAATAAAAACTTTTGCTTTTCACTATTTTTACATAGGTTTGCAGCATGCTTACTTACCACAGGAAGCTAGCAATATCAAAAGTTGCTCAACAGAAATGACTAGGACTATCATATTAAGAAACCTCAATTTCAATGAAATTGTTTTACACATTCATTTTATCCCAATCTCTCTCAATTTATGAGAAAAATACCTACTTGGTATTTTCTGACTCTATACCCCCGTACAAAGGACTGGATGATTATTGCATTTTTCAGCCTTCGTCTTTCTTCCTATAAAATGAAAGAAATAAGGCAGTCAAAAATAAAAGATGCTGAAATGATTCTAGCTTCTATAATGTTAGCATGTATATTTGAATTCAAATACATTTTTGTTTTCTGTATACTTTGTCCGAGTCACTTTTGCTTATTTATGAAAATGAAATACATCTTTACCAAAATAAGAGAAAGGTGCTTATGACTTATACATCAGTGACAAGTATGCAGATCTACATAATTTAGGCCTACCCATTAAGAGATGCCTTTTGTTTATAAAGGCAGTGTAAATTTATAGCAGGATATAAGCAATTTTTAAACATCAGCAAGAATAATATGAAAATGTCAGGATTTGAGGAACAAAAAAAGAGTTTTCATATCTTATTAAACATAGTGTTTTAACAATATACTTATTAATGACTGATTCAAATCTGATAATACTGTTTACCCTCTGATCAAGTGGTCAGCCAAAGTTTTGGCCTTTTAAGTTTTTTTTTTTTTTTTTTTAGGATAAGAAATAAATGTCATTCCGGTATATTCTTGGTGTAGTCCTACTGCCTCTAAAGGGATCCTTTGCTTCTAAAAGATGAGATCTCATGCTTCAGACTCAGAAACATGGCATGGAGATAGGAAAAGATACTTCTTTCCACAAAAATTAGACAAGATGGAAAACATTTTATGGAGTCTTCTCAGAACGCAGAAATATCTTAAAGTGTCATTTCCTTAATTTCTGCAAAAAGGATTAAGCAGGAAGCCAAGCTGGGATGGCTCAGGTACTAGGGAAGAAGTTTAACTGTTTCTACTGCTAGCACAGCCAAATAAGGTGCTAAGATGTATCCAAGGGAAGTGTGTGTAGAATTACATTTCCCTTCATGTCCATATAATTTGGTAGGATGCATTTATGGGGTGGGGGAGGATAAAATTGCAGGTAATTAAGTAAGGAGCTCTCAAACGCAATGGCTAAAGACAGGGGAAGTAAGAAAATCAGGCAACAGCAAAATCAGGTAAATTTTTTTTTTTCCTTAAAAAAACCCAGTGAAACCACATACATTTTTAAGGCCTACACAGGCAAAAAAGAAAAAAAGGCTAAAGTCTGATGCTATTTAAATTGTACTGTAGACAAACAAGCCATTCTTCTTATTCTAATTTACTAGTGTTTAACTTATCAAATATGGTTTGTCCTGTTTTCTAAGGCATGCAATTTTTTGAGATGAGGTGGCAAAAAAGCATTAAAAGAATTTCTGAAACACAATCCAATATCCATTATGTTGCTGAATCCCAGGTCCCCAAACAGATAGTCTGAATATTCTAATATCCAAACTAATTAATTCCATGCTGGCCCCAGACCAAAACCTAACATTTTAAATACCAAAGATTTTAGGGTTTTAATGGGTGGAAGGGCAAAATTAAGAAAAAACTTCTCAACCTCAACTATGGAGAGGTAACACCTCTCCATATCATCACAGGGCAAAATTATGCCACAAGGCAGATATAGTTACCGTTTCTGCAAGTATGGGTTTCATCCTAGAATATATAATTGTCAATTAGTGACCCATAATATTGTATGTTTAAAGTCTGAGGTCACTACTGAGATGTCATGGCACGCATTTTTTGAAAGCATAACTGATTTTGCTCTCAAAGGACTCATGCTTTTAAAAACCCCTTTTACAAAGGGACTTTTCTTTTATACTGCAAAATTAATATTTGTAGAGATATATGTTATACAAACATTTGTGTGAAACATACACAAAGTATATTCCTGTAATATGCCTGTACACAGGGATTTATTTAGGATGCAAGTATTAGCAGCTGCAAGTATTGTCACTTAGCAAACAATTTCTCAAACACAGAATAGTACTTTTGCATGTTGGTAAGGACTGACAGATCATAAATGGGAATAGCAATTTAAGATAAAACATGAATGTGTAAATTCAGTATATAATTGTACATCCAACTTAACAACCAGATCCTTCTTGTCCTCAAAACCCAGTAACTAATATAATTCGCTATTTTATAATAGAATATGTTACCACTCTAGCAAAAGCCAAAGCACAGGTATATGAGTCCAGTGTTCTTGTTCATGTTCTTTATCAGCATGAAACTATTCAGGTACACATGGTTGTCTGAAACCAATTATCTAAACTTAAAGTAGTATTTTCACCTTCCTTAACATAGGGACTAGGGATGTAAAAACCCAATGTGTTTAACCAGTTAACCAATTCAAGCGGAAGGCAGACAGGGGGATCACTCCAGCCCAGCTGGAGTTGCTTCATACCTGCCGCAGGCAGAGGCTGCACCAGCTGGGCTGGAGCTGCTCCCACAGAGCCCCACAGACAGGGGCTGTTCCAGCATCCCTGCTAGAATAGCCCCTGCCTGCGGGGCACCCGGGCCCTCCACAGAGAGAGGGTGCCCCAACCAAGACTCCAGAGTAGCCCGTTACTGTGGCAAGGCAGGTTGTCCTGGAGCAGCCCCTGTCCGCAGCGGGCTTCCAACAGAGCTAGAGTAGCCCCCTGCCCGTGGCAGGTGGGGAGCTGCTCCAGCCCCCACTGGTTAACCTTAACCAATAAGCCTCACCAACCTAAATCAACAAAAAATTATTTCCAATTCCTTTGTATTATTTTATCATTTCGTTTGTTCCTTAAAAAGACAACCGTGTTTGGAATACAGCATTTTCACCATAACCATTTTTTTTCATAGCTGACTCTGGAGTAATTAACCATGGCAGCACAGGATTGTGATTTAATTGCAGATCCAAGCATCATTATGATAATATCTATTCATTTTACAGTGTTCTTTCATCAATAGATTTCAAAGTACTTTACAAAGGAGGTCAGTATAATCTTTTTACAGATGGGGAAACTGAAGCACAGAAAGGGGAAGAGGCCAATGGCAGAGCCTGGTATAGAACTCAGTTCTTCCGAGTCCCAGTCCAGAGGGAATCATGGGCTAAGTGTGAGGACGTGAATTGGTAACTGGTTATCCGGTGAGTAGCAGCCTAACCGAGTGATTCTTACAGTGACTGGTTAACCAGTGCCCAGGAGCAGCCGGCCATAGACCAAGGGCTGCTCCAGCCCCACTGGGCTTACCATGGAATGGGCTGGCACCCCTAGTGGGATTAGGAGCAGCAGCCTCTGCACTGGCAGCCCTGCCCGTGGAATCTGCCTAATCGGTTAACTGGTTAAACAGGATTTTACATCTCTATTTAAAAGCAGCATAAAGACAAAAATTCCTGGACACATAAATTCCTCCTTCCATTACAAGCTTAATCCACCATTCATTCAAGGCAATGGCAAAACTCCCATTGAATTCCGTGGGCAATGCATCAGAGCCTAAATGCTCTTTTTAGGTTGTTTTTGTTAGAAAATAGCTCTTAGAGAAAAATATTCTATTGGGGCAATCTAGGGGAGGAAGTGTTAAATGTTTCTGTTGATTATAATATACTGAAGAACAAAATGTACACAGAAAGTTAACAATAAAAAAACTATAGAACAATTTCAAGTAAAAACAACTAAGATACAAGATTTCAATTATCATGCTGAAAGAAAATTACAAAATATATGCAAGCTGTTTTAAGAGACATTATATTCACCTCTCGTTTACGCCTTTCTTCCTGGGTACGATGCAGAAGCGAAGCCTTTTCTTCCTAGAAGGGGACCAAAAAAACTGCTGTAGTGTTTTCACGCATAAATTCTGGTATTTGCATAAAATAATATATGCTTCTTTTTAAATGGTTCACAGTACAGAATATATTCCATGTTCAAGAAATGGCAGAAAAGTTACCTGTTCACATTTTCACTGTTAGGAGCCCAGATCTGATGCAATTACATTTGGCATTTACCATCTACTTCTACTGATCCATTTGAAAGTTCACACACATTAACGAATTTATACTCAGAACACATACCTATAATTAAGAAAAATATTATTCCTATTTTACAGATGGGAACCCAAGGCAGAGGGAGATTAATTACCCAATCCAGCAAAGTACCTAAAACGGTGTAATTGTAAGAATGTTACATGTATGTTTAGTACTTGCTTGCAAACAAAGTGACTTTTCCAAGGTCTCTGGCAAAACCAGGAGGCCTGAGTTCTATCTTTGAGTCCCAGCAGTTTTTGCCTTCATCAATCATTAAGTTTTCTCCATCCCCACAAAACACAGTGCAAGATGAGGAGCAAGATGTCAATAAATGGTTTCAACATATTGCCAGCATGAAGGATATTTTTACATTCCGACATAAAAAGCATCAAGTATTTTTTATTATTATTATCAAGGATCAAATTAAAGCTATGATGCGCAACTTCCAGGAAAATGACTGCACAAGTATTAAAAAGATATGAAGGAGTATATTAGGGATGTAAAATCCCATTGAATTAGTTAACTGGTTAAATGCTAAGTTTAACTGTTTAATTGATTAAATAGGGACAGGCTGGTGGGGGCTGCTCCAATGCGGGTCAGCAAGGGGGGAGGGAGGGCTGCCAGCTAGTCTTACACCCCCTCACTGCTGGTTCCGCCCTGAGAGGTTGCTGACTCCGAGCCCACAAGCCCAAATGGGCTGCAAGCCGGCAGCCCTCCCTCCCTACCACTTCCAGACCCAGCCCTCACAGGCTGGGAGTCAGCAGCCCAATGGGGCTGAAACAGCCTTCTGTCCATGACAGGCCACGGGCTGCCCCCGGGAAATGGTTAACCCATTCACACCTCTAGAATACATGTGGGAACTTCAGAAGGAAAATATTATTAGGTGTGAAGAGCAAATAGAAAAATATACCTCCACAATAACCTGCAAATAAGGTTTTAGGCTAGGGTCCAGCAAGATGCAACCTATGGGTTGGGTCTGGCCCACCAAGCTGCCCGCGGGGCTGCAGGACCCAGCCTGCAGGCTCCAGGACCCTCAGGCACAGAGCAGCCCCATGCCACCGTAAGCGGCTACCTGCTTCCTGTGGCTCTCCACTCTGGGCACTAGGGCGGAGGGGCAGGGACACTTCCTGTTAAGGGTAGGGCTTACTGGTTAATCACTTACATCTCTACCTCCCACTAACAGGCGTGCTCTCACACTGGAATTCTGCCTTCCCTCCTCTCTGCCAATATTCCCAGCCTCACACTGGGATCCCACACCTCCACTCAGGGTAGCCAAAAGCGAAATCCACCAGACCCACCCCGCTAAATGCAGAAGCATATCTGCTCGGGCAGCTCCCTAGCCAGTGTTGTTCACATCACGGCAAAGGCAGCCCACACAGCTTCCCAGATCAAGCAGCGCCTTCTCTGGTTGGGACTACGTGGGCACTGGGGGCCTGAGTGCTGCTGGGAACCATGGGCAAGGCATAGTCCCTGCGTGCCATCCACAATGCTGCCCTCACCTCTGGGCTGGCAGCCACAAGAGCCTGATTAAATAACTTTTTCAAAATATTTCGCAGGCCAGATTGGGGAAGTGCTTGGACTGCAGATAGCCCCCAGAATGGGAGTTTGAGACCCCTGACCTAGACAAAATAATTTATTTAAAAGGATCTTTTTCATTCTCCACCACAGTCCACATGTGGAGATACCCAGAATCACCTTTTTCTCTCTCTCTATTTCTATGTACTCCCTCATTAGTCTACAGAAAAATTAGCCAAAAATCATAGTCAGAACATACTACTCCCAAAATAAACTAATCAATCCATCTGAAGTAAACTTTTTTAATTTTATAAAAAAATGTAATCATGTCTAAACCAACTGTCCCCAATCTTTGGATGCCAAGAATACAACTGCAAAAACTGAAATTTGAAAATTGACAAACTTTGATTTAGGGATGTAAGCGACTAATCGACTATCTGATAAGCAAAAGTGTATTGGATAGTCAACACACAAGTCGACTAATCGCTTCCCCCCCTTATCACAAAGAGGCAGCAATGCGGGGGGAAGAGAAAGGTGTGCTGGGGGGAGCTGGCTTAAAAGCCGGTTTCCCCCCAGTCCAGCTCCGTGGGAGGCGGCAGGGGTGCAGCGGCCCACTGAGGCTCCTGTACATTTCAAAGAGGAAGTGCCGCATGGAGCCTGGGGCCAGCGGGGAGTCCCCCACTGACCCAAAGCTCCACACAGCATTTCAATCTCTGAAATGTACGAGAGCCCCAGCGGGAACTCATACATTTCCAAGTTGGCTACTGCTGCACCCCTACCCCCACCCCCACGGAGCTGGAGGAAACCAGCTTTTAAGCGAGCTCCCCCCAGCACCCTCTTCTCTTCCCCCCACCCTTGCTGCCCTCCTGCTCGGCAGAATGCACTAGTCTTTATCAACTAATCAAATAGTCGATGGAAATCCTATTGACTCTTCAATTAATTAATTAATCAAAATTTAACATCCCTACTTTGATTAGGATCCTTTTATATATACACTGCTAAAAGAAATAAAAAAATTAAGTGAACACTATCCTCTAATTTCTTTATATGGTACAACAGACTTTAATACAAGGCAGTCAGACACAAAGCAAAATACTGGAAAAAAGAAAAGCCAAATGCCAGAAAAAATTGTCCAGTTTAAATGGGATTTTAAAACTATTTTGTACAGTTTAGTAGAGGAGGAAAAAAATCCCACCACTTATTCCTCATAGACTTCAAGGTCAGAAAGGACCATTGGGATCATCTGGTCTAGCCTCCCGCACATTGTAGGACACAAAACCTCACCCATCCATCTTTTACTTCTGTAATAAACTGTGGTATCAGAAGTATCCAAAATCCTGATTTAAAACTTCAAGTTACAGAGATTCCACAATTTATTCTAGTTCAAACCAGCAAGTGACACATACCACACATTGCAGAAGGAGGCAAAAAAAAAAAAAAAAAAAACCACCACACAACCTCTAAAGACAGTATTTTAATTTCCAAAGACACTGAGAGTCATTGGTCTACAAAGAGAATTGTTTCTGCATATTTTAAACACAATAAAAATATCATTAAATTGGTATATTTTAAAAAAATAAGATTTCAAATAGAATGAAATCCTCTCACACTGCCACAGTAAACGTTTCTGATTGTATCATGTAAAAAGACAAATTGAAATTGATAATATACCATGAATAAAGTAGATAAAAAGGTAATTTTGATAGCATGAACCAAGTATGAATCAATTAATAATCTGAATTTTCAGCTATTCCCTTAAAGAGTATCAATTGCCAGAAAAGAGTTAACTCCAGTGATCTACTAGATCTGGTACTTGAGGAAACTCTTAGTATCAAACGCCTGTAAAAAAAAAAAAAAAAAACCACACACACTCCCAGTGACACCTGTCCATCTGTTTCACTCTGCAGACAAAGCTAATAAGAAAACACTCTTGCTCTGAAACATGTAAATTTGTAATTTCTCACATTTCAGGGCTGAAGGGAAAACAAGAGAGAAACAAAAAGGAAGACATACCTGACTAAAGATGAATAGGCATGGGTGAAGAATGAAAAGGGGATGGGAAAGAGACAATCATGATACAGTAAAACCTGTGTTATCCGGCACGCTCGGGAATTAGGGTGTTCCGGTTATCTAAAAATTCTGGTTATCTGAGGGTTCCATCAACCTAGGAAAAACCAATGGGCAATAATAGTAAAACTCAAGTTTTTAATATTGGTAGTTTTGTAACGTGAGGCAGTTGGTCTCACATTTCTATTTTGAGTTAAAGATGATTAGTACTTCTTCATAAAAAATTGTTAAGCCAATCATAGTAAACCAAGCCAGGCCTGTGCGCCTGAAGATGTGACAGTATTGTGGCTGGGGGCAATGCCAGTTAACAAAGTTTTCTGGCTAACAGAGTGCCAGATAACAAAGCTTTCACTGTACATTAAAAAAAAAAAGATACATGGACAGGAAAAAATGGCAAGAGGGATTGGAAGCCCAAAATGAATTCTCCTTATAGCCTACTTCCTCCCATTCCCCCATTTGTGGCCCATCCAGTTTCAGAAGACTAATGATTAGTGGACTATCATGTAATTAGTCTATTTCCTCATGCTTGAGTGAACACTTGTATAAACAAATATAATATTAAAATAATATTAAGGCTCTTGATCCAATATTGTATAAATATTTGAAGTTACTATATTCAAAAACCTTGAATGTTTAGAGCCACGTTTCTCAAACTGTGGGTCCCGACCCCACGGGGGGGTCGCGAGCAACTTAGAGGGGGGTCGCAGTATCACAAAGTTTGAGAACCCCTGGTTTAGAGTATAAACTAGATATCATGAAGTAACTAACTTTCAGGGAACAAATACAATTATATGTGTAAAACCTGGCTATTCAATGACCAAACGGGGGGGCAAGACAACAAATCTCAATGTAGTTGCATTTTAAACATCAGTACAATGGAGTTATAACAAAGATTAAATGGCACATTTATTATGAAAATACGACAAACATCTCCTGATCGCTACACTCACCAACACCCATCTCTGTGGGTAGGCAGGCCTGGCTCTCCCCCTGGCCACTGGGGAGGGCCAGGCCAATGCATGGCGGCCCTAGCCTGCTCCCTCTGCCCCCGGCCTCCGAGCCAAGGCCAGGCCAGCCCCAGCTCTTCTCCCCTCCCACCCCCCAGCCTGTATTTGAATTTGATCCCTCTGCCTCCATTCCTGCACTCACCATCCTCCCTAACCCCTCCACCTCCCCACCCTACACTGCCTATCCCTACCCCAACCTCCTTCCTCCATTCCTACACCCCCATCCTTCCCTAAATCCCACACTGCCCATCTCCCTGCCTCCATTCCTATATCCCCTTCACCCGCACTATCCCCCTTTACTGCACTGCCCATTCCCACATAGATCCTATCCCCCTTTCCTCCCTCCTTACACACACCCTGCCCCCTCCCACAAATATGTCCATCTGTGTATCCCTCCCCTCCAGGAGCACCACCAGGCCAGGCAGCACCACAGGAGGAGCCACAGCCCGTCCCCAGCCAAGCCTTTCTGAATGGGCCAACTGGGGCAGCTTTGCTCCATGGCAAGCCCAGGCAGCTCAGAGCGCAGAGCAAAGGCTCCCGAGAGCTGGGGAGCAAGACCTGCCCAGCTTGCAGCGGGCCCAGGAGAGTGCACCTGAGCCCAGGCCACACAAAGCCAAGCCACGCAGCAGGCACGTGGGCCGGGCAGGCTGGGGGCGGGGCCCAGAGGCAGACCAATGCAGAGAAGGCATGCAGAGATGGAGCTCTTGGGAAAGTGTGCCTGAGCCCAGGCCGCTCAGAGTCAAGCCATACAGCAGGCATGTGGGCCGGGCAGGCTAGGGATGGGGCCCAGAGGCAGGCAGACACTGGTTCAGGGGACTCAAGGGGATGGCGCTACCACCCCTCCATTTCACGGAGCAGTCACGTGGTCAGAGCTCCTCGGATGCCGAATGACGTGATGACGTCACTCTGTCATCCTACAGGAAAAGTTTTTAGAGAGATACAATGGAGTTATAACAAAGATTAAATGGCACATTTATTATGAAAATACAACAAATATCTTTTTGACAAAGATATCTATTTGGCTGTGAAATAACCTCACAAAGCAAATAGTGGAAAATTCATCACTTAAGACATTTAAAAAAACAGACTCCATAAAGCATCAGTAACCAAAGACGTAGTAGGTCAACTACTCCAATTCCAACATATATGCTCTACGAGTAGCTTAATTTATAGAAAAAAATCTCAGTAATTATTTGTATTACAAGGCCATCTTTACCTAGTTATTACGGATGAAATAAAGTAACTGTTTAAATGGTTAACCATTAAGCATGAGCTTTTCTGTTACAGTAACAGTTACATGCCAGCTCCAGGCCCTGCTCCTGGGGAGCTGGCTGCCGCCCTGCACAGCTGCCTCTGATATGGGAGTGGGGCCACCAGCCAGGAGCTGGCTCCTGACACACACTGGTTGCCGGCCCAGCTCCCGGAGAGCTGGCTGCACTGCAGGCTATGCAGCATATGCTTTATATTGCAGAGCCCGCAGCATGTAACCATGTAACTGCTAAGATTTTTACCGGTTACCTAATTCATTGCTTTTTAACATCCCTACTAGTTACATTTTTTTGCTTTTGCATTTAGAATTAGCACACTGGAGGAAGGACAGAGTAGAGCAAGTTTCACTAGCAATTACAAAATCTATCACAATATACAATAGAATCAGTCGGTCAAAGACTAATGTAACTGTGTATTTCTGCATTCTCATTACTGATGCTGAGTCATATCTGGCTTCTTTCAAATACGCTGTCAACTACAGTCCAAGCTTTTTTGTCCAGCATATTGGAGGCAGAGGGGGTGCCATTAAGTGAAAAATACCGCTAAACTAAGAAAGAGTGAGTCTGGGCTCAGGGAGGGGTTGCAGTGCTTGGGATTAGGGTATGGGCTTGAGGTACGGAGTTGAGGCCCAGAAGGGGGCACAGCCCTGCTTCTCCTGACAGAAGCGTGGTGAGGCAGCTCTGCACAACTGTTTCCACCCACAGGTGCCGCAGGTGCTAGCCCGGCAGCTACAGAGGCAGCATCATGGGCGAGGGGAAACGGGAGCCGATGCTTCCTCCCCCACGTGTAAACATATAACTGCTGAAATTTTCAGCTGTTACATGTTTCCACAAATAAGCCCGGTAATGGACCACCTCCCCTCAAGCTCTATGAAATGGACTCATGGACACAAGGGTGCATAACTTGTGTTATGCTTGGGACAAATTGCTTCATGTAACCTATCAATCTTAATGTCTTAATCTGCTGGGTCTGTATATCTAATTTTGGTGTATATATCATTCTTCTGTGTAAAGTTAGACATATGGAGTATGAGACGGTTTATGGTTTTAAAAGTATGAATGCAAGCCATCAAGGGTATTTATAGGTGATCACCCATACATTGAGGGAAAGAGCCTCTTTTCTCCTTTGAGTCCAAGCAGTGGTTGGTGTAAGGAAGTCACATGGCCACCCCAACTGGTAGGGGCTGGCCAAGTTATTGTCCATGTAAGGGTGAAATGTAGAAACAGAATTCCTGTCCAAAGTGGAATCTATAAAACAGGGGTCGGCAACCTATGGCTCACTAGGGAGCCAAATATGGCTCTTCTGGAGCCCCAAATCAGCCCCCCTTGCTCCCCCCACAGCAGGGAGCCAGAGCTGGCACTGCAGCTTTATGGCCCCCCGCAAGACTGGAACATCAGCGCTGGCTTCCCGCAGGGGTGGGTTAGCAGGGAAAAAGCCCCAAAGGCTCCGCACCGGATCCAACGTGCAGGGAACAAACAGGCTAAAACTGACTCGGTGCAACAGCGTTCTCCTTCCCCTTGCATGGGGGAAAACCAGGAACCAAATATGACTCCTAGGGCTGCTATTTTTTTCTCCCCTCGCCCCCAACACAATTCCTGCAGGCCTCCCCTGCGAACCTTTCCCGGAGACTTCCTGCCAGCAAACGGGAGCAACAGGAGGCATGTTACACGGTGCCTGCCGTGTGCCACAAAAACAAGTGCCCCCCCACCCTCTCACTTACCCCACCTCTGGCTAGACAGCCTGCCCCCAGTGCCCTGGCCAAAATCCCCCCACGCCCTTCCTCCAGCCCCCTGGCCAAAATCCACCCCTGCCTTCTGCCCAAAATCCCCCCGCCCGTTGCCCTCTACCCAGACACACACACCCTGCCCTCTGGTCCATGGACAGGCACCCTCTGCCCGCTAGACAGGCAGCCAGCCCACAGCTCCTGCCCCAGTGGCCTGCCTCCCAGCCAGACCTCGCACCCTCACCCCCTGCCCAGATCCTGCACTCCCATCCCTATCCCATTCACAAGTATCCCTGTCCCACACACTTAACTAGGGATGTAAGCGACTAATCCACCAGTTGACTATCCAATAAGCAAAAGCTTATTGGACAGTTGACACGCTAGTCGAGTAGTTACTCCCCCCCCCCCTTTGTGCTGCTATCAGAAAGAGGCAGCAAGCGTGGGGAAGAGGACTGGATCCTGGGGGGGAGCCAGCTTAAAAGCCGGTTCCTCCCAGCTCCATGGGAGGGCGCTAGGGTGCAGCAGTGGCGTTCCAACTTTGAAATGTATAAGAGTCCCTGCTGGGGCTCTTGTACATTTCAAAGCGGAAGTGTTGCATGGAGCCTGGAACCAGCTGGAGCCCCCAAATGATCCTGGGTTCCATGCTGGCACTTCCGCTTTGAAATGTATAAGAGCCCGGGGTCAGTTGGGGGTCAAGTCACTGAGGGTTGGGAGGTTTTGTAGGGTTTTTTTGTGTGGTCCCAGACTAATTTTTCTGAGAGTCAGTGGCCTTCGAGCCCAAAAAGGACAAATTTGAAACCTTTTGTTTTGGACAGAATATTTTACTTTGTTTAAAAATGAACCCTGGCCAACAAGCCCCTAACTGGGGCCCCATCACAGCATCATAACATCCTTGCACCCCCCCCACACACACACTAACCCTGAGCCCATTATACACCTAAACCCCCTGCCCTGAACCCCTCATGCCTCCACATCACCAGCCCCCTGCCAGAAGATTGACAGAAAACAGAATGAATGGATGCATGGAGCTGCATTTGACCAATTATGATGTAATCTTCAAAGAATTGTGTGAAAAGATACAGCAGCAGAAGTCTCATCTGTGAGTACAATGTTTCATTTGTGCTTTCATTAATCATCATGTCAATTATCAATAATATTAAGTTGTATATTTTCAGTCATGCAAATGGGCATTCTTATTAGAGATGTTAAATATCAGTTAATTGAACAGTCAATTAACCTCGTGAATTCTTATCAGTTACTCGACTATTCTATAGTCCCCAGGGATAGGGCCAGCAGCCAGTGCACTTCAGCCCCCCTCCCGAGGAACCTCCTGCCACTCCAAACTGCTGCCTTTTTATCAGAGGCAGAAGCGTGGGGTGCCAAGCAAGAGCTGGTCCATGAGGGGAGCCAGTTTAAAAACCAGCTCTCCGCATAGACTGACTGCCTGATACAGAAGTAGCAGCGCGGGGCAAAAGCACCCCTGTCTGGGGGAGGGGAAGGCTGAACTCCCAGACATGGTGCAAGCCAGGACTGAGCTGGGCTGCTAGCCAGCCTGCTAAAAAGTTTACTGGCAAGGGGGGGGGGGGGAATTTGCATGTAGTCTACAGCATTAAGCTTTTACTTGTCAGTTAATCGACTACACTATTACATCCCTAGTTTTTATACAGCTCTTTGTTGACCACTTGTTCTGAATTTTATGTAGTTTGGCTCTTTGGTTTGGAAAGGTTGCTGACCCCTACTATAAAACAATGGGAAGCTAGCAGTTTGTCTTTGACTGGCGTGGAACACCCAAGAGGATAACTAAAGACCCAAGGGAAAAAGAGACTTCCCTAGCTTGGAGGCTTAGCTGGAATAAGAACAATTTTAGAATGAGTTTGTGCTGAGGTTTTAAGTGTTAGAATTAGCTAAGCATTTTCTGTTATTTTAAATTTGTAATCTACTTTGCTCTGCCTGTTTTCACTTACGATCTTCTACATCCTACTGCCTGTACTTAATAAAATCACTTTTATTTACTATCAAGCCCAATGTAAATAATTATTACTTGGGAGAGCAATCATATCCTCCTTTCATTGTGAAGAGGGCTTACCTAAATAATTCATTTGGGGTTCTGATCCAAAACTGCATTTTCCTTGGACCTGAAGAGTTTCAATATCTGTACAGTTTTTCAGGAGGGGGGGAGAGAAGAGATCTCAGCTCTGCGCCTTCGCTGGAGGAGACCAGCTAAGCTGGCTCAGCGTGACAGGATGGCGAGAAGCCCCAGAGAGCAAGGTGGTGAATGTCAGTTGCTTTGTCAGTGCACTGGGAAGCAGCCCCCAAAGGATCTTCTGTGACTGCACCCCATCACAAACCCATTTTAACATCCCTAGTTTCATACAGCATAGAACACACTGTCAGCACTTAATAATCTCTGTTCAATCCACTCTTTCTTCCAGTGGAGAGTCAAAGCTGGAGCCACTCTCCCCTGCAGCAAAGGTCGCCAGTAACCATTTTTGCAGCCTCCCCATATTCAGTGAATTGAGCCTTGGAATATCAAATTTAATAAGCCCAGTATGGCTACAAAAGCAGCTGTTGTTCCAGCCAAGAAAAATCTGATATAATGCAGTCCCCAAAGCTGTTAAGTATAGCATGAGAGTGTCCCAAATTCTGAAGTGAATGCAGAAGTGCTTCAGACATCTGGAATCCTGTACATTTCACTTATCAAGCACAGGAAGCAGATAAGTGGAGAAGAGCTAAGCAGAAAAAAGTAGACTAAGCAAAAGTAACAGGGAAAAGACCAAAGCAAGAAGACAAAAAAATATGTAAAGACAAAATGGAGCAGATAGAACAACAGATGACACCAATTCAAGCAAGATAGTTGAAGGAGAGGGCACAGAAACAAAGAAGCGAAGGAAGCAGACAGAGGACACAAATCATACCATAGAAAAAAGGCTTGTGGCAAGAGAATTAGTAATTACAGTAGAAGAGACACCTCTTTAAAGTAACATATTATAATACCAGAAGATAACATACAGGTCGAACCTCCCTAGTCCGGCAACATTCATGGTCCAGCATGATTTTAGTTAGCTGGATGTCCACTTACCATGGGTGTGGCCAAGTTTTCCAACAATCTCAAAGTTTGTTTACCGCCATCAGTCCTGGCTACAGCACTGGCTGAGCCATGCAGGAGGCAAAAGGTGGGGGCAGGAGTGCTGAGTGTGGCTGGCAAGCTCAGGGCAGGCTTTCGCTGCCCATTTACCTTTCTCCAGCAGGCACATCGAGTAGGCTGGAGTTCTGGGCTTGCAAACAGAGCTCAGCAGGGGGACTGGAAAGCATCAACTCTGTTTGCTTTGCAATTCGGATTCCTTTGCACCCGCTGGGGCTAAACCTGGGGGGAGCCTCTTTCTTGCAAAAAGGCAGCAAGGGATGGTGGTTGGGGGGTTACACCAGGTTATTTGCAAAATCTGGTGCATTTGGCAGGAGCAGGTCCCAATACAGTGAGCTTGTCCGGGGCGGAGGAGTTTGCAGCGATTCGAGGTAGTAAGGCTTAGAAATGGGGCAAGCAGGAGGAAAGGAACTGACCACTGCCCTGTGGACTGGCCTGCACCAGTGCAGCCATGGGCCTTGGGCTTTCCCCAGCCAGGTTACTCTGGGGACAGCAGCATGCCCCCACCCCTGCACCCTGGGCTCGCCTTTCATCCAGGTGAGCTCAGCATAGCGTCAGGGCTGTGCCTGACCCTTAGGAAAGGTCCCCCTCTGGGCTGCAATGCGCAGAGTAAGGGGAGGGGAGGCAGCGAGAGGCCTGATTTCTTTGGGGTTGGTTCTGCTTGGAGCAGGGAATAGGACCAGAAGGCCTCCTGGGGTCTCTTCTATGTCTGCGAGGTTGGAGCAGCTGTGCTGGCTCCCTGCTTTGTGGGGGAGGAGGGGGCGCTGAGCTCCCCACCCCTGGGGAATGGCAGTGCAGTGATCCGCTGTTGGGAGGCAATGGGAGCAGCGGAAGGAGGTGCTTGGGAGCAACGGAGGTGTGAGGCCAGGTAAGCGGCCCCCCCTTATGCCCAGATCCTCGCACCCAAATGCCCATCACTCACATCCCCTCCTCCACCAAGACCCCGCACCCACAGCTTGCTCCTACACCCTCCCTCCTGCCCAAACACCCTACCCCCAGTCCGTGAACCCTCCCTCCTGGCCAGACACCCTCCTCCCACCCAGATCTCACACCCTCATCCCCTCCTTCACCCCACCTCCCACCCAGATCCTGCACCCCCATCCCTATCCCACTCACTGGCATCCCTGCCCCACACACTGAACCCCTCATTTTGTCTCTACCCCAGAGCCTAAGGGGGGCCACAAAATTCACTATTTCCAGAACCCCAGAAAAGTAAATCTGGCCTATGGGAAGCTCTGAACCTCAGTCCTCCCTGTCCATTTTCCTCCCCTGGTGGGGCTGCAGTGCTAGAGAAGTAAAGTGTCTCATTTGGGGGCCACATCAGTGAGGGTTGAGGGTTTTTGGAGGAGTTTTTTTGCTTCTCACTTGTGTGGTCCCAAATGATTTTTCTGTGCGTCAGTGGCCCCTGACCCAAAAAAAGGTTCCCCACCCCTGCCATAAATACAGAAAACATTGAAACCTTTTGTGTTGGACATAAATTAATATATCACTTTATTTAAAATGAAATTTGATAAACTAACATGAGAAAGTTAAAACACTTAATCTGTTTAATAATTTAAATTAAACCATTCTCCTTAACTGCAGCACTAGCAAAATGGCTCAGGCGTAATGATATAATTAATGGTGCGTTTTGATTAGCAACTGATGGTCCACGGAAAGATTTACATCGAGCCAGGTGGTCCATGGGCCAAAAAATTTGAGAATGACTGCCCTATAAATAAAATAAGCTTAAGATTTCCTTTCTGAAAGGCTGAGAAGCTTTCAATCAATAAACCAGTTTTGTCACATAGCACTTTTTTTCATTCAAACAGATTCCACAATTCTATAATTCTTAGATATATACAATTATAAATCCAGATTTCCCAATAAAATCTACACAAGCAGACCCCTGTGCTTGTTCAGTTCTCATTGCAGTCCTGGGACCCTAAATCCAACTTTTAGCTCATCATAGTGAGCCATACCATGTGCAGACTATATTATGCAGGCTAAGTACTTTCTCTAGATCCTGCCAATGTACTTCCCATTAAAAATATGCAAGAAACCTTATTCTTAATGTGTTGTTGTCAATGCCCTATCAATATTGTGTGAACAAATCTCTTAGTTTATTACTAAAAACCTCTGATTATTCATTTGCTTGACACTATTTAAGCTGTGTTAACTTTTCACATTTTTCCCCAGCATCAATGTAATAAATAAAATAACAGTGAAGTCAGTTTCACTTTCAATTCTGTGGTACTGAAAAATCTGAGTTGCAAACACTGTGTGGGAAATATTTATTTTAAAACAGGTGTTAGCGGGGATTATTATTATTATACTATTTAAGGGTCTTAAGTTTTATAAAAGTTTGTTTTGCAAATTCTACATTTTGGAATAAGTTTATATTGACAGTGTCCCAGTTTGTTCTGTGACGCAATACAAAATGTCATTACCATGTAATTACTCTGCAAATAGCTCTCCTTTGCAGATCCCTACTCCCATGCAAAGTTCCTTGCATTCAATGGAATTCCATAGACTGAGGATCAGGGATCTGCTAACATGGATACAGTTGCAGGTTTAGGACCCAAGTTTCTGGGAGCACGGGGGGGCGGGGGAAGAGAAAGCCCCCACCCTCCCAGATCGGGCTTGTGGAGCGTGGCAGAGCGAGCAGGTCCGTGCACTGCCACTCCCGCAGCAGAGTGGAAAGGGGCAGGAGGAGAAAGGGTCGTGCACAGAGCGTACCAGCAGAGCCCGAACGTTCCCCACTCTGCAGCGGTCCAGCTGAGCTCTGCACGGTCTCTGCCGGGACACAGGCGGCAGCTCCCAGGAGCGGCTCACTGGCTCCAACCAGCGCCCCTCCTCCTCCAGCAGCAGTGGCAGCCCGCCTGCGTATGGAGGAGGCCAGGCTGGCGGCCCACAGCAGAGGCAGTCCCGCAGCAGGAGGGAAGGGCCACATGATGGGGGAGGGGCTTGCCGGACAGCAGCACGTGCTGCATGGGAGCTCGGAGCTCTGGACACTGCATGCCACCGGCAGCAGCCCTGGCTGCCCGTGCAAAGCACCAAGGGAGCTGCTTACATGCTGAGTGGAGGCGGGGAGTCGCTGCTGTGCCGCGCTAGCACTGGGTGTCTTTAAATCCGTGACTGTCTCGGGAAGAAAGGGACGTATGGTTACCATATCTCCGCGGCACACCTCCGACTGCCTCGCGGCACACTGGTGTGCCGCGGAACACAGTTTAAGAAACTATGAGTTAAAACAATTAGCCACAGGCTGCCCGAGGCTTCTGCAGCTCCTGGCCCTTGCAGGGTTGCTGGCAGCCTATGAAGAGTTTAACTGATGCAGATAACCAATAAGCTTATGCTTATCGGTTAACTGGTGACACTCTTGGGCTGTGCCCATGAAAGTTCATGATACCATCTACATGTTTCGTTAGTCTATAAAGTGCTACCAGAACATTTGTTGTTTCTACTGAAAACTAACTTTCAAATGAACAGGCCCAGAAATTTACTGTAATAGTAAAATGAAAACTGAAACTAACAATGACATTCAAAGTCTTGAAAGCCAGGGTACCAATGGGCTTTGTCGGAAGACACATGACAAAAAATGAAAATAAACCAACTCGTCATCTAATTCTAAATAAATTCTTCATGGAACATATCTGATCCTGCAAACATATACACAACTAGTATGACTAGTCCTACTGAAGTCAATGGTACTATGCACGGAAGGTTGTGTTTGCCGGTCCTTTGATAAGAGATATCATGCATGCACAGGTTTATTTGCAATGAAAGATTTTAAAAGTTTCAAAAATATTACAGTTGAAATCAAAGGCACTCTCAGATACAGTAACATTAAGAACATTTTTTTCTAACAATCAGGAGGTTTAATGAAACAAAACAAAATTTAAACTTTTTTTTTTAGTTAGTGAAAAGCGTTTTGGCTGAATTTAAACATTTACCTTCAAAGATTACATTCCAGATTATATTAATGCAAAAAGTAAAATAACCTAGAGCAAAACTGAACTAGCATATTTTTAGTAACCAGGTCATTTCTACATAACAGTGATAAATTACATTACATTCAGCATCTTGGATCAAGAAAACTGGTAGTAACGCCAGTAAAAAACATTTTTAATGTGATTTTTAGCTCACTGTCCCTTTAAGACAGACCTGCCATTATACAACACAGTGTGGGCCTATTATCAGAAAGAATCAAATTTAGGCCCAAATACCTAAGTGTTACTTCCAAATAACTTGACCTATTAAAATGTTTCTTAGGCCTGGACTACACCATTAGTTAGGAGGTGTGATTTTTTTTATTGATATAGCCAACATAATTCCTAGTGTGGCACACTTCTGCTCCAATATGTTTATGTCAGTAGATAGTCTCAGAGGGGTAATCGTGTCTGTAAAAACAATGAGGAGTCCTGTGGCACCTTAAAGACTAATAGATTTATTTGGCATAATCTTTCGTGGATCAAAACCACTTCATCAGATGCATGTGAGTATGCTAGTATAGTTTATGAACCTAGACTAGAAGTGTTTTGCTACTTTAGCTATACAGGAGGCCCCCGACTTGCGATGCAATTGGTTCCGGGGGAAGCACTGCAAGTCGGGAGCGTCGTAACTCGACCCACATTTACAATAGGCACCGTGTGCCATTGTAAATGTGGGCCAAAGACATAAGTCGGCAGTTTCCAGCCCCTTCCGCACTTGCAAAAATGGTTGTAAGTGCAGGGGGTCAGAACTCAGGCAGTCACAAGTCGGGGCCTCCTGTACCAACATAACTATACCAGCAAAATATCCCTTGAACATCTTAATTTTAGAACTGGACAGTCTGTATACATAAACAGTACCATTTATTTGAGCTCTAATCCTGCAATTGTATCAATGTAGGCAGAATCATGCACCCATACACAGCT
Source organism: Pelochelys cantorii (assembly GCA_032595735.1). Classification (NCBI taxonomy): domain Eukaryota; kingdom Metazoa; phylum Chordata; order Testudines; family Trionychidae; genus Pelochelys; species Pelochelys cantorii. The sequence goes on from CM064327.1 coordinate 242,584,964, forward strand.
TGGCTGGACTTCAATGGAGCTCTGCACTGGTGCCAGGCTCTGCCTGGGTAGTAACTTTTGCAGGATTAGAGCTTTTAACTGATTTTTTTTTTAAAGTACTTGGGGATGGGATAGTTTATACCAAAGAATAGTTCAAACTTTCAGAAAGAGTTGACACAAACTGATTTTGGATTTTGTACAGCTGGAACCCATTAGTACTGGGGAAATTTCCCACAAAAATCTATTACATAGTATCAGAAAAAATAGCGAGATGCACAATTCCTAAACTCCATGAAAATATTTGCCAAACTAATGTATCTACTATAGCATGTCATGTTATGCAGAAAGTGTGAATCTATATTTTTCATGTGACATGACAAACTTTAATTATTAACTTCACCAAATCCTGTACTTTTTTCAAAACACGTATCTATATATTAGAGCCTCCTATGGTGCCCATATTCATATTGAAAGCTGTGAGTAACTTTACTTGAGTAATCCCACTGATAACACAAGCACTAAATAGATCTATAAGGTCAGATGCTTGCACAAAAGTGGAGCTACTTAAGTCAACTGCACCCACCCACCTAGATCAGATTGCAGAAGTGGGGTGGGTATGGGACAGCTCAATCTCAGCTTTCACATTTCCTTAATTTTTGAACATTTACCCTTGCAAATTTACCCTTATAGGAATTTAACCTTTGTGTGTGTTAATTTAGAATATATGAGAACAATATCATTCTCATCCACCATGATTAAAAATCCAGTTGCAATTTGCATAAATTAGAGAAAATAATAACAGTATTAGAAGATTATGTACTTTTTTCCTCTTTCTGGAGAAGGAAAAATTCTTTTAGGTAATACTTTTGGCAATCATAATGTGATGCCAAAGGATGTAAAATACCTAAAATACATTCCTGAAGAGCAGGGCATGCTCTGCCAATTACCACTATTACCTATTAAGATTTATTCTACTTTTGGCATACATGGCATTATGTTTTTTTGTATGTGGTCTAATGACCACATCAGAGATGTCAAAAGAAGATAGTTTCTCCATAATTCAAGTGAACAGTTACGCACACTTAATACAGTTATAATGTACATTTTCTTTATGAAAATATGTAGCAGACAATACTGTGATAGCAAAGTTCACTGTGAATTTAATATCAGGTAACACGTTTCTCTTATTAGGAGAGACTTCAAAGCTTACTGCCAAACCTGGAGTCCCAAAACAACAAACAATTATAACACTTTCCCAAATCTTTATTTTTTATCCAAGTTATTGAACAATAAAACAAATACACTACATCACAGCTCAAACAGCTGACCCCATTATAATGATCATGACAGACAGAACCTGAATCTAACTGATTAACCAGGGATGCACACCTTATCAATCAAACTGCTTCCAAAAACTTTGCTTTGGAATTTATTTGTTTGGTCTGAGAATCATGTGGCTGACAAATTAAAAGTTACTTATCTTTCCAACCAGCAAGCCTTAACTAAACGATTTAACGTCCTTTTAGGCAATAAACTAGTAAAACAACATCATCTACTGACTGCTACTTACTCAGCACATGACCCATTGATTTCAGTTTGCCATTTGAATGCAAACTCAGTGGTGAAAGGGGTACAATTGGGACCTGACAACCCTGGGCCATTTGTGATGGAGGCCCCTGGAGCTTCCATTAAGTTTTACCAGCATTTCCGTCCCCCATGATTGGCGCATGATTTTTGTTGTGTATTTCAATGAAGTCTTTTCTTTAAAAGACACGACAGACATTCTTAACTATTTCCCTTCACTCAAAGCGCCCTAGAAACTATCTGCTCCAAGCGTGGTTCCCACAACAAACCAGATCACTTGGAGGGGTGGAGGAGGGGGAGTCAAAGAGGAGTAGTGTAATTTCTCTCGCATACTTTTGAATGCACCTGGAGCTTTGAGGGGTGCGTGGCCTGATTTAAAACACAAAAACACACCCTCTCTGGGAGCGGGGAGAGGTTTTTTGGCCCCGAGGAGCCCTGAGTCACACCTGCTCCATTTGAAGGCCCAGCAGCTGGGCGCAAAAAGCAAAGCAGGCAGGCGAGGGAAATCAGCCAGGATATAGAATTCAGAGAGACCCAGCGCGGCTCTTACCTTCCTACTTGCTCCTCCAAGAGACACCTTGGGCCTGGTTTTGAAATCCCCTTCGAAGCTGAACATGGTTACAGCTTATCCCATCGAGAGCGGCGTCCCCGCTGCCTCCCCAGCTGACGCTGCACCGGGGCCGCGAGCGGGGCTGGGGAAGGGGCAGCCGCTGCCCGCCCAGGGGAGGCACCAGCCCAGCCACCCCAGTGCCACCTTCGCCGCTGCCTCCTGCGGCGATCGCCAGGCGACCCCCGGCCGGGAGGGGCTGCTCTCTCCACACACACACCCACTCGCTCCCTCAAGCCCCCCCTCTCTGACCACCAGCTACTGCTCCGGGCGGGGGGGCGGCGGGGGGGGGGGGGGGAGGGCTGGCGCGGCTGCTTCACTTGCACTACGAATCAGCCGGCTCCGGAGAGAAGATGGCCGCCGACCAGCTCCCTCTGCGCGTTCCCGCGTCCTAGCCAGTCGGCGCGCGGCCTCGCCGCAGCCGCCAGGAACGCGCGCGGGCTGCCTGCAGAGCGCGCCCGGCCCCTTGGAGCTCGTCACACAGCCCAGCCCCAGGGCGCTGGTGGCCGTGACGCCCCGCGTCGGTGGCGCAGCCCCTCGGCACCCGCCAGCCGTTGCCACGGCCCGGGGGCGGGGGTGAGCACGCAGAAGGAGCCTGTGCCCGAAGCAGGGCCGGCTCCTCGCTGCCTCAGTTAGGGCCCTCCCTGGCCTCAAAACCACCCCGCCGAGCCCTTTGCCCCTTCAGCGCAGCAGCGCTCCAGACAGGCCCTCTCAGAGAATGCCAGAGGGCTGGGCCACTTTGAGTTCAGAGGCCCCCCCCCCCCCCCGCCTAGCGCCCTGACCTAACTTCTCATCCACAGGGTCATACTAAGGGGACTACACTAAAACCAAAAGAATATATGAAAACAAACAGTTGGGACATGTATTTATTAACAAGTCATTAAACCAATACCATGTATATTAAAAATGTAACTTTAAGCGTGAGTTTCCACTGCAAGCAAAACTCTTCATTTTAGCAATGCTTTTTCTGGCTTTGTTGTGTGCAAACTTGTTTATAATTTAAGAAAAATCTAATTTATGTGCAACCTCACCTTTTATGTTAAGCATTGCAAGCCCACTCAAATGCTCTTGTCCCATTGTAGAGTGATAGTTCTTTACTTGTTTTAACATGTTGACCGTGCATTCACCTGAAGCCACTGATGCAGGAAGACTGACAAAAATAGATAATGCAATTGTGATATTAAGAAATACAGTTGACAGGCCGAGAGCGAATATTTCTTGAAGCAGTTTTTGGCTTGCAGTCCGATTTAAAGTAGGTGGAATGTATACGTTTCAGGAAGACGATCTTGTCACAGAGCTCTCTTGACATTTCGTTGTACATTTCTTGAAACTGCTCCGCTGCTGAATATAGATCTTCATCACTTAATTCTCTGAACTCCCAAAGGAATCCAAAAAAGGTACAAATGTGTCATAGTGACTCAAATCGACATGTAAGATCAGATTTGATGGAGTCAATAATAAAAAAAAAATGACTCAATAGTGCCTTTCTGCATCAAATTGAGATGATAGGGCGCGATTGGTGGAAAACTCAGATGAAATGTCAATACCCCGTGCCACTGATTTGGACTCAAAGGATTGAGTCCCATTGATCACGAATCTCTTGAATATCTTTCAGAAGTCATTCAGTGCTATCCCTCTCAACATCTAATGTAGCATTGCATGCTTCAATTACAAGATTAGTTTCGTGGATCATTTTTAGCAGCTTCATCCATATGGACGACATTAAAATGCATTCAAATTGGAGATATACTTCTGAATTGACATAAGCTCAGTGTGAGCCTGTGCTGTGCGAGTAAGAGATTCAAGCTGCTTCAGAATTTCCCAGTTTTGAGGACTGCTACTGGAAGAGGTTGTAAAACGGTTGGATTGTTCCAAAGTATGTGATTGCTTCCTTGCATGATTCAGCGCAATCAATGCCGACAAGATTTAGTGTGTGGTTGCCACAACTGGAGAAAATACAGTTTGGATTTTGCTCAAGAAGGACTGCTTGTGCTCCGTTGTACTTCCCAGTCATATTGGATCCATTGTCATATGGTTGGCCAATGCAGATTTGAAAATTTAATTTGAAGCCTTCCAGAATTTCTAATACATGAGCAGCGATTTATTTTCCAGATTTTTTGTGAAATTATCCAACAAAATGAATTGTTCTTCAGTTGAAACCTTTGAACTTTCTGAAGTTTTAACAAATTGAACAACCAAGGTCATGTGTTCTTTATAAAAACAGTTTGAAGTTGCATCAATAGTAATTGAAAAAGTATTTCGCATGTCATATCTCTTCAAGAATTGTTGTTTGCACAAATGTTCCACACAGCTTAACTTTTGTATTATAGTAGACAGAAAATGGACTTGCATGCATTTTCCGCTCTCTTGTGATTCACGAACACGCATAACATGGCCTGATAAAAGTGGGTCGTATTTGCTAAGAATCTCAAGTATACCAAGAAAGTTTCCATTTGTAGGGTCACCCATACATTGACTGGAATCAAACAAAGCCAATCCCCATTCAGAAAGAAAAAGAATGACATTCAATACGAGCTCAAGGAGGTTTTTCCATTTTTCATTTTCTGTATCATCTCCATTCAGAAGAGTTTTTGTCAGCAAATGAGTGGGAAAAGCATGATTTTCAGCATCTTTCAGTTTACAACTGAAAACAACTAACTTAGAGAATCTGAAAACAACTAACTTAGAGAAATGACTGCATTTGAGCAACGTTGTTCTTATCCAGAAGTCCAATATCAGGTTCTGATGCCGCTGCTGTTATTCTATTCCTGTGCTAGGCATAAGTTCTTGCTTTTGCTCACAACATCTCTGAGGTTCTCAATTTCTGCCTGCACAGTCTCTAAATCGAGCACAGATTCTGCATCTCTCACTACTGTTTACTCATTTTGAGGTACTGTTTACTCATTTTGAGGTAGTGGCATTGAAATGTCATTTGTGGGTACAAAGTTTTCATCATCAGAACTGGAAGTGTCATTGTCAGTATAGTCACTGTCTAATGACTGAGGAGTCTTTTCTACAAGAAATTATGCTATTGGCATTAAACTCTTAACTGCCGTTTCACTCTTGCTTTCGCCATCTCTTACTTGCACCACTTTCAAATCTTTGCTTCATTTTTATAAAGGGGTTCTTTTAAAACACAGTAACACATAGTAAATTAATTTGCTAAAGGCTATTGGTTATACAAAGTTTTAATTTTATATACTTTGCAATGAATATTATATAACAGCTGTTTGGGGGTGTTATTTATTATGGCCCTTATAGCCTTATTTCAAAGTCTTGAATATGTTCCCATTATTAAATTCCTCTAATAACAGGTGCATTATTATGAATATAAACATAGGGCGATTGCCTGATTAGATATAAAGTTTATTAAACAACTAGAATTAAAAGTTTATTATCACAAAAAAGCCTTTAAAGGTGAATCTAAAACTGGACAAAGAGGTAGTTTACAGCTGAGCCTGATATGGTTATTGTATATGAAGACGCATAAGAAAAAACAGGAATATGAAAATCTCCTATGCACAGATAAACATCTAATTTAAAGGTTAAAGTCATCCTCACACCAAGCAAAATCATTTTACAGTAACAGAATTAATTATGACTTTCAAAACCTCTAAACTATGCAAAGACTGTAAACAGCATTTCATAATGTAGAATCACTAATCACAGAAGCTACTCTGGTAACCCAGATGAAAACTTGGATATGACCGAAAAATTGGCGAAGGACCGAAGTCCCACAATGATTTAAATACATTTTTTGCAGATATTCTTTTGTTGTCTCTGTTATAACTGGAAGGTATATAATAAATGAAAATGACTTGATAGAAAAACATCAAAATTTGAGGCCCCTTTGTCTCCTGAGGCCCAGGCCAAATGGCTCTCCTGCCCCTCCCCCCCCCGATAGGGCCTGGCTACAGACAGTCCCCAGGTCCCATCCCCGGGCACACCTCAATTTTCCAGTCCTCCTTCCTGCTTGAACCACAATCACTTTTTGTAAGGTGCTGATTTGATTCTTGTGTCCTGGAAGGTCTGTCTGTGTGTATCTGCATGCCTCTGACTGGGGAGTCAGTTACCAGAGACTGCAGCTTGTTTTTCTCTTCTCTTTTTTCAAGCTCTTTTGGGGCAAAAGAGCTTGGGGTAACTCTGTGGGTGATTTCAAGTGTTCATCCCTGGTTTTTAGGGATAAAAAGCACTTGATGGTGGCAGTGATTCCCCAAAATCTGTGTATTATAATTCTGGGGGGAAGTTTTTATAACCAGTGCTTATAGAGACAAGGTTTTGAAGCTCTCTTGTGGGCCCTCACCTTCTGCACTCGAAGTGCCAGAGTGGGGAACAGCCCTGACAGGTCCAGACTCCAATACCTGAAGATTGTTGTAAATTGTGACAATGAAGCGCTGAAGGATCAATGATGGAAATCTCACCTTTATATTGTGGCTGGGTTAATATACAGTTTGGGGACTATCACAAATATTCATTCAGATGATTGGCCTCCCATGTCCATATCTAACCTCCTGACCCTTGTAATATTAAGGTGCCTTTATCCTGTAGGTTAACATATTAATGCCTTTTAGCTCATTATCATATACTTTAAGTATTGCTCAAGCAAGTTGGTGGTTAAACATCTGAAAATGATTTTATCTGAAAATATTCAAGCCTAGTATTTCAGTATTCCTTAGATTCCCCCATCTAGTTATGTACCAACTCCCCTCTCAAGCAAGTTCTTCCCAGCTCCCCAGAATCTAGGATAACTGTTGGGCCATTTTATCTATGCTAAAAGTCGTAGGCCTTTGCTTCACTTAAGCTATGATTCTTAAGCCAATGTCTTATAGGACATAGGTCCATAGGCACCAAAAGGAGAGTTTATTCCAAGCTGCCAGTGGCAAGACAGCTGTGTATGCCACAGAGCTTTTCAAACGGTAGGTATTCTGGGGGCGGAGTGTGAGCGGGGCCTTCCCCTGCCTACCATACCCGCCGCCCATGCTTGTGGTAACAAAGTAGCACATCGAAAAATAGAGTGTGCAAATGGCCTAGAGAAAAGGGCCTGGGAAATAGGCCCTTCGCTGAAATTTGACTACCTGCTTACTACTACAATTACAGGAAATCTTTGCAGCTATATGCACCCAGGATTGGGTCAATATTCAGGAGAAAGCTACAAAATGATGTTTTAGCCTCCACATGGATGACTGCCTCCCTATGGCTCCTTGCAGCACCTGGTGTAGGTGCATACTAAAAGGGAAGGCAATATAAGGCTTTTACTTTAAATTTTGTGTGAGAATGTGCAAGTTTCTAGTAAAATTTTAATTTAAAATGTTTGTTTCAGCGTAATTTCTGATTCCTAGTCTCCATTTTCAATGCAACATTGCTGTAATGGAGGGAGGAGGGGGTTAAGCCAGGGCACTGGTGTGCAATATGTTGTTAGTGGGTACATGCTGCTGCCCACAGTTAAAAGGAAATTTTTCATTGGCTACTGACATGAAATTCCCCCCATCCCTATACTTAACACATGTGCACCCAGAAGCTTATCAGAATCAGGAGCTACTTCTGCCTCTTGTGTTTCTGATGCCAGTTCCTCAGCAAGCAGCTTCTCTGGGAGGGCATTAAAAATCTCCTCTGAGTAGGACCCAGAAGGTGCTGCAGCTGCTCTAGTGCAAAGCTGTTCAGGTACTGGTTTGAGTACAAGAGTCATTTTAGCAGCCTGACCTGGTGCGTGCTGGCTCCCCTCAAGTCCTACACTGGATTCAAGGGTGAGAAGGTCACCAGTGCTATGCGCCATACCCAGCACTTATCCAAGTTCCTCACAAAAGTGGTGGGTTAATGGCAAGTTCCTCGAGGTTCTCATCCCTGGGTTTCTGGTAGTTGGTCATGAGCCACTTAATCCACTCCCTAGACTGGTTGTTTTGGTTCAGCAAATCCCCAAAACTACAAGCTTCTTCACTGTCAGTTGTTGCACATGGTCTTTCTGGGAATTCTTGCTAACGTCTAATTGTTTGCTCTCTTTCCACCAGAGATCAACCAAAATCTGACTATATTTTCATGACCAGCTAGCAGTGTGCTTGGCAAAGGACTTCTTAATGCTGGTGAATCAAACAAACACAGAAGAAGGTTCACTTAGCTTGCAGCCCAATTGTCAGAATAAAATGGAAGGGTTAAACATTGAGCAGCCCTACTTTCTTAGGAAGAAAGCAGAAAAGGCATTTAGGAGCAGTTTTTCAGAGACAAAATCTGTAAGCACATAAAGGATAATAGGTTGATAAATATATCTTGATTTTAGTAAGACTTTTGACATAGTCACACATGATGGTTTCATAAGCAAACAAGGGAAATTATTAACATGGGTACACAACTGGTTAAAAAAACATACTCAAAGAGTAGTTATTAAGGGTACACTGACAAGGTGTATCTAGTAGGGTCCCACAGAGGTCAATTCTGGGTCTGATACTAATCAGTATTTTCATAATGCCCGAGATAATGGAGGGCAGTGTTTGCTTGTAAAACTTGTAGATGACACCAAGCTGTGAGGGGTTTCAAGCACATTGGAGGACAAAATTAGAATCTAAAAGGACCTTTACAAATTGGAAAATTGGTCTGACATCAACAAGATGAAATTGAATTAATTAGAAGTACAAAGAATTTCATTTCGGAAAGAAAAATAAAATGCACAACTACAAAATGAGGAATAGCTAGCTGGTTATAGCATTAGGGTATGTCTACACAGCAGTGGTATTTCAGAATAACTGACATTATTCCAAAATAACATAGTCCACGTTTACACTACAAGCAGTTATTTTGACATAATGTTGAAATAATGGCAAGCTGGAGGACTTCTTACTCTGAATCCTGTAGCCCTCATTTTACAAGGAGTAGGGGAAGTTGGAGGAAGAGTGCTTTACCTCAGACTTCCTGCTGTGTAGACATCGCCAAAAGCCGAAATAAGCTATTTCGACTTAAGCTACGCAATTGACATAGCTGAAGTTGTGTAGCTTATTTCGGCTTTAGCCCTGATGTGTAGACGTACCCTTAGTTCCACATTGATGGAAAGTCTTTGGGGGTTATAGTGGATCTCACATTGAATACAAATCAACAGTGTGATGCAGTTGTGAGAAAGGTTAATATTATTCTGGAGTGTATTTAATCTGAGTGCTGTACGTCAGACATGGGACATAATTGTTCCTCTTCACTTTGGCACAGGAGTATAGTGTCCAGTTTGGTGTGCCACACTTTATGAAAGATGTGGACAAGTTGGAGAGAAAGTCCAGAGAAGAGAAACAAAAATGATAGAAGGTTTAGAAAATCTGACTTATGAGGAAAGGTTGAAAAATTGACCATATTTAATCCTGAGAAAAGAAGAATGAGGGAACATCTGATAAAAATTTTCATATATGTTAAGGGATGTTATAAAGGAGACAGTGATCAATTGTGTTCCATGTCTACTGGAGGGCAGGGCAAAAAGCAATGGGTTTAATCTGTAGCAAGGGAGATTTTGGTTAAGTATTAAGAAAAAAATTCTAATTGTAAGAATAGTGAAGTAATGGAATAAGTTACCAAGAGAAGTTGTGGAATTCCCATCATTGGAAGTTTTTTAAGCCACTGTGATGGAGTGCTGTCAGGGCTGTTCCCCACTCTGGCACGTTGAATGCAGAAGGTGGGGGCCCATAAGAGAGCTTCAAAACCTTGCCTCTACAAGCACTGGTTACAAAAACTTCCCCCCAGAATCATAATACACAGATTTTGGGGAACTGCTGCCACCATCAAGTGCTTTTCCCTAAAACCGGGGTGAACACTTGAAATCACTCCCAGGGATACCCCAAGCTCTTTTGCCCGAAAACAACTTGCAAAAAAGAAAAGAGAAAAACAAGCTGCAGTCTCTTCTAGCTGACCCCTCAGTCAGAGACATGCAGATACACACAGACAGACCTAACCGAATTAAAACTGAGAAAAAAAACCTCTGACACAATGCCTAGATGGTAAAAGGGGAGGGGAGGCATAGAATCACACAGAGCAGTTCAAACCAAACCACAAAATAAAGAAAAATTACCCTGAAAGCAACTGGATTCACATTTCCCTGGTACTCACTTCTAATTTTCTCTTTGTTCAGTCCAATCCCATGCCCTGAATTCCATAGTCCTGCCTGGGTTTAAATCATTCTGTCTCTCTCAACTCCTGGTTTAATTCTCCCACAGAAAGAAAGCAGGCAGGTAACCTATATCCAGTTTAAATTTCAACCCTCTAACTCAGTTGGTTCTCCTGGCCCCCCTGGCTGATACCTTTGCTATATACCTCAGTTAACCCCTTAGTCACCAGGTGCTGGTCAGCACTCCTCCTGTTCATGACAGGTGCGGTAACCGAAGACCCCGTGGGAGTGCTTCCCGGGGAGCTGACAAGGCTACTTCCACTTGCCTTCCTGCTCTCTGGGGCTTCTCACCACTCTGTCCTGCTGGGCTAGCCCCATGGTCTCCCTCAGGGGCGGCTCTAGACTAGCTGCCAGCAACTGACACCTGAGGCGAACCATGCAATCGGCACCCCCACCTCCAAACCCCTCACTGATATTGAGCCACCATTTGGTGCCCCATTTAACTTAGTGCCTAGGTGACTGCCTAGTTCGCCTATATGGACGGGCCGCCCCTGGTCTCCCTTAGCCAAGGACCAGAGCTGAGATCACTGCCCCTCTCCTCCTGAGGAGCAGTACAGACACTGAAACTCTTCAGGTCCAAGGAAAATGCAGTTTAGGAGCCAGCTTCCTGGGATACCACTCCCCAAATGGAATCAGAACCCCAAATTAATTATTTAGGTAAGCCCCCTTTAACAATGAAAGGGGGAATGTACACACTGATTGCTCCCTCAGGTAACAATTATTTACACTGGGCTTGACAGTAAATAAAAGTGATTTTATTAAGTACAAGTCGTAGATTGTAAGTGGTTATAAGTGAGAGCAGGCAGAGCAAAGTAGATTATAAACTTAAAAAAGCAGCTAATTCCAACACTAAAACCTCAGTACAAACTTATTACAAACTCATTACAAACTCACCTAAAACTGCTCCTTTTCCAGCTAAGCCTTCCAACTAGGGAAGCTCCTCTCCCTGGAATCTCTGGTTCACTTTTCTGGGAGTGCCCCACCCAAAGACAAAGACCTTCCTGTTTCCTATTGTTTTAAAAATTCCACTTTGGGCGGGAATTCTATTTCTACACTCCACCCTTCCATTGCTTGGTCAGGTACTACCAGTTGGGGTGGACATGTGACTTCCTCAGAGCAACCACTGCTAAGACTTAGAGGACAAAGGAGATTGTTTATTGTTGGTCATCTAGACATTAAAGGTAACATCCTTGATGGCTTTCACTTGCACATTTAAAATCATAAACCATTCCATAGTCCATATATCTAACTTTACGCAGAAGAATGATACATACACCAAAATAATATATACAGACCCAGTGGATTAAGACATTAAGATTGATAGGTTACATGAAGCAATTTGTCCAAAGCATCTTTGAGTTAGGCATATCTGCCTCTACAAGTCCATTTTCTAAACCATGGGAGGGGTCCCTCACAACCACATTAAACCAAGATCCATTAGGAATGGTCTAGTTTTGGTTATGTCCCAGCATGGTGCGATGGACTCCATGACCTTCAAGGTTCATTCCAAACCTACATTTCTATTATTCTCTGCTATGAAAGGGGGCTGAACAAATTAAGATTGCACAGGAAACCTTAGTTCCAACATTGCCCAACTTTTGATTGGACCTAGCCACTTTAGCATTCTTTTAACATGGGGGAGAGGCTATGTGAGTAATCATATGCTGTATGATTTTTCAATCTGGCAGTATCTCTTTAAAATAACAAATGAAATATTAAGCAGACAAGTTAGCCGTTAGTAACCTAAGTGTCTCTATGTACATATATAAGAATAAAAAAAGTCTGCTAGTAGCATGTCAATAATCCCACTGCAGAGTGTTATTGAGGGTGCATACTGGTCCATTCAAAATAACTGGTAAAGTCTCTATAAATTCCAGCTTTGGAGGCAAACTAAGCACTGGATGCTCCAGGTTCTGTCCTTGCTGCTAAATACTCACACTTGTCAAATATATAACAGAAAAGATCACTCACATCCAGAAGGGGTTGGACAAAACAAGAAAACACATGATCAAAATTCAACACCTTCCTTCCAGTCGTTTGGATCATTCACAGAAGTAGTCATGAAAGCAGGGACAGTAATCAGGATTTCCAATTGCAAGTCCAACACTGACCCTTCCTGAATGATAAAACAGAGCAGAAAGTACCTGGAATCTTGCTAAGAAAAACTGTTAAGAACTTCTTTGAGGGCACAGTATTTCTCCAAAAAATACAACAGCCATCTAAAACTGGAGAAACCATTGCTTGATGTTGGATATTTAATAAACTCATACCCAATGTCTAACCTCTCTTTTTTTAAACAAGCCAATTAAAGAGAAAGAAAAGTGTGGGTATGTGTGCTCAGGCTGCATGACAATTAAAAGGAGAAAATCTGACTCTGCTTAGGCCTTGTCTACACTGAGAGATAAGGCTGAATTTATTCAGGTCAATTTTCTGGCATCTGATTTTGTAAAGTTGAAGGTGCATGTCCCCACTGTGGGCATGAATTTGATGTAGTTCAATGTAGTGCATCCCCAATAGAATGGCTATTGTTGACTTTGAGAGTGATTCATTATGGGTAGCTATACCACAGTTCCTGCCATCCCCTTTGCATTCTGGGTTATGTTCCATGTGCATGTTGTGACCAAAACTGTGCAGCAGATGGTCCTAGGCACATATCATAAGCGTCCCATAATGCTCATCTGTGCCCTCCCCCACCACACACACACTTTAAGAAAAGGCTTTTTTGCCGGTGGCCATTTTGTTTTTCTGTTTCAGCCACAAGAACAAGCCCCTGCAGAACCAGGTAAGCGGGGGGAGGAGCCCGGCGGGGGATCCGGGGGGAGTCTGGGGGCTGGGCCCGGTTGCTGAGTGTGTGTAGGGTTGCCAGGTGTCTGGTATTTTCACCTCCTGGCAGGGAAAAAAAATCAGAAAATTCTGGACATTTTAGGTGTCTGGTATTTTCTGAATATTTTTACTGGACAAGAGACGAAAATACCAGACTGTCCGGGTGGATACCGGATACTTGGCAACCCTAAGAAAGAGTGGAGCAGGGTGGGGCCTCAGAGAAGGGGCGGGAAGGAAGTGGGGCAAGGGTACTTGGGTTTGAGGTAGATTTTATATTGCACTTAAATTGAAAAAGTGATCTTGTGATTAGAAAGGTTGGAGACCACTGCTCTAACATATCCCCATGGCTCCTGTCATCTGAAGAAGTGGGTTGCGCTCACAAAAGCTCATGATACCATCTGCATGTTTTGTTTGTCTTTAAGATGCTACTAGTCTATTTGTTGTTTTTTTAAGTTTTTCCTGTTACAGAATAATTTGGCTACCCCTCTGAAGCTTTTATATCCCCAATGGTCCTTCTAGCCCTGTACCCTATCTTCTGACAGTGGCCAATGCCAGGTACTTCAGAAGGAATAAACAAAAAGAGACAATCATCATGATCCATCCCCTATCGCCTATTTTGTTTGTTTTAAATTTGCTGCCTATATTAATTCCGTCATCTTCTTGTGTTATGTTAGTGAAGGAATGAATAACATTTCCTTATTCTATTTTTACATACCTTTCATGATTTTTTAGACATCGAACATATCCCCCCACCCTTTAATCATTTCTTTTCCAAGCTGAAAAGTCCCAGTCTTGTTAATCTCACCTCATATGGAAGCTGTTCCTTATTCCCTAATCATTCCTGTTGCCCTTTCTACACCTTTTCCAAATCCAATATATCTTTTTCTAGATGGGGTGACCAGATCTATATACAATATTCAAGATGTGGGCATACAATGATTTTATATAGAGGCAATATGGTATTTTGTCTTATTATCTACTAGCAGAAATACCTGGTGTTCCCCGGGGAAAATATAGTAAAAGGTGTGATAAATCAATGAATTACGTCAGTTACATTAACATAGCATATTTTATTGAAAATACTTTCTCATATATTACTTTAAGAAATTAACATAGCTAGTGATGTGCTTACAAAACGACAAATCCCATAGAGTCTCTTTTCTCAATCCCCACAAATCAGGAAGGCCCATCTTCCCTGAAAGACTCTATGCAAACCAGGAGCGGCCCTAGATGAGCAACTGGCACCCTAGGCGAAATGCGCGATCGGCGTGCGATTGGCGCCCCTGCCTCCAAAGCCCTCAATGGCCATTTATCTTGGCGCCCTAGGCAACCGCTTAGTTCACCTGTATTGACGGGCCGCCACTGATGCAAACCAATGCCTGCAGCCTCCTTGCCAGAAGCTCTGAGAAATGGAGGGGATGTCTCCTGGGCTCTGCAGCAGCAGCAAATCACTGCTCCTCAAGTAGCCACACCCCGAGTGCCTTCAGTGCATGCTCCATGGGGCAACCTCAATGGACTTCCTAGAGGCAGCTGGACCGGTTGCATTGATCAGACAAAGCGAAACACCTTCAGACCAGGTGCAATTAGTGTACCTGTTCTAATGAGAATAGGCTGTTCTGAGTGTACTGTGTCCTCCTGAGGCTCCATGGTGCTCAAAACCTTGTCCTCCTTCTACCCAGCTCCTCTTTGTACTGCGAGCTGAATCCTGCAAAGTGCATAATGCCTGTGGCACTTGCTGATAACACACACAGCCTTGCCAGGAGAACGCATGCAGCCAAAGGAGGGCGAGTGGTGGGATGAGTCTCAATGCGTGGATGAGACGATGGTGTAGGGAGAAGGGGTTTGGATTTATTAGAAACTGAGGACACTGTTGGGAGAGGGGGAGCCTATACAGGAAGGATGGGCTCCACCTAAACCAGGGTGGAACCAGACTGCTGGCACGAAACATTAAAAAGGCTGTAGAGCAGTTTTTAAACTAAGAGATGGGGGAAAGCCGATTGGTGCGGAGATGCACGTAAATCGGAGGGAGACTTCTCTTAGAGGAGAATCCATTGATAGAGATTCTCTAAGCTGTAGTCAGAAAGAGAGGAGGGGAGAGGGCAAACCATGGGCCAGAGCAGACAAACAACCGCATACAAAGGAATCCAATGCACCAGGGAAGGGCAGACAAATAAGCAGTGGCAAATTTTTAAAGTGCTTCTACACAAATGCTAGGAGTCTGACAAATAAGATGGGTGAACTAGAATACCTAGTATTAAATGAGGAGATTGACATAATAGGCATCACCGAAACCTGGTAGAATGAGGAAAATCTGTGGGACACAATCATACCGGGATATAAAATATATCGAAAGGATAGAGCAGGCCGGGTGGGTGGTGGAGTGGCACTGTATGTGAAAGATCATGTAGAATCAAATGAAATAAAAATATTAAGTGAATCAACATGTTCAATAGAATCGCTATGGATAGTAATTACATGCTCCAATAATAAGAAATTAGCAGTAGAGATATATTACCGACCACCTGACCAGGACAGTGATACTGACATTGAAATGCTGAGGGAGATTAGAGAGGCTACCAAAATAAAGAACTCTATAATAATGGGGGATTTTAATTATCCCCATATTGACTGGGTACATGTCACCTCAGGAAGAGAAGCAGAGATAAAATTTCTCAATGGCCTAAATGACTGCTTCTTGGAGCAGCTGGTGCAGGAACCCACAAGGGGAGAGGCAATTCTCGATTTAGTCCTGAGTGGAGTGCAGGATCAGGTCCAGGAAATAACCGTTACAGGACCGCTTGGGAATAGTGACCATAATATAATAACATTCAACATTCCTGTGGTGGGTAGAATACCTCAGCAGTCCAGCACCCTGGCATTTAATTTCAAAAAGGGGAATTACACAAAAATGAGGAGGCTAGCTAAACAGAAATTAAAAGGCACAGTGACTAGAGCCAAATCCCTGCAAGCTGCATGGAAACTTTTTAAAGACACCATAATAGAGGCCCAACTTAAATGTATACCCCAAATTAAAAAACATAGCAAGAGACCTAAAAAAGTGTCACCGTGGCTTAACCACCATGTAAAAGAAGCAGTGAGGGACAAAAAGGCATCTTTTAAGAAGTGGAAGTCCAATCCTAGTGAGATAAATAGAAAGGAACATAAACACTGTCATATCAAGTGTAAAAATGTAATAAGAAAAGCGAAAAAAGATTTTGAGGAACAGCTAGCCAAAAACTCAAAAAGAAATAAAAAAATGTTTTTTAAGTACATTAGAAGCAGGAAGCCTGCTAAAAAACCTGTGGGTCCCCTAGACGATCGAACTATAAAAGGCGCAATCAAGGACGATAAAGCCATTGCGGAGAAACAAAATGATTTCTTTGCTTCAGTCTTCACGGCTGAGGACGTTGGGGAGATTCCCAAATCTGCACCGTCCTTTCTGGGTGATGAATCTGAGGAACTGTCCCAGATTGAAGTGTCATTAGAGGAGGTTTTGGAACAAATAGAAAAACTTAATGTTAACAAATCTCCGGGACTGGATGGCATTCATCCAAGGGTTCTAAAAGAACTCAAATGGGAAATTGCTGAACTATTATCTGTGGTTTGTAACCTATCCCTTAAATCGGCTTCCGTACCTAATGACTGGAAGGTAGCCACTGTGACACCAATATTTAAAAAGGGCTCTAGAGGCGATCCTGGCAATTACAGACCGGTAAGTCTAACTTCAGTACCGGGCAAATTAGTCGAAACAATAGTAAAGAATAAAATTGTGAAGCATGTAGAAGAATATAATTTGTTGGACAAAAGTCAACATGGTTTCTGTAAAGGGAAATCCTGTCTTACTAATCTATTAGAGTTCTTTGAAGGGGTTAACAAACATGCGGACAAGGGGGATCCAGTAGATATAGTATACTTAGATTTTCAGAAAGCCTTTGACAAGGTCCCTCACCAAAGGCTCTTGTGTAAATTCCATGGCCATGGGATAAGAGGGAAGGTCCTTTCTTGGATTGAGAACTGGTTAAAAGACAGGAAACAAAGGGTAGGAATAAATGGTAAATTTTCAGAATGGAGAGGGGTAACTAGTAGTGTCCCCCAAGGGTCAGTCCTGGGACCAATCCTGTTCAACTTATTCATAAATGATCTGGAGAAAGGGGTAAGCAGTGAGGTGGTAAAGTTTGCAGATGATACCAAACTGTTTAGGATAGTCAAGACAGAAGCAGACTGTGAGGGACTCCAAGAAGATCTCACCAAACTGAGTGATTGGGCAACAAAATGGCAAATGAAATTTAATGTGGATAAGTGTAAAGTAATGCACGTCGGGAAAAATAACCCCAACTATACGTACAGTATGATGGGGGCTAATTTGGCTACGACAAATCAGGAAAGAGATCTTGGAGTTATCGTGGACAGTTCTCTGAAAACTTCCACACAGTGTGCAGCAGCAGTCAAAAAGGCAAATAGGATGCTAGGAATTATTAAGAAAGGGATAGAAAATAAGACCCAGAATATCTTACTGCCCCTGTATAAAACTATGATACGCCCACATCTTGAATACTGTGTACAGATGTGGTCTCTTCACCTCAAAAAAGATATTTTGGCCTTGGAAAGGGTTCAGAAAAGGGCAACTAAAATGATTGGAGGTTTGGAACGGGTCCCATATGAGGAGAGGTTAGAGCGACTGGGACTTTTCAGTTTAGAAAAGAGGAGACTGAGGGGGGATATGATAGAGGTATATAAAATCATGAGTGGTGTGGAGAGGGCCGATAAAGAGAAGTTATTTATTCGTTCCCTAAATAGAAGAACTAGAAGACACCAAATGAAATTAATGGGTAGCAGGTTTAAAACTAATAAAAGAAAGTTCTTCTTCACACAGCGTGTAGTCAGTCTGTGGAACTCCTTGCCAGAGGAGGCTGTGAAGGCTAGGACTATAATAGAGTTTAAAGAGAAGCTAGATAATTTCATGGAGGTTAGGTCCATAAAAGGCTATTAGCCAGGGGATACAATGGTGTCCTTGGCCTCTGTTTGTCAGAGGCTGGAGAGGGATAGCAGGAGACAAATTGCTTGATCATTGTCTTCGGTCCACCGTCTCTGGGGCACCTGGTGCTGGCCACTGTTGGCAGACAGGATACTGAGCTAGATGGACCTTTGGTCTGACTCAGTACGGCCATTCTTATGTTCTTATGATGGCTCATTTGGGTGTGGCGGGAGGGAAGCAACTTTAATTTCCAGAAAGGGTTCAGTCAGAGCTGGCTGCGTGAAGATGTTGAGAGGCTGTGGTAGCTGGAGGCTTCTCCCAGCCACAATTAGCAAGGCTAGACCCCAGCTAGCATCAGCCACATTTGGGTCTGTCCTGGAGACCTGCTGGTGCTCTAGTATAGGGGCGGTTGCTGATTCTCTGCCCCACTGCAGCCTTTCCCCCAGGGGCTTTCCCTTGATGGTGCTGCAGGTGCCCACATGCTTTATCCTCTAGGATCTCATAGTTGCAGTTTATGTGACACGCTTAACAGAAGAGTCCAGCAAATTCCTATGATCAGGCGCTACTAAGAGCTAATTATCAGTGGGCCCAACTGGGGCTCTGGGAGAACCGATTTTGAGATATAACCAATCCAGTGATTTAAGTTAGGAAATCAGTAGTATCCGTGCAAAATTTGGTGTTTCTAGCTCTTACCGTTTTGGAGATCTTTTGGAATTATCAGTGGGCCCAATTGGAGTTCTGGGGGAACCAGGGGAACCGATTTCGAGATCTAACCAATCCAGTTATTTAAGTTAGGAAATCAGTAGTATCCGTGCAAAATTTAGTGTTTCTAGCTCTTACCGTTTTGGAGATCTTTCAGGACAAACAAACAAACAAACTTTCAGAAATATTTATAAGATTCCTTTTCCTAATGATTCCCAATATTCGGTTAGCTTTTTAGATTTTAAACTGCCACTGCACATTGAGGAGATGTTTTCAGAGAATTATCCACAAGGATCCCAATATCTCTTTCTTGAGTGATAAAAGCTATTTTAGACCCCATCATTTTTCTATCTATAGTTAGGATTATCGTAAATTAGTGTATATAACCTGCGTCCATGTATAACACACACTCATGTATTACCCACGGTTTTTCTTTCATGTGTAAAAAAAATCTTAGATTACCCACGGACGTACATAACCTGCAGGTAATGAACCACAGGTAATGAACTGGTAATGAACCGCAGGTGAGGCCACTGAGCAATAAGTACTACCCTATTACCAGTGTATAAGACCTACAAACCTCACCGTTTTAAAACCTCTTCAGTTCATAACAAAATATTTGTAAGGATGCCGAAGCACAAATCATATACATCCAATTTTAAATTATCTGTTCTGACATATGCAAAAGAAAATGGCAATAGAGCAGCGGGGAGAAAATTTTCTGTCAACAAAAAGTCTGTTTGGGAGTAGAAAAAAGAAGAAGCGGAGATTGAGAAGTTAAATCCTCGGAAAAGAGCGTGCTGAGGAAAGAAAGCCACGTGGCCAAAACTAAAAGAAAACCTGGTGAAGTGGGTTCTTGCACAGAGAGATAGCCAATGTGCAGTGTCAATGGTAGCCATAAAGCTCAAGGCTCGACTTATTGCTGTGGAGATAAAAATCGATGATTTTAAAGGAGGCTCAGGTAACTGGGTTTACAAATTTATGAAAAGAAACAACCTTTCAGTTCGAGCACGGACATCTGTTGGGCAACGGATTCCTGATGAATGGTACACACAACACTGCCACTCTTATTAAATTAAATTAAATTGTTATTAAATCGAAGATGCTGATTTTATCATGTTGGTCTTGTCTTCTTTAATTTGAGTAAAAATCAGCTTGTATAAGACGCAGACATGTATACCGCATGGGGGGGTGCGTGTGTGTAAAAACGTGTATAACCTGCGGGTTATATTCACTAATTCACGGTATATTTTCTACATGTGCATTACTTTGTACTTATCAACACTGAATTCCATCTGCCTTTGTGTTGCTCAATCACCCAGTTTTGTGAGATCCCTTTGTAACTCTTTGCAGTCATTGTTTACCCCTTTTTCAAGAACATTTATGAGAACTTTAATAGCAGTGATCCAAATGCAGATACCTGCAGCACAACACCGATTCCTATACCTTTCCCCCTATCTTTCAAGTGGAATACCCGGCAATGTTTTCATGATGCTCTAATAATCCTTCAATTATCTGAATAACCCACCGACTTCCTGAGGAAACTACAGAACATCAGTAATCTACCTCAAAACACCATCCTGGCCATAATGTACGTAGAAGCTCTTTACACCAACATTCCGCACGAAGATGCATTACAAGCTATCAGGAACATCATCCCTGATGACACTACTGCACACCTGCTCTGTGACTTTGTCCTCTCCCACAACTATTTCTGATTCAGAAACAATTTGTATCTTCAAGTCAGCGGCACAGCCATGGGCACCTGCATGGCCCCACAATATGCCAACATCTTTATGACTGACCTTGAACAACATTTCCTCAGCTCTCACCCTCTAGCACCCTTACTCTACTTATGCTACATTGATGACATCTTCATCATATGGACCCACGGGGAAGAGACGCTTGAAGAATTTCACAGGGATTTCAACAACTTCCATCCCACCATCAACTTCAGCCTGGATCACTCCACATGAGAGATCCATTTCCTTGACACTACAATACATGATGGACACATTTCCACCACCTTATACCAGAAGCCTACTGACCACTACGCTTACCGGCATGCCCCTAGTTTCCATCCAAGACACATTTCTCAATCTATTGTTTACAGTCAAGACCTAAGATACAACCGGATTTGTTCCAGTCCCACGGACAGAGACAAACACCTATAGATAGGATCTATATAGCGCATTCTTAAAACTGAAATACCCACCCAGAAAAGTGAAAAAACAGATTGACAGAGCCAGAGGAGTACCCAGACATCAGCTACTTCAAGATAGGCCCTACAAAGAAAACAACAGGACACCACTTGTCATCACCTACAGTCCCCAACTTAAACCCCTCCAACGCATTATCAACAATCTACAAACTATCCTGGAAAATGACTCCTCACTCTCATAGGCCTTGAGGGAAAGGCCAATCCTTGCCGACAGACAAACCCCTAACCTCAAACAAATTCTTTCCAGTAACCATGCAGCACACCTCCATCATAATCATCCAGGAACCCAACCCTGCAATCAGCCCTGGTGCCAATTCTGTCCACACATCTACATCAATGATTTCATCACTGGAACCAACCACATCAGCCACCACATACCAGGCTCATTTAACTGCACATCCACTAATGTGATCTATGCCATCAGATGCCAGAAATGCCCCTCTGCCATGTATATTGGCCAAACTGGACAGTCTCTACGGGAAAGAATTAATGGACACAAATCAGATATCCAAAAAGGCAACACATAGAAACCAGTTGGAGAACACTTTAACCTGGCCAGGCACTCATTAATGGATCTCAAAGTCACTGTGGTGTTTCAGGCCAATTCCACAAGCCAAATACACAGGGAAGCCTTGGAACTTAACTTCATTTACAGGTTTGGGCCCCATCACAAAGGTATGAATAAAGACATTACCTGGCTAGCACACTACTTTCCACATCCTAATGACTTAAAAAACCAAACAATGGGTACTTAAGAATTATTTGCACCTTCTCTAGCAGCTTCATGTAACACGAACACTCTAAATGACTTTTTTCCCCCTTTTCCCCTTCCTTCTCTCCCCCTCCCATCACCTATTTATTTTGGAACTGGACATTTTATACTTCAGTCATCTGAAGAAGTGGGCTGTGCCCATGAAAGCTCATGATACCATCTACATGTTTTGTTAGTCTTCAAGGTGCTGTTAGATGATTCATTGTTTTTTAAGTTTAACCAGCCTTTTGTTATTCTAAATCACCCTGCCCCTCCTTTTTATAGCACACTCCCTGCCACAAACGCAAAGCTGCAAGCCCTCCAAACTGTTGCATTTAAGAACTGCCTCTGGAGTCAGGGCATGGGCTTTAAATAGATCTCAAGCATGAAATCCAGGGGTTCAAACTCGTGAGAGCGGCTACTGTCCCACCTAGATCCCTCCAAAATGGCTCCCCCATCACCCCCATTTGCAACCTGAATGCAAATTTTTCTGTCATTGTGGATCCTTGTCACTTGGAAATTAGTGTGCTGTGATACACTCTGCATGGGGCTTCACCTTGGGACCATTGCAAACAAATGCTAGCACAAATGTTGCAGCTCAGTTATTAGGTAGAGCTGCACATCAAGATTATATTAGATAAGTGCTTTGGGATCTGCGGTGGCTTCCAATAAGCTTCCAAGTGGAACTCAAATCATTGTTTTAACCTATACAATGGTTTGAGACTTAGTTACTGGAGAGATCACTTCTCTCTCCATGGTATACAGCCACAGTGGAGCTCAGTAGAGACACACAAACTGGAGTTCCCTCATTTAAAATGAGAAGGGGCTGCTGGCAGAGTTTTCTGTATGAGAGGTCGTCAGCTTTGGAATATATTGCCTTTTGCTCATCTTGTCCACCAGAGTCAGGATTGATTAAGTTTCTGGGCACACTGCTGAAGAGCCCATATTTTTCTCCTTCAAAAGGCTGTTGAAGAAGAGGTGAACGAAGGTGAGTATAGCTGTGTTATAGTAAAAAAAATTATAAAACAAACAAAACATATGGACTAGGAATCCTAAATGGGTATCTATGGTTACATGAGAAATGTGAGTAAATAAAATAATTCCAGACAAGGAACTTCATCAGAATATGAATATTTACCTTATCATTAACCCTAAAGCCGCTCTTCCACTATTTCTGCCAACCCCTCCTGCTGGCTTCCTGGTGCAGATTTGAAGAAACAGAGCCCATATCCACATAGGGCCTATGACACACAGTTGAACATCTCTGATTCTATCTCGTACATGGGTTCCCAAACTGGGGGGCATGAAGAAATTCCAGGGGGTGTGTGAGGCAACTCAGCCTCTCCCCCCATCAAATTTTGCTGCCCTGTTTAGTTCCTTTTTTTTTTTTTTGCTCAACAAGTTTTGCTGCTATTGTGGGGGGGGTGAGGGTTTTTCAAAAATCAAAAAGGGGGGGTGTGATGCCAAAAAGTTTGGGAACCACTGATCTAGTAGATGGCATTGGTACTCAGACAAAGTATTTGTCAACTTGTTAACCTATTGCAAAATATGTGGAAAGCTGCGTGGACATAAATAGTTATAGTCCTGGATTTTATATGCCACACATGGAATCCAGCAGGGTGTGCAAAGTTGTTCTACTTCAGTGCAAGTATGAGTGAGGACTGTATGTGAGCAGAAATAAGGCTAAGTGCTGACTGTGTTCCTTTGCACTGTATGGAGGTAAATCTTATGCTACCTGAATTTCTACTCTTAAGGGTATGACTACAATCCAAGGTAAGATAAACATCGGTAGCACACCTGCACTACCATGGTTAAAAATACCAGTGTGGACATGGTGGCCCTGGCTTCAGCATGAGCTGTACAAAATCACAGAGGTCCCTGGGTATGTACTGAGGTTGCTAACCTGCATTGAATCCCATGCCACTGCATCTGCACTGCTATTTTTAGCCGTGCTATTCCAGGTAAAGCTAGCATGGGTATGTCTTCTGGGGCTGCAGTTACATCACAGATTGTGGTATACTCACAAGTGCATGGGATGAAAATGAGGAAGGGCATGGTTAGAAAATGTTCATGTCTGAGGTCACATGGGCAACCGTATCATCCTCATCATATTAGACAGAAGACTAAACAATTGCTCAGGGCACCAGGCAGCTCAAGGGGGGGGCATTCACTTTTTATTATGTATTGGGGGAGGGAATATTCCTGCTTAGGACCCCCAATAAGCTGGCACTGCATCTACTAGAGAGACATTTAACTAGGGATTTAACTACGCACTCCCTCCTAGGCGTAACTCTTGGTACTGAAAGACAGGAGAAACACAGTAGCTGTATAGCAGTCCTCTAATTAACACAGTACTGCATTTTCTTATGCTCCCTGACCTGCCCATCATTTTTTACTTTGCACTTTTGCATGCAATACTCCACGCCTGCACTATTCAGTAGCAAGGCCTATATGTAAACCTGGTGTGATGTATAGATGGAGTTCTGGCCAGTACTCATGAACTAAAGGGTTAAACTCAGGTAGCTAAGTGTGTTGGCAGGGAGCCAGAAGAACCAATGGGATGCAGAGCTGAAATTTAAATTGTAAATATATACCTAGCTGCTGTTCCTTTGTGTGAGTTCTAAGTTAGGACATGGAGGAAGCAAGATGAAGTAATCAAACAGAATTACCATACCTATAAGGAATATTGGGCATGGGAATGGACAGAACCTTGAAGTATGGATCAGTATGGATCATGAGTAGATAGAAACTGTATGTTTAGTCACAATAAGGGTATTTTTCTTTATTTTGTGTTTGGTTAAACTTCTCTGTGTGAAATCCATGTGCCCTCTCCCCCCCATTCACTTATACCAAAGCTGTGCCAGAGATACCATTTTTCTCTGTTTTAATCTGCTCTTTTCTCAGTTGCTCTGTAATGCCTAACAACCAGGTATGCTTTATCAAGTATATCTTTTTGTTTTGTTAATAACATCATCTTTTTTTAAGGCGATGATTTGAAACTTGTGTCCCGGAAGGTAACAGGTCTCTATGTGTGCCTGCCTAGGTTGAGAGGTCAGCTACTACTAGTTTGCTTTTTGTTTTCTTTTTCAAGGTCTCTTGTGGTAAAGAGCTTGGGTTATTCCTCTGGAAGAAGTTCAAGTGATTCTTCCTGGGTTTTAAACAAGGGCACCATTTCGGGCATCTAGGGGGCCAGCGGCCATGCGCTCCGGGAAGCGGCTAGCTTTTCATTCTGTTCCCAGGATGCTAAGGGAGTGAAGGGAAAGTGCTTGCATCCATGCATTCCTCTCACACCTGGCTGGTGAAGGGAGCTCACCAGCCAGGTGTGAGTGGAATGCAAGCACTTTCCCCTCACTCCCTCAGCGTCCAGGGAATGGGATGAAAAGCTAGCCGCGTCCCAGAGTGCACGGCTGCTGCCCCCACTAGACACCCGAACTGGTGCCTTTGGTTTTAAAAGAAGGAGTTGGATGATTTTAAAAGAAGGATGGTGGCAGCCTATCTCCCAGTGCCAGTGAATCTATGACTCTGGAGAATTTTTGTAAGCAGAGTCTATAGGGATAAGGTATTTTTAAGGTCTCTTGCGGGCCCCCCACCTTCTGCACTCAGTGTGCCAGAGTGGGAAACAGCCCTGACACCTGGTATATCAGTAGCATGGCATCAACATTGAGCAGACAAGAAACAGGACTCATGATAGGGCTATTGGCAATAATGAAAACAAAAGAAACATCCTTCCCAAGAATTGATGAGGACCTTCAGTTAATGGACTGCTGAGTGCTAATTTATGATTGTAAATGTAACACTTACTGAAAATAACATGTTAACTTCTACAATCTGGTGGCTACTAATGTTAGTGACTTACTGTTACTTTAAGCAGTGGGATAAGAGGGAAGGGATAATGGCCATGGGATAAGAGGGAAGGTCCTTTCTTGGACTGAGAACTGGTTAAAATACAGGAAACAAAGGGTAGGAATAAATGGTAAATTTTCAGAATGGAGAGGGGTAACTAGTGGTGTTCCCCAAGGGTCGGTCCTAGGACCAATCCTGTTCAACTTATTCATAAATGATCTGGAGAAAGGGGTAAGCAGTGAGGTGGTAAAGTTTGCAGATGATACCAAACTGTTTAGGATAGTCAAGACAGAAGCAGACTGTGAGGGACTCCAAGAAGATCTCACCAAACTGAGTGATTGGGCAACAAAATGGCAAATGAAATTTAATATGGATAAGTGTAAAGTAATGCACATCAGGAAAAATAACCCCAACTATACGTACAGTATGATGGGGGCTAATTTGGCTACGACAAATCAGGAAAGAGATCTTGGAGTTATCGTGGACAGTTCTCTGAAAACTTCCACACAGTGTGCAGCAGCAGTCAAAAAGGCAAATAGGATGCTAGGAATTATTAAGAAAGGGATAGAAAATAAGACCCAGAATATCTTACTGCCCCTGTATAAAACTATGGTACGCCCACATCTAGAATACTGTGTACAGATGTGGTCTCCTCACCTCAAAAAAGATATTTTGGCCTTGGAAAGGGTTCAGAAAAGGGCAACTAAAATGATTGGGGGTTTGGAACGGGTCCCATATGAGGAGAGGTTAGAGCGACTGGGACTTTTCAGTTTAGAAAAGAGGAGACTGAGGGGGGATATGATAGAGGTATATAAAATCATGAGTGGTGTGGAGAGGGCCGATAGAGAAAAGTTATTTATTAGTTCCCTAAATAGAAGAACAAGAGGACACCAAATGAAATTAATGGGTAGCAGGTTTAAAACTAATAAAAGAAAGTTCTTCTTCACACAGCGCATAGTCAGCCTGTGGAACTCCTTGCCAGAGGAGGCTGTGAAGGCTAGGACTATAATAGAGTTTAAAGAGAAGCTAGATAATTTCATGGAGGTTAGGTCCATAAAAGGCTATTAGCCAGGGGATACAATGGTGTCCTTGGCCTCTGTTTGTCAGAGGCTGGAGAGGGATGGCAGGAGACAAATCGCTTGATCATTGTCTTCGGTCCACCCTCTCTGGGGCACCTGGTGCTGGCCACTGGCGGGAGACAGGATACTGGGCTAGGTGGACCTTTGGTCTGACCCAGTACGGCCATTCTTATGTTCTTATGTTCTTATATAAGCTGCCTTGCCTCTGTCAGTGACAGATTTAATAGTTTTCATAAATTTGTATTTAACACATATTTAAAAAAATAAATGGCATTAAAAAGCAAAGTAATATTGCCCATGTTGGTAATATTGCAACTGATTAATTTTATTAGTGCTATTTATATACTCTGAGTTTACAACAAAAATGCATTAATACTTAACAAAGTCAAAAATGTGTTTGCAACACATTGTTACTGCAGTAATCCAATTCTGCACATTTATTCTCATCACCTCACTGAGCACGTAAAAACGATGGCCAATTAAGAATTTATTTGGCAACTGCACACAACTTCAGAAGCTGGTGGCCAAGTTCTCACAAATTCCCCATGATTTTCCTATCTCTGCATATGGTTCTAGTAAGATGACCTGAGCTTTTATGTAAACTCACCAAACACAAATTCCATGCTATGATGCACGCAGACAATGCCTCACTATATGCTGCATTTTCCTGAGCTGCAGCAACATTCTTCTACGACAATGCCTAGTAAATACACAGTAAATGAGTTGAAAGTATTCTAAATTTATAAGAATCAAGACCTGAGATCTATCCAAGTGCTGTGTTAGGCCAACTTCTGATTTCTAGTAATATTCATTAAGGTTTGCTACAAATATGGACTGCCAGGTTTTTGTTAGGTTCTTTTCTCCCCCCTTCTCCCTTCTTTATTTATTCTGAAGAAAATGCTGAAAACTAGGTCTTTTCCATGAGAGACATTGGCAAGACAATAATGTAAAGAGCACTTCATTTAAGCACTCTCCTTTAGTTACACATGAGTGCCAGCATTACATTGCCAAAGAATGAAGACATGTTATTTAAAATTACGCTGGCAACAGACCATCAAATTATCCTTAACATTTTCATTAAATTGAGATACAGATATAGTTAGGATAGTAAATCTTTTAGATACAAGTTTATCCCAGAGCCAAGTCCAGATGCAGCAGTAACTCTTGGAACTATTAAGGCCTAAGGCTTTGACTACATTGCTAATACAGATGTCCAACTTAGCCATTATGAAACCCAGACAACCCTTCCATACTGTAAAAATGGAACCGTGTTGTAACCAGATCAAGGAATAATGCTACAAGTGGATTCTGTACTAAAGTGATAATTTCATGTCATGCTGGCCGCATTAGATGTGATCTGAGTAAGTAAATAGTGCAGATTTTTGTCAATGTTTCTGTAGTATCTTCAATCCATATTCCCAAAAGCTTTAGAACAATCAGACAAATAGAACTTTAAATAACAATAATACTTTGCTTTTAATTTCTAGCACTTTCTAGCCAGGAATCTTAAATCACTTCATATTCATGTATTCAAAGGCCAAAAGAAACATTATGATCATCTAGTCTGACCTTCTGACTCTATAGGCTCTAGAATTTCACCTGGTAATTCTTGCATCCAGCCCATAGTTTCTTGTTGAACAAGAACATGTATTTTAAGAAGACATAAGAACGTACATGAGAACATAAGAACGGCCATACTGGGTCAGGTCAAAGGTCTAATCCAGCCCAGTACCCTTTCTTCCAACAGTGGCCAATGCCAGAAGCCCCAGAGGGAGTGAAGAGAACAGATAATCATCAAGTAATCTGGTGGTGTGGAGAGGGTGAATAAAGGGTGAATAAAGAAAAGTTATTTATTAGTTCCCATAATAGAAAAACTAGAGGACACCAAATGAAGTTAATGGGTAGCAGGTTTAAAACTAATAAAAAAAAGTTCTTCTTCACACAGCGCATAGTCAACCTGTGGAACTCCTTGCCAGAGGAGGCTGTGAAAGCTAGGACTATAACGGAGTTTCAAGAGAAGCTAGATAATTTCATGGAGGTTAGGTCCATAAAAGGCTATTATCCAGGGGATAGAAATGGTGTCCCTGGCCTCTGTTTGTCAGAGGCTGGAGAAGGATGGCAGGAGACAAATCGCTTGATCATTGTCCTCAGTCCACCCCCTCTGGGGCACCTGGTGCTGGCCACTGTCG
The DNA here is from genome assembly GCA_032595735.1 of Pelochelys cantorii. Classification (NCBI taxonomy): domain Eukaryota; kingdom Metazoa; phylum Chordata; order Testudines; family Trionychidae; genus Pelochelys; species Pelochelys cantorii. The sequence continues at coordinate 242,613,848 of CM064327.1, forward strand.
TCAGACAGGCTACTGGGCTAGATGGACCTTTGGTCTGACTCAGTACGACCATTCTTATGTTCTTAAGTAATCCCTTTCCTGTCATCCATTTGCAGCCTCTGACAAACAGAGGCTAGGGACACCATTCTTACCCATCCTGGCTAATAAGTATTGATGAACCTAAACTCATTGAATTTATCTAGTTCTTTTTTGAACCCTGTTAAAGCCTGGTCTTCACAACATCCTCTTGGTTGACATCCAATCCTGAATTAAAGGCCTCAATGATAGAATTCACCACACTCCTAGGTAAGTTGCTCCAGTGGTTAATTATCCTCACTTAAAAATTTGATCCTTATTTTTAATCTGAATTTGTCTAACTTCTGTTTCTGCCTGTTGGATTTCATTATACTTTTTTTCTGCTACATTAAATGGCCATCTCCCCATCTAGCCCATTGGGGCATGTCTACACTGCACGCTTATTTCAGAATAAGCTATTTCGGAGAAAATACTCCAAAATGGCTTATTTCCAAATAGCACATCTACACAGCAAATGCCAATCGAAAAAGCTCTGATCTATTTCAAAATAGAGCGTTCACACTCATTGGATGCTGAATTGCATTTAAGGCCACGCAGAAGCACTTCAGGCAGGGCATCAGGGCAGCACTCTCTTCCTGGATTTGCTGCCTGAGGCTATCTAAGGCTTGAGCTTAAAGAGACTCCCCTGTGCAGCCTTGTCTTAGGCTCTTCTCCTTTGCCTCCCTCACTGAGGGTATGTCTACACTGCAGAGTTTTTTCAGAAAAACGGCCTTTTTTCTAAAAAACTCCAGTTACGTCCACACTGCAATTTCATTCTTTAGAAAAAATATCGAAAGAACAGAGCTCTTTCAGAAAAAGGCGTGTGTGGATGGGGAAGAGGCAAGGGAGGAGGGGGTGGAAGCCCCCTCCCTGGGAGGTTTTTCAGTCCCACCTTCAGAAAGCCCTGATGGGGGATGGTCCTGGTGGGGGAAAGGGAGGGTTGGACTTGGTGGCCTCCCGAGGGCCCTGGCAACCCTATGATTCTGTTTGTCTCCTTCTACAGATGGTAAGGGCCATCAACACCATCCTGCTGTGCACGATGTGGACCCCATTATTGCCGGTTTTGCCACCATGGGCTTCCCCAACTGCAGGGGTAGGGGGTCTATTGATAGCACTCATATCCCCATCTGGGCCCCTGACCAGTGGACATCCGAATACATTAACCGGAAGAGGTACTTTCTGATGGTCCTGCAGGCTCGCGTCAACCACCTCAGCCAGTTCACAGACATCTGTGTCGGGTTGTTGCGGAAGGTGCCTGACGCATGTGTCTTTCAAAACTCCAGCCTCTTCTGGAAGCTGCACGCTGGCACCTTTTCCCCCGACCACACCATCAGGGTGGGAGATGTGGACATGCTGGTCTGTATTGTAGGGGGCGCAGCCTACCCTCTGCTCTCCTGGCTTATGAAACCCTACACCGGACACCTTGACCTCACCAAGGAATGTTTCAATGCCAGGCTCAGCAGGGCCTGTATTGTTGTTGAGGGTGCCTTTGGGTGTCTCAAGGAGAGGTTCCATTGCCTCGTCACCCAGCTGGACCTCGGCAAGCAGAACGTTCCCCAAGTAGTAGTGGTGTGTTGTGTCCGTCACAATAATTGTGAAACCAAGGGGGAGACGTTCCTGCCAGGGTGGGGGGCAAAGGTTGACCAGATCAGCAGGGCCTTTGAGTAGCCATGCATGGCTGCTATCTGGCAGGCCCATCAGGGGGCTGTGCACATCCATGAGGCCCTGAGGGAGTTTCACACATGAACCCCGGTGACACTCTCCCCAGGCCTCCCCACAAGAGGCCTGTGCATTTTTCCTCTTTGCCTTTGCTCCCATATCCCTCCATTCCCCTGCCTCCCTTACGCCCTCCCCCACCCCCTCCACTGCACAGACAATAAAGTACACTTTTGGTTTGGAAACAGTAGACTCTGGTTTTTCTTATTGAGATAAATGTAACTGGGGAAGGACTGGGGAAAGAACTGGCGGGGGGAGGAAAGTGGAAGGGAGAGGAGTGGGGGGAGGAGAGCTCAAGGCTGGGCTGGGAGGTGCCTCCATTGGGTGGTGCCACCACCTCATGTGCGGGGCCCTCAGCAGCCATGAGGGAGACTAGGGGGAGAAGTCGGAGTGGTGGAAGCCGATGTGGGAGCAGCCACCAGGTGGTCAATTACTGTGTGGAAGGCCGCGCAGATGGATTGACCCTGCTGCAGCAGCTCCCGCCACGTGTCACAACACAGCTGCAGGTCCTCCTCCATTCTCTGGTCCTGCCACTCCATGGAGGGTTGCAGGGCAGCAATATGCTCCCTCTGGATGTCCTGGTTGGTTCTCCGGCATCGGCAGATCATGTGGGGTTGGAAGAATGGAACAGGAGGTGGTGATGGCTCCCCTTTTGCAGCTGGTCCAGCTGTGGAGAACAAAAAGAAGGGCAGTCATCCCAGGAGACACAGTGCATGAAGCCAGCCCTCATCTCTGAGCCAAGACCAAAAAGCCTCAGGTCAGACGAAGATGATGAGCAAGGCCACCTGAGGCCTAGATACAGTGAACCTGCCCATAGTAGGGGCAGGTCTGGGGTGCCACCCCTGAGTGGAAGCTGCGCTCCCTGGCCTTTTTGTAGGCCTGGAACAGTTCTTTGACCTTCATGCGCAACTGCTTCTGGGTGTGCATGTGGCCTTTGTGATCCAGGCTTTTGGCCATCCAGCCATAAATGTCCGCATTCCTGCATTTGGTGACCCAGAATCTCCGCACCAGACCAGAATGGAGCCCTCCTCTTTTGGCCCCGGGCAGGGTCCTGGGAGCTGCCTGAGGCAGTGCTGAAGGGCTTGCCTGGAGCGATAGGCTCAGCCATGGCAGCAGGGAAGGCTGTGCAGAGTCCTGCTATGTGGCATGATTCGAGCAGGGCCTGCTTCATGCCACAAGCCCTTTCCCTTCTGTCCGCAGCTTTAAGGGCTACAGGGGAAGGGAAGCTATAGAGTCCTGATGAGTGTGGACAGAGTGGCCAGCAGGGCACCTGTGGGATTTCCTGGAGGCCACTTATTTCAAAATAACTCCAGCTGCCCCATCTAGACACACCCTATTCTGAAATATCTATTTTGGAATAGGCATTATTCCTTGTAGAATCAGGGTTACATAATCTGGAATAAGGTGCCCATTATTTTAATATTATTTCAAAATAGCAGGCTTGCTGAATAGACACTCGTAGTTATTTTGAAATAACATCCAGTATTCTGGAATAACGCTGCTCTGTAGACGTGCCCTCAGTGGCCTCACTCGAGTCACCTCTTCACCTTTTCTTTTATAAACTTAAATAAAAGATGTTCAGTCTCTCACTGTAAGGCAGGTTTTCCAAACCTCGTATAACTTTTGAAGCTCTTTTCTAAACCTTTTCCAATTGGTCAACATTCATTTGGAAGTGCACACACTAGAACTGAACATGGTACTCCAGCAGTGGTCTTAGTAATTGCATATCCTGTAGTAATAACATTTCTCCCAGCCAGTGGCTCCTTTGCCAAACCCCAGCCTCCCTGCCCCAAACCCAGAGCCTGCACCCCTCCTGACAGGTGCAGGGGGGCTGCTGGAGGCCAGGGGCAGCCCCTGTTGCCTCGCCTCCCCCCAAAACAGCCTGCAGACTGCTGTGGGATCACTGGAAGAAGGCAGCTGGAAGCCATGACAGGCTGCAGGCCATGGGGAGTGGGGAGGGGTGCCTGGAGGCTGGGGGTAGCCCCCAAAGCACCCTCCCCAGACCAGCTGCAGGCTAGAGGGACAGCTGGAGGCTGGGGCCAGTCAGCAGAGTGCCGCCCCTGCAATAGGCAGCAAGATGGGGTGGCCATTGCCCCAAACAAGGCTCCCACTCGAGCAGCTGCATGCAAGGGAGGCAGCAACAGGCCGGGGACTGCCCCCTTCTTCAGGCTGCAGGCCAGGGGAAGGGGGCAGCTGGAGGCTGGGACCAGACTGCAGAGGCCCAACCCCCACCCAACAAGCATGCAGACCCAAATCTGCCTCCTGGGAGGAGCCACCCTCTGGAGAGCACAGCTCTGGCCCCTCAGAAGGAGCCACTGGCTGGGGAGCACAACCACAGCCCCCTGGGAGGAGCCCCTGGCTGGGAATCAGCAACACTCTTGCTGCCGGGGTGGCCCAGTAAGTTCCTCCCACCTCCCAATCCCCTGTCCTGAGCCCCCTGCCCTGAGTCCTGCACCTCCTACCTGCCTTGACTTCTGCACCCTCACCCCCTGCCTTCAGCTCTCCACACCTCCCAACCTCTGCCCTAAGCCACCCACCCCCTACCTCTCCTCATCGCCCCCCCCCCAACCCTCATTCCAGCCTTCATTTTCCTTCAGGTTTAAAAAATGCAATAATTAAAATAAAGACAGAGGTCTTTGGAAGTCATGGATTCCGTGACCTCAGTGACAAAATTGTTGCCTTATTTATGATCGCTCTCAAACTCCTAGCAACAGCAAGAGGGTCTGGTTATGAAGACACTCAACTGAAATTTTGGAAATCCAGTTTAAATGTCCCATTTCTATCACAGACTCACTGTGTAATCTTGAGCAAATTGCTTTGTCTCTCTGTGCCGCAGTTTCCCACATCAATAAAGTGGGAATAATATTCTGACCTCAGAGACACATCCATTATAATTTTGTCAGGAGAACAAATCTACTATATATGATAGAGAGTTTGTCTGTTTAATAAAGAGCTCCTAAATGGTAAGAGCTAGGACCACCACATTTGGTATACAGCTTCCTCTTATCATAATTTAAGGGTTTAGTTATGTCAGGAAAATGGGATATGCCTGGAGGGGGGATGGTTCTCATAAAACCAAAGGGGAAAAAAAGAGACAGAATCACCAAATCAAGTACAGTCCTCAAAACTGACATAACTGAACAAATGTTGAAAAAGACTGACCCAAGATGAACCAGGAAAATAGGATGAACCTAGAATAGAATTGCTTCTCAATAAACTTTATACTACAAAAAAGAGATAAAACAGAAATTTGGAGTAGTGCTCCTTTTTGACACAGCTATATCAATGCTTAATGTATGAAAACTAAAAGGCAATGTTATTGGAAACCAATTTGCCTATAGTCCTATTTTGTTAAAACATAGCAAATGATAAGAGTTTATAAAGATGAAGAAAAAACACAATTGATGGAATTCCCATTTTAAAAAATGTACTAAAAAAATGACATGGCCAAATTTTAACAATCTCTTTTTTAATAAATCCAAAACAAAAATTAACTTCATAAAAATAACACAATATTTTGGAAAAATACAATCATTTAAATAAAGCATGTATGTTTTCCTTTTATTTTCCAAAAAAAAAGAAAAAAATCTTCACTCAGTTAAAGACCTGAGCAGTGCCAGGTAAATCTGATCATTCATTTATATTTGTGACACACTTAGGCTATGTCTAGACTGCAAGCCTCTTTCGAAAAAGGCTTTTTCGAAAGATACTTTCAAAGAAGCCTCTTTCGAAAAAGAGCGTCTAGACTACAACCAGTACTTTCGAAAAAGCGAGCTGCTTTTTCAAAAGAGAGCACACAGGCAGTCTGGATGTTCTCTTTCAAAAAAGCACAGTTTGCGTTACATAGCGCCTTTTTTCGAAAGAGCACTTTCGAAAAAAGGCGTTATTCCTCATAAAACGAGGTTTTCTGCTATCGAAAAAACTGCCGCGTTCTTTCGATTTACTTTCAAAAGAACGCGGCAGCAGTCTAGATGCAGGGGAAGTTTTTTCGAAAAAAGGTGACTTTTTTCGAAAAAACCCTGTAGTCTAGACACACCCTGAGATGCTCTGGGGATGGGAGTCACATATTCAGATGGAAAGAAAGAAGAAATAAAATCGCAACTGACAGACTGCTTCCTCAAGAGGCTTAGAAATGCCAACATGAAAAAAAATCCCACCTTATTTTCAAATATATTTCACAGCCAATTCACAGTGCAAAGTGTGCCTTAACTTATGAACTTTCAGACTGCTGTGCTGAGGAAAATATAGAGTTTTCTTGAAATAATTAGGCCCATTTCTCAAATCAATTTTTGTCAGGCTCCTGGAAACATTTTTCATGATCAGATTCCAAATTGTCGTGAACAGTATGAACTCATGACCCGTTATCAGTCCAGTTTTGGGCAATCTGATACATCCCTGCTCAAGTTAAATAAATCAAGAACCTTAATTAACAAAGACTGGCATGACTGCAAAAGCAATGAATTAGTTTGTGCACTACCTGAGGGATCACAAAAGTACAGTAGTTACAATTAATGGATTTAATTTTAAATGCTGGGGCCTCTGCATGAAAGTGCCTGAGAAGTCCATTTTGGCATTCTTATTACTCTTTAATTATAATTGATGTACCTGGGAAAGATGTCAGCAGTGTACATTTTAACACAGGTGCTACTTTCCCTTAAGAGCTTGCAGTCTTTGCATGAAGCAGTCAATGATATGCAACAAGATTTTGAGGACATCCAAATTTATTAGTGCTATTAAAAAAGACATTAATTATTAAACACTATAGATATGTAATATAGCACATCTTTTTTTTTAAATGGACATTTTTATATATTTAAGTTTGAGAATTATATCTGTTGTAAAATACTTCCTGTCCCTCTTGACCCCACCTCACACTTTTGTTCCCTTTCAGCTTTCCTCTGATTTTTTTTTTTTTTCTCTAGTCTCTGCCTCAAAAGAGGCCTTCACTGCTCGGAGATGTATATTCTGATGTTGTTATGTGTGGAGAAACTCCCATTAAGAGAGCAACAGAAGATGAACAGTTAGAATCAAGTTCAAAACGCAGCTAACAATGTGACTGATTCTCCCCTTGAATGATACCACAGCAAGTAGCAACATCTGGGGTTCCTGAGCCCTGTTTAAACATGAACAGAATAAAGATGAAGTATTTTCCTTTGTGGACCCTTGATTCTGGAATTTATTCCTCCATCTTACACCTAGTCCAACAGGATTCAAGTTAGCATACTGCAAGGTGTATCTGTTGTCATAGGTTCTTTCTGAGGGTGTAGATTAAAAGGATGTATATTTGTAGTGTTGCTAGCTCATCTAATTGTATCCTGAGTCTATGATATTTGACATTTCTCCTAACTGCCCAGCTTCTGGAATCAATGCAATAGGTGAGAATCTCAGCCTTCATGTAAAAAGGGAAAGTGCATTTTAAATCCCTGTGGCGGGTTTGTCCCGGGCGCGAGCGTGCAGCCCTGAATCCCGGGGCGCCGCCCTGCGAGCCCACTGCCTCAAAGTCTTTCCGCGAGTCCTTGCTGAGGGTGCAAGCTCCCGGGGCACCTGCTGAGGTGCCCTGGGGTCCTGCGAGCCCTTATTGTTCCGGTGCCTCCCTTGGGAGCCCTCTGGCCTTCAATGTCCGCACCCAGCGCTTTGGTTCCTAGCGCCCCGGTCCTTCACCCTTGTCGGAGCGTGGGGAGTATCCCCGCACGGGGAGGGGGTGGTTAGGGGGACCCGGGCCCGCCCTCTCCACCAGGTCCCAGCCCGGGGCCCTAGGGGTTTGGGTCACGACCCTTACCCGGCTGATGGGGTCCCATCCCGTAACGCGTCAGCCCACGGGCGCCACAAATGCCCTGCCCCGGGCTGCTTCCTAACCGCCCCGTGCTCCGTGGGTCCGCGTCCCACAGCCCCGGATCTCACCTCCTGGTCAGAGTTGCTCCTGTGGCTTGCTCCCGGAGTCCAACGAGGAGCCTCCGCCGCCTGTCTCCAGCGGGGCGGGGGAAGGAATTGCCTCCCTGGAGTCCTTCCCCTGGCTCTGGCATGGAGGTCATTTTTAAACCTCCTGCCGGGGGTCACGCCATCTTCTGGCGCCCTGCCCCTGGCGTTGCTGCCGTCCCGCTGCCGGGACGTCGGGGACGGAGTCATGTCCTGATGCCCCTGGCTTGGGGAGCCTATTGCCGCCGCGGCGCACCCGGCAGCCCCGCTTGCCGCGGCCGCGGCTTCCCCGTCCCCACCAAGCTCGGCGGGGGTTGTGTCCCGCCCGGGGGCCGTCCGGGTAACTCCGCCCAGCCTTCCCCCCGGGTCTGGCGTGGCGTCCTCCCCGGTCCTAGTGCGGGCCGGTGCCAGCCCGTCATACACCTCCCCCCCTGGGGTCCTCAGGCACTCCCCTTCATCATCGTCCCATATTCTGGAAAAGAAATCAGTGTTTTGGTGCCTCTTCCCTGGGCGGTGGCTTATTTAGAAACTATATGGCTGGAAAGCCAAGTACCACCGCATAACCCGTGCGTTTGTATCCTTCATTGAATTAAGCCATACTAGGGGGGCGTGATCGGTTATTAGATGGAATTTATTTCCCCATAAGTAATATCTTAAGTATTCTACCGCCCACTTTACCGCCAATGCTTCTTTCTCCACTGTGGCATAATTTTGTTCTCTGGGTAGGAGTTTCCGGCTTGCATATGGGATCGGGTGTTCCGCCCCTCGGTGCTCTTGCATCAGAACTGCTCCTAGGCCCACCTGGGAGGCATCTGTGTAAAGAAAAAATGGTTTCTCAAAGTCTGGCTGTGCCAGCACGGGGGCCCTTGACAAACACCCTTTCAGTGTCTCAATGGCCCATCTGGCCTGCCAGGTCCACTGCACCTGCATGGGTTTGGAGTTCTTAGTGAGCTCTGTCAGGGGGGTGGCTATTGTAGCAAAGTTCGGAATGAATCTCCGATAATAGCTTGCCAGCCCCAGGAATTGTCTCACCTGTTTCTTCGTCCTAGGGGCAACATAATTCTCCAGAGCTTGTACTTTGCTTGCCAGGGGCTTCAGCTTTCCCCCTCCCACCGTGTATCCCAGATACGATACCTCGGCCTTGGCGAAATGACATATCTTGGGGTTCGCCGTTAGGCCCGCCTTTTCCAAAGCCATCAACACGGATTCAACATGGTGTAGGTGTTCCTCCCAGCTGCGACTATAGATGACGATGTCGTCTATATAGGCCACGGCGAAGGTCTGGTACGGGGTTAACAGCTGGTTCATTACCCTCTGGAACGTGGCCGCCGCTCTGTGAAGACTGAAGGGCATCGTTTTAAATTGAAAGAGGCCGAACGGGGTGGAAAATGCCGTCTTCTCCCTGGCTCCGGGTTCCAGGGGAATTTGCCAGTATCCCTTCGTCAAGTCCAGCGTGGACAGGTACTTGGCGTGCCCCAACCTCTCTAGGAGCTCGTCCACTCAGGGCATGGGGTACGCATCAAACCGCGATAGGGCGTTGACCCGTCTGAAGTCTATGCAGAACCTGGTCGTTCCGTCTGATTTGGGGACTAGGACAATAGGACTACGCCATTCACTGCGGGACTCCTCAATCACATCCCACTGCCGCATCAACTGTATTTCCTCCCAGACTGTCTTCCACATTTTACGGGGTAAGGGTCGGAGGGGTTCCTGGGTGGTCTTACCGGCCTTGGTGATGATCCGGTGGCAGCCCAACGATGTGCAGCCTGGCCTGGTTCGGGACAACAAGTCTCGGAGTTGCTGCCGTTGAAGAGTTGTTAAATCCGTGTTCAGGTTGGCCTCTGCTTCTTCTTGACAGTCGCCACCCCAGGGTCCTAGGTCATCCTCTGTAGGTACTGGTGTTGCTAACAGGCCCTCAGTGGTGGTCCACTTTTTTAGGAGGTTCACGTGAAATATTTGTTTATCCCTCCTCCACCCGGGCAGGCGGATTTCATAGTCCACGGCCCCGACCCGCCGGACCACTTCATAGGGTCCCTGCCACTGGGCTGTTAGTTTGGACCCCGGCATGGGGAGGAGTAATAGTACTCGGTCTCCCGGCTGAAATTCCCGGAGCCGCACCATCCAGTCGTAGTATCTCTTCTGGTGTTCCTGGCCGCGCGCCAGGTTCGCCCGGGCATACTCACCCACCCCGCTTCAGCTTCCTCCGCAGCTGCAAGAGCTTGCGAACAGGTGACTGCTAACAGGGAGTTTAGAGAGGGAGTTCTCCAGGTAAAGGAGAAGCAGATACAGGACTCGAGGGAAGTGTGTGTTGTTATTGGGGCTTTCTTACTGTGTGCTGAGCTTGTGTTTGTTGGTGTGTGGTGGTGGGTTTTTTTTTCCTCTTCTCTGTTTTTGAGAGAGGCTTTAGAGAGGGAGTTCTCCAGGTAGAGGAGAAGCAGATACAGGACTCTCGAGGGAAGTGTGTGTTGTGTTTGGGGCTTTATTTCTGTGTGCTGAGCTTGTGTTTGTGAGTGAGGGTTGGTGTGTGCTCTTTTTTTGTTTTTGTTTTTTTTCCTCTGTGTTTGTGAGTGAGGCTTTTTTTTTTTCACTTCCCCTTTGCCCTCCCCCTCCCCTTCATGGAGCATGTGCTGTGATTGGCTGTGATTGGCAGGTGGAAACTGTTGGCTTCTAATTAGAGTTTGAATTCTAGAAGCCTCTGCTGATTGGCTGAGCCTTGGTAGGGGGAAGGACTTTCAGGCAATCCAGGGCTTTATAAGGCTCCTTGGGCAAGCGACCAAGGAGCGCTAACAGGGAGTTTAGAGAGGGAGTTCGGAAGGGGAGAGGGAAGGGGGGGAGGTTCTCTTGCCTTTCTTTTTAAATCCCTTCTCCAGGACAGCAGGGATGGATGGGTCTGCTGTTGTTACCTGCACGGAGTGTGCCATGTTTGTCTTCCTCCCGGAAGAAAGAACGGATTTCATCTGCACTAAGTGCAAGCTGGTCGCCATTTTGGAAGAAAAAATTAGAGGACTGGAGGCCCAAGTGTCGACCCTACGCTCGATCAGAGAGGATGAAGACTTCCTCAATAGAAAGCAGCGTTTAATCCTTCAAGCAACAGGAGGCGGAAGAGTCAGAGAGGGCAGTACGTGGCCAGGAAGAGAACTGGCAGCATGTAACTTCTAGAAGGGGAAAAAGGCCAGCATGGGAATCCCCCAATGCTATAGAGGTAAGTAATCGCTTTCAGGCTCTCTCCACAGGCTCTGCGGTGGTGAATGCTTTGGAAGGGACCTCACAAGGAAGAAACCGGAAGGGAACACCATCTACTGGAAGGCATGGGATGCGTAGTCCTAGGGATGGGGGTTCCACGGCCACCACCCCCAAAAGAAAACGACGGGTGGTGGTGGTCGGGGACTCCCTCCTAAGAGGGACTGAGCCATCCCTCTGCCGTCCGGACCTGGAATCTCGAGAGGTGTGCTGCTTACCGGGAGCTCGCATTCAGGATGTGACTGAGAGGCTTGCCAAACTGATCAAACCTTCGGATCGCTACCCCTTCCTGCTTTTCCACATGGGAACTAACAATACGGCCAAGAATGACCTTGAGCGGGTTACTGCGGATCATGTAGCACTGGGAAGAAGGATCCAAGAATTCGGAGCGCAAGTGGTGTTCTCGTCCATCCTCCCTGTTGAAGGGAAAGGACTGGGCAGGGATCGTCGAATTGAGGACGTAAATGCGTGGTTGCACAGGTGGTGTCACAGAGAGGGCTTTGGTTTCTTTGACCATGGGACTCTGTTCCGGGCACGAGGATTGTTAGGAAGAGATGGGATCCACCTAACGAAGAGAGGAAGGAGCATCTTCGCGGGCAGGCTTGCAAACCTAGTGAGGAGGGCTTTAAACTAGGTTCATCGGGGGACGGTGACCAAAACCCTGAGGGGAGTGGGAAAGTTGGATACCGGGAAGAAATGCAGAAAGGAACGAGCAAGAAAGGAGGACCCCTGTTTCGAATGGAGAAGATAGGGCGATCAACTGGTTACCTGAGGTGTTTGTACACTAATGCGAGAAGCCTGGGCAACAAACAGGAAGAATTGGAGGCCCTGGCCCAGTCCAAGAAATATGATTTAATTGGGAAAACAGAGACTTGGTGGGATGACTCGCATGACTGGAGTGCTGTCATGGAAGGGTATAAACTGTTCAGGAAGAACAGGCAGGGGAGAAAAGGAGGAGGAGTTGCGCTATATGTAAGAGAGCACTACGATTGCTCTGAACTCCAGTATAAAGAGGGAGAAAAACCTGTTGAGAGTCTATGGGTTAAGTTTAAAGGAGCAAACAACAGCAGTGATGTTGTGGTTGCTGTCTGCTACAGGCCACCGAATCAGGTGGATGAGGTAGATGAGGCTTTCTTCGGACAACTGAGAGAAGCTTCCAGATCTCAGGCCCTGGTTCTCGTGGGGGACTTTAATCACCCTGACATCTGTTGGGAAACCAATACGGCAGTACACAGGCAATCCAGGAAGTTTTTGGAGAATGTTGGGGATAACTTCTTGGTACAAGTGCTGAAGGATCCGACCAGGGGCCGTGCGCAGCTTGACCTTCTGCTCACAAACAGGGAGGAACTAATAGGGGAAGTAGAGGTGGGTGACAACCTGGGAAGCAGTGATCATGAGATGGTAGATTTCAGGATCCTGACCAAAGGAAGAAAAGAGAGTAGTAAAATACACACTTTGGACTTCAAAAAAGCAGATTTTTGACTCCCTCAGAGATCTGATGGGCAGAATCCCCTGGGATGCTAACATGAAGGGGAAAGGAGTCCAGGACAGCTGGCAGTATTTTAAAGAAGCCTTATTGAAGGCACAGAAAGAAACTATCCCGACGCAAAGGAAGAGAGGCAAAAATGGTAGGAGACCGGATTGGCTTACGGGGGAAATCCTTGGTGAACTTAAGCACAAAAAGGAAGCTTTCAAAAAGTGGAAACTTGGACAAATGACCAGGGAGGGGTTTAAATGTATAGCTCGAGAATGCCGGGGGGTTATCAGGAAGGCGAAAGCGCAAATGGAATTGCGACTGGCTAAGGATGTGAAGGATAACAAGAAAGGTTTCTACAGGCATGTTAACAAGAAGAAGGTGATCAGAGAGGGTGTGCAGCCCCTACTGGATGAAGGAGGTAACCTAGTGACAGATGATGTGGGGAAAGCTGAAGTACTCAATGCTTTCTTTGCCTCTGTATTCACGGACAAGGTCAGCGTGGAAGTCCAGGAGCCAAGTGACGCAAGACGGGATGAAGATGGACAGCCCATGGTGGGTAAAGAACAGGTTAGGAACTATTTAGAAAAGCTAAATGTACACAAATCCATGGGTCCGGACTTAATGCATCCAAGGGTAGTGAGGGAGTTGGCAAATGTCATTGAGGAGCCTTTGGCCATTATCTTTGAAAAGTCGTGGAGATCGGGAGAGATCCCGGATGATTGGAAAAAGGCAAATGTAGTGCCCATCTTCAAAAAAGGGAAGAAGGACGATCCAGGGAACTATAGGCCAGTCAGTCTTACCTCAGTTCCTGGAAAAATCATGGAAGGGATCCTTAAGGAATCCATTTTGAGGCACTTGGAAGAGAGGAAAGTGATTAGGAATAGTCAGCATGGATTCACAAAGGGCAAGTCGTGCCTGACCAATTTGATTAGCTTCTATGATGAGGTAACTGGCTCTGTGGATGTGGGAAAGTCAGTGGATGTGATCTACCTTGACTTTAGCAAGGCTTTTGATACGGTCTCCCACAATATTCTTGCCAGCAAGTTAAGGGAATGTGGAGTGGATAAATGGACAGTAAGATGGATAGAAAGATGGCTAGAAGGCCGGGCCCAGCGGCTCGATGTCAGGATGGTGGTCAGTTACTAGCGGAGTGCCCCAAGGTTCGGTTCTAGGACTGGTTTTGTTCAATATCTTTATTAATGACCTGGATGAGGGGATGGATTGAACCCTCAGCAAGTTTGCGGATGACACTAAGCTAGGGGGAGAGGTAGATATGCTTAAGGGCAGAGATAGGGTCCAGAGTGACTTAGACAAATTAGAGGATTGGGCCACAAGAAATCTGATGAAGTTCAACAAGGAGAAGTGCAGAGTCCTGCACGTGGGACGAAAGAATCCCAAGCATAGTTACAAGCTGGGGACCAACCAGTTAAGTAGTAGTTCTGCAGAAAAGGACCTAGGGGTTACAGTGGATGAGAAGCTGGATATGAGTCAACAGTGTGCCCTTGTAGCCAAGAAGGCTAATGGCATATTAAGTTGCATTAAGAGGAGCATTGCCAGCAGATCCAGAGATGTCATTATTCCCCTTTATTCGGCTCTGGTGAGGCCACATCTGGAGTATTGTGTCCAGTTCTGGGCCCCCCACTACAAAAAGGATGTGGACGCATTGGAGAGGGTCCAGCGGAGGGCAACCAAAATGATTAGGGGGCTGGAGCATATGACTTATGACGAGAGGCTGAGGGAGTTGGGTCTGTTTAGTCTGCAGAAGCGAGGAGTGAGGCGGGATTTGATAGCAGCCTTCAACTTCCTGAAGGGAGGTTCCAAAGAAGATGGAGAGAGGCTGTTCTCAGTAGTGACAGATGGCAGAACAAGGAGCAATGGTCTCAAGTTGTGGTGGGAGAGGTCCAGGTTGGATATTAGGAAAAACTATTTCACTCGGAGGGTAGTGAAGCACTATTTCACTCGGAGGGTAGGTAAGCACTGGTTACCTAGGGAAGTAGTGGAGTCTCCATCCCTAGAGGTGTTTAAGTCTCGGCTTGACCAAGCTCTGGCTGGGTTGATTTAGTTGGGATTGGTCCTGCCTAGAGCAGGGGGCTGGACTTGATGACCTTCTGAGGTCTCTTCCAGCTCTATGGTTCTATGATTCTATGAAGATATATTGGGCGGTCCCTTGACAGGCCGTGGCCTGTTCTTCCCAATCCTCCTTCAGGATGTCGAGGATCCCTCAGGGTTGCTGGCCGTACAGCAGTTCAAATGGTGAGAACCCCGTCGTGGCTTGTGGGACCTCGCGAACTGCAAATAAGAGAGCAGGGAGCAGGCTCTCCCAGCCTCAAGGGTCCTCCCTCACGAACTTGCGGAGCATCTCTTTCAGTGTCTTGTTGAAGCGCTCCACCAACCTGTCGGTTTAAGGGTGGTAAACCGAGGTCCAAATCCGCCTAATCTTTAGCATCCTACACAATTCTTTCATTACTGGAGACATAACGTTCGGCCCTTGATCTGTCAAGATTTCCTTTGGTAATCCCACCCGCAAGAAGATTTTCACTAGCTCCTTCGCCAGGGTGGGTGCCCTGGTGTTCCTCAGGGCCACTGCCTCGGGGTACCTGGTTGCATAGTCCAGCACCACCATGATATATCGGTGGCCCGTGCTGGCGGTCTCTAGCGGACCGACCAGGTCGAACACTATCCACCCGAAAGGGGTTGCTATGATGGGGAGGGGCACTGGGGGGCCCATGCGACCCCCGCCGGGGCTGCCCTCTGGCACTCCGGGCAAGAGGCACAAAAGTCCTGGACCACCTTATAAACTCCTGGCCAAAAAAACCTCTGGGTCACTCTATCTTGGGTTTTCTCCCGCCCCAGGTGCCCTGCCCAGGGGTTGGCATGACCCAGGTGTAGTACTGTCCGTCGGAGCTGGGAGGGCACCAACAGTTGATGTCTCTCTCCCCCCCGCTCCGGTTCCGGGACTACCCGGTACAGGCGGTCATTCCGTACCTGGAAGTATGGTCCTTGGTGCCGGTTTTGGGGGTCCCCTCCTTCCTCGTCCTCCACCACCGCCTGGTCCCAAGCATGCTGTAACGTCGGGTCCTCCCTATGTTCCCTGACAAAGTTGGCACTTTGCGCTATGGCTGCGTCCTCCTCTTCTGGGGGCGCCTCACCTCGCGGGGTTCGATCGGCGGCGACCCTCGATCCGCCGTCCGCCAGGGCCAGGAGTCCCTCGGCGACCGGGGGTTCCCGGTTCTCCCCTTCCGCCGAGGCTATCCCCCCTTTGCGCAGCAGTCGGACGAAGCCTGGCCAGTCTCTCCCCAATAGGACGGGGTAGGGCAAGGTGGGGACTTTCCCTACCCTCCACTGCTTCTCCATCCACCCATCGGCCAGTCGTACGTGCACCGAGGGGTAAGCGCAGACCTCCCCGTGGACGCAGCGCATCCACACTGGGCTTCCTTCCCTCCGCCCGTGGGGAATGAGGTCTCCCCGTACCAGCGTGATCGCGGAGCCTGAGTCCACGAGGGCTCTCACTGCCTCTCCTTCGACCTTAACTGAAGCCATCACGGGGGTTCCTGCCCCGGCCATTGCCTGGATCACTTGAGGCCTATCTTCCTGACCTAGGGTACAGTCCATCAAGGGGCAGTCCCTTTTATAGTGGCCCTCTTGACCGCATTGAAAGCATGCGCCCCTGACTGGGGGCCTCTTTTCTTCCACACCCTCTTCCCGGGCTACCTCGGCTCCTGCCCTTTTGGCTGGTCTCTCGGGCCAAACAGGGGCCAACCTGCATCCAGTTCCCAGGCCACCCCGAGGCCCTCTGGCTTGCCCCCTTCCTTCGCCCCCTCCGCTCACCCGGGGTCCCCCTACCTTTGGTCCTTGGTGGGCAGTCCTGAGGGCTCCGTCCTCGCCCTCCCCCGCTGCCATGTATGCTTCCATGAGGGTCGCCGCCTCATTAACCATCATCGGTTGGTGCTTCTTGACCCACCTCTGGCCATCCCGGGGCAAGATGTTAACAAATTGTTCAAGGACTACCAATTCCATCACTTGCCCGGCTGTCTTTTGGTCAGGCTCGATCCACTTCCTCGCCCATTCCCAGAGCCGCTGAGCCACTGCCCGGGGTCTCTCCTTGGGTCCGAACCATTCTTGGCGGAACCGTTGTCGACAGGTATCTGGGGTGACCCCCAGCTGGTCCAGCACGGCCTCCTTCACTTTAAAGTAGTGCAAAGCATCCTTGACCGATAAACTCCGGTATGTGAGTTGCGCTGGTCCCGTCAGATACGGGGCAAGGAGGGTAGCCCACTGGTCCTCAGGCCACCAGGCTGCGGTGGCCACCCTTTCAAAAGTGGTGAGAAAAGCCTCCGGGTCGTCCTGGGGGCCTATCTTCGTCAGCCGAAGGGGGAGCATTCCCGGGCCCGAGCCCGAGCCCTCAGGGCCTCCGGCGAGAGACATTGGGCTGGCTTGCCGCGCGGCCTTGACCCAGTGTTCTTGCTGCACGCTCAATTCTTGGACCAGCTGTTGCTGCTGGTCTTGAAACTGCGTAGCTAATTGTTGGAAGAGCTGTGCCTGCTGCTGCTGTTGTTGCCTTTGGGTTTCCCCCAGCCAGTCCAGCAGTTGCCTCAGCTCCATCGCATGGTCTATCCTCTTTTCCTCTCCTGTGGTTGGTACACCTCTGTCTTAGTTCCCAATGTACCTCGTTAGCGTGGTGTCCCCTGACACCTCGATGCCCACATTCTCCACCAGGTGTGGCGGGTGTGTCCCGGGCGCGAGCGTGCAGCCCCGAATCTTGGGGCGCCGCCCTGCGAGCCCACCACCTCAAAGTCTTTCCGCAAGTCCTTGCTGCGGGCACGAGCTCCTGGGGCACCCGCCAAGGTGCCCCGGGGCCCTGCGAGCCCTTATTGTTCCGGTGCCTCCCTTGGGAGCCCTCCGGCCTTCAATGTCCGCACCCAGTGATTTGGTTCCTAGCGCCCCGGTCCTTCGCCCTTGTTGGAGCATGGGGAGTATCCCCACACGGGGAGGGGGTAGCTGGGGGGACCCGGGCCTGCCCTCTCCACCGGGTCCCAGGCCCGGGGCCCTAGGAGTTTGGGTCATGACCCTTACCTGGCTGACAGGGTCCCATCCCGTAATGCGTCAGCCCACGGGCGCCACAAATGCCCTGCCCCGGGCTGCTTCCTAACCGCCCCGTGCTCCGTGGGTCCATGTCCCATGGCCCCGGATCTCACTTCCTGGTCGGAGTTGCTCCTGTGGCTTGCTCCCGGAGTCCGATGAGGAGCCTCCACCGCCTGTCTCCAGCGGGGGGAGGGAAGGAATCGCCTCCCTGGAGTCCTTCCCCTGGCTCTAGCATGGAGGTCATTTTTAAACCTCCCGCCGGGGGTCACGCCGTCTTCTGGCGCCCCGCCCCCGGCGTTGCTGCCGTCCCGCTGCCGGGACGTCGGGGGTGGAGTCACGTCCTAACGCCCCTGGCTTGGGGCGCCTATTGCCGCCGCGGCGCACCCGGCGGCCCCGCTTGCCGCGGCCGCGGCTTCCCCGTCCCCGCCGGGCTCGGCAGGCGCCGTGTCCCGCCCGGGGGCCATCCGGGTAACTCCTCCCAGCCTTCCCCCCGGGGCCAGCGCAGCGTCCTCCCCGGTCCTAGTGGAGGCCGGTGCCGGCCCGTCACAATCCCCATTTTTGAAGAGATGAGCTTGGACAGATGAAGTGAGAGAACTTCCAACGCTCAAAAACCATACGGCCAATAAAAAGAACATAAGATGAATTTTGCCATTGACTTCAATGGAGCCACGGTTCCACCCATTGTTTTCAAGCCAATCATGATTTTTAGTGCCTGGCTCATGGTTTATGAACACCTGATGTTGGCAATCTGTAATCTGAAGGATTATTTAAATGTGTGTATTTTAAAGCCTGGTACTTTGGAGGGCTATATTTTCAAAACCAAAACTGAATAAATTAAGGCAATTAAATCTTGTTCTGAGGTAATAATATGCCAAGTTCAATTACATCCATTTTTTCAGATTTATCAACCAGATGTGTCACTGACTACAGTCAACAGAAGAATTCTCATTGACTTCAGTGGTGAAGGATGAAGGACCAGGTCTTTTTGGAACAAAAATATTTTAAATTGATAGACACAAGAGGCCTGATTCAGCTGTACACTCTGGTTGTTCTGCATCTCTGTGGTGGCAGAATGCAGACATCAATTCACATTTATCATATTCATAGATACTAAGGTAAGAAGGAAACATCAAAACATCTAGCCTGAGCTTCTGCATAATATGGGCCATAGAATTTTACGCAATTACCACCTGCATCTACCTGAACTGCCTTCATTTGTTAGCCTCTCAGCTACTCAGCCCTCCCACCAAATCACACCTGTGTGAAATACAAACCCCTTCCAGGGTATACACCTAACAGGGGCCCATCTCGGAGCCCTCTGTTAGGCTATGACTACACTGCGGAGCTATTTTGGGATACTTCCAGTATCCCGAAATAGCTATTCCACGTCTTTAAAGGAGCCCGTTATTTTGAAATAGATTTTGAAATAACAGGTGTGCTATTCTGGCATCCCTGTAACTTTTGTTCCACAAGGGTTAAGGGATGTTTCAGAATAGTGCTTTATTTTGACATTTGGTGCTGTGTAGACAGCACCAAATTTTGAAATAAGCTATTTCAATATTACCTTGAAATAAGCTATGCAATTTGCTTAGTGCAAATTGCATAGTTTATTTTGAAGTAAGGGTGCAGTGTAGACACACCGTTAGTGTCCCTCTTAGTCTGTTCCCCACTCTGATTGAGAGTGGTGCCTCCAGGGCTTCCCTCCTGGAGACAGTTTCCTCACTCTTACCTAAGGGCTTGTATTTCAGTCCATACAGAGCTCTCCTTGGTGCTGCTGCTCCCTTAGCAACCCAGTCATCCATGATCTCTCCTTGAAGAGACTCGCTGAAGCCTTTAGCCCCATCCCCTCACCTGCTTGAAAGAGCCCTGTGCCTGTTTCCACATGCCTGGAAGAGCCCTGAGCCAGCTGCAGCTGCACTGCACTTTCCCTCCCCAGACTCCCAGGAAAAGCTGCAGCGTCACTTCCCAAAGATGAACTTGAGCGATTGATATGCCTCATGCAGGTTCTGGGGTGTCCAAGAAGGCAGTATGAGCTACTCCATTTTCTGGGTTCCTCAGTAATCTCTCTAGAGTCTTCCCTGACCTATTATACCTGGCACCTAGGAAGGGATGGAGAGGCTTCGCTGGATATTGTTTGGGTATGGGCATATGTGAGAGCAAGTGAGACAGAGAGTGAGGATGGCTAAGCAATTTAATGAGACTCAGAGACAAGAAGAAAACCAAGCAGCTGTGACCCTGGAAAAGCTTAGAGGCAGTTTCCAGATCCGGGGCCTGATTATAGAGGCTTGTGGTTGTAAGCAAAGAAACTATCCCCCATTTTTGGTTCCTCCTGCACTGGGGAATCAGGACTTGGTACATTACTTGCAAATAAACAAAACTCCATCAAATAAAATACTAGACTTCATCATCAATTTCTGCTCCTAAAGGAAACATCTTCATTACTTATTATGAAACATATTTCCTGCTCCCATGTAGTTCAGCACCACTCTAGTCCTTGAGGTAGCAAAGGCAAATTACATAACAATTATTTTCAACTTTTGAATTCTTGAAATAGTGTTTATTTTATTGAATTTCAGATTTAGGACTAGAACAATAGCTTTAAGGACAATTCTTACATCTACTATATATTTGAGAGAGTTTCTGTCTGTCCCAGAACACCTGAATCGTAAGAGCTAGGACCACCAAGTTCAGTATACAGCTTCCTCTTAATCATAACTTAAAGCAGGTAATTTCTTGGTACGAGGTGATTGTGCCAGGAAAATGGGGTGTGCCTGGAATGGGCCTGCTTCTCATATACAGAAAGGAGAGAGAATCACCAAGCAAGTGAAAGGGGCTCGGTGGGGACACTCCCTCAACCCCCGCATCTGGGACTGCCCCAGCCCTGAGCCTCCCACTCCCCAGGCACATTTTAGGGAGGGCAGGGAGGCTGAAGCTTCCCTCCCCACCCTCCTGATTCATACTGGAACACTGCTGTCTGTTCCCCTTCATCAGGGAGTGAGGGGAAAGTGCACAGTTTGCTGCATTCTTCATTCTGGTTGAGGTGCACAGGGGGTTGGGATGAACCTGAACTTACCCCAGATGTGGGACATGCACTCTTCCCCTGGCTATGCCCACTGGAGCTGCAACAGCCATGGAAAGGCGCTTTTCACCTAGCCCCAAGCTACCATGGTGAGAGAGGGCTGGGGTTGTCCTCTCTCCCCGGGGCAGTCTGCATACTGAACCCCTCATCCCCAGCCGCACTCCAAAGCAATGATTTAAATTAAGAAAAATAATAATTTATTGAGTTAAGGACCCAAGCAATGCTGGGTCACTCTTCTAGTAGTTCATAATATTCTAGTACTGTGTCATTGCTAAGCATGAATTAGCTACAATAATAAAATGGAAAATATGTCTTTGGTAACAATTTCCCTTTACATGCGATATTTGGCAAAGTATATTTTGTTGTACATTTCAATTCCCCAAAAGCCCAGTTTCCTTTATAGTTCTGATGCATAGAAAGAAATTATAGCCATGAACACAGAGAAAGCATAATTATATTCAAAGAGCAGTTATTGCTGTACTTGCATTAACCTTGCAATTCTCACACCTAAAATGTCTATATAATGTATTTAACCTTACATTTGATAATGAAATATGATGAAGAGATCATTATAGTATAGCACAGAAGATGATCAGAGAACTCCCCAGCAAGCACTCTTCGGAACACAAGATGAAACTAGGAAATACAATTATAGAATATGTGAGATGTGAATGGATGAGAATTTTTTTTTGGTAAAAAAAATGGAAAAGGAATGAAAATCTCAGTGGTTAATATTATTTATATCATGGTAGTGCCCAGAGGGAACTGCCACATGTTGGATGGCCCTTTAAGGGTAGTTGGGCTCTGTCACATCTGTGCTGGATTAGTTATCTTGCACTGTGCTCCCACTGCTCATAATCAGCTGGGTGATTTCTTTAAAAGATTCAGAAACTCAGTTTGGAAGTGGCATCACTGAGAGAGCAGATAGTCTTCTGTGGAAGGCTCTGAGCAAAGGTCTGCAGGAGATTGTAAGAGGACTTCAGGGAGGGACACTGGGATTCATGGATCTATTCCAGAGTCAGAGAGACTGAAAGGGAGCCCAGAGGGTCTGAGACTCTAAGGGAGATTCCTGACAAGGAGTCTGGGAGTCATGGGTCTGTCCCAGAGCCAGAGAGACCAAAAGAACCCAGGAGAGACTGGGAACTGATCCTGAATGGTGGGGTGAAGAGCAGCCCAAGTGGAGTCAAAACACTTTTGGTTTTCTTAGAACCTGTATTGCCTCAAAGAGGGATTGAACTCATAGTGATGCAGCTGGACAGCTGAGCCACGCATCCCTGGGA
Source organism: Pelochelys cantorii (assembly GCA_032595735.1). Classification (NCBI taxonomy): domain Eukaryota; kingdom Metazoa; phylum Chordata; order Testudines; family Trionychidae; genus Pelochelys; species Pelochelys cantorii. The sequence goes on from CM064327.1 coordinate 242,635,692, forward strand.
CAGACAGAAAACCCTTGGTTGCAGAGGGAGGGGAGGGGCGAACAACTGAGGTAGAAAGGGCCTGTAGCACCACACTACTAGAGGGCCTGCGCACCTCATGACAACTTGGTATCATCAGAGGAGGAGTCTAGGACCTGCTACTATCCCAGGAGGTTGCCATTGGGAAATAGAGTGAAAATGCACAGAAACCCTCTTTGTTGAGAAAAGGTTTGCCTTCCCTAGCTGGGCATAAATAAGAGATAAAGTAGGTGATATTATGACAAAAATGGGCATTGAACAGGTCATAGAAGGAGGGGAAGGGAGAGAGGGTGTCAAGGCTTCTTCCCCACTCTGGCATGATAAATGTAGAAGTGGGGGCCTGCAAGAGTACCCCAAAACCTTATCTTTCCAGGCTTGATATAAAGCTTCCCCCCAAAATCTTAAAAACCTAGATTTTGGGGATAAAAAAATCTGCTGCCATCACCCAAGTAATAATAAAGAAACCAGGGAGAGACTACTTGGAAATTTCAGCCCCAAAAGTAAAACCAGGACACAAAAATTAACCAATACCAGGTTAATAAAAAGAAAAGCGAAAGAACTTTTGTTATCACCACAATATTCCTGTTGCAAGCATAATGACTAGATGGAAAAGTCAAAAATTAATATACTCATGGGGAGATCCCACGATGGGCCAAACTTAGTTACAAAGTAGGGGAAAACCCATTTTTAAATGCACAGACATCAGATTCCCATTCCCAAACCATACAACAATAAAACCTAACGAATTTATCTAAACTTTACCCTACTTACAGATATTTTCTTGGAGGGAGACATAGTGTCTGTCCCCCTCAGTAGCTGGAGAGAAAACTGCCCTGGGACAAAGGAGGGAAAAACCAAAAATTCCTTTGTCCCAGTTTCAAATCCCTATCTACATTTCTATTGGCTGGGCAGATACCTGGCTAGATAAAGTTAACCCCTTTGTCCCCAGGCTACTGGCCATCTCTCATGATCATGACAGAGGGGAAAGCATTTCCCTCCACAAATAGAAGGATGGAGATGAAGAAGTATATTGATTTTGGGTCTGATATATTTTGGGTGTATCAAGGGTCAGATAGAACATCAGATGAAAACACCTGGAGCATGGATGGCATGGGCTAAAGGAAAGTGAGATTAAAGAGTCAATAGTGGAAATAAAAGATTGTCTGGAGAGGCTGGTAACAGCAGATTGGGTCTCACAGGACACCCAGCAAGAAAACAAAATAGACTAAAGAAAATCTGGGAGGGAAGTCTGGAGAGAACACTTGGAGGAAGAACTTCCCAACTGGATGAAACCCACTCAAGTGGATGGACTATAGATCTTGCCCTAAGTCTGGGCCGGGAGGGAGGTGCGTCATAGCTTGTTGGTCCCCTGATGGTAGTTAGGCTCAGCCATACCAGTACTGGATTAGCTAACCCCCTGAGCTGGTCCTGATCAGCTGGGTGATTTCTTTAAAAAGGGCTGAGACACTCATCTGAGAGTGGAAAAGCTTCTGTGGAAGGCTCTGAGAAAGTGTATGCAGGAGACTGCGAGGACACTGGGGCTCTCTCTCATCTGAGCCAGAGAGTCTGAAAATAACTCAGAAGGGACTGGTAATGGAGCCTAAATAATAGGCTGAAGAGGGGCCCAGGTTGGGAGAAGAACTTTGGGGTTTGTTTGGGATTTTGTTACTTCAAAGGAGGATTGAACTCAGAGTAAGCCAGTAAAGCTAGATAAGTTATGTGAATCCCTGGGAGAGACAGAAAACTTTGGTGAGGAGGAAACTGAGGCAGGAAATGTCTGCCATGCTACGGGGTAGACAAGCACTGTGACAGGCCCAAAGGTGTTGAATAATGTAGTAAGGCACCATCCCTGTCCTGAAGAAATGGACAAGACAGAGGGTTAAGAGAACAGGTGTAAGACAAAGTATTACTATCTTCATAATAAGAGATAAGGCACAGAGCAATTGAATAACTTGCCCAAAGTCCAAATACAAGTATGCAGAAGAGCTAGAAATTAAGTCTGGATCTCCCGAGTCAAGGACAGGTCCTTGGCCAAGGTCTCTCATGAATAAACTGAAAGTCTGCCTAGGTGTTGGAGAACTGCAGAGTAAGAAATGTTCTTGTAACAGGAAAATTTCTCCACGTCAAATATAAAAAAACAGAAGTTTTCAGTTTGGTTATCTTTCATCAAGCATGCTGAATCTGATGCCCAAGAAGCTAAACCATGTTGCCATTCTTTCTATATTGACTATTCTTGTAAACTCATATTTCTTCATTGTTAAATGACCTATTGTGGTCTAACTGTTGGTGCTTAGATACCAAAGAAAATAGACATTTTAGAAAGAAAATACACTAAACTAGTGTTTGTCTTCACTGCAAAGTTAACTTGAGTTATCACTCAAGTGTTGTCTCTGTCACTCCATTCACATACAAAACCCCTTAACACATGTTGATTGGTCCACTGGGGTACAGGCTAATGCTCAAATTAGCACAACCCATCAGCTGCGAACACAACCACTCTGTAGTGTAGATGGAGATAGTGCCAATAGTCTGCCAGTGCCTTCTCACAATTCCCCGTGTGCCCAAAAAGGACAGACGAGTTCTCCCATAATTCACTGGGAAGGAAATGTACAGAGTGGCTGAATTTACTCCAGCACAAAGAACCAGGGGATATGCCCCCAAAAGTCTTAGGCTAGGTCTACGCTAAGGGAGAAGTTCAAATTAAGATACACAACTCCAGCTATGTTATTTGCGTATCCGGAATCAAAGTATCTTAAATCAAATTTTGGCGCTGTCCACACTGCAGGAGGTCAACGGGAACACACGGTTCCTTCAACTTCCCTTCCTCCTTCTCCAAGTAGGACTACCGGCATTGACAGGAGCACCCTCTCAGCTTGAATTAACGTGTCTTCACTAGACTTACTAATTTGAACCCAGAAGATAAACTGCTGCAGCTTCTATCTTCTCTGTAGTGTAGACATGGCGTTAGTGTTCACTCCCTCTAGGGCATCTGGCATTGGTCACTGTCGGATGACAGGATACTGAGCTAGATGGACCTTTGGTCTGACCCAGTATGGCCATTCTTATATTCTTATGTTCTTAGTGCCACAATACAGTGAACACAATGCCAAGAGCTGCTTGAATGTTATTTCTCTAAGGGTATGTCTACACTACCACCCTAGTTCGAACTAGGGTGGTTAATGTAGGCATTCGAAGTTGCAAATGAAGCCCGGGATTTAAATATCCCGGGCTTCATTTGCATCTTGCTGGGCGGGCGCCATTTTTAAATCCCTTTAGGTCGAACTCCGTGCCTGCGGCTACACGCGGCACGGAGTAGGTAGTTCGAATTAGGATCTCTAATTCGAACTACCGGTACACCTCGTTCCACCTCGTTCCACGAGGAGTACCGGTAGTTCGAATTAGAGATCCTAATTCGAACTACCTACTCCATGCCACGTGTAGCCGCGGGCACGGAGTTCGACCTAAGGGGATTTAAAAATGGCGCCCGCCCAGCAAGATGCAAATGAAGCCCGGGATATTTAAATCCCGGGCTTCATTTGCAACTTCGAATGCCTACATTAACCACCCTAGTTCGAACTAGGGTGGTAGTGTAGACATACCCTAACTGTTCTCCCTGGAGCTAGGCTGACTTGGGAGGAGTAACTGAGGTAAATCTGCAGTGAAGACATACTCTAAGTCTAGCTCAACTTGCAAGAGCTATGGATACTCAGCCTCTTTCTGGATATGATCAAATGGTAAAATATGTAGCTCTCAAGCATCCAAAGGGCATTTTGCTTTAACATTTGAGTGCAATTGCTTATTCCTACAGCATTCAGTCCAGAAGTTCTTTTTCAGGCATACACAGTTTGAAACTAGAGGGAGTTTTGGTTGAACAAGGACTTCGGGATTGGTCTATTATTTATTTTGCACATTTAGCCTTTATAAAAAAGTAGGAAGATATGGGCCTTAAGATGTTTCTTATGGAGGCATCAAAGTGGTTCCGTAGTGAAGGTTGCACTGAAATTTACGTATTAAGCAGAGTTAAACTATTTTCTTCTCTCTGAATAAGTATGTCCTCCAAATTTATAGCACTTATTCTTTGAGTTCACTACTTTTCTGAGAATTTACAAGTAAAACTATTAGTTTATAAGGTATATGGCCCCTTTAAGATTTTTTTCCCCTCCTTTGGTGAATGTAACCTTTATTCATGTCCCTCTCATAAATAGATTGATTGGGCAATATGAAACTTGACTTTTATACTGTAGCAAAAACAAAAGCATAGAATGCTTTTAATAATTATTAATGTGTTACTTTATTATTTATTAATACTATTAGTCATATGTACTTTTCTATAAATTATATTTATTGCTGATTTTTTAAAGAAAACATCTGTTTCTAGCCCTTATGGTTAAATCTCGATGAAAAATGAACTTTTCAGAGCTTTCACATAGCCTAAATCAAGAGCTCTGAGAGGCATAAATTATTGACTCTGAAACATGACAATGACTATTTAAATTTCAACATCATTTGCTATTTAATTTCTGATTATTTTAGTAGACTCATTAGTGAATGTGATCAATGAATCTGATCATAAAGGACATTAAAAGTCATACAACAAGTAGGTTTGATGACAAATTCTAAGGAGGCAGAACAGTACTTAAGGTTACACTGACATTTGCACTTAAAGCAGGAATTAAACCACTTTCTAATATATGAATAGTGTAATGTATCATCCCTAAACTTCCAGCTCTTACTGAGTCCTGAAAACATTTGCTGAACATGATCAAATCAATCTGTTAAATTATGTGTTATATGCATTTTAAAGAATCCCTTTGGAAATTTTACGGGGGAATCTAACCTTTTTTTTCAATCTAACACGAAAGTTTCTCAAGTTTGAGAGCTGAAAACGGATTCTCTTGTAGGTTATTCCAAAATCTGAGCCGTGAGCTAATTTAGAGTCTAATAGTGTGGAAATGTCTGATTTAGTAAGTGTTAGTCATGTCTGTTTCTATTTACACTGCAATGTTTGCCATATAATAATTTTTCTTCAGATTAATTTGTCATAAAATACTTTCTATGGCAAATTTCACAGCATATAATTGATTTTTTATCATTTGTTTTTGAGCAGGAATGGACTGTACAATGTGTTTTTTGCAGAACAAGTGACATAGTGGAAGCCAAGAGAGAAAGTCCTTTGGCCGGAAAAAACCACACTAATTTACAGCTTTGCCAGTAGAGTGATTCAGCTCTTCACTGGCTGAACTATAAGCTTGTCTCCTGGACCTTGGGATGAAAGCTTGTCCAAGATCCTCTCGCCCAAATGCCCTCCCCTTAAACAGCCCCTTTACTGCTGCCCCCTTCCATTGCCTATCATGTTTGTTACAGTCCAACCTCAGTTTTACGAACGATCAGTTATACAAACCATTTTTCCACCAACAGAAAGAAAATCATAATGTTGATGAACAAGTCAACGTCCCAGAATATTCCAATGCCTTCATTATTTTGGAAATCAATCAGCAGCCATCTGAAGGACACAGTGCACCAGACTGAAACATATGCATGACACCTACCATAATTTTGAGATATTTAATGTTATGAAATTTTTAGTTTTAGGAACTCTCCAATCCACAGTTAGTTTGTAAAAGAGAGGTTGCACTGTAAATTGTAGGCTCAATCCTGCAAAGTCCCGTGCACACTGGTCCTGAGTCAACAAAACACCTAAGGTCGTGTTTCCCTTTAAGCTTTTAGTATGTCTGTATTATGGACACAGCCTTCATCCTCACACCCAAAATTATTTGCAAATGCAGCTTAGAAAACATACGAATAAATATCAACAAAGTCAGATTAATACTCACAGACATCCCCTCTGGGATTTACCAAGAGATGCTTCAGCTAAGAGCCAGGCTCCCTCTCTCTTCAGCCAATGCCACTCTTTAAAGGACCACCGAACCCAGTTATATAAGGTTTCCTTGGGGTTACAGAAATGTGGTAGGGTGGGTTAAGAACTATGTTGCTTATATTACTCTCCTCTCCACCTGGCAGATTTATAGACAGCTGAGCAGGTTTTCTCTTTCATTAATTCTATCACTACAATCAAAGGGGATTGCAATTTTAGGATCTGATCCTGCAAACACTTATGCAAATGCTTAATTTTACTACCATGGGGCTACTCACAGTAGTAAAGTTAAGCATATATAGAATCACAGAATCATAGAATTCTAGAACTGGGGGACCTAAAGGTCATCGAGTCCAGTCCCCTGCTCCCACAGCAGGACCGAGCACCTTCTAAATAATCCCTGACAGATGTCTATCCAGCCTGCTCTTAAATATCTCCAGTGATGGAGATTCCACAACCTCCCTAGAAAGAAAACCAAAACCAAAAGTCTTGTGTTGAAGGCTATCAGTAGATCGTAGCAAGGTAGCTGCTCTGCTACACATGAAACCCTGACCCAGAATCAAGTCATCTACAAATGATTTAGCACTGGGTTCTCCACAAACATGCGGCACGCAATGGGTGAAAGGTGGCTCCCTTCTGTCCACACTCTGGTCCCAACATGAGTGGCTCTCCTCACTAAGCCTCACCCCTGGGGACGGGACACCGGCTATCCGGCCAACTGAGGCTCTGTGGTGATGCCATATCATTACGTTTAGGGGGGATTCTGATTTAGAGGCATTCAGTCATAATCCCACAGATGGCAGCTTCACCCCATTGGCTCCTCAGCCAAGCACATATAGCAAATGTCTAAACCTGCAGTTCCTCTTGTACTGAGCAGGATTACTATTGCAACAACAACATCATTAGTAGGGTAAAACTAACCTACCTCATGATGGTCTAAGTATTTGCAGGATTGGGACCTTAGGCCAATGGTCATAAATGACTGGATTTGTCTTCTCTCAGTAGCTTCTAGCTCATATGCAGTTCAGTTTGCAATTTTTTTTTCCTAACTCCAAAATTTAGTTTGGAATCTGAGCAATCATGATGGATTCTCTCTTCCCATTATATCCTCAGTAATAAAGCCATTGCAATAAGATTTGGGTTGCTAAGACATAAAGCAGAACAGAGCCCAACGTCCTTGGAGGAAAAATGTGCCCTTTTGTAGCTATTTTAAATTGTTTTAATCTCATGCCCAGATCTTAGTTCCCAAAAGTTTTGACATCTGGGCTCAAATTAATGGGTGTTATAGCAATGACAAGCTCACATCTCGAGGGGGAGATGCTGCTAAACTCAGATCAGAAAAAAGATCAGCTCTGGCCTGAAGAGAACTTTAACTGAAATAGGGTGAAAAATTATGATTTGTAACAATTTCTCTTAGTGTATTTAGCTTAGCTAATGTGTTTTGTTTATTTTAGTTTGGTAACTTGCTTTGATCTGTGGTGGTGGGGCTCTCAAAATGGCAAGTAAGCTGGCTCAGTGGTATGATCAGCATACTGGTTGACAGACTCAAGGAGACCTCTGAAAACCAACCCATCACAAAAGTCTCTCAGGGATGTGGATTTTTCACACACCTGATCAATATGGCTGAGTTGACATAACCTTTTACTGTAAGTTCTTGGAGGATGAGGTCACCTTTTTGTTCTATGTTTCTACAGTGCCTAGCACAGTGGGATTCTAGTCCATTACTAAGGCTCTCAGAAGCCCCTAAAATAAAAATGAAATAAAATAAAATAAATACATAAACAATTAGACTCCAGTGTCTAGATACCCCAGGGTTCCCATCAAAAGTGGCCCCTATATATAGCAGCAATATTCTTTCTTGGCTTGGAGTCACTACTGTGACTATCAATTATTCAGAAATTTTAGGAGCAACAAAGATTACAATAAAAATACAGTTTCATCAGTCATTTTGCAACAGCACTAGCAGCAATATGAAGTGTTTTAGCACTCCACAGGTCAAGATTAAAAATGGAATAATTTGTTACTGCTGATTTAGAGATTAACATTGTGCCAATTAATCAAAGATTCAAGTGACAATTAATTGACATTTCTCTTCCAATCTGGCAGTCTTTTCACTTTGTGGTTGAAGATACAGACTCTCTTTTTGGAATGAGAGAACAGCTATTTTTGGAGTGAAGGGGGACAAAAGGAAGTGGACAAAATAAAAGTCTTGCAGTTTTCATCCAATCTAACAACATAAGGAAAATGTGGAGAGCGTATTAAGCTGCTACATATGAGGAGGTTTTTTTCCTTGATCAGCTCAACTATCACAGTCCACTGGATTTGTTGACCAAGAGGAGAAAAACAGAAAACATACATAGTTAATCACAAACCTTCTCTCCAGGCATGGCTGTTCCTATGGTTTGTCTCTCAGGCCAGCTCAGCCTGCACCTCAGTTCCTCTCTCTTCATAGAGAGCCACTCCTAGCTGTGGTTTTCTTTATGTTCAGGAGTGAGACCAGAACTGGATGTAACTTCATTAAAACTGCTCCTGATCTACCTTAGTGTGAAATCTGAATCTCCTTAGTCCTTTTGTTTATTATTTGCACACACGCAATAAGTAAGATGTGCATGATTTTGGCCACAGGAAATACACTTATCTGCTTTGCATCTTGTACAGTCATTTCTATTAGTACAAAGTAGGGTTAAAAATACTCAATCTTTAGCATGCATTAAATATAGTACAAGTATGAATGGCAAAGATAAATGTGAATCTTAAGGATATTTGAGCGTCTTTTTATATATTATGGGTCTGATTATAGTATAAACCTGAGGCAGTGTGGTGGTGAATGAAGTTACGCTGACATAAAACTGAAGTGATTCAGAGGTAAGTATGCCCTGTCCTTATAAAGCAAATGCTTCTCCTTAGAAAGATTTGTAAGTCACTGCTTTCTTGAATAGAAGTGAGGACCATGTTTTCGTTATGTAATGAGTAGAGCATTTTCTGCATGTCAGGGAACTTTTCTGTTTGCATTTTTATTCTCATTGTCATTAATGGGAATATGTGCTTATGTTTTTTAAATGGAGATGTGACTTTCGATGATAATGAAGGTTTTTTATTTCTACCATCAAACTACATTTATGTTGGTTATTTTTTAAAGAAAATAAATCAACAAAAGCTAATTCCCTAAAGGGAAAACAACTTCCCCAGCTAACATCAATTCAACTACCCCCATCAACGCTGATTTAAGTAAGAGAAGAACCAGGGCAAATGGGATTACATTAATATAAAATCCGTGTTGGATTAGAATCATGATCTCTTTTTGGCATGATTCCTGCCCAAGCCAGTTATGAGAGAAAGTCGTTATCATGTGCAAGGTGTTTCGAGGTCTGTGTATACTGGGCTGCTGGACTCAGTGACGTTCCAAAAAAAAGGGACATGTTTGACTCCCTCTGAAAAAACATAGTGCCAAGAAAAAGCCTATACATTGATCTCTGTCTATAGCAAATGTTTTTTTCTACATCAAATTGATTTTTTACAGCAAGTTTCTTAAGAACATCACAGAAATCATTTTATCTATTGTCACTGAAAAAGAGAAGAAGCCTATTGTTCTGTGATCCATTGTTCTGGCTAATCAGCTTCTCAACATGATCATCTCCATGTCTGGACACTCTGTGCCCAATCCTCTGTTAATATAAATTGCATTGCTCCATTCAGAGTCTGAGGAGTTGGTACTCAATATACTTTGTTTTATAGCAGAGGGGCAGGCCCAGTTACCAAGAACTAGTCTGAATGTGCATGAGGAAAAGATTATTTCTTCCAATCAATATCTTATGTTCATTCCTTGTATGGGAACAGAATGAACAAAAATGAAAGCTCCAAAATCCATTTTAGTGCAGTGTTCACAAACTTAACAAAAGTTGTATAAATGTACCCAAGCCCCTGAACATTTACATCAAATCCAACAATGGAAAATGGAAAAGCAAAGGAGAGCATTAGCATTTAAGTAGCTTGTTAATGTCTGGAAACCAAAACAGCCACAGAACAGCTATAAAGTAGCTCTTCAGATGTTGCTGGAGGATGTCCATAAAGAGGATATAATGAAACGGACTGTCCAAATGTGCAAGGATAATATAGTTAATGTATTACTACTTTTATTATTTTATCATCTTTCATTAATTGCTGGCTTCATTCCTACAGGAGTTGGTTCCATGAAAAGGGCTTTTAGTCAAATATCCTAAATGAAACAACCACTTAGAACCTAAGAACAAGGTTGAACCAAGGTTCACCTGATTTCTTTAAATTATGCTGGGGAGGGGGACAAAGACACACTGGGTTAGTTTTTTGGCAGCCTCATGTTCTCAGCATGGGGAGGATCCGTTCTAGAACCTCTCTTCATAGGATTGATCCTCTGGGCTGGTAGATTCTGTGTCTACTGCAATGACGCAGTATTCAGGTACTTCTGGTACAGCCACTTTTCCTAGGCCATCTCAGAGGCAACTCACTAAGTGATACGTGGCTTTGATTATGTGTTAGTGCAAGGCTAATAGCCCATTACTTGCATTCTTGTGATGTTTGTATTCAGCAGGCTATGCCAGGGATATCTGAACATGAATCCAGAGACACCTCTGTTATCCAGCTGCAACAGAGGAACATGGCGTTAAGTGGGATAGTCAGGGTGTCAGTGAATAGAAGCAGCTAACAGGGAGTTTCATGAGGGAGTTCTCCAGGTGAAGGAGTGATTACAGGACCCTTGGGGTAAGTGGCTGTCTGTAGCATGTATGTTTGTGTTTGGAGGTTACTTGCTGGTTGCTGAAAGATCCTGTGTGCTGAGCTTGTGTGTGTCAGTTTGTTTGGAGATCCGTATGCTGAACTCTTTGTTTGAAGGACCGTGTGCTGAAGCTGGCAGTTGGAAGGTGTGAGCTTCTTAATGAGGATTTGAAATCTAGAATTCTCTGTTCATTGGTCAAGCCTTAACCAGGGGGTGGGGCTATCAGGAAGGGAAGGCCAGGGCTATATAAAGCCTGCTAGTAAGCGACCAGGGAGTTTAGCAACCAGGGGCAGTTAACAGGGAGTTAGTTTCATCAGCGAGTTTAGAGGAGGAGTTGGAAGAGGGCGAGATACACTTGGCATTTTTAAAACTTTTAACCTAAACTAAAACCAAAACTACTTCATTTAAATAAAAACCCTATCAGTACTCTAATTATCTGTAGAAGAGAATACCATTAGAAGCCCAGCAGCAGAGTGAGGGTATCCTGTTTATTGCACCCAATGTAGCATGTATAATGGAGTGACGCCATATGTATGCATTCGATGCAAGGAGCTTCTGGCCCTCAGAGACTGCACACGGGCTTTGGAGGCTAGGGTGGATGAATTGGAGGAAGAGCTAAGGGAGGCAGACAAGTATATAGATGAGGCTTTCCAGGACACTGTAGCACTGTCCCACCTCCAGTCAGACAGCCCCTGCACTGTTAAGGAGGTTGAAAGGCTCAGGGAAGGAGAACATTCAACTGGAGCAGAGGGAAACCATCCCATAGTTGGGACCCTCTTTCCAGATGATGTTGTGGTATCCTCTCATACTGAGGAAACCTTTTCGGGGGAGGAAACTCCAGTCATTAGGAAAAGGCAGGGGTTAGTAATGCAGGATTGGATCATTAGAAATATAGACAGCTGGGTTTGTGATGACTGGGAGAACCGTATGGTGACTTGCCTGCCTGGTGTGAAAGTTAAAGATCTCTCAAGACATCTAGATAGACTTATGTGTACTGCTGGGGGGAAGCCTGTAGTCGCGGTACATGTAGGTACCAATGACATACGGGAGGGTAGGAGACAGGTTCTGGAGGCCAAATTCAGGCTTCTAGGAAAAAGATTGAAATCCAGGACCTCTATGGTAACATTTTCTGAAATGCTTTCAGTTCCACACGCACGGCCAGGTAGGCAGGCAGAACTTCAGAGTCTCAATGCATGGATGAGATGATGGCGTAGAGAGGAGGGGTTTAGATTTATTAGGAACTGGGGAAACTTTTGGGAAAGGGGAGCCTATGTAGGAAGGATGGGTTCCACTTAAACCAAAATGGAACCAGATTACTGGCACTTAAAATTAAAAAGGTCATAGAGCAGTTTTTAAACTGAGGGCTGGGGAAAAGTCGATGGGTGCAGAAGAGCACATGGATTGGACAGAGACATCTCTTAGGGGAGGGTTTATTAACAGAGATTTGCTATGTTTGTGTGCAGTAAAGAGGAGAGGATGGAAGATGATAAAGTATGGGTAAGATCAGATGAAACACAATCAAATGAAAAAGAGTCTAACACATCAGAAAATGGCAGACAGATAAATAATGACAAATTATTAAAGTGCTTATACACAAATGCTAGAAGTCTACATAATAAGATGGGAGAACTAGAGTGCCTTGTATTTAAGGAGGATATTGATATAATAGGCATCACAGAAAGATGGTGGAACGAGGACAATCAATGGGACACAATATACAAAATATACAAAAAGCAGTGGGGCCCTTGGATGATAAAGATATAAAAGGAGCGATCAAGGAAGACAGTGCCATTGCGGAGCGATTAAATGATTTCTTTGCTTCAGTCTTCACGGCTGAGGATGTTACAGAGGTTCCTAAATCTGAGCCAGCCTTTTTAGGTGACAAATCTGAGGAACTCACTCAGATTGAAGTGACATTAGAGGAGGTTATGGAATTAATTGATAAGCTGAATAGTAACAAGTCTCCGGGACCAGACAGCATTCACCCAAGGGTTCTGAAAGAACTCAAAGGTGAAATTGCGGAGTTATTAACAGTGGTTTGTAACCTATCCTTTAAATCCACTTTGGTACCAAATGACTGGAAGATGGCCAATATAACACCAATATTTAAAAAAGGCTCTAGAGGAGATCCTGGCAATTATAGACCGATAAGTTTAACATCAGTACCAGGCAAATTAGTAGAAACACTAGTAAAGAGTAAAATTGCAAGGCACATAGAAGAGCACGAATTGTTGGGCAAAAGTCAGCATGGTTTCTTTGCTTCAGTCTTCACGGCTGAATTGTTGGGCAAAAGTCAGCATGGTTTCTGCAGAGGGAAGTCGTGTCTAACTAATCTGTTAGAATTCTTTGAAGGGGTTAATAAACATGCGGACAAGGGGCACCCAGTGGATATAATATACCTAGATTTCCAGAAAGCCTTTGACACGGTCCCACACCAAAGGCTTTTACGTAAATTAGGTGGTCATGGGATAGGAGGAAAGGTCCTTTCATGGATCAAGAATTGGTTAAAAGACAGAAAACAAAGGGTGGGAATAAATGGTAAATTTTCACAATGGAGGAGGGTAGCTAGTGGTGTTCCCCAGGGGTCAGTACTGGGACCAATCCTGTTCAACTTGTTCATCAATGATCTAGAAAATGAGGTAAGCAGTGAGGTGGCCAAGTTTGCAGATGACACAAAGTTGTTCAGGACAGTCAAAAGCAAAAGGGATTGTGAAGAACTACAAAAAGATCTCAGCAAACTGAGTGATTGGGCAGCAAAATGGCAAATGAAATTTAATGTGGGTAAGTGTAAGGTAATGCATGTTGGAAAAAATAACCCAAATTACACGTACTACATGATGGGGTCAAATTTAGCTACGACAGATCAGGAAAGGGATCTTGGAGTTATAGTGGATAGCTCTATGAAGACATCCACGCAGTGTGCAGCGGCAGTTAGTAAGGCAAATAGGATGTTAGGAATTATTAAAAAAGGGATAGATAATAAGACAAAAGATATCATACTTCCCCTATATAAAACTATGGTACGCCCACATCTCGAGTACTGCGTGCAGATGTGGTCTCCTCACCTCAAAAAAGATATATTGGCATTAGAAAAGGTTCAGAAAAGGGCGACTAAAATGATTAGGGGCTTGGAAAGGGTCCCATATGGGGAGAGGCTAGAGAGACTGGGACTTTTCAGTTTGGAAAAAAGGCGATTGAGGGGCGATATGATAGAGGTATATAAAATCATGAATGGTGTGGAGAAAGTGATTATAGAAAAATTATTTACCTTTTCCCATAATACAAGTACTAGGGGACACCAAATGAAATTGATGGGTAGTAGGTTCAAAACTAATAAAAGGAAATTTTTCTTCACACAGCGCACAGTCAACCTGTGGAACTCCTTGCCCGAGGAGGCTGTGAAGGCCAGGACTCTATTAGGGTTTAAAAAAGAGCTTGATAAATTTTTGCAGGTCAGGTCCATAAATGGCTATTAGCCAGGGATAAAGTATGGTGCCCTAGCCTTCATAACAAGGGCAGGAGATGGATGGCAGGAGATAAATCACTTGATCATTGTCTTCTGTTCTCCTTCTCTGGGGCACCTGGCATTGGCCACCGTCGGCAGATGGGATGCTGGGCTCGATGGACCTTTGGTCTGACCCAGTATGGCCATTCTTATGTTCTTATGTTCTTATATTGGAAGGTGTAGGGGAGCCTAGATGGTCCTGTCTTGACTGAAACAACAAAGCAAAACCGAGGCCTATCTCAAGTCTGGTGCACGTAGCATGCAGGCAAGGCTGGGGCTTTGAGGCAGGAATGTTTTTGCACAATCATGCATAGTCAGCATAGTACAGTGAGACCATGCCAAGAAAACCAGGAGTAAACTGGTACCGGTATTCATTTTTGATAAGCAAAAAGGCAGATACAGCCATAAAACTGTTATCTGAGCACATCATTTTTGCAACATCCTGAGTAGCGGGATGTACCCCAAATAATGGAACTGGGCATTTTAGGCATCTTACACAATACATATTCAATTAGTAGATATTATTAGAATGACCAAATCAAATATAAATATAGGTGTAGGAAAGATATTCAGTAGGAGGTAGGACTGACCCATAGGTCCTGCTTGTTGTAACTAGAAGTAAAAGACCCTTCACTCCGGCCACAGCAGTGCACAGCATCCTGAAGTGTGGGAGACAAAGGGACAACGAACCTCCTGCCTTATACTGTAAGGGGGCATATGGATGAAGTGTAAGTAAACTAGGCTTAATTATTGTATTATAATAGATCTTCTATTAATTGCTATGTATTGTTTTGTATTGTAGTAATTGCTTTAAAATGTATAGCATTTAAGGCTTGCAATAAATAAGGAAATGGTTTAGTCTCTCTGAAGTGTCCTGGTTTCCCTCGGATCTAAAATAAATCAAACCACATGACAGAAGGACAGAACAGGTTGTACTGGTGGGGGAGTGGCACTATAGGTGAAAGAAAATGAAGAATCAAATGAAGTAAAATTCTTAAATGAACCAAAATGTTCCTTAGAATCTCTATGGGTAGTAATTCTGTGCTCTAATAATAAGAATATAGCAGTAGGGATATATTATCGACCACCTGACCAGGATAGTGATAGTGATTACAAAATGCTAAGGGATATTAGAGAGGCTTTCAAAAGAAAAAACTCAATAATAGTAGGGGATTTCAACTATCCCCATATTGACTGGGTACACATCACCTCAGGACAGGATGCAGAAATAAAATTTCTTGATATCTTAAAAGATTGCTTTTTGGAGTAGCGGGTTCTAGAATGTACAGGGCAAGAGGCAATTCTTGATTTAGTCCTAAGTGGAACACAGGATCTGGTCCAATGGGTAAATATAACTGGACTGCTTGGAAATAGTGACCATAATGTAATAGAATTTAACATCCCTGTGGTGGGAAAAACACCTCAGCAGCCCAATACAGTGGCATTTAATTTCAGAAAGGGAAACTACACAAAAATGAGGAGGTTAGTTAAACAGAAATTAAAAGTTAAAGTGACAAAAGTAAAACCCCTGCAAACTGCATGGAAACTTTTCAAAGACACCATGATAGAGGCCCAACTTAAATGTATACCCCACATTAAAAAACACAGTAAGAGAACCAAAGAAGTGCCACCATGGCTTAATAACCAAGTAAAATAAGCAGTGAGAAATGAAAAGGCATCGTTTAAAAAGTGGAAGTTAAATCCCAATGAGGAAAATACAAAGGAAATAAATTCTGTCAAATTGAGCATAGAAATATAATAAGAAAAGCCAAAAAGGAGTTTGAAGAACAGCTAGCCAAAAAATCAAAAAGTAATAGCAAAATATTTAAGTATATCAGAAGCTGGAAGTCTGCTAAACAAGCAGTGGGGCCCCTGGACAATCAAGATGCCAAAGGAGCACTCAAAAACAATAAGGTCATTGTAGAGAAACTAAATGAATTCATTCCTTTGGTCTTCACAGCTGAGGATGTAAGGGAGTTTCCCAAACCTGAGCCGTTCTTTTTAGGTGACAAATCTGAGGAATTGTTCCAGACTGAAGTATCATTAAAAGAGGTTTTGAAACAAATTGATAAACTTAACAGTAACAAGTCACCAGGACTGGATGGCATTCACCCAAGAGTTCTGAAAGAACTCAAATGTGAAATTGCGGAACTGTAAACTATGGTTTGTAACCTATCCTTTAAATCAACATCTGTACGTAATGCCTGGATGATAGCTAATGTGACGCCAATACTTAAAAAGGGCTCTAGAAGTGATCCTGGCAGTTACAAACTGGTAAGTCTAATGTCAATACCAGGCAAATTAGTTGAAAAGATAGTAAAGAATAAAATTGTCAGACACATAGATGAACATAATTTGTTGGGGAAAAGTCAACATGGTTTCTGTAAAGGGAAATCATGCCTTACTAATCTGCTAGAGTTCTTTGAGAGGGGTCAACAAACATGTGAACAAGGGGGATCCAGTGGATATAGTATACTTAGATTTCCGGAAAGCCTTTGACAAAGTTCCTCACCAAAGGCTCTTAAGTAAAGTAAGTTGTCATAGGATAAGAGGGAAGGTCCTCTCATGGACTGATAATTGGTTAAAAGGAAGGAAACAAAGGGTAGGAATAAATGGTAAGTTTTCAGAATGGAGAGAGGTAACTAGTGGGGTCCCCCAAGGATTCATACTGGAACTGATCCTATTCAACCTATTTATAAATGATCTAGAGAAAGGGGTAAACAGTGAAGTGGCAAATTTTGCAGATGATACTTAACTACTCAAGATAGTTAAGATCAAAGCAGACTGTAAAGAGCTTCAAAAAGATCTCACAAATCTAGGTGATTACTCAACAAAATGGCAAATGAAATTTACTGTTGATAAATGTAAAGTAATGCACATTGGAAAAAATTATCCTAGCTACACATACAAAATGACAGGGACTAATTTACCTATAACTACTCAAGAGAGAGATCTTGGAGTCATTGTGGATATTCTCTGAAAACAGTGTGCAGCAGTAGTCAAAAAATCAAACAATGTTAGGAATCATTAAAAAGGGATAGGGAATAAGACAGAGAACATCTTATTGCCTCTATATGAAACCATAGTACGCCCACATCTTGAATACTGCATACAGATGTGGTTGCCTCATCTCAAAAAAGATATATTGGCATTGGAAAGGTTCAGGAAATGGCAACACAAAAGATTAGGAGTTTGGAAAGGGTCCCATATGAAAAGATATTAAAAAGACTGGGACTTTTCAGCTTAGAAAAGTGCAGACTAAGGGGGGGATATGATATAGGTCTATAAAATCATGACTGGTGTGGAAAAAGTGAATAAGGAAAAGTTATTTACTTGTTCCCATAACACAAGATCTAGGGGTCACCAAATGAAATTAATAGGCAGCAGGTTTAAAACAAACAAAAGGAAGTTTTTCTTTACACAGCACACGGTTGGCCTGTGGAACTCCTTGCCAGAGGAGATTGCAAAGACCAGGACTTTAACACAGTTCAGGGAAGAACTAGATAAATTAATGGAGGTTAGATTCATCAATGGCTATTAGCAAGGACGGGTAGGAATGATGTCCCTAGCCTCTGCCAGATGCTGGGAATGGGTGACGGGAGAGGGGTTGCTTGAAGATTACCTGTTCTGTTCCCTCCCTCTGGGGCATCTGGCATTGGCCACTGTTGGAAAACAGGATACTGGGCTAGATGGACCTTTGGTCTGACCAAGGCTGGCTCTAGGTCTTTTGCCGCCCCAAGCAAAAAAATTTTTGCGCCCCCCCCCCCTTTTTTTTTGTTGGCTTTTACACGTTTGCACTTCGCAATTTTTTTTTGGTTTTGTTTTTGTTTTTGTCCCAGCATTTTAGCCCTATAAATAGCAAATATAATTTTAATTATTATTTTTTCCATAAAGGCAAAGGCATTTCAAATAAACCCCCCCTCCCCTTTCACTCGCTGCTGGGTTACAACAGCCTTTCCCCTGCCCAGCCCCTCCCTATGGACAAGCACCCCTCACTCCCGACCCACAGGGGGAGCAGGGTGCAGGGACAGCACAGAGCCAGAGGGGCATGAGGAACAGGGGGAGCAGGGTTCACCCTGGGGAATGGGAGGTGCAGAGCCAGAGGGGTGTGGGGACCGGGATAAGCAGGGGGACTGGGGAGCTGGGGTGCGCAGAGCCAGAGGGGTGCGGGGAACAGTGTGGGGGGTACAGGGGTGGTGCGGGGAACGGGAGGCGCAGAGCCAGAGGGACGCAGGGATTGGAGAGGAGCAGGGTGTGGAGTGCAGGGGAAACACGGGGAATGGACGCAGGGAATGGGAGGGGCAGAGGGATCGAGGTCCAGGGGCAGTGTGGGAAATGGGGGGCACAGACCCAGAGGGGTGCAGGGAAAAGGGGCTGCGGGGTGCAGAGCCAGAGGGGCGCAGGGACTGGGATACAGGGGTGGCACAGGGAACAGGTGGCGCAGAGCCAGAGGGGTGCAGGGATAGGGGGGAGCAGGGTGCGGGGTGCAAGGGCGGCGCAGAGCCAGAGAGTTGCAGAGAACAGGGAGAGCAGGGGGACCAGGGTGCAAGGGAGCAGGGTGCGGGGAGCAGGGGCGGCACGGGGAATGGGCGGCGTGGAGCCAGAGGGGCATGGGGCGGGGCAGGGCGGGGTGGGCACAGCGAGCCGGACTGCTGGCAGGGAGCGGTCTCTTGCTGGAGAAGGGGGCTGGGGCCGCGGCAGGACTGGAGCCGGCGGGGCGGGGCGGAGCCTGGCCACGCCGCACTCCACAGCCACCTCCCGGGGACATGCAGCCAGAGCCGAGCTCCCGCGGCCCTTTAAAATCGGCGGGGAGGGGCAGGGCCGGGCATTAACAGGGGCGGCTGCTTACCTGGAAATGCCGCCCCTGGAAATGTGCCGTCCCAAGCACGTGCTTGATTTGCTGGTGCCTAGAGCCGGCCTTGGGTCTGACCTAGTATGTCCATTCTTATGTTCCTGTGTTTTTATGAAGTTGTCTGAGCTAATCATGAGAAGCTGCAGAATTCATAGAAGAAAGACCCATTCAAATTTTGCAGTGCTAGCACAGAGTTTTCTACATAAAAATTTTAGGCAATTTAGCCAAATTTCAGGGGGCATTCCCAGTATTTTGGGATCTAATCTAACTCCCAATGAAATTAATAGAAGAACTCCCATTGGCTTCAAAGGGCTTTGGCGCAAGTTCTTGGTGAACTAAGATTTGGATAAGCTACTGTATTAACAAATCAGACATCCCTCTTCAGTTCTTCCTATCAAGCCTAAGACATCACTCTCGCCCCCATAACCTTTAGCTTGTGAAAGGTCCTGTGGACCATTCCCTCTCCCTTCGAGGAAAGTCAGTGGCCAGACTTTCTCATCCCACTTTTTGAAAGGACAGACATTGAGCTCTTCTACCTAACTTCATGTGGGTTTCCACAGGAAGACGCACAACTCCTTTCCTGGGTCCCATTATTGCTCCTGCCTGCCCTTTTCAGTACCAGGGGATGGGGGCTGCAATAGACCAGACTGTCACAGGAGATGTGAAAATCACCACTCCTCTGTGGATATCAACATTTTTGTGACTCTTTTTTGTAGTTTATTGTGACACAGTTATAATATTTCCCAGAATTCAAAAAGACAGCTCCCCATATTGTACAACACCATCATTTCTATGCTTCTAATGCTAGTAGTGGGCATTCTTCTGATCCATGGGCTTGTGCTGTTCTTCTTCTAGATCTCAACTGTTTATACACATTTAAAAAGTAAAACAAAGCTGATTTGAAAAAACCCAGACAGATTTGTAGGGGGGAAAGCAACAGATAGGCAGCCCTGAAAATCAAGCAAAGTCAAAAACAAAGGGAAAATATATTTCAGTTCTCTTTCTGATGAAGTCATCTTGACATTGACTTTCAGAGCAAGATTACGGCAAACCACCAGTCCACTGATTTCAGTGGAGTTACTCCTGATTTACACAACAGTAAATGACAAGAGAATGGGTCTCTCCGTCTTCATACTTGTTGTCAATATTGCAGTGGTGCCCCTGTGCGCTAGGCAGTGCACAAACACAGAACAATGACAGTCTCTGTATCAGAAATCTTATCTAACCTAAAAAAAGTTGCATGGTTTTAACTAAATCATCTGAAATCAAACTAGATGTCAAGGATCTTAATGTAGAGACCGCCAGATCAGTTTAACCTTTGTTTCATTCAGTTTACCTCAAAAAAGAGAGCAAATCCATTTATATCTATATAACGCAGTGATTGACATGTGTTACAATCCCTCTGTGTGACCAGGGCTGGCTCTAGGCACCAGCAAATCAGGCAGGTGCTTGGGGCGGCACTTTGCCAGGTGCGGCATTTCAGGTAAGCAGCTGGCGCTGCCCCCAGCAACGCCTAGCCCCGCACCGCCGATTTTAAAGGGCCGCAGCCCAGGAAACGCCAGGGCTGCGCAGCCAGCTGGCACCAATGCGCACCCGGAGCCTGCTGGCCCCCCCTGTCTCCTCTCCTGCTCCTCCCCGGCGGTCGCTAAGTGGCTGGCGCCACCCATGGCAATGCCCAGCCCCGCCCCGCTGATTTTAATGGGCCGCGGGAGACACCACAGCAGTGCAGCTAGGATTACCAGGTAGACCCCCCCCCAAAATACCGGACACACTTGATTGTGGGGGGAGGGACGGGCTGGGAGGAAGGGGGGCGGGGCTGGTGGGGTGGGGTCAGGGGCCGCAGGGCTGGCCAGGAGGAAGCGGGGTGGGAGGCAGGGCTGGCGGGGGGGGGCGGTGTCAGGGGCCGAGGGGCTGGCCGGGAGGAAGGGGGGGTGGGAAGCAGAGCTGGGGGCGATCGGGGGGTCAGGGGGGCTTGACGGGAGGATGGGGGGCCGGAGGAAGGGGGGCGGGAAGCAGAGCTGGCAGGAGGAGGGGGATGCAGCCACTGGCCGCAGCCGGAGTCCAACAGACCACGCCCCCAGCAGGCACTCCCTCTAGTTGCTAGTAGAAGCCAGGCAAGGGCGGGGGTGGGGGGAGTGGCTGGGAGCCGCTCCCCCCACCGGGCTTCTGTATGCAACCAGAGGCTCCCAGCTGAGAGGTGGGGCCGCGATTGGTGCTGGGAGCCTCTGGTTGTGTGCAGAAGCTGGGTGGGGGGAGCGGCTGGGAGTCCCGGCCACTGGCCCCGCCCTGCCCCACCCCGCCCGGCTTTTGCATGCGACCACAGGGCTCCCAGCGCCAATCGGGCCCGCCTCCCAGTCACTCCCCTCCCCTGCCAGGCCTCCGTCCGGCACCCAGCTGGAAATTCAGAAAATACTGGACATTGCACATGTCCGGTATTTTCTGAATTTTTCTACCAGACAGAGGGTGCAAATACCGGACTGTCCGGTAGAAAACTGGACACCTGGCAACCTTATGTGCAGCCAGCACTGGCACCATGTGCGCCCGGCCCCGGAGCCTTCTGGCCGGCCCTGTCTCCTAAGTCCTGCTCCTCCCCGGCAGCCGCTACCTCCTCCAAGAGCCTCTCCACTCCAAGCGGAGGCTCCGCTCCACCAGACCCGCAGCCTGGACCCGGCCATCAGCCACCCCTCCACCTACATCGTGTGGAAATCCCAGGTAGGATGCCCCCTTCATGCCTAGGGTTGCCAGGTGTCCGGTATCCACCTGGACAGTCTGGTATTTTTGCCTCCTGTCCAATAAAAAAATTCAGAGAATACCAGACACCTGAAATGTCCGGTATTTTCAGATTTTTTTCCCAGCCAAGAGGCGTAAAGGCCGGGCACTGGTAACCCTACAAATACTCAGCGCCCGGCCTCCCCCGCAGCCCGAACCCCCCCCCCCCGGCCCCCAACACCTCCAGCTTCCCAACCCCAGCCCCCATGCTTACCTGGTTCCACAAAATGGCTGCCAGCCAAAAGACCTAGGGGAAGCTCACCTGTTCCTATCTATGCACTCACTCTTAAAGGCTTAAAGGGTTTTTTGGCTTATGTCTTGGAGTCCTTTTTTTTTTTTGCTCAACAACTTCGGTCCCACCCCCGTTTTATCCCCCCCTTCAACAGAATTTTTCCCGGTGTTGTTTTTTTTTGGGGGGGTGGAGGGGTGCAAAAAATTTTTGGCTTGGGGCAGCAAAAATCCTAGAGCCGACCCTGTGTGTGACTAATCCACAGAGAATATGACAGTTGAGTCTGCCTCAGGCCCAGAAACAGAAGCTGCCTTTTTAGCTCAAGAGATGGACTGTGCTATGACTTTTTCATGCCAAAGGTACCTAGTTCAATCTATTCTGTAAGGTTTTTATACTGCACTTATCTCTGTAGTACATGAGCACTTTTCCAGCTATGCATTAAGCAACATAACTAACATCTGCTCCAGTTTTGTTCTCTCACCTTCTCCATGGGAAGAGAAATGCGTGCAGTGGAGTGTTTTGTTTTGATAGGGTCACACACACAGACATAATGTTGCTATGTATTTATCTAAGTTGTCTACACAGCACCCTTAGCTCGAACTAGGGGGTTATCCCGCATCCAGGGAATGCGTCTGCTTTTCCACTTTTTTTTGCAGAAGAGCAGACGCGCTCTTTCAGAAGCCCTGTCTTCCTCTTCCCACAAGGAAGATGGGCTCTTCTGAAAGAGGAGGCTTTTCTGAAATTTGGCCCAGTGTAGATGGGCCAAATTTTGGAAAAGCCTGTTCCGAAAATAAAAAGTGGAAAAAGGTTCGCAAATTGCGTTCTGCAATTTGCGTACCTTTTTCCTATATATTATTGTAGTGTAGACATAGCCTAGCTTATTTCGTAATTTGGTGCTATGTACACAGTGCCGAATTTTAAAATAATTCATTCTTCCAAAATGCCCCTTAAGCCTTGTGGAACAAGGGCTACCAGGATGTCGGAATAAGCGGCCTGTTATTACATTTCAAAATAGCTATTTCAGGATACTTCTGGTATCCTGAAAGAGGGTGCATCTACAATGTGGAGCTAAGAGAAGGCAGACTGAGGAGATGCACCTGGCACTTGGAGCAGAAATCTATGAGGTTTGTGATGGACCTTAATTTCTAGGGGGGGTTCACTCCACTGTCTCAGACCAGCCTCTGACAGATGAGATTTACTGTTATTGCAGAGGGTACCATTGTGCCAGGGAAACACAATGTCAACCTTGGTCTTCATCCTGGGGCTTTGGGTGGTCTTTCACGGCAGACTTAAAAGTTCTGTGTCTCATGCTAAAATTATGGAGTTGAACCTTCAGCTGGATTTAAATCTGCACAGCCCCACTGATTTCAAAGGAGCTGCCCTGATTACACCAGTTGCCGACCTTGCCTAGGGAGTTATGCCACTAGGGATACATCTGCACTGCAGTTAAACACATGCAGCTGACGCAGGCCAGCAGTCTCAAGCTCGTGGGCTCGGGCCCAGGGGCTAGGGCTGGAGCCCAGACGCAAGGATCCTGCAGTCTAAGTCCAACTGTCTACACTGCAATTAAAAGCTCAGAGCCCAAGTCCCATGAGCCTGAGTCAGCTGGCACGGGCCAGCTGTGGGTTTGTAAATACAATGTCTGGAAGCCCTGCCTGAGGGTATGCCTGGAAGCCCTGCCTGCCTGCTAGTACCTGACAGTAGGATTGTAATGGAGCCTACTACTAGAATACTTAGGTACCTAAATCAATGGGTTCAGCACTTACGTGATTTTGTGAATCGGGGCCTGAGTCCATGGAGGGGAGACTCTAGCAGCCTCATATACATCCTCTGTGGATCAAGCACAGATTAAGGGGTTTCCCCAACCTCTAGCTCCACACACTCCTCTAGTGTTTCTTAGGGCATTACGCCTGCATTCTGATTCTGTTCTATTTAGGTTATTGTAACAGACCCAATACCTTGGTTTCTCAGCTTCCCTAAAGCTTCTCACCCATCACTCCCAGCTCTCTCTTTCAAAGGGAGCAAGATAAAAGCACATTAAATACAGTTAATAAGCGTCAGTAAGGCACACTCGGATATCAGCTAGTCTCAGAGAAAGAATACCGGTTCTTTATTATATGATCACTCAAGATCTTTATTTTACTACTGGCACATCCATGGACATGCTTTTTTTGTTTCTTTGTGGCATTATATTGCTCTCTTTGACACAGAATGTGTCAGATTATATCTGCTGTTGGCTGGCTGTGACAAAGGCTAATGCAAAGCATTCAGTACTATATGCACTTATGTCAAAATGCATTTCATTGCCCTAAGGTAGGCAAAGAAACCTCTGGACATCAATTTGCTGCACTGACGGCAATACATAAGGGGGGAAATATTTGTATATTAAATTCATGTAACGTGTATAAATCTAACCACCAGCAGAGAGTACTGTAGGTATTTTATGGTAAATTAATCTCTCTTAAGTTAAACCTATGGCTATGGAACATCAGGCCTGGGAGCCAGATGCGGCCCCTGGCTTGCCTGGATCCAGCCACCCAAGGCTCAGAGCCCCCCCCCCAGAATTGGGGAGCCTGCACTAGCGTTCCAGCCCCCCTGCTGCCTCACCACTGGCCTGGAGCATCCAAAATTTACTAGGCTGGGCCCTCCTAGGCTCTGGTGGGCAAGGGGAATGTGGAGAGTATCTTTCTCCTCAGGTGGGGGCTGTCAATGAAGGGGTGGTTTTTTGCTTCTCACTTGTGTGTAGTCCCTGACTGATTTTTCTATGGGTCAGTGGCCCCCCCAACCCAAAAAAGGTTCCCCACCCCTGGTCTAAGGAGATGCAGAGGGCCCACTGACATTCTCCTAAGGCATCAGATTATCTTGAGCAGCCTCTCCCTCTATCGACTGACAGCAGAAGATCAACCATCAGTGCCAATGAAGCAGCTTCAGTTCTACATCCTGGCCTGAATCCAGATTGTGCTAAGTCTAGGATAATATCTTCTATTAGAAGAGCTTGAAGTTGTCCTTTGGCTAGCTTTTCTGTGAGCTTGCTCATGAATGGGAGGTTTGAGAGTGGGTGATAGCTGGCTGGAACAGAGTGGGTTTCTTCAGTGTTGGACTATTGCATGTTTGAAGGAAGAAGAGAAGATTCCTTCCCTAAACCAGGTATCAGCTACTTTGGTATGATGGGCATGGTTTGTAGTCCCAGGTCTTGAAGGTGTCCAGAACTTCTTGAGGAGTGAAAGAACTGGGCTCTGGGAATGTAGGTGAGCTGTTGGTTCATAGATATAAACGGACATGGAACAGAGAAGACCTCCCATATGTACGTAATCTCTCCAGAGAACAGAGATGACCAATCTTCATAGCACTTAGCGTTCTCTTTTGGTGCAGATTGTAAGCACTCAGAAATGAAAAAGTGGCTTACTACCCTGGATACCTCTGGGGCAGGACTGGGCAGCTTCAATGGAAGTAGATAGGAAGGGTCTTTTGACCTAGGATTCAGCCTCAGCATAGGATTTTGGGAAATTTGTTAGGTCTGTATCTGCCTTTCTTTTCCACCATCTTTCTTTCTATGTTTGAGCATGTCAGAAAACCCAGGTGATCTATGTGGGCGATGGGGAAGTGAGGCCCATTTGGAGGCTAACATGTTGACAATCGAGGTTAGTGTACAATGATAATGATTCTTTAAGTGGGCGGAGTGCTGTTGTCTTCTCTAGGATGCTTTGGACTTACTGGAGTCCATGATCTTCATGATTGAATCAGGATCATTGGACTTTCTAGTTGCCTCAGAGCTGGCCTTAATGATGTCATGGGCTCTCCAGCAGGGTGGCTGGATTATGATGTTGTCAGTCTTGACTTCTAGATTGAAGATCAGGTCCAGGATGTGATCAGCTGAGTGGGCTGGACCAGAGATGACCTGTGAAAATACCATGAGGCACATAAGATGCGTTTTGTGGCTTTTGCTTCTACAGTCTTGTCAATATGCATGTTGAAATCTCCTGGGATGACAAGATTGGGGTATTTCACATCATCCCTCACAAGGTATCAGTGAGAATTTATAAATCCTGTGACATATGGTGGTCTATATATAAGCATAACGTCTATGTTCTATTTGGCTCTGGTTTCTGTTGTCAGAAGAATGAATCTGAATGCAGTTGTTTTATCAGAGGCACCTCTCTCTTGGATTTCATGTCTGCAGAGAAGAGGAATGTCCCCTAGCATACTTGGTACATCACAGACTCACACAAGACAAATACAGGGCTTGTGATGCAGGTTATATCAGGTGCTTTATTGCTGATGAGGATATGTATTACTTGTTGGTGGCAGATATTGCACTGATCAACACTAATCACTGGTCTCAGACAAGATGGCAACCATTACATCTTCATTAGGGATTTGTTCTAGTTTAACTAAATCGGTTACAAAAATATTTGTAAATTCACAGAGTTTAGGACCAGAAGGGATCATTATTGCCAGAGGATGCGGTGAAGGCTAGGACTTTAACAGGGTTCAAAACAGAGCTAGATAGATTCATGGAGGTTAGGTCCATCAATGGCTATTAGCCAGGATGGGTAGGAATGGTGTCCCTAGTCTCTGTTTGGAAATGGATGACAGGGGAGGGATCACATGAGGATAACCTGTTGTGTTCCCTCCCTCTGGGGCATCTGGTATTGGCCACTTTCAGCAGACAGGATACTGGGCTACATGGACCTTTGTTCTGACCCAGTGTGGCCATTCTTATGTTATTATATCATCTAGTCTGACCTCTGGTGGAACTCGGACACTATGTTCCTTCATAAACTGAATACTTTGCATTTGTCCTTATTGACTATCATCCTATTTCCTTCAGACCATTCCTCTAGTTTATGCAGATCATTTTGAATTTTAATCCTATCCTTCAAAGCACTTGCAACCCCTTCCAACTTGGTATCATCCACAAAACTGGATCCACAATTGATCCCTTTCAACCTGAACCACTGATAACTACTCTGTGGAAATGGTTTTCCCACCAGTTATGCACCCATCTTCTATTAGCTGTATCTAGATTGTATTTCCCTAGTTTCTTTACAATGAGATAGTATCAAATTCTTACAAAAGTCAAGATACACCACACCTCTCTACTGCTTCCACCCCCCACCCTCCCCACCATTCATAAAGCTTGTTACCCTGTCAAAGAAAGCTATTAATTGGCTTGACATGATCCATTTTTTACATATCCATGTTGACTGTTGCTTACCACCTTGTTATCTTCTAGATATTTGCAAAATTATTGCTTCATTGTTTGTTCCATTATCTTTGCAAGTACTGAAGATAATGGGATGGGTCTGTAATTCCCCGGTTTGGCCTTATTTCCCTTTTCATAGATTGGAACTATATATGCCCTCTTCTTGTCCTCTGGAATCTATCCCATCTTATATGACTTTTTGAAGATAATCATTAATGGCTCAGATACCTCCTCAGTCAGCTCCTTCAGTATTTTAGGATGTAATTAATCAGGCCCTGGTGACTTAAAGACATCTAACTTGTTCATTCCCTATTTTAGTCTCCAATCCTACCTCATTTTCACTGGCATTCACTGTGTCCAAATGGTACATAAAATAAAAAGTCAATTAGCTTTTCTGCCATCTCCATGTTTTCTGTTATAGTTTTTCCCCCATCACTGAGTAATGGGCCTACCTTGTCCTTCCAAATATGGTTGACTGTTCCCATGTACTGCAATGTTCAGCTCTAGGGATCCACAGTTTTTAATAGGAAGACCAGATCTGGTCCACCAGGGTTAGCATCTGGCAGGCCCCCACTGCTATATTTACTTGCACAGCTGCAGGTACCAGCAATCGCAGCTCCCGTTGGCCACAGATTGCTGTTCTTGGCCAATGGTAGCTATGGAAAGTGGTGTCCCGGTCTGCCCCACTTCCTGACTTTCCCATTGGCCAGAAATGGTGATCCGCAGCCAACAGAAGCTGCAATTGCCAGTACCTGAGGCTGTGCAGGTAAATATAGCAGTGAGGGCCCACCAGGAGCTGAGGCTGTGCAGGTAAATATAGCAGTGAGGGCCCACCAGGAGCGAATCTTGGTGAACCGCCGCCATGTTATTGCCCATCCCCTCCTCTCTAGAGGTTATTTTTTTAATTTCCCTGCTGATTTTTCTTCCGTGCACTTTTATAGTTATAAAGTTTCACCTTCTGAAACTTTTTGCTGACTTTGTTCCTCCCAGTCTCATGATTTTAACTGTGGAGCTTTTGATGATTTTCCTCACTTTGTGCAAAAGCCAAAAACCACTAAAGTGCCTACTCTGCCTCTTGCAATGGGGAGAGAGCTCAATGCACTAAAAAGCATATTCTGGAGTTCAAAACCCAGGCAAGAAAAGATTGCCAATATTTTAACAACCACTCATTTCCAAAACAGAAGGACAGAAATTCTGTAACAATCCTAACTTTTATTGTTCTCCTTGTATTTGCGTGCCAGGAGATACTCGACAGGAGACACGTTTTCTCTCTTACACAAGCCAAACTAACTCACAGCACTTTTAAAGTTAGTTATTACACCAGGAGCTATCCACAAAGAACAGCTCTCAGATTATTCCACTAAAAAAGATTTGTTGCTGAACGCTCTTCAGCTCCCTCTCCCGGCACATGTTTTTTTGGGGGGGCAGCTCTTACACCTGGAATGGCCTCTGTTGTAATACCCTTGGTAAAATGTTCACTGGTAAAGGCATGTGAGAAGTTGAGAGATCTATCACACTCTCCTGTTCATTTCTTTTCATCCTTCACTTTGCAATGTGCTATTGTTGGCCAGCTCCTTACAGAAGTCTTGCTGAAGTCAAGTCAAACTTGCTGAAGTTTGCTGAAATACAAACAAGGATTCTTAAGACAATAAGTAGATCCCAGAAGAGAGTGGAAAAGGGATACATTTTTTCATCCCCAAAGTAAAATAGTATTTCAGGCCAGGGTATCTCACTTCTTAAGAAGAGGTCTACAAATGTTCTACATTACTTGATTCTGCTGTTGCTCAGCTCTACTTTTGCCCTCTGATATTCATTCATGTTTGAAAGCTAGTTTAGGATTGGATCTTTCAAACACTTCCATACGTGCTTAACTTTGCACTGAAGTCTGTGGAGCTCCTTTCATTTATAAAGTTGTGCCCAGGGGGAGCTGTTGCAAGATCAGAAACTTCAATTCAACCATAGTGATGATCCACTAGTGTCTGCTTTCCACGAACACTCAAGTGCCTCAGCTAACACAAATACTTAGGTGAAAATAAAATAATCTATCATCTACCTGCTTTTACTCAGACAAATTACAACGCAGGCCACAAGCTTCAGAATTACTGTCTTTTTAAAGGCTTTTCTATGCTCTTGACAACCTATTGACCATGTATATTATATATGCAACATTTTTCGCTAAGCTCTTTTTCTTCCCTTTATTCCTTTCACTGCTCTGTTCATTAGCAAAGTCAGCATTTGTTGCAAGAGAAACCCAGAACTAGCTTTAGTTGGGTTATAGAGAAGGGAGTTACTTTTCAAGGTTTGTGTGGTAAATTGGGCCCAGAATACCACACAATAAACACACTGATACACCGGGCACCATTTTGAAGCCATGCAATGACTTTCTAGAAACCTGAACAATTAATTGCGAAGTCCAGCAGTTGCTGCTGCCTAGAAGAACTTTGGTATTCATGGGCCCACTCCTGAAAGGTGCAAAGGCTGGAAATCTCTAGTAGGCTACATCTACACCTGTTCAGATTTGGCCTGCAGCCTGAGCTCTGGGACTCTCCTACCACACAGGCTCCTAGACTCTGGGCTCCACCCTGTGCATTTACACTGCAGTTAAACCTCTTCATAGCGTGAGCCCGAATCAGAGGGCATGAGCCAGGCATGGGTCTTTAACTGCAGAGTAGATGTACCCTTAGACTCCACAGGCAGCCATTCACCATCTCTCCTGTTGAAACCCATATATGTGCAGTTACTTGAAAAGAGAAAAAGAAGAAAACGACTAGGCAGAACTCACCCCTGTGCAGAAAGTCAGCGTGAGGCCGCACACTATCTAATGCAGGGGTGGGCAATAATTTTTGGTGGGGGGGCCACTACAAGATTTTGGAAAGTAGTCAAGGGCCAGACTTTTCTGTGGAGGAGGTGCATGGTCTAGGATGGAGGTTGGGTGCAGAAGGGTGCACGGGGTATGGGACTGGGATGCAGGAGACAGTGTGGGGTCTGAAAGGAGAGGGTTGTGGCCTGGGTCAGGGGATTGGGGTGCAGGGTCTAGGAGGGGTTATGGATGCAGGAGAGGATTCTGGCCTGGGAGAGGGGTGTAAGAGGGGGTGCAGAGTCTGGTAGGGAGTTGTGACCTGGGGCAGGAAGGCGCAAAGGGTTTAGATGGTGACCTGGGGGATGGAGTTGGGATGCAGGAGGGGCACCCCGTCTCCTGGCCAGCAGCCCCCCAAGGCAGGCTCCCTACCTGCTGCAGCCTCAGACCATTTGAAACTGCAGGCTGATCCCTCCATGTGGCTCCCAGTTCTGGGAGTGGGGACAGGCTTCTGCTGCCCCTGTTCCCCTGGCCAATCTCTCAGCTCCTAATGGCTGGTTGTTTCCAGCCAACAGGATCTGGGAGATTGGCTGGGGTCAGTTCCTATAGGCCAGTTGTTTCCTGCCAATAGAAACTGCAGATTGGGTTGGGGGCAGGGAGATCACACAAAGCTTCCCCCTCCCTCTAGAGCAGAGAGCCACATGGACCAGTCCCATGTTTAAAACACAATGACTGCTGTGTGCCTAAGGGTCCCAGCAGGGTGTCTGTGGGCTAAATCCGGTGGCTTGGTGGGCCGGATGCAGCCCACGAGACGTATCTTGCCCACCCCGATCTAAGTCCTTGTTGGGAGTATGCAAGACTCTTCACTGTGCCATAGAAGATATCAATAGAAAACCCAACAATATAATTCAGGAGTATAGGGCCGGAGAGGTGCCCTGTTCTGAGTAAATCCTGGAGGCTCAGAGCAGTCACTGAATTAATACTAAAAGAAATGCAGTGCTGGTTCTAAGTAACTCTGGTTATTTCGGCTGTCAATATGCATAGCTCAAAGTCAATACATAGTGGTAAGATTTCACTGCACTTAGAAACAGTATGGAAGACTAGTGGTTTTAAACATGCAAATTGGATCATTTTAGCACCTTGAATTTTAAGAGTAACATGATCCATAGTTTTAACAGAAGTCTCCCATGCCCACCTACCTATGGCAGAAGAGTGTTTGTCAGTTTCATATCAGAGATACTCAGTAATGTGCCCCCCTGCAGGGTCAGTCATTTTTATCAGGTGCTTTCTCGCTTCCCATTTTTATTTCCATGGAAATGGCTCGTGTGCATAGTGTGACTGTCTACTGAAATTGAGAGGGTAATCAAAAAGTCAGGGACCAATAGGAAGAGCCCTGGGGCAGGAAGCAGATAGCTATGATAACTGAGACAGATGTTTTTTAATTTTAGCTTTAGCCATTTTACATTTCTTTTTAGAGAGTGTTCCTTCACACAAACTCACCTACAAAAAATCGTTCACATTCCCATGAAACTAGTTCTTTGTTGTGTCTCCCAGGAAACATACTACAATGCCAGAGCAAGAAATGCCTCTGTGCGAAGTTATTCAGAACCAACCAAGCCAATACAAAGATAGTTGCCCCAATTAGTTAAGTCATTTTAGATGGGCAGACCCTTGTATCCCCTACAGCAGGTGCAGGCAAGATATGGCCCATGGGCGGGATCCATCCCACCAAGCTTTTAAATCTGCCCGCCTGCCCCTGCGCATGAAGCAATGCCACTCCTGTGGTCCTTTATGCTGTGGGGAGGAGGCTTCCCATGCTGCCCCCATCCCCCTAGCAAAATCTCTCAGCTCCTATTGGCCAGAAACAAGCCAATGGGAGAGTGTCGAGGGGCAGGTCCCCTTGATGGTCCCAAAGTCCCAAAGTTTGTACCACTGCTCCCTCTATTAGAACAAATGTGACCTAGAGGCCTAGGCCACAGAGCAATCTTCCCTCGACGGGGTAAATATGGTCTGGAGGCCTAGTTCATAGGGAAGTCCCCTCCATCGGGGTATATATGGCCTGACGGCCTAGTTCATAGAAAAGTCCCTTCTATCAGGGTAAATACAGCCTGATGTCCTAGTCCATAGAGAAGCCCCCCCATCAGGGTAAATACAGCTTGTAGTCCCAGTTCATAGTGAAGTCCCCTCTATCAGGGTAAATATGGCCTGTAGGCCTAGTCCACAGGAAAGCCTCCCAACTGTTGGGTCGCTGACCTGGGGAGGAGAGGGAGGTAGGGGACCCAGGCCCTCCCACTCCACTGGGTCCCAGCCCAGGGTCCTGTGGCAGTGGGAATTCCAACTGAAACATGCTGAGCTCCCGGAGGACAATTTTCTGCCCTGGGCTACTTTCTAGCGCCCCAGCGTGCTGCTCAGCTCTTGGGGCGTCGCTCGGCAGGTCGGACCCTCCCGGATGGTCTCCCTGGTCGTGGCTGTCTCTGAGGCTGTGGCTGCTACTGTTGCTGCTGGAGCTGCTCCTGCTGCTGGGGCTGCTCTGGAGCTCAGGCCTGAGCCCCTTCCCCTCTGGCAGTCAGCCCCAACTGGGTGGCTCCAGAAGCTTTTATCCCCTGTCTCCCCTGGGAGCATGCCCAGCAGGGCTGTGGGGGTGGGGCCTTTTCGGCCAGCTGGGCCAGGGCAACTCCCTGCTCCTCAGTGCGGGGTAGATGCACCTCGTCACAGAGAGATTTTGCTGGGAGTGGGGACAGTGCAGCACAATTTCTCAGCTCCTAATGGCTAGTTTCCTCTGGCACCGCACCCCCTCCTGCACCCAACTACCTCCCAAACCCAGCACCCCCCCTTACACCTTTCCCCCAGGCCAGAATCCTCTCCTGCACTCATACCTCCTCCCAGACCCTGCACACCAATCCCCTGCCCTAGATCACAATCCCTCCTTCTCCCAAACTCCTTCAGACCCCACACCATCACCTGCACTCAGTCCCCTTCCCCAGGCTCCCTTCTGCACTCAACCTCCATCTCAGACCCACACCTCCACCATTGAAAAGTGCAGTCATTGACCACTTTCCAAATTCTTGTAGTGGCCCCCCCCCATCAAAAATTATTGCCCACCCTGCCCTACAGAGCCCCACTGAAGTCTGTGACACTGTGTACGGGGTCAGCCACATGGAATAACTTAGAGGATCAGGGCCATAAATTACACATGCAGCCAAGTTTCAGACTCTGCTTCATCTAGAACTCAAAACAAAGAACTGGTTCCCATCACTTCTAGAAACATACACATCAAAGTGCTTCACAAACATCCACGAATGAACATCAGCTCTTCCTATGTTTCTAAGACAAATGAAAGTAAGAACCTACAGCACAGGAGGCAAGCCCGTAACAGAACTTTTGCACAAGTACATAAAGCTCCCCGAGCTACCTTCTTCATACAGGTTTATAGTCCCAGTACCAGGGAGGGGGGAACCACAGGCCTGTTGCCAAGCTCCACTTCCTCCCCAGCCCCAGCATGTACTGAAGACACCAGGCCTTGCTCTGTAAGCGCCCTCTGGTGGGAATGGGAGAATATCAATTGTCCAAGGCTGGGTTCTAGCCCTATGCACCCTTTCAGAATGTGGCAGAGGAGTAATTATGTGAAACTGGTACATGCTAGTTCACTTTATCTGCTCACTGTTGTCTTGGAGCCAAGCCTCCCTTGTCCAGTCCAGTCTGGCATTTCCTATGTCCACTGCCAGTTATATCTAATTACTTGTCTCCTGAAAGAATCTCAGGTGACTCCTCTATTCTGCCCTGAGGCTTTCTGGTTGCCTAGATCAAGCTTTTAACCCTCTTTCCAAGGGTGGGGAGGAGTTTCTTCCATTCCTTTACTTCATGTAGTGAGCTATGGGAAAATTCCTCTTGATATTTTTAGAAGTGAACCTGTGAGCAAACTGGAGACTCTAGATCTAGAACAGAACTCAGTCTCTTGAGGTTCTGATTAGTAAAGCATCCACAACTAGTTTTTTTTCCACTACTGGTAGTGCGCATGTGCTCATGCTCAGTTCACATAAAAATTATTCTGCACATGGATGGAAAAAATCTGCATGTGGATGGAAAAGATTAGAGGGATAATTGGCTACCATCCGGCCAATATTTGACTAGCCTAGCTGTTTTCTTTTAATGGATTTGCCAGTTGCCAGAAAAATAATGTAATGTGCCAGGGAGGGGGTTGTTATGTGGGGCTAAGACTTGCATTATTATCACAGTACACTGGGCTATCTAACATTAAGTTTCTATGTGCAGCCAAAAATGATGCAGCATTCCCAATTCCGCAGTTTAAGAAATAACAGATCAAAACTGTTAAAATACAGCAGCTCTCTGCCCACCACCATGCAAGCACACTGCACGGGTGTGTGAGAGAGGGTGTGAGTCAGACAAGAGTGAGAAGACATGATGTTATCAGTCTTAGGTATATGTGTTTTCTCTAGATACTAAGTGGCTATTGAATGGATGGGTTGCAGAGTTGCCTTGCATTTAGGGGTTGTGGTTGTGGTCGTAGCAGGTTTTCCTTGGCGGTAGGAATGCCAGGTTTTTTGCATTTCACAGGTGGTAACCCTAAGTAGAGCCCAGGGCTATCAGGCCCATGCATGGCCAGACTCTGGCCGTTCAACCCCCAGGTATGGCTGGGCTCGGGCCAGACAGCTTGTGACTCTCATGTGACCACCTCATGACCCTCTGAGGGATCATGACATGCAGTGCGAGAATCCCTATTCAAGAGGTTTTATGAACCCCAGTTACCCAGAGGTTCTCCTTATTATGAACCAACCAAAAATATTTCCTTACTAATCTACAAAAAGAAACCCATAGATATATTATTTAATTTTGAAAATCACTGTCTGTGTTCTTATCAGGCACTGATCAACCAAGCATCTCTCAAGCACTTGCATATGTTACCCAGTCACTGAAGTAATAATGTTATAAGGAGATAGAGAGCCATGTGTCTTCTGGTGGCATTTGAGACCATGATGTCTCATGATTTTCCGCGGGGGTTCTGCATAAGTGTTTAACAGGATCTTAACCTGTGCAGAGTAGAGCTGGCCAGAATGTTGTCAACAAAATGTTTTTTCATCCAAGCATACGGATTCTTCAAAGCTGAACTGTTTCACAGAGACATACCGACTTCAGAATCCTCGCTATCGAAAATTTCGCTGAAGTCCAGGGTGGACTGTCCAGTCACAAGAGAGAAATCCACATGGAAAACCCCACCTTTTGGACTTGAGAATGGAAGGTTCAATACAATTCCATGTTGTGAAAATGTCCAAAAGGTTTTGTTTCAGTTCCAGTACAGATCAAAAATAATTTTTGAAATGTCAAAAGTGATTGTGAAATTAAATTGTTGTTCTCAAGCCAACCCTAGTAAGACAATTGCTTGAGCTACCTTCTCCTGTGATGAATATTTGGTATGTTGTGCCATGCAAGCCTACATGTCTCTCTGTTACTGATCATTATGATGATGGATTTTGTTAGGAGGACACCTGGCCATGAGGAACTGAGCAGAGTACAAACTAATTTTCACACAGGTTGCTATCTTTGTAACATTTAGACCTAGATTTCCAGAGGTGATCTCTAATTTCCGGTATCTCTCTCTTTGGGTGCAGAACTTTAAAAATCTATAGCCTGATTTTCTGCTGGAGATGGGGGCGGGGCTCAGGCCCAGTCTCTGTTTCAGATTGGATCCCCAATAATTAAGCTCTCAGAAAATAGATTTTTTGATGTTAGCAAACCAGAATACCTCGGAACAATCATTGACACATATTTGTGTATAAAATTGTCCTTGCATTACAGCAAGCAGTTCTGATAAAGGTTAATTACTTGGATAAATTGAAAAATCTATGTTCATTTACAAATGGATATAAAATGAAGTCTCAATTATTAAAATTTATTTACACTGTCAACTCAAACTAACTCATAGTTAAAAATATTACTGGGGGCTGGGACCTTGGGTCTGGATCCTGCAAACCATTAATGATACCAGTAGTTCTTGCTTACTTGCATAGCACCATTCAAGTCATGTGAGTGAGGAGTCACAGGACTAGGCCCTTATGTTGTGAGAAAATTATATTTGTATAGCTTTGAAACTCATATCTTGAACATTGCTTTTATTATTTTTAAAGATAAGAAGCATAAATAATTTCTTCCTGGCCCAAAAGTCAGGCATATTTGATTTGGATGGTCTAGAGCATTTTTGCGATACTATAAATCCATAGAAAATAGAAATAGACATTTCCATATATTTATTACTCCCTTGAGACTGTCGATGGATTTCACCTCACTTACCACACCACAAGCAAATTATGTTGAAATCCTTCCAAGATTTGAAATGATATGTTTATAAATTCTCCTTTTTGAACTCCTGGCCTCAAGTAACTTTATTATAATAAACCATGTAGGTGTTTATTTATTTATTTAATTAAATGTGTGCTGTTTACAGGGAGGAAAGTGACAGCAGTTTGTAATTTCACATCCATATGCAGAATTTCATGCTGCAAAACAAGCATGCATCAAATAATAAAATAATACCCTAGTGTATCAGTTATGTAATGAATTTCTGCATGTGCTGTTTTATTCATTATCATTATTTATGGCCATTTTAATGTACACAGCCTTCTTAAACAACTTAAGGTTGATTGTTCTGGAACTGCACTGTGATCCAAGAAAATGCCCTGGATCTTTGCCATGGTGTAAGAAAGTTGTCTGAATCCCTATGGAGACAAACAACCTTGGATTGAAGGACTTCAGTTATGCAGCATAAGAACAACAATTCTTTCTGCTGAAATTGGGAGCACTGAAATATAGTGGAAGCAATAGCAAGCTCGCAAGCTTTTATTGTTCTGACTTTTCATTCACTGGACACTCATTGAATTACAGCTGAGCAGCCTATGAAGGACTGATACTAAGTACATACCAGTGTTTCAAATCACAGGCCCAGTCCTGAAGTCCTTCCACAAGCAAAACTCCTGATGCAAACAAGTGGATTTTGCTTGAAGATTGGGCCCTAAGAGTGGGTGAAATCCTGGTCCCACTAAAGTCAGTGGGTGCTTTGTCATTGACTTCAGTGGGACAGGGTTTCACCCAGTATCCTCACAGCTCCAAGAAGTGGAGAAAGAAAACTGCTCTTGGAAAGGCAGCAGTGTCAGTTTCCTTTCTGTGCTTCTTGTGTCTCTTTCCCAGGCATTGGGAGATGTCTAATATATAATATTTTCCAAATGCCAAAGAGACCAAATTTGCCATAGAGTGAGGCCTTGTGTCACTACTAAGACCATTGTTAATAGTCTTGAAAACCTGCCTGTTAAAAGAAATAACGTGAAGGGGAGAAAAAAACCTGATGCTTTCACTTTTCGTTAATGATCAGGGAGCTGGGCCTTAATAGGAACTTTGAAAGATGGAAGTCCCTAGATTTGCCAGATTTACATATATGCTATAGGGCAGTGGTTCTGAACAAGGGATGTGAGCATCCCTGGGGGTGCACAGATGCCCATCAACTTATTTAGGCATTTGCCTGGTTTTACAGCAGGCTACAGAAGAAGTCAGTATAAATTAAAATTTCATTAAGATAACGGCTTGCTTATACTGCTCTATAAATTACACACTGAAAAGTAAGTACGATATTTATATTCCAATTGATTTCTTTTGACACTGACTTGTGACACTGACTTTTGTATTTTTATGTCTGATTTTGTAAGCAAGCAGTTTTTAAGTGAAGTGAAACTTCTGATACACAAGACAAATCAGACTCCTGAAAAAGGTACAGTAGACTGAAAAGGTTGAGAGCTACAGCTCTAGGGCCACTTCCCACATTACTACACCCCAAAGTCTCTGTGAATTCAGTTGAGGTCACTTCTGAACATGTTGCCCTGGGAATCTTTCCATTGATTTCACTGAGGTTTGGATCAGACCCGTTGTGATTACAGCACATTTGGGGGAAGGAGAGTTGGGGAGATTGTGTGAAACATCATGACAAAAACAGGGGAAATTTCTACAAATACCGATGAATTTCATGCAGCATTTGTGTATGAGTCATGCCAAGAGAGAGCTCTGGTGTTTGAATTTTGAACATCTCCTGGAACCAGAACCATAGGCACATGGTGTGATATAGTTTTCTCTCTGCCTTATCACACCATCAGTAATGAAACTCGGTACTCTGGCCATAGCATTATGCTGCCTGAGAAGAAACAAAATAATAAAATGAGGTATTGATTTATTCAGGAGTGTGCCTGATCATGTGAGGGCTCTAAACGTGACGCAGTGCTCTCAACTCCCAGCGACTTCATGGGGAGATAATGGTGCTCAGCACCTCCAGACTTGTACCTGGCATATCACAGAATCAGGCCCTTAATTACAAAACAATAAATATTTGTGGTGCCTGTATCAGGCATTAAAACAATCAGTGGTCTATTATGGTTTGGCAGCATAACGATATTTGGAATTAATGCAATCACAATACCTTTTAATCTTATCTCTTTTACCAGCTTACCCCCAACCTTCCCAGTGGCTTGTAGGCATTGTAGGTACATCAATTACATGTCCATTAGCCTTCCCGCTATCACTTTTCATATAGCATTATCAAGATGCAGATATATAAAATGTCAATATTTCCTTTCACTTCATTACACTAATCACAGCTGTAAGACTCCAGGTTAGCTTGGAAGTTGAGATGTTTGTGCTGATTTAACATTTACAAGCAGCCAGCCTGGCGGAGCACTGTGCTGCACACAAAGACATGTGGGAGGCTAATGGGCTGCACTGAAAAATGTATCTGATCCAATAATTTTATAAACACTTTCAACACATTAGGACACTGATGCTGCTCGGAAGGCACAAGACACCCTCCGCCCCCAACTCCCCATCAAATCCATGGCAAAATTCTCACTGGCTTTACTCAGAGCTAGATCAAGCCCATCCACTGTGCATGTTGGTGCAATACCCTGGTGCTCTTGGGGTTTCTCTCCAGCAGAGCTCTCCAGCATAGCCCTCAAATCTTCCTGTGGCTGAGTTGTTCTTTTTCTAACCCAGTTTATTCCACAGGGGGATTCCAGTCACATGCATTGTAGCCTTTACTTGTCAGAGAAAACCTTGGAATCACCGATGGAATGGTGCATCCCCAACACCTAGTATTACCATTTGTCTGGACCTGTTCAGAGCCCTGTGATTGTCTCTTTATGACCTACTCTAGTGTGTCTAATGAGGCAAGTAGTCATATATACCCTGACTCGGGGCGGGGGGGAGGTGATGATTCATCCCAATATGTGCAATTTGCCATGTATATGAGGTCCATGATGTAATTACTATTGCTGCTTATTTATGGAGTGTTCTTTGCGCATTACAGCACACAAAGAGACATCTTCTCAAACCAAAGGGGATTACGTGCATTTCTATGAGCGCATACTTATTACTAAAGGCCGGACTTTACTAGTGAGTGTTGCAAAACACTTTTCTCCTTGTTTCTCAAAAATGTGTTACTTCATTCAGTTGCTATCCCTTTCCTTCATTCTATGATTCTGAATAGCTTCCAGCTACCATCAGTATAAAATTCATAGACCAATAGCTACTCAGTGACAGACCTCATTTCCTTGGTTCTATAATATATCACATCACTTTGTGATTCTACTAATAGATCTACCTCTCTACTCCAGACCTGCCTCCTTCTGGTCAAACTAACATCTTCACCCATCCATCTGACATGGGTGTCTCCTCATGGGTGTCTCTCAGCTAAAGCTTAACAGTCACTTTGCCATTGCCACTTCTGTCCACAGTGACTGAGAAAAATGCAACATCCTGCTGGTCTCTCAGGACCATAACTTGGGTGTCATCGTCAACTCAGACCTTCCCTTGGTCCTTACATTCAGCTTATGTCCACACTAGCACTTTTGTTGGCATAAATTATGTTGCTAACAGTGTAAAACCCACCTCTCTGAGTGACATAAGTAACCCTGAAAGAAGCACCAGTGTGGAAAGCACTGCTCGTTGGAGGTGGTTGATGTCAACTGGACAGCTCTCTCCTGTCAGCACAGAGCAGCTACATGGGTGATCTTACAGCAGGGGAGCTACATCGGTACAGTTATGCCGCTGTAAGGTCACTAGCATAGACATGGCCTAAATCTTGCCAATTCTTTCTGTATAACACCTCTACAGTGTGGCCTTTCCTATTCATCCACACGGCGAAATCTCTCAACCAGACTCTCATTGTCTCATGTCTCAATGACTGCAACATAGTAGTCTCTGGCCTTAACAAACGTTTTGTTAGTCTATAAAGTGCTACCAGACCATTTATTGTTTTTTTCTGTAACAGAGTAACTTGGCTACCCCCTGAAGCTTCGTAACCTTGTCTGTCATTCAGAATGCTACTGCAAAGATAATTTGACTAGTCCATCACTTTGACCATGTCATCCCTCTCTCTGTCTCTCTTTACTGGCTCCCCTTTATTGCATCAAACACAAGCTGCTTGCCCTTATTTTCGAGGCCATTAATAGCCAACCTTCACCTTATCATCTCTCCTTCACTATCAAGACATGAGTTCCATATCCAATAGGCCTACATTGCCAGCTTCCATCACACACTTGTTGCATTTTTAAACAAGCCCATTTGTGCCTTCCCCCATGCTAGCCCACATGCTTAGCTGGTGTGTCTCACAGGCATCCACAAAACCAGCGTTTCTCAAACTGTGGGTCGCGACCCCCAGGGGGGTCACAAGCAACTTAGAGGGGGGGTCGCAGCTGGATTCGGTTTTTCACTTGCGACCCCTCTCCCCTGGGCCGCGAAGAGTGGCAGGGCAGCAGTAGGCAGCCTCCGGCAAGCCGCGCAGCGTGACCGGGGCCACAGGACTCCAGGAGCACGGCTCAGCTACAGGAGGAGGCAAAGCAGCAGGAGAGTGAGGCCGGTGCAGGAGCGGATGCGACCGGTGCAGGTTGCCGGGCGACCAAACGCTTCCCCAACTGGGAGAGGGCAGGGTCCCTCAGGCAGCAGGCTGGGGGATTGGGTCGGGGCAGTGGACCCGGAGGGAAATAAGGGCACATGGGGGTCAGAGGAGGAGGCAGAGGAGAGGAGAGAGACAGAGGGGAAAAAAAAAAACAAAGGGAAGCGGAGCGGAAAAAAGGCACAGAGGAGAAAGAGATGGGGGGAAGGAGCCTGCAGGGGGGAAGGGTATTGAGTACTGCAAACGCCTTGAAGGAACCCCAGGAGGGCAAGGAGTCTGGTGAGAAGGGGGGAGGAAGCGACGCAGGGCAGTGAGGGGGGGGTCGCACAAATTCATTTAGCATTTTAGGGGGTCGTGGTATCACAAAGTTTGAGAACCCCTGCACAAAGCTATTTCATTATCCTCATTAAAACACCCCTTTTTCCATGATGCCTACAAAAAAATCTTCACAATCATTAGACTTCTGGTTTGCAGAGACCACACTCTGTCATGCTGGATGTCATATTGTTTTCTTGTACTCCCCTGTCAATCTGTATCCATTTGTTGTCTCTTGTTTTATACTTAGGTAGGCACAGGAACTGTCTTTTGTTCTGTGTTTATGCAATGCTTAGGACATTTGAGTCTTGGTCGCTGGCTGGGGCTTCTAAGGCTATGTCTACATTACCAGGTTATTTCAAAATAAGTTATTTCAAAATAATAACTCCCGAAATAACTATTTTGAAATAAGCTTATTCCTCTTCACAAGCAGGAGTTGTTATTTTGAAATAACAGGCTTGATAGTACGGATGCTTGCCTTTTTATTTTGAAATAACTCCCCAGTGTAGACATGTCCTAAGTGATATGGTAATACAAACAATAAATAACAATAATAAAAACACCATGTAACAGTCCTCTTTTGTTTTCTTGTAATGCTACAGTAACTTTCACTTCCATTGTTTTGTCAGTTTGTTGACACCATCATTACACCTTGTAGGCTGACCCTCTGTCATGATAAATAGTTATTATGTAAAATAGGTTAATAGGTTGATGATGTTTCATGGTATTTTGGGCTGTTTGGGTAAATATCAAAATGGAGTTGATACGGATAAAATGGAGTTTGCAAGACATGTGACTTTGGGACAGGGAGGGGTCCTTCATATGGAGTGGTAAACAAGAACCAGTACGAACTGGATTTTCCCGCCTTTTGTGGACTGAAGGGCAAACCACCTCAGAGGGTTTCCCACCCAAAAGTTTATATAAGCTCGGACGCAGCCCAGGAGGGGTGCTGTCCACCCGAGTGACAGCGTTCGTGTGGGTATTGAGAGACTTGATCCAGCTGTGGACCAGTCTGGAGAGCGGAAGAGGAATCCCATCTATCACCTCCCATCCTGCAAATACCACCTGCCTGCCATCCTCTTCGGGGTTCCTTTACCATCAGCGAGGGACTCCCCGGTGTACCTCCCTGAGGGCTCTCAACCAGCCTAAGGGTTGTAGGTCCTGAGCAACACTCTTCTGATCCTGTCACTCCAGTTCAAGAAGAGCAAGTAGCCATCTGTAATTGGGGTACAACTTACCTTTACGTTCGCGCAGTCTGTGGTTATATAGAGGGTTTTTACTGTTCACTTCCACTATTTTGTTGATGGTTATTAGTTTGCACCGGGCTTCTTCCCTCGCTCTTCCCTATTTTTGTATACAATCCCTAATACAGTTTCTTCTTGTTTTCACCGTTAATCGGAGTCTGTTTTTCTTTTCCCTTTGTCTTCCTTACGGGCCTAATTCACAGGTGATAGACCCCGAGGGAAGGGGCGGATCTGTTTTCTTTTGACTGGGGCTTTCACCAGCAGGCCATATTTGAGTGTTATTCAGGCCCCAGGGGTAACAACATCCAGAGACTTGCATTGATTTTACTTAGTCTTGAAACTGTCATTATCTACTTGGTCTTGCACTGAAATTTGCTACAGATATTATAAAGTGGTCTTCATTGATTTGTATGGACATTGTTTTCTTGTGTCACTTTAAATGGTCTCCATAGACTTTCAATATCATTAGTCTATCATCTTCTTCACATTCCTTTATGGTTCCCCTCAATTTGCATTTGACACTGTCATGTTGACACCAAAGATCTGCATCATTAATGTTGCT
Organism: Pelochelys cantorii; assembly: GCA_032595735.1. NCBI lineage: Eukaryota > Metazoa > Chordata > Testudines > Trionychidae > Pelochelys > Pelochelys cantorii. The sequence goes on from CM064327.1 coordinate 242,678,756, forward strand.
TTAACATCACTTTGATTTGTGAACAGTCTTCACACCCTCACACTAGGCTATGTCTAGACTACAATGTTTTTGTGGAAAAAGATACGCAAAATGCGCTCCGCATTTTGCGTACCTTTTTCCGCTTTTTTTTTTTTTGGAAGATGCTTTTCCGAAATTTGGCTCATCTACACTGGGCCAAATTTTAGAAAAAAACCCTCTTTCAGAAGATCCCTTCTTCCTCGTGGAATGAGGAAGACAGGGCTTCCGAAAGAGTGCATCTGCTCTTCTGCAAAAAAAAGTGGAAGAGCAAATGCGTTCCCTGGACGCGGCAGTCTAGCTGTACCACTTTGCTAATATGCTCTCCACAGACACCAGTAACTTGCTTCAGCAGTGCTTCCTTTCCTTAGACTTGACATCTACACATCCTCTTTAAGCACACACAGCAATAACACCCTGAGATTGTTGACCCGATGCAAAGTTCTGTTCAAATGAATAGCTATAATGCGAATGCTCAGCACATATACAGTGATTTAGATCTTCAGAATACTTTACAAACAATAATTAATCCTCCCAATACTCCTCTGAATTATGGCCAGTAAGTATCATTATCCCTGTTCTACAGTTAGGGCAGAGATGGGCAACCTTTTCTGAGTCAGGGGGCCATTGACCCACAGAAAATCAGCTGGGGGCCACACACACACAGGAGAAGCAAAACAAACAAACAAAACAAAAACAAAAACAAATCCTCACTGACATGGCTCCCAACTGAGAAGGAGAAAGACACTCTCCACATTCCCTTTGCACACCAGAGCCTCGTGGGGCCCAGGTTAGTAGATTTTGTGTGCTCCCAACCCCGCAGGGGATGGGGGTTGCTGGAGCACCAGCATGGACTCCCCAATGCAGGGGAGTGTTCTGAACCTCAGGGGCCGGATCCAGGCAAGCCGGGGGCAACATCCAGCCCCCCGGTCCTTAGGTTCCCTACCCCGAGTTAGGGAAAAAAGGGTGTGATTTTCAAGAAATTAGTAGTGCAAGCAAACTAATGGAGCTTATCTGCCTAAATCACCTACGTGCTTTTGAAAATCCCTCCCAACCAAAGTCTAATTTTTTAAAATACAGGGATTAGGTCTTGCAGAGTTAAATGCAACAAAAGTTAAGTCACGTGTCCAAGAGCACCTACTGAATCAGTGTCAAAACCACAACTAGTAAAAGTCAGGACTAGCAGGCTTGCACACCACACTTGATCCACTAGACATTATTTCTTAACATTGCAAATATGGGACCAAACTCTTATTTATATTAGCAGTAACTAAAGTCCAAGACTGCTTGTGAAATAAAAGTTTGCAGATGAAACACTCCTCCCCCACCCCTTCCACCACCAATTAGGAAATAAATGTTATTGCACACATCGTGTGTGTGTGAAGCAGATTAAGGGTACTTTTGCACTTTAACTGGGAGGTATCATGCACACCTGAGATAGCTTTCATCTAGCCAGCACAAGTCCCAGAGCAGTGAAGCGAAGGCAACATAAGGTTCAGCGCAGGCTGTACAAACCCACCAGAACACTGGGTCATTTTCTGGCTGACAACCTGCACTGTGTCTGAAGTCCATGCTGCACAGCTTCACTTCTCCATCCCCCAAGCTAGCTAGAATAAAGCTTACTTGGTATGTCCACATAAGCGGCAATCCCATCTCTCAGTAGCAGTGTAGACATTTGCATAGTCTGCTACAGCTTCCTGGAAACCCCCTCTGCTGGAGAGTTCACTATTTACCCCGAATTACAACATGCCCAGGTCACTGTGGCTACGTCTACACTGCACAGTTATTTCCGAAATAGCTTATTTCAAAATAGCACGTCTATAGCGCAGGGAAGCCTCAAAATTAGTCTGAGGCAGGCTTCCCTAATGCAGACATGCTGTCATGGCTCCTTCCCTACTCTGGCATGATAAATGCAGAAGTGGGGGCCAGCAAGTGTACCCCAAAACCTTATCTACCAGGCTTTGGTATAAAACTTCCCCCTAAAATCTTAAAACCCTAGATTTTGGGAATAAAACTTCCGCTGCCACCACCCAAATTAATAAAGAAACCAGGGGAGAGACCATTTGGGAAAATATCACCCCTAAAGTAAAAAGCAGGACAGCACCATTAACCAATACCAGGTTAATAAAAGGAAAAGAGAAAACTTTTATTATCACCACACTATTCCTGTTGCAAGCATAACGATTAGATGGAAAAGTAACAAAATAATATACTCATGGAGAAACTCCATGGGCCTAAAACTTAGTTACAAAGGGAAGCCAAAACATTTTTTAAAAAGTGCACAGACAGTAGATCCCATGCCCCAACGATAAAACCATGAAACCTAACGGATTTATCTAAACTTTACCCTACTTACAGAAAGTGAAGAAAGAGTCTTTTCTTGGAGGGAGACATAGTGTCTGTCCCCCTCAATAGCTGGAGAGAACTGCCCAGAACAAAGGAGGGAAAAAACCAAAATCATGATCATGACATGTGCTATCTCCATTTATAGCCCCAGGAGGAATAACTTAGAATGGCCCTAGTGAGGGGCTATTAAAATAGCAGAAACAGAGCGTCTACACATGCTTTATTTTGAAATAGCTATTTTGGAAAAGGCATTATTCTTTGTAGAATGAGGTTTACAGAAGTCGGAATAAGCCATCCATTATTTAAAAATTATTTCAAAATAACAGAACTGCTGTGTAGACATTCGCATTGTTATTTCGGAATAACAGCCATTATTCCGAAATAACTTTGCTGTATAGATACACCCTGTGTCTCCCAACTCATCTTTGGCCAGGACTGTTTGCTTCTTGAATTGCATTAACCTCCTGCAGGCTCCTAACCAAAAGGGGAGGTTGTGGCTATTTTCCAGTACCACAAATGTCTTTCTTGCAAACTTTTCACTTCCAGAGGCCCTTCACCCCAAGCCAGCATAAATCATGTTGAACTTCCTACACACCAGACTAGAGTAACTCAGTTTTAAGCACCAGCAGCAAACCCATACTGAAAGCCAACTAAAACATTGTGAAAAGCCATTGGGATTTACGGAGTTCCCCGCTCCTGCTATTCTGCTTACTGAACCAAGCCAATCAATTCAATAGAAAGCTTGATGAAAGCTCAGTATTAAACTGTCATTTTGTCAATAAAATGTCATTTCATCAATATAATGTCCAGGTGGCGGAATGTTTTTGCATAATTAATTCTACTGATGCATTAAGCAATGTTATACACAATATTAATCAAAAAATATTGTCAATATAAGGATCATATATAAAGCCAACTAAAAAACCTACAAACCTGAGCTCTTTTTCCCCCCCAAGATGACCTATCAATCTAGATAGATGAAAATTTTTCCACTGAAAATACTGTTAAGAAAATAGCATGGCAGGTTATGGAAAAGCATGTGCACTTAAAATATTTTAAAACAAAGACTTTTGTTCTTAGCACGACACTCTTATCATTAGAGCATCAATAGAACTGGAACTATGATTTGTATATTACAATGCACTAATATCATTTGCAATTAGAGCTCTGGAGAAACCAGAAATTCTGTTTCACGGGCAATTCCAGGATTTCAAAATGTGTTTTTGTTCTGAATCGAAATTAAAATAAAATTTTGAAATGTCCCCAAAAATGAAAAATTTTGGGGGAAAAGTCACTTCCAGTCAATCAAAACACATTTCATTCTCGCTTCTTAATTTTTTAAACTTTTTATAATTATAAAATAAATTTCAAAACAAAAAAAGTAATTTTGAAACAAATAAAAAATAAAAAGATTCTAGCCCCGAAATGGGAACCTGACTGAAAAGTGTTAAAAAAAAAATCAAATGAAATTATGTTGAAATTGACACATTCCCATGAAAAATTTTAGTTTTGACAAACCAGCATTTTCACTATATCAGAACATGCTATAGGCAAATCCTTCCATACCTGGCCTCAGTAAACAGGACAGAGCTGGGAGATGGTTGAAGTGGAGCATGGACAGTGGGTAGCTGAAGTATGCCCCTTTACATTTAGGGGGATGACCAGATCAACATATTATTCTATCCCCCACTGGTTACCTCTTCCTCTCTGATGTGCCACCCGCACCCTCCAATCATTGCCCAAGGAATGCTACAAAGCTGAGCCCCGTGCTGTGCACATCCTGGTTTGGACCTTCAGAGCTACTGCACAATAAATGATATATTACACCCAAAAGCTACGTTTTAAAAATATTAAGGTTGCAAAGTCAAGCAGTCAAAAGTTAGGAAATGTTAGAATGAAGGTGGCCTTTACGTATGCATTATGACACTGTTCTGCAGAAAACATAGTATGAAAATCATGTAAGTAAAGATTATATTATAATGCACATGCACATGTGAGTGAATTAAGGTTGCACATTAATTCTGGCATTTCTTAACTTTTGTGTGTTTGTAACCTTAACATTTTTTAACATTTTAAACATGTGTGTGTGTGATTTCCTAGGTAGTTAGAAAAGCAAACTTAAAAAACCCCAGAAATTCCATCATGTGGAATCACAATATCTACAGGATTAATCAGCAGGGAAGTAACCTTTAGATCCACCAACCACTACCAGGGGAATGGTGGGGACACTTTGCCTGTGGATTTTACTGCACAGATATTTGCTGACAGTAGAGGAATGGTGAGACTTAGGAACTGTGGATCCTGACCCAGTTTTAGAGGAGAACGTGTTTTAGGGATCACAGATCTCTGTGGAAAAAGAACAGTAACAATGCTATGATGGGGATCTACTATAGAAAGAAAGATAAAGTGGATGAGTAATTCTACAAAGAGGCAACAAGATTAGCTAACATACATGAACAAGTATTATTGGGAAATTTTAACTTCCCTGATATCTATTGGAAGACCACTATTTCAAAACATAATATATCCTGCAAATTCTTAACATATGCAAGGGACAACAGTCCGAAGAGTTTAAAGAAGGGCTAACATGATGCCCTTCTTTAAAAAGAGGAGGGAGGAGAGGAGCCAAGCAACTATAAACCAGTGAGTCTTGCTTTGACACCTGGGAAGCTACTAGAGCAATATATAAAATGTTGAATATACTATTAGAGCAATATATAAAATGTTTTATTTGGAGGATAAAAGGGTAATTATTGGTGCCGACTCCATGGGTGTTTGGGGGCTGGAGCACCCACAGAAAAAAATTCTTGGGTGCTTAGCATCCACTGGCAGCCATTTCCCCCTGCCACTCACCCCTACTGCCCCCTGGCAGCCCTGCCAATTAACTCCTCCTCTTCCTTCCCATGACCTACCACCCACTGCAGTCAGCTGTTTTGCAGCGTGCAGGTAGCTCTCAGAAGCAGAAGGAGGAGCAGGGATGGGACATGCTTAGAGAAGGGAAGAGATGGGGCAGTGGCAGGAAAAGGTGGGGTGGGCACTTGGAGAAATGAGTGGAATAAGGGTAGAGCTGGGGCAGACCAGGGGTGGGAAAAGGCAGAATTGGAGTAGAGGCTTGGAGGAAGGGGTTGGTAGGGGCAGGGCCTGGGACAGAGCAAGGAGTTGAGTACCTCCTGGGCCCAGAAGAAGCCAGTACCTCTAGGAATAATCACTAGCAGCCAGCATCCATTTGCCAAGAACAAATCATGCCAAACCAGCTTGATTTCCTTCATTGACAGGGTAACTGGTTTGGTGGATAGAGGAAATGTGAGGAATATAATACACCTGGACTTCAGCAAGCATTTGACACAGTCCCACATGACATTCTGATAAGTAAGCTAGAGAAATGCAGACTCAATGGAAGTATCATTAAGTGGATACATAATTGGTTAAAAAACAGCAAACACAAAAACTAACTATAAATGGAATGATGTTGAATTGGAGGAACATCATAAGTGGGGTCCCACAGGGATCACCCCTGGGTCCAGTGCTGCTTAATATCTGTATTAATGACCTGAATGTAGGAATAGATAGAGAATATACTAAGCATATCTGCAGATGACACAAAGCTAGAGGGGTTACCAATGCTTTGTAAGATGTAGCTAAAATTCAGAGGGATCTGGATAAATTGGAGAATCTGGCAATAGACAGCAAAATAAAACCCAACAAAGACAAATATAAAGTGCTGCTACTCTTAGGGAAGAAAAACCAAATACAAAAGGCACATCCCCAATACCAGGGTGGCCCCTCTGCCAAATGTCAAATCCCTTGTTCAAAGACTGAAAGTGGTGGAGTTTCTCAACAAAACAGTCCCAGAGGGGTAGCCAGGTTAGTCTGTAACTTTAAAAACAATGAGTAGTCCTGTGGCACCTTAGACACTAACAAAAATATATAGAATCATGAGCTTTCATGGGCAAAACCCACTTCCTCAGATGAGCTGGAAGCACAAAACAAAACAACAAATCAGATGTAAGAATTTTAACATGGGCCAAACACAGTAGTTTCCCTAATCTTGTTCTTAGAAATAGTCAACCCATTTTTGATGAAGTTAAAAAAGCCGACAACAGAACCCACCATCAGGAGGCAGACTGTGACATTTTAGCCCAAAGGGTTAAAGTTTGACAAAGTTACACGCAACTGATAACAGGGTCTCATAATGGGAGCTTCTGTCAACTTTAATTATAGGAAGCACTAGCAGCTGTGCCAATAATCAATAATAAGGAGGAGAAGGAGGGCAATGTAAGGTGCATTCAGTCTCTACACAGCCACTCTGGTTCCACAGCCAAGGGAATCCTTCTTGGCTACGAATGCAGGAGCAGGATTTACCTCTCTAAACTGCTGCTACTGTGTTTGTATATTTTATCCTAAGAAATATCTGTAGTTTGATTTATAGCAAAGTTTGGCCAATACTTATCCAGTGTATAGTTCCTCTGACATCATGAGAATAACCCTATTGCCACAAACAGGACTGCACCTCTGAGCAAAGCTGGTGGGGGCTGCCCCTTAAAATAAAGCAATTTATTTTGAAGCTTATAATGTGAACTTTAAGTAATTCTCCAAATCTTCCATAAACAAGATCATGTTCTATAGATCTTCATAAGAGCTGTGATTAATTCCATTACTTTCCTGCAGTAATTTCCTAAGGCAAGCCAACCCTTTATACAGAAAAATTAATGTGATGAAGTATTACCTATCGCTGGAAAATTATAGGTGCCATAACAACAAACTGCCACCTTCTACACAAATAAGCCAGGGAAGCAAAGAAACCATTTAGATTTATTTTATTTGTGTTTGATATTTTCAGTGTGTCTGCATTTTAAATGTATTTTAATGCAAAGGTTAATGGAGTTTTAATAAAGGGCAGATGGCTACTGTAATTGCTGAACACCCTAGCATACTCTTTTAAAAACCTCTTTAGCTAGCTAGACAGAAGTTATTAATACTGGAAAGCATTTTATACAAAAGCATGGGTTTGAATCAAATGAGTCTTATGTTCCATTAATTATTAAACCAAAATTGCAATCATTACATACATTTTGCAAAGAAAAATTGTATTATCAATATATTTCTCATCAAGTGCTCCTGTGAACTCCTTATATATTATCTATGGCTATACTGAAGAACCAAGTGTTGACCTGTCTCTTAAATATTGTTTCTTACCTAGATGTCAACTCCTAGCCCTCAAAAAATTGTTTTAACTGTAAAAGTGTTTAGGGAAAATTAAGTTATCCCCTTTTTTGCATCTTTGATCTTTTTGACCTGGGTATATGGAGGTAAAATAATATTATGCAGCCACATCACAGTCCTATGCTGCATTTTTTAAAGGGGCATAAAAAGTGTGAGCAGATTGATGCTCCATTATCCCTTTGGGCCCTACCCCTAGCAGAGTCTTCTATAACCAGCAAACCAAAACAATATAGAGACTCCACCATATTCTACTATTGCCCATTGATTTTAGCCTCTGAACACCTTCCACCTATGCCAATGCACAGCCGTATACAATCCTAAAACAAATGCATGTGCTATAGAATCAAAGGCAAAAATGAGGCTAATTTGATTCTTTAGGTTGTGGGATTCAATCCTGATCCTTTTGAAGTCAATGAGCCAAATTCTGTTTTTGGTAACACCACTATAAATTTAGAGTAACTCCACTGAAGTCACTAGAGTTATTCCAGATTTACACTGGTGGAACAGAGAGCAGAATTTGATACAAGGAAGTTCCGTCACAGAGGGCCGGTCTACACTACAGAGTTAGATTGATGTGAGCCACCTTAATCAACCTAGTTCATGTATCTAGGCTGAAATTTGTCTCCCACCAACATCAGCACCACGTTACACAACATGGTCAGTTCCCTGAGCCATGATGAGCCATAGCTGAGGTTGGTGCAGTGAGAGTGTAGACATTGCATATCTATCTCACCCCTAAAAGTCCTCCAGCAGCTGTCTCATGATATTTGATGCAGAACACTCTGGTCAGAGTTTTGAACTCCATTTCTGAGAAGTCGTGTACACCAAAAACCTCCCATTCCCCAGCCCCATTAAATCCCCTGCAAATGTTTGCAATGTCTTTTTCCTGATTGTCCAGCTTGGCAAGCATATGTCTATCCACTCTCCATTGCTATACACAGCTGCCATGCTAATCATGCCAACCACGTCAGCTTAGAATAAGCAAGAAATATCAGATCTCAGGGGACTATGAGGATCAGACACTGTGCAGGCAAAGCTCTGAACCAGCCGTAGAAATGCTGACATCTACAAATGGGGACGGCAGATGAAGGGGTATAACTGGGACCAGCAACAATGCCATGTGAAAGCCAAGGAGCTGTGGGAGGCATACCAGAAGCTCAGAGAAGCCAACAATTTTTCCAATTCCAAACCTCAGACCTGCTGCTTTTACAACAAGCTGCATGTTGTACTTGGTGGAGACCCCACCATCACGTTGAACATCTCCATGGCTACTACCAAAAAGCTTAAGTCACAGACACTTGCTGTGAACAGAGAGGAGGAGATGGGCAAGGAGGAGAAGGGGGTGGGGGAGAAGCAAGGCAACCAGGTCCAGTTGAGCCATGAGCCAGGACTTGTTTCTGATTCCACCAGAGTTCAGTCAGTCCCTGCAGTTGAGCACAGGTGAGCCTGAAGTGAGGGAAGGAACCTCAGGTGAGTGTGTAAATATAGTTTCCACTACATGCATGGCACTCCTAATTAGCAGGACACAGCTATTAACTTTCATTAATTTACTCGTACTAGAAGAGGTAATGGTACAACATAGAGAGGCAAAGTTACAATGTTCTTTTCATTCCCCTCTACAGTTGCATAGGGGTGCCCTCACGGTACAGTTTGTTAATGTACACAGGGATGTCCCTTAAATCCTCCTGAGAGGTCTCGATGAATCTTCCATGGAGGTACACTGTGACCCTCTTCTGAAGATTTCTAGGGACCTTAAACAGAGGGCCTGGGTGGTACATATTGCAGATTGTATGGAGAATGAAAGAGCAGAGAGGAGAACAGAACAGGAAGAGGAAAAGGAGATTCACAAGACAAATCTGAAAATTCAGATCCTGCAGACTCTTGTGATCCTCCGGGTTCAATAATCCCAGGCTCGACTACCATTGCATTTGGTGGAGAACTGCAGGATAGTGCTTCCCTACACCACTCCTCAGCATTCCACCTGCCTACCCCTACCTCTCCACATGAGGGGAAAACATGGCCAATTACAGTTTCACATACACTGACCTGTGAGAGCCACTGTTGATGTACATTTAGCTACAATAGAAATCAATAATCATTTCTCATTTTTAGGAGAAGTTGACTCCTTGCTTCTAGTCAGGGGTGCATGACTCAATTCTACCCACCATGCATTGCCAAAACTATCCAAAACACATTGCACCAAACACTGGCAGGTTGCACACTGGAATACCTACCCATAATGCATCACACTATGCATTGACATGAGCATTCCTGGTGAGTACTCACACCACTGACACAAGGAGCCAAGTATGCATGGGCACAAGTGATATACTAACTGTAGTGACTGTGTGCCAGTGTAACTTGTCTTGGAAAAACTTGTGGAGTCATGGCCTGAATTTCGGGGAAAATAAGAGCCAGTTTCAGGTAGGGGCCATATAGGGACCATCCTGGCACAGATGGGGTAGTTGTTGCTGCTCTGCTTGTTTTGAAGTCATTAATGATGCCCCTAATGACTTTCATCATGAAGGCAAACTCATCTTATCTGTTCTATGCTGTTGGCCAGCAGCAAACAAAACCTGCCTTTTCTAGAAGAGCTAATGGAAAGAGAGAAATTCAGGAGAACTCTGTGTAAGCCATGAAATAATGCAGCCAGATGGTACTTTTCTGCTTTGGAAACAATCCTGTTAAACCACTCCCCCCACAACACCTCTACACCCTCCTTTCCCCTTCCGATCACCACCACACACCACCAACCTCCTCTCCAAACAAGCCAGCCCATAGGCAACCCTGCACACATAAGCTGTTAAATAAACAGTGCTTTGAAATATTGGCTGGAGCCTGGGGTTACAGAATAGAATAGAACAGAAATAAGTTTGTATCATTTTATGAATGGTCATTAATCAAAGTTAAATCACAAAGCGAGTCTGATGGAATCACATTTTACCTTCACCCAAATCGCTGAGGAATGTATGATTAATGGTATAACAATGACACCTGAAAGAAATAATAATGGGAAGGTTCACATTTAGATTTTACCAAATTAGGCGCTTTTCAGAGCCCCCAATGTATGGAGAGGACCTTTGGAACCCAGAATGGGAAACAAGAGGATGTGCTACATTATTAATCTACCCTGATGATTAATCTTTTATCCCTCCTGACGTTTATGTTGTGCTCGTGACATGGATGTTGGAGGCCCCATGTGTTACAGAACTGAATGATGCAAAGGCTAAAGACAATGCGCACCGCCCACCTGTCTTCTACCGGGGTGATTTCTGGAGTGCATTGGCTGGGATCCCTTTTCTCCAGTGTGCTGCTGCCTTGGTACATTTTGAGGAGAGATGGAGCAAAGTTACCCGTAAAATGCCAAAGAGGCGAGCGACACAGGCATAAAGGTCCATGGCTCTGCATGGGAAAACCAAGTCCCCAGAGATCCGGGAGCTCACTGGTGTCAGTGCTGCTGGCTGCCAGCTGATCACACCTGGAGTCTACTCCTGTAAAGCCCTGCCGGGAAGGGGACAGTGGTCTTCAGGGGCACCCATCATGGGTCGGGCTGATTTAGTGTATCTTCTCCTGTTTATACAGCCCTGACTCTGCACTAAGGATGTTAAGTATCGGGTAATTGACTAATCGAATAATCGATGCATTTTTGCATCGACTATTCGATTAGTCGATAGAACACCTCTGCCTTTGGAGTGTAGCAACAGCTCTAAGGCTGTTGCTACACTTCAAAGGCAAAAGCGCCAAAGCCCGGGGTCAGCTGGGGAGTCCCCTGCTGACCCCAAGCTCTTTGTGGCACTGCTACTTTGACGTACCCCGCTCTTCTCCCCCACACCTTGCTGCCTCTATTTGATAGAGGCAGCAGGGGCTGGGGAGCAACTAGTCGACTAGTCCTTCATATCCCTACTCTACACCCAACTTGCCGATCACAGACAATAAATCAGGACCTGCAAATTCTTTCATCTAGTATTTAACTATCGCTAATAAAATATGACACCAGCTACCACTCGTGGCAAATGAAACCACTTCCGTTTGCTTAGTGATAACTCATTTTCTTTTGGGAGGTTCCTGGAAAGAGGAGGCCGAGCGTGGGAGAAGCCCGAAGTGTAGACAGCATTGAAATCTATAAGGGTGCATCTACACGGCACCCTAAACTCAAAATAAGATACACAAGTTGCGCTATGCAAATTGCGTATCGTTTCAACTCTATTTCAGAATAGCTTATTTTGAAATTTGGCACATCTACACAGCACCAAATTTTGAAATAAACACACTATTTCAAGCCATCCCTTAACCCTCGTGCAATGAGGTTTACTGGAATGCCGAAATAGTGCACCCGTTATTTCAAAAAATATTTCAAAATAATGGGCAGCTTGTGTAGATGCGGGGTAGCTATTTTGGGATAAGAACATAAGAATGGCCATACTGGGTCAGACCAACAGTCCATGTAACCCAGTATCCTGTCTGCCAACAGTGGCCAATACCAGATGCCCAGAGGGAGGGAACACAACAGGTAATCTTCACGTCATCCCTCCCCTGTCACCCATTTCCAGACAAAGAGAGGCTAGGGACACCATTCCTACACATCCTGGCTAATAGCCATTGATGGACTAACCTCCATGAATCTATTGAGCTCTTTTTTAAATCCTGTTAAAGTCCTAGTCTTCACAACTCCTCTGGCAAGGAGTTCCACAGGTTGACTGCGCTGAGTGAAGAAAAACTTCATTTTGTTGTTTTAAACCTGCTGCCTATTAATTGTATTTGGTGATCCCTAGTTCTTATATTGTGGGAATAAGTAAATAACTTTTTCTTATTCACTTTTTCACACCAGTCATAATTTTATACCTCTATCATATCCCCCCTTAGTCTCTTCTTTTCTCAGCTGAAAAGTCCAAGTCTTTTTAATCTCTCTTCATATGGGACCCGTTCCAAACCCCTAATAATTTTTGTTGCCCTTTTCTAAACCTTTTCTAATGCCAATATATCTTTTTTTGAGATGAGGCGACACATCTGTACATAGTATTCAAGATGTGGGCGAACAATGGTTTTATATTATAGAGGCAATAAGATCTTTTCTGTCTTATTCTCTATCCCTTTTTTAATTATTCCTATTTGGTTTTTTGGCTGCCGCTGCACACTGAGTGGATGTTTTCAGAGAACTATCCACAATTACTCCAAGACCTCTCTCTTGAGTTCCCATCATATTGTATGTATAGTTACCATTTATTCCTACCCTTTGTTTCCTGTCTTTTAACCAAATATCAATCCACAAAAGAACCTTCCCTCCTATTCCATGACAATTTACTTTACTTAAGAGCCTTTGGTGAGGAACCTTGTCAAAAGCTTTCTGGAAATCTAAGTATACTATATCCACTGGATCCCTCTTGGCCATATGTTTGTTGATCCCCTCAAAGAACTCTAGTAGCTTAGTAAGACATGATTTCCCTTTACAGAAACCATGTTGACTTTCCCCCAACAAATTATGTTCATCTATGTGTCTGCCAATTTTATTCTTTACTATAGTTTCTTTACTATAGATACCACTGGTATCCCAAAATAACCATGCCATGTAGACTACCTTCAGTGTAAAGCTTTCCAAAAGGTCTATGCAAACAACTTGTGAAATGTAGAAGTTCCAGTCCCAGCCTCCTGTGATTGTAAACAATTTTTTTTAAATCTCTCTCTCGCATCGGTAGCACAGGGCTCAGATTCACCCACCTCACAAGGGCAGAGTGTGCCACAACTAATCAATTTAGTGTCTGCACAACACTTTTAATCTTCAAAGTGTTTTTTTTAATTTCAGATGGGGACCACCCCCAATCACTTTTATTTCTGTCTCTCTCCTTTTACAAGAGAACTTAAAATGTTCTTTCAAGTCAGTGTTGGGAAAAAAAACAATAAATTTCCTCTTGTACAAGTCCTACCTCTCCAGGAGCTGGGCCTTCAGAAGACTCCATGCTCTAAGGAAGGCCAGTCAAGCCTGCTTGAGGTCTCTGAGCATGGGTTTTCTCTGGAGCGAATTGAGAAAAACCCTTCACTCCCCACCAGTTTAAGTTTCCCTGAGCCTGAGGAAAGAAAAGGACAGGCGTGGGCCCCACTGCCTGACCCCAAACAACTGCTTGCACCCCCACAAGCAGGGACAACCCAGAGCAAGCACCGCATAGTCCAGTGACAACTCTTCTTTAGAAATGTTCCTGTTTGGCGCGGGGCTTGGAGGGCGAGGTGGGAAAAGAGGGACCCGGCCCAGACATGGGCATGACCCTAAGGGAGCAGCGACGAGGTTCCTGGCTTTGATTGCTTTGCTGCTCAGTGCTGGGGCCGCTCCCTCCCACACGCGGATGCATTTGCTCTGCTTGTCTCGTTCCTGGCCAGGCTGTTTGCCCAAGGCCATTTTACAGTGGCAGGAAGGAGCCGCAGCGGGTGGGGGGGGGAGTGTTGCTGGGGGCTTCGGGCTCACACACCTGGGGATGGCCCCGCAGGGCCAGCCCTGCCCTGATAGAAAGCTTGGATTGAACCGAGCCTGCTCTATGCTCTGCTTTCTGGCCCTCAGTGCGCACCCGCCGGAGCTGGCTCCCACTTGCGGGCGTGATGGATAGTTGTGTCAGGAGGGCCAGTGGGTTCCGGGGCAATGGCTCCTCCTCCCTCAGCCAGGGAGGTCGCTGCTGTGTGGCTCTTCCTGGGAGCCCCGGAAGGCCTGGAGAAAGCCACATCCTGGCTGCAGCCCTTAGGCCCTTGGTCTCCCTGGGGCTCATCTTGCTGCAGCTGACACCCGCCTGCCCTGCAGCCTGGGCTGGAAAGGGAGGGCAGATTTCCAGGTGGAGGAAGTTGCCAGCTCTCCTTGAAGTCCCCAAAGCTGGGACAAGTAGCCCTTAGTAAACATCCCCTTCTCCCCACCGTCCCCCCACAGCCAGCCCTTGATGCACTCAGAGCAGGATACCTCCTCTGGCTCTCCTGGGCTCCCCTATTCCAGCGCTATCATGCACCTCTCCTGCTGCTCGGCATATTAAATGCTGGGGGGGGGGGGGGGGGGAGGAGCCAGGTGGTCCCAGCACATCCTTTCCACCTCTGTGGCCTTTGGGAGCAGATCAAGGATTGCCCCTGTGAGTCTTCCTAAGGGGTTCAATGCAACTGTGGTAGAAGTGCTTTCTTGGTGGGGGGGCTGGGGCCGATCCCTGAGGCTATTGGGTTTATTCCTTCCACAAGTATCCGGCTGACAAACCTCCCCTGCGTTAAGCCGAGTCTGCTGCAAAAGAAATGGGGAAGCCGCCTCTGGTTTGGTTTGTGTTTCCCTTTTCACAAGCCAGCCCCTGAGCTTTCCTGGAGTGCGCTTCCGCTGCCCTGAGCTGGGAGAAGGAGGGTTCGTTTTTTCCAGCCATCCTCCCCCTGTCTGCATCTCGCGCTCCACTCCGCAGATCGAACCAGGTGCGACATGCAGGTTGCTACCCTCTTTAGCTAATTTCGAAAGCAGCGGCTCAAACCCCGTCACTGGCCATTTCAACAGGCCAGACGCCTTTGACGCCTCTGGTTCCACTGGAAAGAAACAGGTACCGCCTCTGGTCCCTCCCTCTCGCCTTCCTGCGCCCCTTTGGGGTTCGGGTAGGTGAGAGGGCGTTGAAAGGAGGACGGACAAGCAGCAGACGAAGCCAACCCCCCGAAATGGGAAAACGTGTCCGCGAAGCGCTTTGCAAATTCGCGAGAGAAATGTCTCCTGTTTCTGTAACAGGACTGAGACAAAATGTAACGGAATTGCAATGGGGTTAAAAGTGGTGCGATTTTTTTATGAGGCTTAATCCTATTATCCGATATTTCGGTATAGTTCTTTGCAGCGCCATTAAACGCTGCCATTTCGCCCCCAAAGATTTTGTTTCCCTTCGTACTGTATCTATCTATATAGCAATAGAACAAAAGGAACGGAGATTCAAAAGGGCAATTGGGTCTAGGCTAAGGTTCCAGGCTGGGTTAGAAGTGGTTTGTTAGGGTTTCGCTAATGTATATATAAACGTGACTTCAAATAGCTGTTAACATGGGAGGAGATTCTACTCATTTTCTCGGTATCTGTTTGGATTCTGCCAGCATTCCGTCAAGATTCCATGCCTGGAATCCGGTTTATGACAGTTCCACACACACGTGTATGGACTAAGATGAAGCGATTTTCTGGATGTATTTTTTAGACTAGAAAAGGTTAATTGTGGTTCACAAGAAAGAGACGACATATCTGCCCAGAGAACACAGAAAGACTCTGTGCCACAGTCAACCAACGCTTCTTCTAAAGAAAGGTCAGGCAAAGGATGTTTGGGGAATAACGAAAAGTGAAATAAAAGGACAGCGGTGTAATTAACTACAAAAAAATCTATGTCGTTGCCTTACACTTGATAGATCCGATCCTGCAATCCTGATTCTTGGCAAATTTCTCATGACAGCTTCGTCTGAGCAAGGATGAAGGATCAGAATCCATAGATAATGGGCACGTTTAAAGTTCCTTTTCAAATTAAGCTAGTGTGAAAAATGTGAATTAATCTAATAAAAGAAAACTTGTCAGACTCTTTCAGCTCTGACTGAACCATCGCTCAGGGCTGCTGTCACATTAACCACTTGCACGAGATCTATAGCAATTTTTAAATTGTGAAAGAAACTCCCCAGAGTGGGAAAAGATGATTTTCCCCATAGCTATCCTTAGGTTCTGTTTTCAAGTAGCTAATGTTTGTTTCGACTCACTCGGCTTTTATGTTCTTGGCGGTGATTTCAGAGCCATGCTACTCTTTTCCTTAGATTTATCTTGCATTTTCGAATAATACATGTTTTGTTTAGTATTTCATATAGCATTTTTTAAAAAGGCTCGTTCCCCTGTTTAAAAAGTAGTGATATTTTGATTTGACCAATTCTTCTTGGAAACAGGCATTTATTGGGAAAACTAGATTTTAAAAGCAAATAATAGCTGTGATTAGAGATAGAAAAGGCTTTTAGTTTTCCATAGTCTGTTTTGAGTCCACTTCCCCACGCGATGCCAGTGCTATAATAGAGAATAGATTGAACAGTAAGGTATGTATTAACAAGGATGCAAAGTACTTATAGTGTTTCCAAATGATGCATTTAGCCAGATGTTTAAGACATATGAGCGAAGAGTAGTTAAAACCCACATTATATAGTTCTGTCTAGTATAAAATTGCATGGGCTGACCCATATATTTTAAACTGTAAACGGACTCCAGTCAGTTAAAATATTGCAACGTCGATAGGACTAATTAATTGGAAATAAGAAACGAAAGAATACAATTAAACGAGAAGAGAATCATTTTCTAATTTAATAGAGGGACATTTATAAAGATCACAAGCTAAAAGGCATCGAATGATTCTATCGACATTGTGTTAAATCAGATCCCGACTTCAGGGGCCCCGCAAAGCGTCGTGCTACCAATTCACTCGCGCTGCTCCGGTCCTGCTTTCCTTGCTCCGGCTAGTTATTATTTTCACATTTGCAATGAAAGCGTTCCAGTCGGATATATCCAATTTCTTCCTCTAAGGCCCATTGATTTCCTCCTCCATCACCAGCAATGCTAGAGGAATGCTGCTAGCCAAGCACCTTGCTGATGTTTGGGGGCATTGCTGCGGCTCTATTAGCAGGCATTGCTAGTTGCGAAGTGAAATTGTCAATAAAGCATCCCTAGCGCATAGACAATATCTTTAAATATTGGGATACTTTATTAGACCTATTTCCTAACAATAATTTATTGCAATAAAACAGACACCCAAGGTCCTCTTAAATTGTCTTTTCATAATGAATAAATTTAAACTGGCTAATTAATATATAAACTAACCCAATTTGTCAAGTTGATTTGTATTTTAGTTAATTGTGAAAGTAATTACCACATGGGCAAATTAACAGCTTTCTGGAAATGACCAAGGCTGGGGTTTTATTTCCTTCCTGGGTGAAGAAAATTCATTTTTCCCAGCTCTTGATGTGATGAATAAAAGTCATAAATCTGGGTGATTGGTGCAGGCAGAGTCTAAATGGCTTCATATTTCATTTTGGGTTTAATAGAAATATTCATGCTCTGTTTTAATGAAATTAAATCGAAGGGGGATGGGTTGGAAGGCTAGCGGCCGGCCTTTAAAGGGGCAGCGCGCACTTTTAGTCCTCTCAAGTTATTATGCTCTGGCCGGCTTTGGTTATTCGACACTAGCGGGTTGGGTTATTTGTTTCTGT
This sequence comes from Pelochelys cantorii, assembly GCA_032595735.1. NCBI lineage: Eukaryota > Metazoa > Chordata > Testudines > Trionychidae > Pelochelys > Pelochelys cantorii. The sequence continues at coordinate 242,696,540 of CM064327.1, forward strand.
TTTAAGCCAGGTAGGTCGAGGCGTCTCTGGCAGAGAAAACCTGGTGCTAGCCCCTGGGGAAATCAGGGGTCTGTAAAACTCGGAAGCTGCTTTGCAAAAAGGATCTAATCAACCCCCTTCCCATCCCATGCGATTTCCATTTGAAAACGCAGCTGGCCGCAAACAGCACCCTCCCAGCCTTAAGTGTTAAAGATCCTACGTAGGGCCCGACCGCGCTCAGCCTATGTTTGAGCTCCAATATCAGGACCACGATGGACACCCAATTCTCCTGCTTAACTCTCCCAGACATGCCGATTCAGAGCCCCCCCCCTCTCTAGCGCTGCAGTCAGTCCCAAAACCCGCAGTCCCGGGAAACGCTGCTGCAGCTGATGGAAGGGAGGGGGCTTTATTCGCTCTCACACCCTCGCCTGGACCCCCTGGAAGGTATCCCGGGAAATTCGGAATAGGTCCGTGCCCCCTTATATTCGAATTCAGAGAATACTCACCAAACCAGAACGGTCTTCTCTCCCTCCCCACCCCTCAAATCCATCCCAGATCGGTACCTCGGCCCCCACCCCCAAACAAATAACAGGCACCTTTAAAGTCTCTGCAGATGCCTGGGGCAGGTCTGTAACCGCTGTGTTCAGAGCAGCTGCCCCGCCTCCCCCCCACCCTTTCAGAGAGACCAGCGAGCACGCTCGTGGAAAGCAGAGAGCGTCTGGGTTTTGGGTGAGCCAGCCCGGTCTGACTGGTTAAGTCAATCAAGGAGCCTCGTTTGACACTCGAACCGTCGTCAGCCGGAGCCGCTCCTTAATGGATCTGATCTGTGACTTGTTGATTTCCCCTGAGCAAATAAGGCTTTGATGCAGTCCCGGCGAGAGTGGTTAGCTGATGAATTGACAAAAACTAATCAGCTTTATTGGGAAACAGGTTAAGGGCAGCGGAGTGTCAATAATTCTCAGCCTGACCCTCTCATCCATTAAGAGAGGCAGGCTGATTAGACCAAGGAGACCCTTTGCTTTTTGCACTGAAATTGCTTTCATAAACTCACCATTATTAGCAGTCAATGCAAGCAGCTAATTTAGAGGAGACATCTCTGGGATGTCACATTTATCATGGAGGTTTATGTATCATTATCTCATTTACAGAATGTCGCAGTGTAATATGTGTTTTTGGCAATATTGCTGGCCCGGTGCCTACAATTGGTTATTTCTCTTAGAGAACATCTGGGCGTGCTGGATTCAGCTTTGTGGGTTTCGTCTAATAGAAACGCATGTCATCCAGTCCCGTTAGGACAAGCTAAATTAACCCCGCTGCGGGCTGGGTGGACAACACTCTCACTAGTAACCTGTGAAATGTTACCCTCGGCATTTTAATTACTCCGGCTGCTATTTCATTGTCTTTTAATAAAAGAGGCAACAGGCACACGCATTGAAGAAGCGAATTGATGGCGCTCCTCTCAATCGGGGCATGTAGAGAGGTGATTGGATCGCCTCGGGACCAGAACCCAGAATAGGCTTTAAGCAAGGTTCACTCTGTAGGACCCCGCTGGGCGCTTGAAGACGCGTCAGGCCGCGCTGTAAATGCAGTGTGTGGCCCTTTCTTTGGAAATTGATAATCATCTGCTTGTACCGCCAAGGGAGAATCAACCTGTTACTGGGGTAAACAGAGCAGGCCCGTCATCAAAGGAGACCACCCAGGGACGCCCTGCGAGGTGTCACTGAGGTGGGACACTGGGCTATCTCCACCGAGATAAAGCCCTGTTCCCCTTATTGTGTTCACCTGGGCAATATACTGGATCAACACAGGTGCAGGAATTCCTTTTGCTCGCCCCAGCCTGCTCTAAAGGGCTCTGCACAACGCTCCGCTGGGAGTTTGGAGCGGCCTGGACAGGAAGCCCCTACCCCAGCGATTTGGCTTTGATATTCGAGTCCTCCCCCCTCACTAATGGCAATCGGTGTTCAATAAAAACCTACCTCTTTCTCTAAGCGTTACACATTAACCACGAAGGGGAAAACGGGGGAGGGAGAGGGGTGGTCTAGAAAGGGATGTGGCCCGAAAGAATTGCTTTGGGTCTGACTGTGAGGGTCAGTGGGAACAGGCACTGGCCTGTGGGGCTGGTTTGGTGCTTTCAATGCGTGGGGCTAGGCCGGCCCTGCCTTTCCAAAGGGCTCATTGTTTCCGTGGGGGAGCTGCCCCCTGAGGAACCTGACAGAAGGCAGCTGAACGCCAAGGCCCTTTCCCAGCTGATTTCCCAGCTGCGCCGAAGTGCCACGGGTCACTCACAGGGGACCCTTTAACGAGTTCATTAGCCAGATTATCTCTGCCTCCAGCTCCGGGGAAGCGGGGAAGGCCGCTAAACTCCCTGCGCGGGTTCCAGGCGTTGAAAGGAAGCGGGAGGGCAAACTCAGAACCGGAGGGTGGTAAAAAATAAACCTTACAAAGCTGGCCAGGACAAGTTAGCTACCTCCGACCATCAGTCGAGCCTTAGGACGAAGTGGCAGCACAACGAAAGGGAAGGAATCCCCACAGGGGAGGAGACCTTCCTTCCAGCTTGGGGTCTGGAAACTGGAAGGGGGATGCGGTTCTCGCTCAGGAGATGCCGTTGGAAGATCACTTGGATGGGATGGGGCGCGGATTCCCGTTGCGCAGCCAGGCACCTGATGTTTCTGCCATCCCAGCCCAGCTAAACACTCCAGTTAGCTTCCTGTCATTATCCGCCGTGCTTTAGACATTCGAATGCTACTATTCGTGTATCAGAATAGCCCCGACATTCAATTGCTGGAGCCGACTGTGAATGTTGTTAGGTTAGAAACACAGCGCAGGTCTGGGTAGTGGCACATCTGGAAAGACATATCAGCTATCCACCAAGAGATGGACATTAGCCAGTACCTCTCTCCACACGTTTTAGGTCGATGAGGAATAGACGTAGTATCTGAATCGTTTTCCTTTTCTTTTTCCGGGCCAGGGCGGTTTTTTTTTCCTTACTACGTCCTAAATTGCCAACTGCCTCCACTCTAGGCCATTTTTATAGGGAGTGTGGGGAGGGAAGAGGCGATGAAGTGGAGAACCGCTAAGCGACTTGACCAAAAGTCAAAGTAAGTAGTGAGAAGAACAGGGAGTGAAGGGAACTCAAGTCCTTCAGAGCCTAGCCCAGTGCTCCAGCCACTGAACCATCCTTCCTCATACATAGAGCTAGACATAGGTACGTCACACATAGCCAAAGAGACATACACAGTGGACACATATCCAACGGATACCTACGAACAGAAACGAGGCTAGTCGCTGTGGGAGGGGGCGTTTCAACTGATTTCATGGCTCAGCATTTGGTCAATAAATTAAAGCCATCAAAAATGTTCGATGCTTTTCTGTTGCATCTTATTGCTGGTGTGTTACAGGGATGTTATTATTTACTGCTCCTTATGTAAATCCCGGCCTGTCTAAACGATCTGGATTTGGTCTGGGTGCCCTAGAGCAGTGGTCCCCTACCTTTTGGGGCTGCCGGACGCCTGGGGGTGGGGCCCCGCGTGTGCCACGCACCCGGGGGCGGGGCCGCTCATGCACCGCGCGCCTGGGGTGCAAGAATGGCTTGGGCCGGCCCTGGTCACTCAGCGGGCGCACATAAATGCCCCGGCGGGCATGGGGACCACTGCCCTAGAGCCAAACACCCGAGTATGGCTGTAAAATCATATCTTCTATTTTTATGCTGTGAACTCGTGCACTGCTTGCTACCTTTTTCAAATCAGGGAAAAGGCTATAAAGTGTCCTGGCAACTTGATGCCCAGCTGTGCCAAATAAACCCTGCTGTGAATTAATTTTCATTTTACAACGCTGAGCTGGAGCCTAACGTGGCTCACGCAAGCACTAATTCCGCACAGAGAATAGATTTCACTGCCTGTAATGTAACATTGCGGAATTTCCAGATTCCTCATTTCCAAACCCCCGTGCCAAAGCACTCCTCTGTCCCTCAAGAGCCTCCGAACAATACAAAGGATTGCTTAGCGCGTCAAATAGAATTGTGTCGGCTCTGCAGAAATTGAAAACAGGAGAATATGTCAGTTTCACATAGCACCTGAGCAGAGTAGTTTTAGTTTGCAACTAGATCTGGCCCAAAAGAAAAGCAAAACTGAACAAGGACGTGGAAAAGTGGTGTTAAATATGGATACGTCTTACCCCAATAGGTTAAAATATTTCTGGCATATGTTTATACGTTTTCACGTGTTGATTTCCAATGGAAAATAGACTGAATCTACAATGTATCTCAAAGCGACCTTTTCAGTATTCCGTAAATCGGATAGCCCCTCAGTATTCAATGGAAATTAAACTATGGAAACTAACAATAGAAGCCGTCTGCCATTGCGGGGTAGCGCATATCTTGGTATTTTCAGGGCTGGCCTTACAGTGAGGCGAACTGAGGCGGCGCCTCAGGTGCCAGACTGGGGGGGGGGGCGCCACTAGTTCACACTTTTTGAAGAAGCATTTTAAAATGTTAGTTCTCCTTCATTGGGGTAGGTAGCAGAGCAGTACCATGAGAGGAGTAGAACAGGAAGAAGGCAGAATTGAGACCTTTCAAAGTTTTGGCCAAGTGAAGGGGCATGAGGGCGTCATTTGAGCTCCCCACCTCAGGTGCCAAAATGTTGTGGGCCATCCCTGGATAGTGTCCCCAATGGACAGCACTGCAGATTAAAAGTAATTGTCATTGAAGTGAAAAGAAGGGAACAATGCAGTTTTTATTGCCACGGTGGAATCTAATTCCCCAATCTTAATGTCACCCCGTTTAGTGTTCGGGTTCCCCTACTTCACTCCTGTCCTTGTGCTGTTTTCTTCTGAGCTTGTGCATCTTCCCGAGACACACTAATACTAACTAACGCGTTCGCTTGCCATATCATCGGTGCTGGTATGGATACTTGAAGTGTATCATTTAATCTGATTTGAGTAGTTCCGCCAACTAGACAAGGCTGACACTTAACATTTTTGTTAAACTTCTGCATAAGCGCACGGGCAAATTCAGCCATCTCGATTTTGTGCAGTCCGTGGTGGAGAAAATCTCCAGTGGAGTGAGGGTTACACACAAGTTAAGAGAAGAATAGTCTGTTCTGCAAAACTAGTAGTGAGCTGGTGATCCTTTGAGGATTTCAGTGACTCGTGGCAGGTTTGTGTCCGAGTTCTGGCCGCTCCCATCGCTCGATGTGCAAGTTGCACACCCAGATTCTAGTGGGAGCGGGGTCTAGAACATCTGTGACGTGTTTCGGCTCTGGAATCCTGCAGACCTCGAGCTTCGCTCACCGAAAGTGATGAGAGCCACTTGGTTTTGTTCTGATTGAAAGGAGGATTAAAAGTTTCCCTTCTTATGATGAAGAATGTCCCAATGAGACGTCCAGGGTCCGGCCCAATCCCGTGCTAGTGATTTAGGCTGGCCAGGCAGAACCACCCGGACTACGTGAGACCTGTTGTAGAGAGGGAGGAACAAGGTTCCTTCCAGTGACAGTCGACAAGCCTGTCTCTGCAGCCCACTGAGCCACAAGACTCATTGCATACAGGGGCTTCCCTGTCCTTTATGAACCAGCCACTGATTCCCCACTATGAGCCCAAGCTTGTTCCCACTGAGGTCACTGGCTTCATTGAGGGGATGGGGCCCTGTGTTTTGCAAACTGTGACATTCCTCTGTTCATTCACCCCCATTGGTCTCAAGCTACAGATGGTCCAAAGCAACAGCCCTGGAGGTAGACCTGCCGACTGGGAGCAAAGGGGGCAACTGCACAGAGCCCCGGCGTTTCAAAAAGGTCCGGAGCTCCCGGCAGCCGCCGCCGCCCCTGCTATTCCGGCAGTTAGCCTCGGGCTCCTCTGAACTCCTGCAAGAGCGCCGCTCAGCTGCCCGGCGCCGCTTTGAGGCAGGGGTGGGCAGTGCCGAGGTCCGAACGGCTCTTAGAGCTACTGTCCTAGGCTCCGCCCCTTCCGAAGTGCGGAGCCTCCCCCCCGCCACACACACACACACTTTGCTTCAGCCCACATGATAGTGATTCGTTTGGGGGTCCTGACACAAGAGTCCCTCTGACTCCAACGGGCTTTGGGCTGGGGTCTTACAAGCAGAAATAAAAAAGAGCAGAAAGTAACAGGTAGGAAGCAGACAGTAAAGACGCAGAGCAAGTCTCCTTCTTGTTTGGGAATGGGGAGGAAACTCTGGTGTTTAGCCTGGAACCATTTCTCACCCCACTCCACCCCGCCCCACCCCCCCAAAAAAGTATCCACCACATTAATGCAAACACCGCCGCTGAGGATAAATTTGGGGGCCGAGGTGCAGCTTTTATACAGAAAAAGGAGGCTCATGAAAGGATCGGACCTCCACTGCCCTTCCTTTACCCCCCCCCCCATCCTCTTGGATGTTGTTATGGTCTCTGGGCTTCCCTTATATGTATTTAGCCTGTGTGGGCATCATAGTAGTTTTGAATACTTAATAGATCCCCAAATGGACAGTACTAGATCCTGATTTGTAGTAGTTTGCATGTGTCTCTGGCTTCCTCCAGTCCATGTTATTTCCATATTCAGAATGCTGTCAGAGCCGCACATACACAAGCAACATACCCCGCCTCCAATAAAATATGGCCCGTAAGAAAGGGAGTACATTATACAAATGAACCAATGTGTTTTACAGGCCAATAATTTACATGCCTGTGTCAAAGATACCCAGAATCCAATCCTTCACATGCAGTCCGGCCTGTGAGGCATGAGAGGAATTCTGATGCCGTTCTGCTCCTGAGCATTAAGAGATTAGTCACAAACCGTGGGGCCCATTTCACACGAGGCATGCATGGATCACAACTGTGTGCGCGTGTGTGGTTTTTTTTGGGGGGAGGGGGGATGTTCCGTGAAGTGGGATTACGAGGAAGAAAATTACACAGGCAAGGGGTAGTAACAGAGAGACTGATTTTTAATCGTTGTCTGGAGGAGAGGGTGAGTCCTGTATACAGGCCTTGTAGGATGTTCTGAATCGCAATTCAATCAAAAGGTTGAGAGGGGGAGGAAAGGGAGAACGGTAGGGAAGATTTTCAGACTATTGTACCATGGTAGTAAAATTGCTGTGTGAAAAAGAGCGGCAGATCCAAATGTGACTGACGGGGTGATCCAGAGGAGTAGACAGGGCAATGGGCAATTTGGGGCAAGTGGAAATCACAAAAATGCACAGTGACCCTGTCTCAAAATAGCACTCAAGGAGCCGCGAAGCTCAGTTGCTTAGGAAGTGCGCAGCATAGTCCCCCAGTTGCTCGGGGTGTGACGGGCGCGACCCCGTGCTCTACAGGTGTACAACTGAGCTGCCGAAGTGCCATTTCTTAAATCGACATGGAGTGTTGCCACACAGCTCCTCAGAAACAAACCCCGGGCACAGGATCGCTCCCCGTACATCACAAACCCCTGAACCCAGGAGGATCTACACAGATTGGATCTCACTGCCTGGTGTCTTCCCATAGCTACATACACTCCCATTAATGGGATGGACAAAAATGAGTTAGCTTTGGGGATTTGGATTTTTATACTGACACTTTCAGTCAGTCTCTTTCCCACCGCAACAGGCGGTAGTGTTCCCAATAGTCTGCTTACACCGGGAACTGCACGTCTGGTTACTAGATGGCGTTTAGACTGCATCATGCCCCGGAAAAAGAGAGACAGAAATCAACCTCTATAACAATTGTACAGAAGATAGTTTATTTGCCCGGTTCCCTGTTCTGGAGGAAGTGTCCGGAAATTTCCTCTCTCAGGAGGCAATCTGAATTTCCTGACAAAGGCCGTTGCCCCTATTCGGAGTATTAAATAAAGAGAGGAGCGAAAGCTAGTGACACGGACAAGATCTAGTCTGTCATGTAGACCAGCTCCTTTGCAGCGCAGAACTCTCCCCTGTTGGACACGTGTTAGTGTTGTTTTAAATAAGCGATGACACTTCCCTGAAGAGGTCATTCTGAAGCAGCCTATAGGGAGAATATGATGTACGATAATATGAATACAACAATGATGTATTTTTTAAATGCTTCAGACCCGTGTGCGCAGACATTAAATGGTTTTGGGACGATCTTCTAAACCTCCTGGCCTTCCTACGATCTCTGGGAACAGGAGCTTCCGGATCTTAAAAAAACCCTAACAAGTGAAGTAAATATTTAATAAATACCTGTCCCCTGGAAACAGGGCAATTTCACAACCCCGAGCTGCAATTATATGGAAATTAAGGCCTGTGCAGGTACAAAGTCAGACACATTATCACCAGCTCTTGCAAAAGCTTTTGAAGGGAGAATGTATTTACTTTGTGACTTTTTCTTGTAACAGGCTGACCTTCTGTTCACATACCCATTTGCGGTATGCCTCTTTTCTCTCCAACCCGCTCGTAGAGCTTCAAGAAATTTTTACTTTGCAAAAGACTTGCAAATCTGCCTCCCTCTCGTTTTTCCCTTTATATTTCGGTGTGTTTGTCTAAGATAAGTAGGTCTAATAACACTATTGACAAAACTAAATTTTGGTGTCAGGCTTGACTTCCTGACTTACAGGACTTTCCAACTCGTTAAAAATCTGTTGGCAGCGCATTTACTGTAAATATTTGAAGTGTCTAGGAATGATAGAAAAATAGAGTTTAATACACTGCATATCCACAGCTTGGACTTTCTATATATGCAAACATGAGATGGGGTTTTAAGGTGGAGAGTTGAATCCCCATTGCTGAGTATTGACAGAGCTGCAGTAACAAACGCTGTGATTTTTGGTCTATCTGAAACAATATTTTTCATTCCCTTTAAAAAAAAGTATAACGGGTCTCATCCTACATTCCCTCCCTCTCCCCCCCCCCCCCCTTGTAAGATTTTACATGATCTTTTATTGCAAGGCAAGGAGCCAAATAAATATAGAGTGGCAGGAAAATGCTATGGTCTATGCAGGCATGGCGAATATGTATAATATTGTTGCCTTCTCATTGGCACATTGTGTAACCTCTGATTTCTCACTTAACAATAGAAAGCCATTATAAAATACTGTGCTTGTATTTAATCAGCAGCAGGCGCTTTCTCGAGCTCGGAAAGTAGGTAGCATTTGCTATTAATTTTGCAAATGTGATCACCAAAGCTATGCTATTTAATAAGGCTCAGCAAAATCCTTGCCTGTTGTTATCAGTGAGTAGTAGTTTAGGAATTATACCTATACACTGTGTTAGGCATACCGAAATTGGAGGAGGGCAGTGTTTTCAAGTTCTTGGCGTAGCTAAAGTCTTGTTGCATAACTGAAGGTAAAAATGCACTCTTCATCGGTGAGCCGATGTTACGGGTAGAACATCTGCATGAAAAACCTGGGACTAGGAGCGAATGCCCGCCTGTTATTTTGTTGTTGATGTTTAAAGACTTGAACTAAATTTCACCCAGGTTTTATTTGTGGTTACTAAGTGGATAGGTTAGATTAGACACTGAATGTAGGTATGGGTATCATCACTCTGGAAAGACATATCAGATAAATCCATATCCAGCTAAAGATGGATATTATCCAATATCAACGAGAAGTCTCGTGGCACCTAAGACTAACCGATTTATTTGGGCATAAGCTTTCGTGAGTAAAAATCACTGCATAAAATAAATGCCCAAATAAATCGGATAGTATTAGGTGCCACGGGACTCCTCGTTGTTTTTCCGGAGACAGACTCGTCTACCCCTTCGAGACTTCTTATCCAATATGTCTTTCTAGATGTGTTATGTGTAGACTATGGATACTATATGTCTGTGAATATATTTAATTCCCCCCTTTAATTACAACAAAATAAATACACGCGGGGGGGGGGATAGTTTCCTTAAACCACCCAAATTGAGACCTCACTTAAATCTTACACGTGTTACACCATTTACGCGTACATCGCGCACAAATGAAGGGAGCATCACTTTAACTGCAGAAAGGGCTAACTAGGCAACAGTAAAGAGAATCCTTCGAGCTGAACTTTCTGGGCGACACCGCTGCTACCTGGCACTCCCACACCCCGACACACACACATACACACGCATTTGCTGTGGCACAAGACCCTTCATGCCAGGGTGTGAATGTGGAACCGCCAACACAGCACTACTGATGATGTTCAGGAGCAATACCTTTGCGATGCGATAATTGCGCGCGTCTCCCGGCTGATTTTATCTTCGGTCTTTAAAATTCTGGCCCCTTCGAGGCATTTATTTTTGTTTGTCTGTTGGGGGGGGGCGGTAAATACAGACGCTTCTCAAGCCACTTTCCTTCCTCTTTGATAATCAGCGGCATGACCTGCGGGCCCCCCCCTTTTGCAAGAGACCAAGCAAAGCCTTTCCCTTCAACCTGCTCTAGAGGGCAAAGACATGAAGTGGGCAGGCCCCATTCCCGCAGCCTTGACAGGTGTGCTGTCGGGCCAATAGCGTCTGCCCAACCCGAGCGCCGGCCACCAATAGCGTTCCCTCCAGCCGCTGGGCCAATGGGAGCCGGCTCTGAGCCTTCAAGTGAGTAGAGTTTGGAGCGGCGAGGCTTACTATCCGCAGAGAGACATTTTGCTGTGCTTGGCCTGGGGGGCTGCTCCTCTGGTGCAGGCAGAGCCCCAGAGGCGGGAGGGGGTGCAGACTGTCCGCGGGGCGCGGCGGGGTCGGGCGGGGGCGGCTCGGGTTATTGTATACGCGCAGGGAGTTTATTGGGGGTTAGAAACAATCCGATGGAAAAATCCAAAAATTTCCGGATCGATGCTCTCCTAGCAGTCGACCCTCCCAAAGCAGCCGCCTCCGCCTCCGCACAGACCTCCCCGCTGGCCTTGGTCACCTCCCTCGCCAACACCTCTGGCCACAGCAGCAGCAGTAACAGCAGCAGCTGCAGCCCCCCGTCCTCCTCCGAGCGCCACAGCGGCGGCTCCTCGGACTGCCTGCGGACTGAGAGCCCCTCGCCGCCGCGGATCCTCGCCGCGCATTGCGGGCTGGTGCCCAAGCCCGGCTTCCTGACCAGCACCAGCAGCACCAGCAGCCATCACCACCACCATCACTCCGCCGGGGGCATGGCCCTGGGACTGCACCAGGGGGGAGCGGGCATCGCCACCCAGGCCGCCCTCTACGGGCACCCCATGTACAGCTATTCAGCAGCCGCTCTGGCCGGGCAGCACCCCGCTTTGTCCTACTCCTACTCCCAGGTGCAGGGGGCTCACCCCTCTCACCCTGCCGCAGACCCCATCAAACTCAGTGCCGGGACTTTTCAGCTGGATCAGTGGTTACGAGCGTCCACGGCTGGCATGATCCTCCCCAAAATGCCGGACTTTAACTGTGAGTATCCCCTTGACAAGCCCTGGTGTCGGGGTCGCCGGGGGGTGTTAGGATCTGTCATTTTCCTTTCCTTTCTTCGCCTCCCACTCTGCCTCGCCAGAGCCAGTCTGTAGCGGCCAAGAGGCCTACAGCAAATACCCCTGCTTCTCCCAGCCCTGCCTCGCAGCTAAGGTTCCCACACATTCCGCTAGCGCCCAAAAGAATTCGGTCAAGACTTCTTTCCACTGGCGGCGTGTGTCACGTAGATTTGTGTTTGGCAATTATTCGCCCCAGGGAGGAAATAACAATAACGCTGGGAAGCTGGAAGGTGTTATTGCAGCTCAGTATGGCCGGCACCTGAGCAGTAAATAACAAGCTGATCTCTCTTGGAACGGGATATGCAAAGGTGACAAGTAATTCATTTCATTACCAGTTCTCAATTCGCATTGCGCCGGGGGGAGTGGGTGGTTCTAAAGAATGAACGAGAGCCGAATGCCGGGAGAGAGGAAATCTGTCAAAGCGGATGGTGATTTTTTTTTGTTTGTATTTTGCTGCATGGCAGAGCGATCCTGCTCGTATTTCTTAAGTTTACGCTAGACAGAGTATGCGGTACAACTTCACAGGACTCTGTCAGTTTCACTCAGCTCCGTGCTCAGCCAGATCCTGTCACCCAGGCAAATTTCACGGACCTCTTTCTCAGGAAAGAGCTGATAGTAATCACAGCACGCGCCTCCGCTTAGCTGGCCCCAGTGACCGTAATGGGCTATAATTAAATGTGTGTTTGGTGTCACTGAAATAAGGAAGCTAAATAAAAACAATCACTTACATTCGGGCTTTTTTTAAAAAAACGCTGTAAAAATAGAAACATTGACGTGTCCTAACAGCAAACGTGCATTGCTGGCCAAGCTAGGCCTCGATGGAGATGGGGACATTTCTTGCATCTCTGCTTAGCCCAGGATCATTTTCTTAGGTGTTGGGTCTCCTTGGGAATTACTGGCATATCAATACATTGGAGGTAGTTTTACATAAAACCCCGCCAGGAAAGAATTCCAGGTTGTTGGGTTTTTTCATACTCCGCACAGAGGGAGACAAAAATGTCCCTTGTTTTCTCTTAAATGGGTTTGTTTAGACTAGGACATTCAAGAAGAAAAATAATTAGAAAAGCCGTCCTATTTCTTGCCCTTTCAAACAAGATGCACTAGTGAATAAATAGCCAAGAGCAAAGATAATGGAGCCCTGGAAAATCACACAGCAGTGAGAAAATCGCATCTGTGTTACTGTTTGTATGCCGGAGACTGTCTTTTTTCTTCTGGTCATTTTAGCAGGTTTGCTCCAAATGAGGTAGTAAAGACAGGCTCCTTCCCCCCCTCCCCCTCTTTACAGGCTTTTTAGTTTCTAAAGCAGAAGAAAGAAGAGAGAATGTCCAAGAAACTAGAGGTTATAGTCGCAACACATCGACGAGAATTGTGTTGCCTCTTCCGCCTCTTTAGGAGCATAAATATCATTTGCAACTTCAGAGACTAGATTGGTTGGTCAAAGCAGGATTTCAGCTCGCAGGCTTCCAAAGTGATGTTCTCACTTGTGTGTCCATTAAATGTGACCGCAGTATTTTGGGGATAATATCGCCCATCCGTTCTCTTGCAATTGTCAGAATAATTTTTGATGCAGTCCTCCTGATCTTGGGATCCGGAAAATGCGCTGAGATTATAACCTCTCATTTTATAGTTCGAGAATATTGGTGGAAATAGGTATTTCCGATATGCTTCACACGTAGACTGAACAGCATTTCACATTCAGGTTTCATGTCACATTTGTCTCCTATTGTCTGCAAACATAACAGACTGGCCAACTGAGGTACTGAAATAAAACACAAGCAAATGGAACCCTTTTCTTTAATCTGCTGGGGGAACCCTGGCTTTCCCCAAAGTCACTTTGGAGTCCGGTTTAATTAAAGTTCTAATGGATGGTCAAACTGGGAATTCGGGAGACTTGTTTCACCTAAGCAGGGGGCGTTAAAGTTAAATGAAACAAATTGCTCTTCCCCGGAGAGGCTGAGATCATTTCCCTGTGATCCCGGGTTCCTTTTGTTGTCTAGCATTTGCTAGGCTCTTGGGAAATCAAGCAGTCCCTCTTTGGCCATAAATTTCCCTGCTGTGAATCTCTGTGAAATTATGTAAATAGAGAAGCCCGTCTCATATGGCATGTTAACTAGATCACCGCCATCACGCGCGGCTTGAGGTGTCTAATTTAGCGAACGACGATGCTTCTTTTAAAGTGCGTGTAAGGCTGCAGTAGGACCAATGTGAAGCGGACCTGAGGGTTTCCTATACTCGGCTGCAAAACATTTCCCCAGGATTTTTCTCCCCGGTCCCAGCAGGTAGGAAGGTCACACCCCGCCCCCCCCAGGTTAGCTCTGGGAAGCGGCGTGTGGCGGGGAGATTTTAATCACTGGTTCCTCTTCCTTTTCTCCATTTTTTTAAAGATGGATTTTTCTAACAGGCCTCCCCCCCCCCCGCTCTCTTTCCTGCTCCCCCTCCCTTCTCTCCCTCGCAGGAGACCAGCACTTCTCTTCCTCCCCGATCGTTCCCCCTTGCATCTTTCTTGCCCCCCATGCTGCAGGTGGAGGCAGCCGGCGATACTAGCTGCTGGACTCGGCGTAGGAGGCAGCTGGGCCGCGGCAGTGCCCGCTCCAGCCGCCCTGGGAGGGTGGCGGGGCCGGGCTCCGGCTGCCAGCGCGGGGCTGACGAGCTGTTTTGTCTCCAGCCCAGGCGCAGTCCAACCTGCTGGGGAAGTGCCGGCGGCCCCGCACCGCGTTCACCAGCCAGCAGCTGCTGGAGCTGGAGCACCAGTTCAAGCTGAACAAATACCTCTCCCGGCCCAAGCGCTTCGAGGTGGCCACGTCGCTCATGCTCACCGAGACCCAGGTGGGTGGCGGCTGCCCCGGCTCTGGGAAGGGGCCTGGCGCGGGGCTCTCAGGCACGCAGGCTGGCTCCGCGGGCAGCCCCAGCTCCGGCATTGCGGCGGGGGGACCCTGTATTTAGGCTGAGCAGCTCCGGGGCCAGCCCCGAGGCTACCCGCTGCAAAGCTGCCCCCTCCCGGGCTTCCCGGCTCCGCTCCCCCAGGGCCGCTGGGCTCTGCCGGCCCCCTCCCGGGCTCCCCCGGCTCCCCACGCAGCCCGCTGGGCTCCGCCTGGCGAGCCTCGCCCCGAGGAGGCTGCGGACCGCGGGGGTGGGGGGGGTGTTTCCAGGCGGGGCCAGGAAGCTGCGCCGCGGGATGCAGCTAGCTCAGGCCTCCTCACCCCGGAGCCCCTTGTAACGAGCCCCCCGACGGGGCGGATGCTGCAGGCTGGGGAGGTGGTCTGGGAACGGGAGGGAAGGGCAGGGGGTGGGGGGGTGCAGTGTGGGACGGGGCGAGGGCGGAGCTGTGTGGGGGTGGGTCCCCCGGGGGCTGCGATCCCCCCTCTTATCCCCTCTGCTCCCCCCCCAGGTGAAGATCTGGTTCCAGAACCGGCGCATGAAGTGGAAGCGGAGTAAAAAGGCCAAGGAGCAGGCGGCGCAGGAGGCCGAGAAGCAGAAGGGCGGCCTGGGCGGGGAGGACAAAGCGGATGAGGAGCTGCTGCTGCCTGCCCCGGAGAAGAGCAGCGGCCGCCGGCTGCGGGAGCTCAGGGACAGCGACCCCGAGGAGGAGGAAGCCGGACACTGCTGCCCATACAACTCCTCCGACTGCTCCGAGGGGGATGAGGAGGAGACCCAGCCCCGCAGCCGGCACGCCGCGCCGCTGCAGCCGCCCCCCGGCCAGCCCCAGTGAGCTGGCAGCGAGCTCCCCTTCCCGCTGCTGCTAGTCGGGCCCAGCCCTGCACCTGCCTGCCTAGCCACCAGACCGGCCCCGCTGCCCACCTATGCCCAGCAACCTCCATGCAGGCCGCCCGGTCCCTCTCCCCACCTAGACCCCCCTCCAGACAGGCCGGTTCCTCTGCCCATCCCTCCCCCAGCACTCTGAAGACAGACAAATGCACACTCCTCTGCCCCACCTTCCCCCGGCCACCTCTAGACACACCCAAACGACTCTGCCCACCACTGCTGCAACCACCCCACACATCTCTCTCTAGCCCATCCTTAAGTCCCTTCCCCAAACCTCCCACTCCCCACGTCACATACACATTTTCTTCCACCATCAGCTATTCCCCTGAGACACACAGCTGCCCCCTGCCCTTTGCCACCATCAACACACCCTCCTCTGCCCCCATCTGCTTTTGCTCCATCTCTGCCTTTGGCGTCGGTGAAATGAGCCCCAAATGCCTCCATCTCCCTGCACAAGAGGAAGAACAGCTAATCTTAGACCAGTACCTTTTATTTCTACATGGGAAATATTCGGTCTCCAGCTGCCACAAGCTCAGATTCATCACTGCTCTTTGGCGTCAGCATTTCAGCTCTCATGTAACAAACAGAAAAATCAAGCAGCTCCTAATAGAGGTGAGAAGCTCTTGGTAAGGTTTGGGATTGTCTTTGGAGGTACATTAACAAAAGGATTCTTCTTCCTACACATGTAGAGAAGATTTACAGTTCACCACAGTGTTAAGAGACATTTTAAAAAACTTGAACCTACCCATGGAAACCCTGTTCTTTTGCTGAGTATTGGAAATGTTTTGTGCTTATTATATATCTGGAAAACTGTCATGAACGTTAAAACTGCTGGAAATCTCAAGACTGTACTGTCTTTATTTTTGTATATTGTATTTATAAAAAGGGTACCTCTACTTATGCATGCTAAATTATTATCCAGCTTCTCCATCGTCCATGATGGTATGTAAAATAAACAACATTTTGTACTTGAGGCTTATGTTCAATTTTTGTAAAGGACTTGGTTTGGCTACCAGGGTCTGAGATCTGAAGTTATACTGCACCCGGAATTATTTGCCATTTTACTATACAGTTAATTTGTATAGTCCATGGAAAAACTGGAACGAAATTATGCCTTTAAATCCATACACCACCTCACAAGGACTGGAGGAAGGACCCTAAATTTATGGTTAAATAAATCGACCACGTTGAAGTGTCTTGTATAATTTACTATGAAAGAGGTATGTGCCAGATTGTTTTCCGTAATTAATTTAATTCGGTCTAAATAATCTACAGTTTTTCTATATTAATGTTCTTCAGAAAATCAAACTCTCCCAGAATTGCGAGGAGTTTCCTCATACTTGCATCTAACAAGGTATGTATGAGGACAACTTACATCGGAAAAAGATCTATTTTCTTCCTTGTTTTGCCTGTTGGGCCAGATTCACATCTCGGTATGAATCTGGAATAACATCTGGAGCAAGATGCTGGATTTACCTGCAATCAGAAATGGCCTCAACTTCTTTCTTTTTGAGCAGAAAAAATGAGGCGACAGATGATTCATGAAAGGTGGCGGTGCTGCTGTGTTTCCAACAGAGTGGCTTTCTGCTCTCTCCCCAGCAGTACTGTGAATCCAGTTCTCTTTCTGATTGCGTGTTCCTAACTGTTCTGGCCTTTTGACTTGGATTCCTCCCTGCCATGCCACTCAGCCTATTTGGCCAGGCCCTAAGGCCAGCTGGTAATGGCTCTCTCGGATCTGTGCAAATGTACAGCCGAGCAAACACGAGAAGGGAGTCAAACGGCGGAAACGTTTCACACGAGAGCTGCAATGGTGGTCGATTAATAAACCTCTGCAGTAAGGCTCATCAATCAGCAAGCTACGAGCCTGTGCCCAAACATGGAGGAATCCTAGCTGGGAACAGAGGAGGGCCCACAACGATCTGCACATGCCGGGTCGCTTTTCACGCTCAGCGTGCTTAGCAGGAAACTCACATCCTCGGGAGCAAACTGGTGTGGGATCCTTGCGACTCTGAACCGGGGGATTATGCCTCTCCTGCTAAACGCAGCGATTGCACAGTTAAACAACGGCACACAGGCAGGGCTGGCTCTCGTGTGAACTGAACACGCTGTTTTCATGGGCGCATATCATTTTTGTAAACGGACTAAAACTTTATTCCTTCCATAGAAACACTATTGATATTGTATTCTGAACACAACCCTATGTTATTTGCACGGGCTCTGTTGCGGAAATAAGGATGTTTAAATATACTTTAAAATGACAAACATTTAATTCGCAGTGAGATGGAGTTAACAGTCCTTGGATCCACATCTGACTCTAATTTTGCGCCGCAGCCATTTTGCTTTATCTTCCCCTTTCCTCTCTTCACTGTTTTTAAGGCAAACATTGAACCTAAATCTTGGCTCGGATCTGATTTGCTCCACCCCATCTCCAGCTCCTATACAGCAGCGCTATTTCCTTGCCTGAAAGCCTCTCCTTCCTGGGGCACTGCCCTGTACAACGCCCACGTCTGGGAAGGAGAGCTACAAGTCTGAGCGAGCAGGATTTAAGCACCAATCCCAGTGTGAACTGCCCCCAGATAAAAGGGAGCAATTGGGTTCTTAGTGTTCAAGTGGGAAAAATTAAAACCAACCCGCCCGAAAGCCCAGGCGCAGGAAATGAGAAAGTGGAGCTAATTTACAGGCATTGGATTCATTCAAGGAACACGTAAGGTTGTTGTTAGCCCAGGCAAGCAAAGTGGAAAGAGATTTCATTATAAAACTCATTCCCACGAAAATTGTCTGTCACCGTTGCATAATGGAAAAGGTGCAACGTTATTTGCTATTTAAGCTTCCCATTTACAGCCCGGCTGTTACAAGAGTGCTGCATTTGGGAGCCTCCAGGCAGATTTCTGGTGGAGTCAGCATAACTGTCGCCATTCAAACTCCTTAATAGCGGCGGAATTTATCTCGCCAATAAATTTAATGATCAATTCGCGCTTGTCACCGCAGCTCTTCCTCAAATCAATTATAGCAAATTTAAATATAATCACTGGCTCATCCTAACTAACTCGGGGCCACATCTAACAATTCATCCCCGCCAATGAATTACTATGCGTCTCTGCTCTCTTTTTAGTCTCATCCCCTCCTTCACGGGCCGCTTAAAGATGCAAAAAGGATTATTAGCAACTGAGAAGGCACAAGACACAGTGCAAGGGGTACAGACAGGAGGGTAACTAACTGCCCTAGACTAGATTCTGCATTTCCCATTAAGCCAAATCCCGCTCTCCGTCACTCTGCTTTACATCCGAATTCAGTGGAGTAACCCAAAGAAGAGATTATGCCAGGGGACAGTTTTGTTTACACAGGATTAATGAACTCTGCTCGCTTTTCTCCCCGATTCTGGTTTCGTTTACACTGATGTATCTTCCCCCCCCCCCCTTGATTTTAATGTAGTTACATCCGGTTTACAGTTCCGAATCAAGCCCCCTGATTTCAATAAGGCAAGGGGGATTGGATCACCAGATTTTTTTTTCTTTCGGTTCCCCCTTTCCCCCCCAACCAAGAATGAGAAAGAGAAAACATTTTGCGAATCCGGAGGCGCAGTCACCCCAGCTATCAGCTGATGCAGCAGACCCTGCTAAGGTGCACAGTTCCTCCTTACTGACGGTTGCTGAACCGCCCAGCAAACATGACATCTTGGCCATTTTGCTGTTTTTTGCTTCTTATCCAAAGACTCTCTCCATAGTGGAATTTTGATCTGTATCTGAATATGTAAATTCGGTTATAAAATGATTACTCTCAGGTTGCACGGGGATATAATAGTCTAAAATATGGAGTGTCCCCACTCCCGCACACCTTTTTTAAAAGTGATTTTTTACAAACCTGTGTTAACTTTTCAAATGAAAACAATATGGCCCATATAAATTACTTCTGTAAAGATTTGGCCGTACAAGGCGTGTGAAATACAGTCTGATGCATGGAAGAGGTTGTTACTAATGATAATAAGAAAAACAGTTTTAGGTCACTGAGCTCTTCAGGTGTTGCTAAGCCGAAATGTAATCTATAAAGCATATCGTTTATGTATTAGCTTGGCACGCCAGCACCCTCACTGCATTGAGGAGATATTAAATAAGTATTATATTCCGCCCCATATATTAGAAATCTGCTCAATACACAAACTCCTTACATACAAATATAGAAGTATTTTAATGGCCTCCAGCATATAGAATATGACTTCAGTTAGCATTCTCTATACTCCATACAGTGAGGTTTACAGAATTTATAGACATACTGGATTTCGGAATGAATTTCTTAATTTTAGATACTCACCATATAAATATTTGTGTGTGCGTGTCTCTCTATATACACGGGCACACACACTCGTAAAGCGGGTATCTGGCCAATTGTGATATTACCCCCCAAGAAGACTCTGAGGGTTGTTCAAGACATCAATTAGCAGTAGAATGTGTCTCCATGATTATAATTTAAAACCTAAACAAATAAAAACCTTTTCTAAAGATACATAACAGGATAATCTCAGAGAAGGAACAACCGAAGAGACGTGAATTTACATAGGAAAGTTTCCGTCCCCGGGATATTAATTTACAGTTAAATACATGATAATTAAACAGCAAAATAAACCTGATTGAGGCAGAAATTTACTGTTTGACTAAGAGGTGTGTGTCCAAATGTGTTTTAAGAGCATAACAAATAGCCTACCAGCTACAGGCAGCTATTCATGGGCTATGTATCAAAGCCCTACCGGTGCATTGTGTCTCTCTCAATAAAACTAATCTCTTTAAAGCCCCAGCGTCTCACAAGAATACCCTCACTGTTCCAGACTACAAGGGCAAATATGTTTTTCAGATTCTGTTTTTATGGACGGATTAAAGTTTATTTTCCATAATAGGGCACCTAATAAAACCCATAAAGCTTTGTCAGACTTACAGCTGGTGGCCTCATTTAACACTTTCACTTCGTAAATCATTTTACAGCTTTCCAGGTGTTTCCAAAACTGGAAGTGGAGCGGGGGGAGAATTAAACCCACGTAAAATACGTATCTGAGGGGTTAGAGGCGGTGTGAATTTGCATTGTCATTTGGAAGGGCTCACTTGCGCCCACCCGGGGAAAGAGCGGCTTTTAGTCTAGATTTCCCCGGCGCCCTGCAGAGTAACCCTCTGTACCCTCACGGGTGGGATCAAAGCCGAAGCGGGATTCCCAGTCATTCCATTACCAAATGCGTCACGCTCCGCTCTCCCAGCCTTACAGGGAGCCGCTGCAGCCGCACGTCCTGTCTGTAGCAAAGCCGCCGCCCCACACTAATTTTCGCGAGCCCGAGGGGCTGGCCCTGGGCGGCACGCGCTCCGGGTGGGGGAAGGGGCCGCGCCCACCCCGCCGCTAGCTGCGCACAGAGGCGAGCGGGCTGCGAACCGCCTGGCAGGCGCTAACTGTGCAGCGCTGCTGGCACCGGTAGGTGGAGACGCGGCGCTTGGCCCGAGGGGGCGGCTCAGTGATCAGGCCGCGGCTGGTTTCCCCCGCTGGGTAAGAACAAAGGACCCGCGGCGCAGCTCCCCCCTCTGCCTCGGCAGCGCAGGGTGCCCTGAGGAGGGTTCCCATGCTGGACACTGCCTGCAGCCGGACTTCGGGCCATCCTGCGCAGGGCTGGGGACAGCCAGAGGGCGTGGGGAGGAAGACGCCCAGAATAGGGCTGCGCTCCCTTTGCCTCCCAGCCTGGTCCTTCTCTGGGGGTTCCTGGCATTGCAATTTAGCTGGAGACTAGCCCTAGCAGCACAGGCTCCAGCCTAGGGTTGCCAATTTTGGTTGCACCTATTCATTACCAGACACAATCTGTAATTAAAGAGTAATCTTTAATTCCCACCTACTCCAGGACAGTCCTGAGTCGCTGCAGAGTCGGGGAAGTTTGGCTCCAGGGTCTTGGTTTGGCTCTGGGGGGGCCAACTGGCAAATTCTCATGTCCCCCAGAGCCTGAGGTTTTCCACTCTGCTTGTGATTCTAGCCCACCTTTGTCTAGAGCAGGGGTTCCCAACCTTTTTCGGTCCCCGTACCCCCTTGGCTTTTAGTAAACCTTCCCGTACCCCCTATTCAATATGAAAGGAAATAAATTCTAGACTCTAGAATCCACAACTTTTTTCACTAACACTACTACTTTTGGAATATTTCAATTAGGATAATCTAGTTATTTACCAAATATTCCCCGTACCCGCTTGACAAGCTTCTCGTACCCTCTGGGGGTACGCATACCCCAGGTTGGGAACCCCTGGTCTAGAGCTACAGTCCTGCAGTGCAGGGCCAGGGAGGTACAGACACACACAACCTCTAATCATGCCCCTTTCTGGATTTAATTTTATTAGTTTATCAGTCACACCATCGAAGGCAACAAGACTTAACATTTTCATTGCTGTACTTGAGAGGCAGTGAGTTTGAACAAAAACCTTTCATGGAAATTTTATTTTAACAACGTTTAGGGATGGATGTCATTAACCAACAATTTCAGACAAATTAAGTGCAATAACAAAAGAGTGAAAATAGGATCCATATGTTTAGGTAAACCTGCTAAAAGTCTTCCAGGTGGGAAATCATATACATAATCTATACCATGAAACCTACACAAAGTACTTTATCAGTTAAAGGAAGATGAATTATTTTTGAAGTTTCAATTTTTATACTCAGCCAAGTCTGTAACAATTTATTATCTAGCTCTTGTTTTCATCTACTTGTCAGAAAGATATTTGAATATGTTTAATCTTTTTCTCTCCTAACCTTTTCCCTTTAAGCTTAAGTGATCACAGCATAGGCTCCACCCCTGCATTTGGATCTGTGCAGGCCCTTGCACTGGTGTGGATTCCTTTGAAGGACTACTTCCTTCAATTCAGTTGCCAGATTGGGGCCTTACTTTGTGGAGGCGATATGGATTAGATCATAAATTCTCAATATCGGAGTTGTGAAACTCAAGGCATGTTTACACTTACCAGGGGCCAGGGGATTGGTGCTGTTGGGATTGATCCCCCACAAGTAGATTTAGTGGGTCTAGTGAACAAGAAACATAAGGGAAGTTGATGGGAGAATTTCTTCTGTTGACCCCAGCAGTGAAGATACTTCGGTTACTTCACCTAAAGTATGTTGACTCCAGCTACTGTATTCACATACCTGGAAACGTGTAAATTAAGTTGACCTTGCCCCATGGCGTAGACCTGCCCTCAGTGGGTTACAGTCACTCTGCCCTTTCCATATTGCTAAATGAAGAATGGGGTGATATACGTTTCCTCTAATCTTTTCCAGTGATGTGCATATTGTTCCATCCACGTGTGGAATAATTTTTATGTGTAGCAAGACGTGTGAATATGCACCACCAATGGAAAAACAA
The DNA here is from genome assembly GCA_032595735.1 of Pelochelys cantorii. NCBI lineage: Eukaryota > Metazoa > Chordata > Testudines > Trionychidae > Pelochelys > Pelochelys cantorii. The sequence goes on from CM064327.1 coordinate 242,719,000, forward strand.
TCCTAGCTGTGGGTGCTCTGCTAATCAGCTGGGTAGCATTTGAATTTCTCCTCAGCAGCCACACAAGCGCCCAGCTTACAAGGAATGCTGTGAAGTAGATCCCTCATATATGGGAATGAGCAATCAGGGAATTATGTGAAAGATTAAGAGCCACTTGACTGGGTTACCTAAGAGGTCTTTCCCAACTGATTTCTGTGACTGCATAATGAGCCAACTGGTAAAATAATGTTTGCAGTGTCATCACCATAGTTCCTGCTAAGGTGCGTGGCTGTGCACAAAAAATTTCCCCCCGCCCACCTCCTCTGGAAAGCTGCCTAGCAGCACTTGCATGGCAAGCAACTGCTCCAGCAGGCGGGGCCGGCTAAGATGTCGTGGTGAGGGAACCGCAGGGGTGGGAGGCTGGGACATGCCATGTGGCAGGGTGGGAGGCCTGCTCCGGCAGCCAGGAACAGGACATGCTGGGAGGGAGGGGTCTTCTACAGTGGCTGCGAATGGGACATGCTGCATGGTGGGGGAGAGAGGGTTCTTCTTTGGCATGCAGGAACCTGTGTGTGTGTTAATAAATTGGATACTACAGTAGCACACATCCAAACCAGCACACATGACCTCAATACTGGTGCACAAGCCAAACTCACTCTGCTCATGGTTGAAAAATCTTAGAAGGAACACTGGTCATCACCCCCATTTGCAGTAACCAATGTGAAACTGAAGATGTTGAACACTTTATTAAAACTCACAAAGAAAAAACAAAGTAAAACTGGAAACATGCATTTTTAATTCCTCGGGTGTTATTACTTTGCATATGGAATCTCTTTGGACCACTTTTTGACTTCCAGCAGAATTGTGTCACAGGTGCTTGGCAAGGGGATATGGAGCCCTTCACCTTTGGCCCGTTGGCTTAGTTCCAGTCACAGCTGGTGTTACACATCTGTCCCTCTGGTTGTGGGTGATCAGACCACTCCAGGGATCTTACAGAGGCAAGCCAAAGGATTGAAGGCACAATGAGAGTAGTATCTTTATATTAGATATATATATATATATATATATATATATGGAATAAAGCTATCTCAGCAAAGATGTTAAGATCGCTTATATGTAATTGTGATATATTATATTCCCCTTTTCAAGCATACTCACACAAGCGTACTTATCAGGTGGCCAACCCTGATAGTAGCTGGAAGAGGCTGGAGATTTGGCAGAGCATGTGCTTCCTCAGCTTCAGTGTTGATTCGTCTCCCCTGATGCCCCAGCGCGAAGGACCCTTATACACTTCTAATCAGTAGCTCTGTTGATGATTCACTGAGAAACTGCTGTGTAAAACTTTCCTCTGAAACTGCTGCATAAGACTGAGTATCACACAGTCATCATTCTCCTTAGTCTTGCTTTTTTTATGTTGTTTGTCCCATAGTCATTTTGCACAGTTGGGTCTCCTGATGTTTTTGCCTCTTTGCCTTTGGCTTCTTATGTCTACTCCACAGTCATACCATATCCACACTTATTCTTATTCATTCTTACCCCGTTAATTCATTATAATCAATGCATAAATCAATAAAATCTGTGTGAATCATATCATTGGTAATTTGATAGGTATTCAAAGGCTTATGTTGTGAAATGAGTTGTGGCGGTTTTCATCTAGTTTGTTGATTTTTAAAACACGTAGGAGCTATTTTATAACTTACCGAGTAATTATATAAGATTGTCCTTGTCCACAGTCACTAACTTGTCTGTTTGCCAGGAATAGTCAAAACAGGAATCAAAGAAGTTAAACCCTATGGCTACGTCTACACTGCAGCCTTTTTGTGCAAGAACAGCTGTTCTTGCACAAAAACTTGCCGGGTGTCTACACTGCACATGCGTTCTTGCACAAGTAAATTTACAGTACAGTGTCGGAAAACAGGGCTTCTTCCAGAAGAGTTGTTCCTCTCCCCACGAGTAATAAGCCCTCTTGCGCAAGAGCTCTTCCACAAGAAGGCCGTGTAGACAGGCAACATGATTTTCTTGCGCAAGAAACCCATATGGCTAAAATGGCCATCAGAGCTTTCTTGTGCAAGAAAGCGTCCACAGTGCCACGGATGCTCTTGCACAAAAGCACATCTCTTGCGCAAAAGCACGTGGACGCGCTCTTGTGGAAGACCTTTTGCACAAGAACTCTTGCGCAAAAGAGTTCTTCTGCAAGAAGCCTGCAGTGTAAACGTAGCCATATATGGGTACGTCTACGCTGCAACACTATTTTGAAATAACTAGCACTATTCCAAAATAACTTAGTTCGTGTCTACACAGCAGGCAGTTATTTCAAAATAATGTCAAAATACTGTCAAGCTGGAGGACTTCTTACTCTGACTCCTGTAACCCTCATTGTAAGAGGAATAAAGGAAGTTGGAGGAAGAGTGCTCTATTTCAAAATAAGTGCTGTGTAGGTGCTCCCTATTTTGAAATAAGCTATTTTGAAATAAGATATGCATTTGATGTAGCTCAATTTGCGTAGCTTATTTCGAGTTAAGCCCTGCAGTGTAGACGCACCCTTTGATGGCATCTCAGAGCATATCTTTCTCTGAAGTTCATATGGATCTGGATGGATTGGATCTGGAAGACTGCCAAGTAGGAATGTGAAATCTCATTTAATTGATTAACTGGTTAAACATAGTGTTTAACCAGTTAACCAATTAAAGTGAGGGCAGGCGGGGGACTGCTCCAGCCCCATGCACAGCTGTCAAGTGCTGCCAGCCCTGCATGGGGCCAGCAATGCACCCTTTGTTTTATTTATTTAGCTTGTAAATTCTTTAGGGCAAGGACTGTCTCTATTATTGTTATTACAGTACTGCCTAAGGTCCAGCCAAGGACAAGGTCTCATGATACCAGGTGCTGTACAAACAGCATGGCAGACAGTCTCTGTCCCAAAGAGCTTGCAATCTAAATAATCAAAATAAACACATAAGGTGGGAGAAGGGGTGGTACACACAAGCAGTGTAAACCATGTGATGGCAGCAAATTGCACATTAGTTCCCTTATATTTTGGGAGGGAGAGACGATGAGAAGTTGACTTTGCAGAGGGTTAGTTAATGAGAGCTGGAAGGGGGGAGTGCAAATTATGACAAGGCCATTTCTGTATTATAGGCCAACAGTTTTTGTCACCACTTTAGAAAACAAAGCTGGTTAGCAACTGAATAATGTAAAAAACATGTAAAAAATATTTCCCCAGTCTCCTAACTTTAGAATTGCTCAACTGACTTAAAATGCTACAGCTAACCTGTGGACAAAGGATGTATAAGAAAAGCTTTGGGTTGGAGTGAATTTTTACAGCAGAGTGATGGGAAATTGTCTTGAAAAAGCTGATGGACTTTTCTCTAGCACAGCAATAACAGATCCCCATAGTATGAAAGGAATGAAAAGAATTCTACATAATTATTATAGGTGAGCTAAATGTAAACCCAAGGAATGTGTGCTGCAAACATCCTTTACCAACAGGGCTGTGGAGGGAACTCAGCAAAGACATAACAAATCTTTTCAATAATAAAACCCTTTTCTTTCTCCATGATACATACTAGTATTCTATGATTTTTTTCTACTTTGGGAAAGATGATCCAGGGGTTAAAATGTAGGGAAGTGTGGTGGAGTGTATCTTCTCTGCTAAAAACAGGGGAATCTCCCCTTTACCTCCCTGGCTTGGGTAAGCAGCCTTCTTTCAGAGTTATGCCTCCTCTCTGGCTAATGGAGGGAGCCCTATCCTTCATGTTTCCATTTAATTTCTTCAGCTGGTGCCCACTCTGTGTCTTCCTGTGGCATCACTGATATTTAGAAGTTTCTTGTAATCCAACCACTTTGGCATAAACCAAGAAATGCTAGAGCATTCTGTGGAAAAGAGTGTTGCATTATTTTGTTTGGTTGTGAAACTATGAATTTAATTCCCCAACCCCAGGTAGTGAGCCATGCAGCACTGAAATCTGGGATTTAGGTCCATTTTCAAAGCTTACTTTTACTGTGATTCCTGATCTGTTTGATTCTATCTAGAAGCCTGAGGCATGAGAAGAAGAGAAACTAGCTACTGCCATAATCCTCAGAGGGGTACCTGTGTTAGTCTGTAACTGCAAAAACAATGAGGAGTCCTGTGGCTTTTTAAAGACATTTATTTGGGCATAAGCTTTTGTGGGTAAAAAACACCTTTTCAGATGCATGTGAAAATCCTGCTACGCAGTGAGTTTTTCTTAGGACCAAAATTTGTACTGAATAATTTGCAGCATGGGCAGGTACCCTGAAACTCTTGAAAGGAGGTTGGGGTGCATATTCTTCTGGGACTTTTTTTTTTTTTTTTTAAGACAGCATTTGATCACTCAGATGAGGAAGAGCATCTGTTCAATAGTACCTGCCTGAGTGAAGTCAGCTAGAGCAATAGCTAAAGAAGGAAACAAAACTCTAGGGCTACGTCTACACTGAGCATTGTTGCACAATGAGATATGCAAATGAGGTGCGGGGATGAATATCGCCGTGCCTCATTTGCATACCTAATGAGCCGCCATTTTTGTGGCATGGGCTTTTCCACAAGAAGGAGCTGTCAAAACTGCTCCTTCTTGCGCAAAAAACCCCTCTTGCACAGAGCCGTTCTGCTGCTTATTTTCAGGAAGAACAGCTCTGCGCAAGAGGGTTTTTTTTGCACAAGAAGGAGCGGTGTAGACAGCTCCTTCTTGCGCAAAAGCCCATGCCACAAAAATAGCAGCTTATTAGGTATGCAAATGAGGCACAGTGATATTCATCCCCGCACCTCATTTGCATATCTTATTGCGCAACAATGTGCAGTGTAGCAGTAACCTAGCAGTTAGGGAAATCCGCCCATCACAAGGATGCTGCCTCAAGAAAAAACAGCAGCAAGCAGAGACAGCATCTGCGATCAGGTCCATCTTTGGAGGGAGAAGTAAAGTGAATTTAGGAAGAGTTAATATTAATGGACAGAGCTATATAAAATGAAATGATTAAATATAACAGAAGAAAAATTCCTGGAAATCCTTTGGGTAGTAATTTTCTCTTATGTGTGTTTGTTCAGCTCGCCAGTAAGAACCCAGTCATAATATAAATATTTAATAATAGAGTAAGCAGGAAAAGTCTAAATGTCTTCCAGGCCTAACTCCTATATCTGATATTGTGTATGAATTTTAATTACAAGAGAACCTCAGTTACATACACCTCAGGAATGAAAGCTGTTTGTAACTGAACAAAATATTAGGGTTGTTCTTTCAGAAGTTTACAGCTAGGGATGTCAACATGTAGTTGACTAAATGATTAACCGATAAGCCTAGGCTTATCAGTTAATCTTATTGACTATACACACTCCCCCCCCTTGCTGCCTCTGTATCAGCTGGCTCCCCACGAGTACTGGCTCTGTGGAGCCGTCTGCCCTCCCACCCCCATGCTGCTGCCTCTAGAGAGGCAGCAGCATGGAGGGTAATGGGTGGCAGGCGGGAGCTGGTACACATGGGAAGCTAGCTTTCTAGCCAGCTCTCCATGCATATTGACTCACACAAGCTGCTTGCCCCGCCATGCTGCTGCCTTTCTATTAGAGGCAGCAGCACAGGTGAAGGGGAGAGAAGCAGGGGAGGCTGCCCTGGAGCAGCCTCTGTCTGTGGCAGGCCCATGTTCACTGCAGACAGAGCCTGCTCCATGGGATGCTGTCGCAGCCTCTGTCCATGGGGAGCTTGGGCCTCCCGCAGGCAGGGGCTGCTGCCACCGCCCGCTGCTGCCTCTGATACAGAGGCAGCAATGTGGGGTGGCAGAGGGCTCCGCGGGAGTAGGGCTGGGAGTGCACTAGCTATGGGCCCCACCCCTGGAGACTATCAAATAGTCATGTAACCACTAACATTTGATGCAGTTACATGATTATTCAAATAATTGCTATCTAACATCCCTATTTACAATTGAACACTGATATAATACATCTTTGAAACTTTCCTATGGAGAAGAAAAATGCTGCTTTTAAAACATCTTAATTTAAACAAGCACAGAAACAGTTTCCTTACCTTGTCAGGTTTTTTTTTAATGTTTCCCTTTATAGTTTTAGTAGTTTACATTTAACACAATACTGTATTTGCATTGTTTGGTCTTTGCTGCTGCTGGACTGCACGCGTCTGGTTCCAAATGAGGGTTGTGGTTGATTGGTCAGTTCATAACACTGGTGTTTGTACCAGAGGTTCTATTGTATATCAAACAGGCAATAGCCAAAATGAATGAGGCTTTAAGGATTAATATTACAAAATTATAGACATTTTAATATTAAATCTGTGTACAGGGAGAATAAGCAATAGACTGAGGCCATACCTCTCGGCGTCAACACAAGCCCAACCTGCATCTTGGTACCTTTGTAAATCTCTATTACCAAAATTAAATAAATGCCTTAGTGGACCCTGCCTAGATATGGCTAAGAACAGTAAATCTGGGCAAATAATTATTTATCTAAACTAGGGGCTGCCCCCTGCTCGCTATGCTCGCCAACCAACCAAAGCAGCCAGGGCCACTCAGAGGAGGGGACAAGTGGGGCAATTTGCCCCAGGGGCCCCCACGAGAATGTCTGAAGTCTGAGGTCTGAGACAGGGAGTGCTAGGAAGGGGCCCCCAAAATTGCTGTGTCCCAGGCCCTCTGAATCCTCTGATGATGTTATTCTGTTGTGTGGCAGGAAAACCTTTTTTATATATATATAGAGAGAGATGTCCGGCACTGGATTTAAATTCTTGAAGGGATTTAATCTGAAAAGAGATAAAATGACCCAGATTGAAGCCAGTGACAAAGCTCTTATTTATTTCAATGGGAATAGAGCAGAGCCCCTTCCTTCAGTCCCTATTTCCAAGAGAAGTATATTGGTTTTGCTGGCTACAGAAGTCTTACCCTTTTCCCCTTGAGATCCGATAATAAGCTTTTATAACATCTGGAAGTATGTTGGATATTGAACAGCAAATTGCAGCTTGTAGAAAATGGAATCCAGGTGACAAAAAATGATTAGTGCAGGGGGAGTGGACTTGAGGTTTCCCACCACCCAGGTAGGTTTTGGTAGTGAGTTAGCAGTGGTTCTTCCCTCTCTGGCTCAGTGGGAGGTCACTCTGGGTATATCTACACTGCAGGGTTTTTCCAGAAAAACGGCTGTTTGTCCAGAAAAACTACACTTATGTATACACTGATATTGCGTTCTTCTGACAGAAAGTCAAAATAACAGAGGGTTTTTTCCAACAGCAGTAAACCTTTTTCTATGAGGAAGAAGCCTTTTTCCGAAAGAGCTCTTTCAGAAAAAGGCATGTGTGGACACGGAAGAGGCTTTTTTTTTCAAAAGAAGAGGCCTCCAGGAAATAACACAGGTGCCCTGGTGGCCCCTCCATCCAAACTAATCAGAACTTTATAGTTCCTGTCTCCTGCCAGCTCTTAAAGCTGCAGGCACCCTGGACAAGTCTTGTGACAGGAAGCCAGCCCTGGAAGCAGCACCTGACTGCACAGCTCTTTCTGCCACAGGCTTTGCAACCATTGCCCAGCCACAAGCCCCACGAGGCCCCCGCCGGCCCTCACAGGGAGCAACATCAGGGCTCCAGGACCCTGCCAGGGGCAGCAAATGGCATGCACCCTCCTGGTGCTGAGTGGAGATCCTGTCCCTCTTCAAGCTGTGGGGGGAGGAGGAGACCCTGCAGAAGAATGCTGTGGTGTCCAAAAGCTGGGCAACCAGAGCACGCACTGCTAAAGCTTTGCTGTCCCTCGGAGAGGTAGGCAAGCACGCAGCAGAAGCAGATAAATGGCTGTTCAGGGGAGTCCCTTTAAGCATGTCTCTTAGCTAGGCTTAGGCAACAGCACTTGGAGGCAACTGGTGACCTAAAGCCCTGCCTGAACTGGTTCTGGGTGCCCTTATATGTGATATAGCGTCCAATCAATGTGGACACTATCTTTCGAAAAAGCAGATCGCTATTTGCTGTGTGGAAGCTCTCTTTTGAAAAAAGTTTTTCTGGAAGATCTCTTCCGGAAAAGCTTCTTTTGAAAGAAGCCTGCAGTCTAGATGTAGCCTCTGACTCACTGCATCAATGGGTGGTGCCCAGAGCCAGGGAATTGGAGCCTGGTGTGAGAATCTGAGGCCCCAGTGGCAGCATGGAGCAGGCTCAGTCTTAAGGCCGGGCAGGCTATAAGCAACATGTGCGCTCCCAGTCTCAGACAGGGCAGAGCTGGAGTCAGAAGTCCTCCAGCTTGACAGTATTTTGACACTATTTTGAAATAACTGCCTGCTGTGTAGACATGGACTAAGTTATTTCGGAATAGCGCTAGTTATTTTGAAATAGTGTTGCAGTGTAGACGTACCCTAACTGAACTCCAGAACCCACTCATTATACTTCCTACCTCTTAACTTCTGATAGGAGGGGCAGGCATGACCTGACTCCTCCTACCTGGCCTCAAGGAGTGATTCCTCCCTCTCTAGCTAAGTGGGAGGCCACTCCAACTCACTAGAGTGCCTTACCTCCTGGACTACAGAATCATTCTCTCCCTTGCTCTTTTTCTTTGAACCAGTGACTCTTAGCCCTGGTTTACACCAGGGCTTTATTTCAAAATAACCCCTTAGGTCAAATTTATAAGTACGGGGTCCAAACTATTGAGCCCATTATTTCGAAATAAGGGGCCGCTTATTTTGAAATCTACTCCGGCTTTTCTTGGGGAATAATGCTAATTTTGAAATAATTATTTTGAAATAGTGTTAGTGTGGATGTTCAAGTGCCGCTATTTCAAAATAACCCTAGAGTAATTCAAACTAATTATTCCCCAGTGCTTTCTGGGGCTCTAGGCAAGGTAATGCATCCAAATTAACGGTGCGTGCCTTGGTCTGAGGACTGATTTTGAGGCTTCCCCATAGTGGGAACACGCTACAGTAAAACTCCAATTGTCCAGCATCCAGTGGTCCAGCACTCCCGATAGTCCAGCACCAACTGGAACCCGGAAGTGCTCCGGCCAGCTGGACAATTGGAGCTGCTCCGCGCAGCTTCCCCAAGTCCACTGCTGCCGCTGCTGAAACTGACCAGTGGTGGACTTGGGGAAGAGGCGCAGAGCAGAGCAGCTGGGGTGCTGCCGGGTTGGTCCCACAGCGCCACCCCTCACCTGAGTGGCGCTGCGGGACCAACCCGGCAGCACTCCAGCTGCTCTGCCCCACACTTCCCCAAGTCTGCTGCTGCTGAAACTGACGAGCGGTGGACTTGGGGAAGCCGCAGGCAGAGCAGCTGGGGTGCTGCCAGGTTGGTCCCACAGTGCCGCTCAGGTGAGGGGCGGTGCTGCGGGACCAACCCGGCAGCACCCCAGCTGCTCTGCTCCACCGCTTCCCCAAGTCGCCGCTGCCGCTTGCAGCCCCAGCTGGCCTGTCGCCGGCGGCTGCGCGGGGCTTCCCCCGCCTCCCTGCAAAACAGCGGAGGGTTCGCCCCACGCCGTTCCCCACCGACCCCCTCCAACCCCTCACAGCCCCCCTTCCGGAGTACCTCCTGATACTCCGGCATATCCGATAATCCAGCACCCCCTGGGTCCCAAAGGTGCCGGATTATCGGAAGTTTACTGTATTTCAATTTTGTAAAATGGGGAGTTATTAAGTTGAATTAAGCTATTTTGAAATAGTTTCCTAGTGTAGACAAGTACTTATCCAAATTGGAACAGCTTCAACAGAAGTTATTGAGGGAGACCCATATCACAATATCCCATAACTTAGTGGTCAGAGCATTCTCCTGAGTGGTGGGAGACCCTTGTGCAAATCATCTCTCTCCCCCTCAGATGGGAAAATTGTTTTCTCCACATGTGTGTGGAGAGCTAACTCTGAGGCTAAAAGTTTTACAATGGGTGTGGCACCACCATCTTCCTCTCCCCAGCCAGATTTTGATGAGGAACCCATTTGGTGATTGCTGACCGTTTGTATTCAATTGGGTCCCATGGATGAGAGGCGCAGAGGAAAATCTACCTTCCCACAATTTATGGATTGCTCTGGGGCTCAAAGGGCGTTAGGCACCTGAAAGCCTAGAGTGGGCATTAATACACATGCTCTGAGACAGCCTGGAACCCTGGATAAATTTTACTACAAAAACGTAGGCACTGCAGGCTTATCTACACTGCCCCACAGTTTGGACTACAGAGGTGTAAATGACAGTGTGCCCCAAAGTGCTGTACTGTAACTCCCCCCTATGGACACTGTAGACACATAATAAAAGGTTCCTACTTCAACCAGACTAAAAGCGAAGTTACTCACCTTGGTGAGATAACTGTCGTTCTTCGAGATGGTGTCCCCGCGGGTGCTCCACTGTTGGTGCTGGGCTTGCCCCGGCGCTGCAGACGTAGAATTTTCCAGAAGTAGTAGTAGGCTGGACCGCACATGCGCCACTAGTCACGGCATTCATGCTCTTTTCTCTGTGCGCGGTCCGGCCCCTGCCAGTTCCTCGAGGCCACCTCGAAGTCTGAAAGAGAAAGCAGAAATGGACTCCGAAGCGGGGAAGAGGGCGGGTAATGGAGCACCCACGGGGACACCATCTCGAAGAACAACAGTTATCTCACCAAGGTGAGTAACTTCTCTTTCTTCTTCGAGGATGTCCCCGCGGGTGCTCCACTGTTGGCGACTGAGTAGCAGCGGTCGCCACAACGGAAGGAGGGATCCTGAGTCCCTATTTATCCGCCGTGGAGAGGACCGCAGTTGCCAGTGCCCCATCAGACTGAGAAGCCTGGAATAGAGAATAGTGTTTAGCAAAGGTCTGGTGAGAAGCCCAGGTGGCTGCCCTACATATGTCCCTCAAGGGAACCCTTTTAAAAAATGCGATGGACGCTGCAATGGCTCTAGTAGAATGAGCACAAGGTGGAATGGGAAGTGGAATATGCTTCTGAGCATAAGACTGTCTTATACAGTTCGATATAATTTTAGAGATACGTTGGGCTGAAAGTGGTTGACCCTTAGATCCGCCATTGAGGGATTGAAATAGACGGTCAGTCTGCCTAAAGGGCCTGGTCCGATCGATGTAGAATGCTAGGGCCCTACGAGCATCAAGGGTATGTAGGAACGCCTCTCTACGCGAGGAATGAGGCTTTGGGTAGAAAACAGGAAGGATGAGTGGTTCGTTCACATGGAATGTCCATACTATCTTGGGGATGAATTTAGGATGAAACCTCAGAATCACCGCATCACTGCGGAAAATGGTAAATGGCAGTGTTGCCATTAAGGCTGAGAGTTCCCCCACACGTCTTGCTGATGTTATAGCTATTAAGAACACCATTTTCATAGTCAAAAATTCCAAGGGTATAGAGGCTAGAGGCTCAAATGGTGGGCCCATTAAGGCCTCAAGGACTGTGTCTAGGTTCCAAACGGGTGGGGCCAGGTTTCGCGACGGGCTCATATTCACAAGGCCCTTGAGGAACCTCTTGGAGAAGGGGTGAGCAAAGATGGATGCCCCTTGCAAAGGAGGTCAGAACGCAGATATTGCTGCCAAATGTCCCCTAATAGAGGATAAGGACAGTCCTGTCTCCTTTAGGTGCAGGAGATAATCCAAGATGTCAGGAAGAGGGAGCGTCTCTGGAGAGTGCTGTTTTCTGGCAAATCGTTGCCATTTGTACAGGTAAGTTTTTCATGTTGTCTGTCGTCTACTATGTATAAGGACTTGTTTGACTGGAGCCGCGCATAAAGATTCGGCCGGGTCTAACCAACTAGGAGCCACACCGTAAGATTCAATGTGTTGATCTGGGGGTGACGTAGTTGACCTCTGTTCTGGGTTAAGAGATTGGGGAGAAGCGGAAGGTGAATGGGTGGTTGAAGAGACATTTGGTATAGAAGGGGGAACTAGTGTTGTCGAGCCCATGCTGGGGCTATCAAGATGATCTTGGCTTGGTCTGTCTTCGCCTTCTGCAAGACCTTCGGAATGAGTGGTATTGGGGGGAAGTCATAATGGAGGGGTCCTTTCCAATTGAGGAGAAAGGCATCGCCTAAGGATCCCGGGCCGAGGCTCCCCCTGGAGGTGTAGATGGGTCGTTTCTTGTTGTAATGATCGGCGAACAGGTCCACAACTGGAGTGCCCCAGCATTGAAATGTTGTGTGAAGGACTTCGTTGTGGATTTCCCAATCGTGTTTGGTATTGAAGTGTCTGCTTAGAAAGTTGGCAGTGATGTTTCTGATTCCAGGTAGGTAGGATACCGAGGGTGTTATGTCGTGGCGAATGCACCAGTTCCAAAAACGGATGGACTCCATGCACAGGGAATGGGAACGAGCTCCGCCTTGGTGATTTACGTAGTACATAGCTGTGATATTGTCCGTGAGGATCTTGACCACAGCATGGTGTATTGTTGACTGGAAGGATTTGCAAGTGTTGAAAATTGCTCGTAGTTCTAGCAGGTTTATGTGAAGTCGCCCCTCTGAAAGAGACCACTGACCTTGTGCTGACAATGTCCCCATGTGCGCTCCCCATCCTAGCAGTGATGTGTCTGTTGTGATATGGAAACGAGGTTGTGGCTGTTGGAAGGGAACTCCTGAAAGAAGATTACTGGGAGTTGTCCACCAGGTTAGGGACTGAAGTACATTTTGAGGTGGGGAGACTGTCCTGTGAAGGTCGTGCCTGGTATGATTGTAGACCTGTGAGAGCCAGTATTGCAGGGCATGAAAATGGAGTCTGGCATAGCGGACCACATAGGTTGTGGCCGCCATATGGCCCATGAGTTTCAGGCAGGTAATGACGTGTACGGTAGGACTGTCTGTAATAACCTGTATGAGGTCTTCGATGTTGTTGAATCTCTGCCGAGGTAGGTAAGCCCTGGCTGAGACTGAATCTAGGAGAGCCCCTATGAATTCCAAGTCCTGCGTTGGGTGCAAAACGGACTTTTGCTCGTTTATGAGGAGCCCTAGGGTGTGGAAGACGTGTTTGGTAGTTTTGATCATTTTGCGCAACTCGGGAGCGGAGTGGGCCTTGAGGAGGCAGTTGTCAAGGTAGGGGAATATGACGACACCCTGAATCTGAAGGTGAGCCGCAACCACCGCGAGTACTTTGGAAAAGACCCTGGGGGCCGACGAGAGGCCAAAGGGGAGAACCGTGTATTGGTAATGATCTGACCCGACAAGAAAACGGAGAAATCTTCTGTGCGCTGGATGGATGGGGACGTGGAAATAAGCGTCCTGGAGGTCGAGAGACGCAAACCAGTCATTGTGTTCTAGTAGGGGAATAATGGCAGCGAGCGTGATCATTCTGAATTTTTGTTTTCGTAGAAATCTGTTCAGAGAACGAAGGTCTAGTATTGGTCGCCAGCCTCCTGATTTTTTTCTGAGTTAGAAAATAGTGGGAGTAGAATCCCTTGTTCCTGAACTCGGTAGGAACCGGTTCTATGGCCCCTAGGGACAGGAGATGATTGACCTCGTGGCGGAGAAGGTTTTCATGAGAGGGATCCCTGAAAAGGGACGGGGTGGGAGTAGTGGTAGGAGGTTTGGATATGAAGGGAATGGAATAGCCTGTCTGAACGATCTCTAACACCCATCTCTCCGTAGTGATCTCGGCCCATTGGTCGAAAAAGGGCTGGAGACGATCGTGGAAAATATAGATGGGTTGCACGTTAGAGCTGCCGTGGACTGGTTGCATACCCTTGACGGACACGTCAAACTTGTTGCTTAGTGTTAGATGGGGCCTGGTTGCGGTTATTGCCGTTGTGACGCCGCTGAGGTCTCTGGCGTGCTTGTTGATTGTCGAAGCCCCTTTGTGGCTGGTGTTGTTGTTGCTGCCAGTGGTGATGGGCATATGGGTAGCCGTACCTGCGTTGATATGGGGGGGTAACGATGTCTTCTGAAGGGAGGAGTGTACATACCTAGCATGCGCAAGGTTGTACATGAATCTTTAGAGGAGTGCAGAACTGTGTCCGTCTTTTCCGCGAACAAGTTGAGAGTGTCAAAGGGCAGGTCCTCAACTTTGGTCTGTAGTTCCTTGGGAACTGCTGCCGCTTGTAGGTAGGAGGCTCTTCGCATCACGACCGCCGTAGCGGTGGGGCGTGCTGCGGTGTCTGCCACGTCCATAGCCATGTTAAGTGATGTTCTGGCAGATGTGTAATTTCTTAGACTCTGGAAGGTGGTCAATCAATGGAGTCAGTCGAGAGAAGGTGTCGAAAACGTGACTGGATAAATGCGTTGTGTAATTCGCGATTCTAAGTAGGAGAGTGGCCGAAGTATAAACTGTTCTGCCAAAGATATCAAGCCTTTTCGTTTCCTTGTCCACAGCGAGGTGTTTGAATTGGGGGGCCCTAGATCTATGTTGGGCTGCATCAACCATTAAAGAGTTTGGCTGGGGATGGGAAAAGAGGAATTCCATCCCCTTAGGTGGGATGAAGTACTTCCTGTCAGCCTTTTTGTTGGTGGGAAGGGCAGATGCTGGAGTATGCCAGATTTCGTTGGCTATCTCCAGGATGGCTTCGTCCAATGGGATTGCCATCCATGCCCTATGCTGCGGCTGCAGGTTCTTGAATAGTTTGTGCTGCTTTTCTTTGACCTCCTCCAATGGAATCTCCTGTGATGCTGCTACATGTTTAAAGAGTTCCTGAAATTGACGAAGATCATCCGGAGGGGAGATTTCTCCAGGGATGACTGCTTCGTCAGAAGAGGAAGACTCAATTGGAGATATCTGAGATGGTTGAGTTTCAGGAAGTGTATGGTGTGGTTCCGATGAAACTTGAGGAGGTGGTGCAGCCGTGTCCGGTGGAGTTAAAGGAGCCGGCGTTGTGGAATGTCTTGACGAGGCATAGTTGTAAGCAGATCGTGAATGAGAGTGAGATCTGTAATGGTGAGAGTATCTGGTTCGGAAGTCGCGGGAGTAGGGGTCATCTTGGCGGTACAATCTATGAAGTGGTGAACGCATCTCCGGGTAGTATCTGGCAGAGTATTGCCAGTGGTGAAGTCACAGAGAACGAGGAGAGCAGGAGCGACTGTAAGACCGTGAAGATGGCTGTGGAGATGCGGAGCGACGTCTATAATGCCGTTCATGATGGTGAGGAGATGGAGACAAGAACGGAGAGGGTAGATTCTGTGGAGAATATACTGGAAGAGGACTTCCTTGGTCCTCCGGAGAACTCGGCGCCAGTGGAGATGGGGACGGTGCCGGTGAGAAAACAAGTGAAGGCGATTGGCTACGGTGTGGTGGTGTCCGGGGGCATGAGCTCCTGGAATTGGTGCCAGAGTAGCGTGGTGCCGTCGGTGCCGCGGTCAGTGCCGTGGTAATCTTGGGCGCCGCGCTCGGTGCCGCTGAGGCTGGCACTGGTACTTCGGACAACTTTATTGGCGCCGTCAGTGATGTCGGTGCCGGACGTGACGGCGCGGGCACCAGTGCCGTAGTCGTCGGTGCTGCATTCTCGGTCTCCAGAGTAGGCAGTGCCGAGGGCGCTCTCGGTGCCATATATGGTTTCGGTGCCAGAGGCTTCAAGACCTGCGGGGCTGACATAGATCGTGGTGCTGAGGTTGGCTCATAGCCGGTTTTTGATTTCTGAGGCACGTTAGACTTCAATCGCAGCACTGAAGTGCTGGACGTGCCCCATTTATCCCCGTGGCTCACTCGGCAGTGAGAGACCACTGGTAGAGACTGCGTTGGGGAGGGCCTCGTCTTTTTGGCTGAAGAGGTTGTTGGGAAGGAGGCTCTATGCTTCACCGACTGGCGTTGTGAGGCAGAAGAGGAAGTTTGCGGCTGGAGCGCCTGTTCGAAAAGCAGCATCTTTAGCCGCCGTTCCCTGTCCTTTCGTGCCCGAGAAGTCAACTTAGCACAGTGAGCGCATTTTTGGGGCACATGAGACTCCCCTAAACATTTCACACAGAGGGCGTGGCCATCGGAGGCCGGCATAGCGTCATGGCACTCCTGGCATTTTTTGAAGCCTGGTGAAGAGGACATTTTTCTTCCTCCTTGTTTCTTCTTTTTTTGTTTTTTGTTTTTGTTTTAAACTGAGAGAACAGGGGGGTGGTTAACTATATACAGGAAAATCAACGGAGAGGAGGGGAGAAACGGAAACTTAGACCGAGAAAAAAAAAGCCGCTAAGGAAAAAACTTTTTTTTTTTTAAAGATCAACAGGGAGAGAACGATAACAAGGTAAGAGGGATCAAGAACGCCTCACAACACGGAGCGTTCGAAGAAGGGAGAGCACAGTTCCTCGTGTCTGCAGCCTGAGGCGGTCAAGAGGAACTGGCGGGGGCCGGACTGCGCACAGAGAAAAGAGCGCGAACGCCGTGACTAGCAGCACATGCGCGGTCCGGCCGACTACTGGAAAATTCTCTGTCTGAGACGCCAGGGCAAGCCCAGCACCAACAGTGGAGCACCCGCGGGGACATCCTCAAAGAAGAACTAATGTAAACTAGGAATCTTCTTAGTTTGTGTATTCAGTATCCACCTGGGAGTGAGTTATAGTGCAGTACTTTGGGGTATGTTAGTCTTACCACTCCTATAGTCCAAGTGTGGAGCATTGTAGACATAGCCTAAGTGAGGTTAGATACCTCCAGGGATAGAGGGTTTTGGGGGTGGCTATATCTACGGTTCAAGCACCTACGTATCTTTATGGATCTGAGCCCACACACTCGGTGTAAATAAGGGTATGCAAATCAGGCCTTTGTGGTCTTAAAAAGAGCCCTTTAATTTGTGGGCCTGGAGATGATTTGCAAAGGATGACAAATATAAGCAGGAAAATATACCATTTTGGTTATGACTCTCAGAAGCCAAAGAGATGAAATCCTGGCACCACTGAAGTCAGCAACACAACTCCCATTGACTCCAGCAGGGCCAACATTTCACCCAGTATCACTGTAGCACCTTCTTTGTTGCTGGTTTCAAACCTCAGATAAAACAATTGAATCAAATACATCAACAATGGCTTGTCATGCTCAGTTTAATGAGCAAGTGGCAATGAGTTCGCAAGCTTTTCCAAGCAGACGGAGTGGGAACAGTTCACCAGTTGGAATCTTTGGTGAACAGCTCCCTGGAGCTCCACTCAAAAGTTTTTATCATTATGGACACTGCTTAGAATTCATGACTGCTTTTTACTCAGTTTCCTGCTTCCTCATCTTTGCTGCATGGCTATGGCACTCAAACTATCCCCAAATGCACCTAAAACCAAAAGACCCATCAAAGCTGCCTACTCAGCTTCATACAAATATACCATTTCCCTTGAGAAAAAAAGAAACAAAACTAAAATAAAACAGGTGAATTAAACTACACATAAAAATTAGTCCAAAAACCGTGTACAATTCTGAAGAAAGAGGAAAGATGATCTTGTGATTAAGGTACTGGACTGGGAAGTGGCAGATCTGTGTTCTCTTCCTTGCACTGTAAGACTTTGAACAAATGTCTGGCTCCATCTACATTAGCCAAATGCATTGTTCCATCCACAAACAGGACAGCTAAGCCTTCCTACCACTATTGTCTCTGCAGTGGTCCAATATGCCATGCCACGGCCCACAGTGCTGTATCATTTGTAGAATGGCTGTGATGTATTCTCACACATGGCACTTGTTCCAATTCTTGATGCAGCAGAACAACAAAGTACCTAGGCCACAATTCCCTGTACAGCCCTGTTCTGAAGAACAGGGCTGTCAAAATATGGCAGAGCAGTAGGTAAAGAAAACCCATCAGCAAAATGTTGGTTTTATTATGCATTTATAAAAATGGCAGCAATGGACTACCCAGAGTTGGATGAAGGATGTGGGAAGTGATTTTTAGACTCTTTTGGTAATGACAACTTGTCAAAAAGTTGAACATGCTTTTTCGGGGGGGAGGGGGAAATCACTAAAATTTTCTCATTTCCTATTTTGAAAATTTCCTTGGGTGCAAAATGGGATGACATTTTCATTAAAACCGTCATGGACAATACTGCACTCCTGTCCCTTCTCTCTTCCCTCCCACACACTTCTGCAGAAAATTGAAGTTAGCAATATCTACATTTGGTTTATCATAATGGTCTGGATCAGTGATTGGTACCAGTTTGGCAGACGATTCACATGTGCATCCAGAAAAACTCAACTCTCACTTCATAACTTCAGGATGGCACAATGGTGATGGGGGGACAGAAGGCTGAGTATAGCACCCACACTCTATTGAGTATAGAACCCACACTCTCATTATTATGGGCTGGGCAAAGCTGCAGAAGAAGGAGACTGTTCAAGGAGTTAAGGAAACTGTTAACTGTTTTTGGTGTAATTTGATTAAATATTTGACCTTTTTAATATTACTCATTTTTCTAAATGGACTGACAGCTTCCTTCACTGTACATTTCACACAGGGTTGGATAGATTTCCCTTTAGAGACAAGGCCAGTGGGAACTTTGCCATTGACAATAGGATCCAGGCCCTGGCTAAACTACCAGGATCTTGTAGAAGCAGCAAAGAAAATTGAACTCCAGTTCTGATATTTAAGTAAAGGAGGAAATAATTTGAAAATACCTGTTCAAAGGCATTTATTTGTGATTTTTAATACCTACCCTTGTGCTTCAATCATGATTTAGTCTCTCTTACAAGATTTGATATTTATTTACTTAACTTTACAAGTTTCAGTTTACCTAAATTATACTGGTTGAAGCCTTTGCAACAGGTTTTAACAAATTTGGGAATTTGACAGTCAAAGGACATAGATCCTAATACATATAAAGTGCATAATGGGATTTGCTGGCAACTACCCCTTTTTAAAAAATTCTTGCCCTGGGGTAGCTGTTACATTTCTTTCTATAACTTAAATGAGTTTTAGGAAGCCAAGTGATACTAGACCTTGACTTGTGCATGAATCCATTAGTGGAAGGCTACTGCAGTTCATTTCATTTTAAAAAATGTGGACTGCAAAAGGTTTTAGATACAGAACAGCTGTGTTATAGGGGCAACTGTTATTTGTATACCTCCAGGCCTTGAGGTAAGATGAACTAAGCTTTACTGGAGGGAGAGAAAAAGTTCTTTCAGGAGATTAAATCACAAGAAGTGACATATGGTAAAAGTCAGATACTCCATCTACTATTTTCTAATTGGTTTCAATACCAATGCAAAAAACCACAAACCAAACCAAACCAAAACCACTACACAAAAATAGATATAGCTCAATCTAGAGCCAACCTTTGGAAAACCTACTGTAAAGGTCAAATTAACTCATTAAAACAGAGGACTAGACTATGGTCATCCACAACATCAAATATCCCATATTAATTCATATACAAAGGAATGTAATTAGCCATTATTAAACTATAGTGGACTATATGCAACAAAAGATAGAACAATAGTTGTCACTTGTATGTTTATTTAACTTGAAAGCCCAGTCACAAAAGAAATGTATTTGGCTTACTTTTCCTCTACGGCAGAAACTTTTAACACATGAAGTATGCTTGTAGAACTATGCCAGATGTGTTTTAAGTGCAGTATTGAGTTGCAAACCTGTGCCAGACAGATATGACAGTCAGGCTTGCAAATGTGATTTTTTAACAGAATTGATATCAGCTATCATCTCTGTTGCACATGACAATGGAAAAACAAAGCTGAAAAGCCTGCAGAAACTTGGGCCATTCAGGTGTAGTGTTAAAACCTGCCAAATGGATTTGCAGATGATTTATCAGTGCAACACTCCAGCTAAAGCTGGAAAACTGACTTTATTGTCCTGTTAATTTTGATACAAAAAACAGGAAAATGGTTAAAAATCTCAATGCCCACTTTAAAAAGAGACTGAAATGGTGATAATTGATCTGTGTGGCTTATACTGCCTGGATTGAAGAACTGAAATATTCTGTAATATATCTTACAATGAAACATCACACTTATTGCTAGAGTCCAGCTAAAGCAAATCACACCGTATTTTCCATTAGTTTTTCAGGTGTAAGTGCCAGAATTACAATAGCTGTATGGTTTTCCAATATACTGTATTTTCCATTACTCTGAATATCATATCTTATTCATGGAATAATAAAACCTGTAGCCCCTCAGAAAAGATTTTGGCCATTTTATTAAAAAGCCATTTTGCTTCGTTAGAATTAATAGGAAACATTTCTCAGTTTTACTTTGACTAGAGGTAGCAGGTGTTAAATACTGCAATATTTAAAAATTAGTGAAGACATATTCTGTGATGTACAAAATGGAAGGAAAGTGCTGAAGGATATATAACTTCCATGGCAAACTCCTGCTGGTGTCATTTTAGAGAGAGCCACTATTGCACTAATATCAGAGAGAACTCTTACAAAGAGAAGGTGCTATGACACAGTTAGCTTTGCTGGGAAGAAAATTTTTTTTCAATTCATTGTTTTCCTTTCCAGAATTTCATTCAATGCTTGGGACAATATCAGAACATAGAACTGGCAGCATGCAGCAGGTAAATTAATGTGCATGGGCCTGGATATGTAAACAACCATTCTAAAAGCTACTCACCCCTCAGTATGAGGTAGCAATCTTACCATTGGGACTATGAAAAGCCCTACATTAAACTGCATGCAACATACAGGGCTTAAAATATACCTATATTGTAGAACTTTTAAATCTTATATGATTTCTTTCACCGACTAGTTCATAGTATTTGGTCAAATTCTCTGAAGGTCACATTTTTTGTTCTCTGAGCATTGAATGTGGAGCAGCACAATATTTCAGCAACTTCCCCTGCAGATTCTTATTTTCAGAAATGTCTTAAAATATGCCACACCAACATGTTTTTTGACAAAAATCCAAAAGTTGGAGGGTCAACAGATTCTTGCTGGTAAAAGCAGCAGCAGCTACACTGTATCAAAGGCAAACATCAGTTCTGTATGATAAATGATAGTTCAGGAAAGGCAAGTCTCAGTTATAAAAAAAATAAAAACTGATTGTAATTTTAACCTGTAAGGTTAAAATCAGAACCCTTAATTGCAGTAGCAAATGTGCCTCTGGCAACTGCAACAAATTAATATATTGAGAACCATAAAAGGCAAGGCAACATTTCCATTGGCAATGGAGGATATTCACTTTTGACTACAGATGGAACAACTGGACAAGGAAGTAACAGCCTGTCACATTTAGATTGTTTTAAAGGGGGACATTTTAATTTTATTTTTTAAAAACAAAAGTTGTCCCTGCATTTCTGACCAACCCCAGCTAGAATAATGTGTGTTTTCATTTATGGATTCATTTCATATTAAACCACAAATAAGTTAAAATAATGTTCTGAGGTCTCATTTTCCCCTCAGCCCATCCCCACAGCAAAGAAATTAATACGCAGTTGCTGTGGCTTAAATTGAGTGCTTTTGTACTTAGCTAAATTCCATTCATTTTACAGCAATCTGAATCTCTCTACAGTTATACCAGTTTTATGTCAGTGCAACTCCAGCTGCGGGAACAGTGATTTGACATTGTCACTCCCAAGGGAAATATCTGCATCCTAGCATTTGACAGTATGTCTGTGCTAAAGGGATGCCTTCAGCTTGAAATCACTGAGGCACTTCAATGGCTTTAAGTGTCCCTGCCAATTTTGCAGCTGCAGTCACATATTCCTGTTTTAAGATTTTTTTCCCCTCTCATCTGTTGTTGCATGAAAGACCCATATAAGCAAAAGAGGCAATGGACGGATTATACAGGGAAGTTACTATACAAAGTACCACCAATAGCTTACACTAAAAGCAAAAAACTATTTCTCTCTTTTAGTTATTATAGGTGTTATCTATGACAATATTAGCTAAAATATTTTCAGTCAGAACTGACAATTCTAAGATGATTGTCTCTTGGATTTTCTTTGTCCACTGCTCCATGCATCTTGCCCTTCCCAAAGGAAGGCAATAACCACCTCAATAATGACACACTGTGGGGGGGGGAAAAAATCAACATTTTCTTGTAGTGTGACTATTGAGCACCAACTGCAATGAAACACATTTATGCTGTGCTCTTAGCTAGAAACAAATTCTTTGGACAGAGGCAAATCTAAGGGAGCCTCACAAAGTGGTATAGCCCCTCCCCCCGATAAATTAGAGGGATTAAGTAATAGCTAAAATATTGTGTAACGAATCCCAAAGCATTTTATCAAGCATCAAAGAGACAATTCAGTATTTCCAGGAGAGCAGAAGGGCATTTTATGAGTAGGCCCAGTCGTTCCATAAAAGCACTATGGAATCTTTAGCTTTCAGAGAGCAGACATGCACCTTCAAACACCACAACTCCCTATATAGGTGAAATGAAATTTGTGTTGCTAGACAATAAGCTCCTTGGGGACAGGGACTGTGTCTTTACAGTACCAGACACTATGGATATTCAGAATAAATTAGCACTATAAATGTCATAACACATTCTTTGTTCACATCTGTAGGCAGAAGGATTGGGTTCATCCCGCTGAGATTTATTTGCATATGCACTGCTATAGTATCTGGGGGCTGGTTTTAAGGAGTCTGTTTTAAACATAGGTTTAGATCACTAAGCCATCGATGCAGCCTAATGAAGAATATTTGTTTTTTGGCACAAAAATGAAATACTTTACTAGAGGTAAACTATAGTTTTATCTGACATTTGTAATATGCAATATAAACGACACAAGGTGAGTGAGATAATATCTTTAGTGGACCCTTGTATTGGCGAAAGACAAGCTTCTGAGCTACACAGATCTCTTCTCATTGTCACAGCTAATCACACAATGGAACAGATTGTTTATAATAAAAAATAATAAATATGGTGAGATACCTTTCAAGGTGAAGTGGCCAGTTTACACTCTTGCAGTCATAGAACAAAAAAGGGGACTTAGCAGCATACAGATTGTTGTAATAAACTATAAATCCAGTATCTTTATTAAGATCATGATTTTAAGTGTCTAGTAAATTTATGACTTAGCTCCCAGGCTCATCTTTTGAAAGTGTTGTGCTGGTTTCCTTTGGACAAGGATTGAGAGGTCAAAAATTGAGCAATCATTTTGAGAAAAGCGCTCACCAACCAGTGACAAGGGATTTTGGTCTTATTTTGCTGTGTGTTCATTTGAGAGCATAGTAATTATCAGGTTTCAATCATTCACTTGTCGGGGCACTTGATGCACTGGATAAAGACCTCTACATATTGTAGTAGGCATGTGTAGGACCTATGGCTCTTGAAAGGTATATGGAATGTTGACCAGCGTACCAGTGGATATATATCTGTAGGTTTTATACTGGCTGTGACAGGATCTGATGACACTTGAGTTGATCTGTTTCACTTTGAATTTAGCTGTGAGTATCATTCTCAGACCTGAAGAAGGACTCTGTGCAGCTTGAAAGCTTTATTGGACCAACATATTACCATAGCACCATGCCTGTCTAATATCCTGGGACCAATATAACTACAACAATACTGCAAACAAGATCTACTATACATTTGAGAGCGTGTCTGAGAGAATGTTTTTAGCACCACCAAATTCGATATGCAGTTTCCTCTTATAACTTAAAGCAGGGTAAAGATTTGATTGGGTACAAGGATTTGATTTTGCATCCCATGCATACAGAGATGCAAAATAACATACAGAAAATAGTTGGAATCTTCAGATAGGTAAAAGGAACTGGTTTGGTTGTTCCCCCCAATCAAGGACTACCCTAACCCTCAGCCTCCCACGCCCCAGGTGCCCTTAAACCCTGGTCTACTCTAGGGAGTTATTTTGAAATAACCCCCTCTTATTTTTAAATAAGCAGAGCGTCCACACTAAGGGGCTGGTTATTTTGAAATCTGTACTCCTGCTTTCTTTGGGGAATAAGCTTATTTCAAAATAGTTATTTCCAATTTAGTTATTTTGAAATAATTTCCTAGCATAAACATGCCATTATTGAGGGTGGGAAAGAGATACAGCTCCCCCCCCCCCCCCCCACACACCTTGATTTGTATGGGAACATTGCTGGCTATAGTTTACCAGGTAGCAAAGGACAAGTGCAGTTTGCTTCATTCTGCAATTTGGCTGAGGAGTCCAGGGGGGGCAGACAAACCTGAACCTACCCCAACGGAGGACACACCTCTCCTGTGCTCGCTCTAGCTGCAGCAGCCATGAAGAGGTGCTTCTCACCGGGCCCCAAACTGCTGCGGGAAGAGAGGCCTGAGTAATCCTCTCTTCCCAGGGAAACTTGCATACTGAACTCCTGATCCCAAGTCCTATCCCAAAGCAATGATTTAAATGAAGAAAAACAAACATTAATTAAGGACTCGAGCAATGCCAGGTAAATTTTCTAGTATACTATAAATAAGAGTCTTCACCTTTCCACACAAGATGAGCTGTTATGCAAAGAAAATTATGAGGACCTTCAAACAGCTGGATGGGTAGTAGAGTAGGTATTAAATGAAGTATTCTCTTTTGGAAGATGGTTTGAAAGCCTGATATTGAACTGACAGCTATTGCTTGTATTCTGTTCATAGTAAAGCTGAATTTATAGTAAAATCTGAATTAAAAAGTTTGATTATATCTTAAATAGTAAAAAGCTGGAAAAATTTTAAACCTAGAAGTCAGCAAAACAAACACCATAAAGCAAATAAAATTGCACTAGGCAATTAGGTTAAAATATAAGCATAAATTATACTGGGATATTTAAACACAATATAACTGAACAAGTTACATCTTCAGTCAGATCACCAAGGTTTTGAAAACACCAAAAGAGCTTTCCCTGATATAGATGCATGTAAACAAGTCAGAGTTAGTCAATAAATTCAAATTTTATTTAAAATTGGGGTGTAGTTACAATACTTGTTCCCCAATGACTGCACCATCTAGTGGCCTGTTTTACAACTAATAATATGATTATATTATTAAAAAGCTTTCACTTTAAAATCATAGACTATTGGCCATAATATAGCACAGAAACAAAATTTTGTTTTATTTATTCTGTAAAAAAGTGAACAGGTTTGAATATCAAACCCAATCTTAACCCATGATCTTACAGGAAATGGGAAGGCTAGACACTTGGGGTTCTGAACATGATCACTTGCCAACTGTCCATGGTATTAACTACTTTGAAGGAAGCTCAGCTCTCTCTCCTGAAGGTATACAGAGTGGAGGTGGATGGGGAAGATAACTTTTTCAAGCAATGAACAATGTATAAAAAATGTATACTTTTTTCCTTTGTCAGTATTCTATGTTTCTATTTTGCTCCAAACCATTTTTAGGTGTGTACAATCCTACATCACCTCAAAACACGGGGTCCTTTGCAGCAATACAACACTGCTCAGCATCTCAAGTATTTGGTTTGTGAAAACATTGTCAGGATCAGCTTTGTGCTTTCATCAAGTCCTTATTTTTCAGACAAGTTTATTTGAAAACTAAAACTATAGTTTTAATCTGGATTCTTTGGCTTGCATAGTCCTGCTTACTAGTTCAACTCTTTCTTTTAGTAGGCTGGCTTCTTCAGTGCTTTTGTGTGCTTGTACGTTCTTCAGAAAAAAGTGGGAAAGGAAAAGCTTTAAACCTTCACGCAACATTCCTAATTTGGGGTTGTCAGCTAGCCTGAAAGAGATAGACACACAAATCAGAAATAATTCCAATTTTCTACTTTCTAACTGAACACTGTTATGAAGTCTGTTTTGCTATGTCAGGGTTTGAAAAAAAAATGTGAACATTTCTCAAGAAAAGCCTGACTTTTTTAAATTTAATATTAACAACTGCAGGTCTGCAATGGTTTGGCAAACAGCTGAACACAATGTGCAATCTGTTTCTCAAAAGTAGTTTGGAATTTTCAAGTATTTTAAGAGATGTAAGATATTAGTTATGATATAGTCAGAAATGTAAGGCAAATCTCACACATCTGAATGGATGGAATAGAATTTGAAAGACAATACATGACAATACACAATCTACTTTACATATGTAAACATTTATCTATTAATAGTTTTGGAATATCTGATTCCACAGAATATACACTATTATCTCTTCCATTATTAAATATTTACATAGCACCATTTCCATGAGACTTTCCAGATTACCTGTGACCCCTTATTCAGCACTGTTCCAAACCAAACAAATGTCAGACAATTTTTCAGTGTCATCCATTTTGGATATACAAGTGGAAGTTTCATGCCTAAATTTTAAGCCATTCCAACACGATTAAAACCTTTCCTTTGATTACCTTAAAAGGTGTTCAGTCAATAACCCTTGCCCTCTTAATAAGGAAGGATGGCAATTTCTAGATAAGATGCTGCAATGCTAGAGTTAACTTGCCCTGATGAATTCCATTTTCCTTCAGCAACAGGGAAGTGATGTAGAAATGTGAGTGTATTCCAGTTTCACACAAAGGGTAAAGATTTTCAGGATTGCTGATATGCCAGCTTCATGCATCAACGTTTTTATTTATCTTGCTTGATAGTGATAGGTGACATACTGTGTATTTCAAATTTTGAATTAATAT
Source organism: Pelochelys cantorii (assembly GCA_032595735.1). Classification (NCBI taxonomy): domain Eukaryota; kingdom Metazoa; phylum Chordata; order Testudines; family Trionychidae; genus Pelochelys; species Pelochelys cantorii. The sequence goes on from CM064327.1 coordinate 242,745,275, forward strand.
TGTATGCAAAATTCCATAATATATTTATAATGTAGTACAGGTTGAACCTCTCTAGTCCAGCATGATTTTAGTTAGCCAGATGTGTGTGTGGCCAAGTTTCTCATGGTCCCATAAAGTTTGTTTACAGCCACTAGTCTTGGTTCTCAGTGTTCTGTGCTATTATTTAGCTCTAATATATCCCTACATGTTTTCTCAGAGCCCAGTAAACAGTGGAAGTGTTGGTAATGTTGCTAGACAATATTAGAACTTCTGTGATTTGGCAAATTCTCTGGTTCTCTGTTCAGCACCAGACAGGTCCCAAGGATGCTGGATTAGAGACGTTAAACCTGCATCACCTACAGACAACAAACCATGGCAGCATTGTGCCAGGTGCTGTACAAATATATAAGAAGAGATGGGCCTTTCCCCAAAAAAGCTTACCTTATAAGAAGTGAGGTATTTAGTGCTTGGGATTAGCAAAGGGTAATTAAAACAAACACAATAAGCAAATCCCTTGTGTGTCCCCAATCACTACTCACCAAATGTTCTCTGGGAAGTTCACTGATCACTTACCTTCCAAAAATGCTAGTAAGGTCTTCCACGTCTGTTTTCATTAATAGCATATATAATACTTGCCGCAAGAAGTGAACTTTAGGTTTATCTAGTTCACTGAATTCCACTACCTAGTTAATGAGACAGCAAACGTTAGACTTAAAACTAAAGACCTCTTAATTTTTTTTAAGAGAATTAACATACTTAGGATGCTTCAATGTGTCTCATTTATTCAGTAATTTATGATTCTTGTTGCAGTGGCATCTAGGACTGCATTAGAGTACCCTTCAATTGGACAAGCACTCATTCAATGATATCTTCTAAAATTTCGCAAGAAGGAATGAAACCACTGAAGAACAACCTGTTCATTTTCAGCTGATACTAAGGCAACCAGACAACAAAGAGATGGGTACCTTCAAAGTACTTAAGGCCAACTGAATCCAAAGGTCAATCCAAAACACGCTTAACGGACAACTCTCCTTGATGGACTGTGAAGAACTTCAAAAAGATCTCACCAAACTGAGTGATTGGGCAACAAAATGCCAAATGAAATTTAATGTGGATAAGTGTAAAGTAATGCACACTGGAAAAATTAACCCCAACTACACATACAATATGATGGGGGCTAATTTAGCTATAACTAATCAGGAAAGAGATCTTGGAGTTATCGTAGATAGTTCTCTGAAAATGTCCACGCAGTGTGCAGTGGCAGTCAAAAAAGCAAATAGGATGCTAGGAATTATTAAAAAAGGGACAGAAAATAAGACAAAGAATATCTTACTGCCCCTATATAAACTATAGTATGCCCACATCTTGAATATTGCGTACAGATGTGGTCTCCTCACCTCACAAAAGATTTTTTGGCATTAGAAAAGGTTCAGAAAAGAGCGACTAAAACGATTAGGGGTTTGGAACAGGTGCCATATGAGGAGAGGCTAAAGAGACTGGGACTTTTCAGTTTAGAAAAGAGGAGACTGACGGGGGATATGATAGAGGTATATAAAATCATGAGTGGTGTGGAGAGGGTGAAAAAAGAAAAGTTATTTACTTGTTCCCATAATATAAAAACTAGAGGACATCAAATGAAATTAACGGGTAACAAGTTTAAAACTAATAAAAGAAAGTTCTTCTTCACACAGCGCACAGTCAACCTGTAGAACTCCTTGCCAGAGGAGGCTGTGAAGGCTAGGACTATAACAGAGTTTAAAAAAGAGCTAGATAAATTCATGGATGTTAGGTCCATAAAAGGCTATTAGCCAGGGGGTAAGGAATGGTGCCCCTGGCCTGTTTGTCAAAGGCTAGAGAGAAGGATGGCAGGAGACAATTTGCTTGACCATTATCTTCGGTCCACCCCCTCTGGGGCACCTGGCACTGGCTCCTGTCGGCAGACAGGCTACTGGGCTAGATGGACCTTTGGTCTGACCCAGTATGGCCATTCTTATGTTCTACTTGGACAACAATACTTTTAAAGAAAGTATTTATTTATAGACATTGTAACAGCACTCATCATTGCAATATCTGAACGCCCCCAAAGGCTGCTGGCAGATCCAGTAAAAATCAGCATAGGCACCATACTCTTTTGTCCATATTAAAAATATTAATATTGTGGCTGTACCATAACCAGACTTAAGACTGAATGAATTAGGATATTAGGGCTTGTCTTTATGAAAGTTAAAGTGCTCCAACTCCCTTACTGTGGTGTGGTTACACCAATATAAAAGCTGCTTATGTTAGTAGAGCTTGTTCCTGTAAGGCAGGGGTGGGCAATAATTTTTGATGTGGGAGCACTCCAAGATTTTGGTAAGTAGTCAAGCGCTGCACTTTTTTATGGAGGGAATATGAAGTCTGGGAGGGAGGTTAGCAGCAGAAGGGGGTGTGGGGCCTGAGAGGGAGTTTGGGTGAAAAAGGGGGGGTGGGTGCAGGTTCTGGGAGGGAGTTGTGATCCGGGGGGGGGGGGGGAGAGGAGGGTGCAAAGGGTTTGGGTGGTGACCTCGGGAATGGGGTTGGCATGCGGGGTCCAGGAGGGGGAATGGGTGCAGGAAAGGATTCTCACTTGGGGGACAGGCGTAGGAGGGGTTACAGGGTCTGGGAGGGAGTTGGGAACAGGAGGGGGTGGGGTGTCAGAGGCAGGCTCTGGCCAGGAGGTGTTTACCTAAGCAGTTCCTGGCCAGCAGCCCCCAGCTGGCTTTTCCACATGGCTCTCTGCACTTCAGTGGAATGAGGGAGACTTTGTGCACTTCCCCTGTCCCCAGCAAAACAGACAACAGAAGCTGAGAGATTTTGCTGGGGGTAAGGGCAGCACACAAAGCTTTCCCACCTCCCCCTGCAGCACTGAGAGCAGCTATCCGCTGTTAGCAGTGCTGCTCCATGCTGCAGCAGCGGGCAGGCCAGATGAAAAAGGCTTGGTGGGCTGAATGTGGCCCACAAGCCGGATCCTACCCGACTCTGCTGTAAGGGAAGTGGAATAAGCTGTACTAGCTTAACGTATCTTTATACCATTGTAAGTGCAGCCATGCTAGAAGTTGTACTGGAATAGATTTCAGAAAAATTATCATTTTCCTGCCCCCAACAGACATTGTCACATGATTACAAAAGATGGGTGTTGGCCAGGCTGATGAAATCAGTGGAACCCAGGTGACTAATGTTCCACCCATAGCCTTCCCAATAATCTTCCTCAAAACATGAAGGTTCAAGATAAGGAAGTAACTGTCAAGGTCATTAGTATCAGGTGATGGTTTTCTGAGCAAGGTCTTAACCACTGTTAAGGAGTTTGGCATCTTGCCCTCCCCAAAGAAAAGCAGGAACTATCCCTAACAGTAATGGTTTCAAAGCTCACTGCTGGCTTTCAGCAGTTATAACGAGCATGTGTCTATCTAGTAGGGAAAAGCCAGTAACTCCACCAACACATCTTAGAGGGTGAAATTCCACCAGTAAAGACAAGATGAGGTTAGGTAAAAAGTGTATTTTCCTAAACTCAAATTCTTTTTTTAAGAAGGAACAAATACTAATTTACTCTTGTGTGCAACAGCCCAAATTTTGTTTATTTTCTGAACATTAGGGATGGTAAAATGTGTTTAATTTTGTAAATGTAGCCGCTGTAAAATTCACTGGTCACACATTTACATGCAAGGGAGCAGGCAGGAGCCCTGTGCTTGTGGGAATGTGGCTTTTAAGCTGGGTCCCAACTGTCCTGATTGGGAGGCAGCTCCATAGGAGCTGGTATGCACAGGGAGCCGGCTCCCCATGTGCAACAGCTCCTGCCTGCCCCTCCCCCCCTCAGCTGCCTCTTTATCAGAGCCACAAGAGCCAGTACTGGGGGGGGCGAAGGGGGGAGGGGGCGGGAGAAGCTGCATGTAACTGTTAGGATTAACTGATGAGCCCAGGCTTATCGGTTAAACATGTAAACAACTACATGTTCACATCCTTATTGGATATCCATCTAAATTACTTCTGTGACTCCCATTACTAAGGTATACGAGTGCCTCACAATCTTTTAAAATTAATTTAATCTCACAACACCTCTGTAATGCAGAAAAGTACTACAGGTTGAACCTCTCTTGTCTGGGACACTCTGGTTTGGCAACATTTGTGGTCTGGTAGGACCATGGATATCGCTGGACCAAAATGCCCCTGGACCAGAGGACGGGGTGGCCATGGGGTTGGCTGCAGCAGACCTAGGACAGAGAGAGAACCACGACAACCCTTGCGGCACGGAGGAGTGGAGCCCCCGGTGGCTCTAGAGCAGCAGATCCATGGTAGCTCCAGCAGCCCTGGGGTATCAAAGCAGCAGAAGTCCTGGTGGCCCTAAGGAGCAGAGCCCTGGTGGCTCTGGAGAGCAAAGCCACGGCTGCTGCGGGAGGCCCGATGCCCCAACAGCGCTGGAGCTTGAAGTTGAGGTGGCCCCAGGATATTGGAATCCAGCAGCCTCAGAGCCATAGCAGTCCCGGCGCCCCGGAGCTGTGGCAGTGTCGGTGCCTGAGAGCCATGGCGGCCCTGGAACAGTGGAGTCCCAGCAGTCCCTGGGCATTGGAGCTGTGGCAGCCCTAGGGTGAGCGGAGCCTGATGGCCCCGGGGCAGCAGAGTTGTGGCAGCGGGGACTGGTCGGGGAGCTGGCAGCCTGGGGGCAAGGGAGCTACACTAGGTCTGCTGATGGACTCTGGGAGAGCCCGGAGTCCCATCAGCAGAGGGATGGTCCCCTGATCCAGCAAACTCCCTTATTCGGGACCAGTCAGATCCTGAGGGTGCCAGACAAGGGAGGTCCAACCTATACTATCCATATTATACAGATGGGTGATGTAGCACAGAGAGATTAAGTTACTTGTTCAAGGTAGCACAGGAAATCTGGCAGGGTCCGGATTTTAACCTGGGCCTTAAAAGTCCCAGGCTACCACCTCAGTGATTCTCAACCTACTTACCATTGTGGGACACATCCAATACTACCTGTATGGCCCTGCAGATGTTACATGGGCTGTAGCTGTGTGCTGATGGGCCACAAATGACACATTGACTGCTGGTTGAGAATCACTACCCCAACCACTGAGCCACAGTTCTTTAATAAATACATCTATTCTAATCTGATTGGTCATTAACAACACTTGCATGAAAGTAAATCAGATCCCTATCTTTGGGGCAGTTTTAGAACAGGGCTAATTGTAAGAAACAGACAAATACAGTTCACATTCACTAAGAAGTATGGAATAGTTTGTTTCAAAACTGAATAAGCAGCTGTAATACAGATTAGATAACAAGGAACACAAACACATACATTTACCATAAAACTAACAAATGAGGTAGAAGTGCACAAACACTTTAGGGAAGACTGCTGACCTTGAAGACTGACAGGGAGAGTGATTTTGTCTTTAGCAAGTGGGCCAACAGAGAAACCAGGTTGGAGAAAGTGATAGATGACAGGTTTCCCAAATCTCGAATTTTGTCCCATATACTGAACTGGAATGTCATCTAGATGTCAAAACAAAAAGAAAATAAAAATTAAAGTCCACGTCAAATAATTAATACGCAATACGCAGCAGGCTCCCAAAACCATTCAGTACTAACTACAAAACACTTTACTAAGCTTATTTAATAAGGTTATTAAGGATTTGCAATGCACCTGGAAGCCACAATGATGGAGACATGGCTTACATGGTACAGTAACTGGAGTTCTTTGAGATATGTATCCTTCTGGGTCCTCTATTGCTGGTGTGCATGTGGCTCCCACTGGAGATTTTCAGCAACAGTGCCCATTCAGTTTGCACTCTATGACTCTTGTGCTCCATACTAAGAATACATAGGGCTGTGTAGACAAACTGCCTCAATTCCTTCTGCACTTCAAAGCCCTAAGAAAATCAGCTGGGGGGTGCGTAGTAGAGCACTGACAGGGGCACACATCTTAAAGAACTCTGGTTATTTTACAAGGAAGTAACCGCTCATTCTTCTTTGATAGTGTTCCTACGGGTGCTCTATGTGAGAGGATTCATTAGCAGTACTCCCTAAAGGATGTGGGAGCTTCAGAATTCAGGATGAGGCTGTCTGTACGACTAGAGCCAAAAGTTAGGATCTTTCCAGGAAGGCAGTGTCTGGAGAAAGAGTGAATCTAAGCCCATGCAGTTGCTTTGCGTTTTTCCATTCACAGACACATCCTTTAGCAGGGCCACAGACAGTGGTCTCACGGAATGAGCAACAACCTTAGATGGGCAGGGTATGTTATCCACATAACAGGAGAATATGCAACCAGAAAACCATTTACAAGTCTTTAAATAGTCACTGGAACCCTTTTAGTTCTGTACACCATTGAAACAACCAATTTCAGAAAGGGTCATAAAGGTCTAATCCTGGCCTAATAATAAGCCAAGGTCTGAAGGACAGCTTCCTGTTTTGACTTATGAGGCCTGAGGTAGAATACCCAAAGGTAAACAATAGATTGATATATGCAAATCTGAAGTAACGCCAGGTAAAAAAGTGTGGATGTGATTGAAGAGAAAAATTTTATCTTGGAAAAAGACAGTATAAGGAAGGTCAGCCATTAAAGCTCCCAGTTCTGCAACCATTCAGACAGAAGTAATAGCCATTAAGAATGTAGTTTTCATGGACAGACTTATAAGTGAGCAAGTTATTAACAATTAAAAGGGTCACTTTATCAAAGCACCGAGAAGCAAATTAAAGTCTCAAATGGGAACAGGATGTCTAACCTTATGGAAGAGGTTTGACAGACACTTTATAAATCATAACGTTACTAGATGAGCAAATGACTAGAAATCTTTTCCTGGAAAATGGAATGCTGTGACAACAGCTTTGTGAACTTTAATGCAACTGTGCTTTCTTCTAAGAAGGGAGTCAATAGGACACAAACTATGGTGAGTACGCGAGTGGAAAAAACACTTGTCCACTTATGAAGATATTTAGTATCTGTTCTACCATTTATCAGAATCTTTTGAACTGCTGTGGAGCAAGATCGTTCTCAGAGTTAGAATTACTGAGCTGCAAAGTATTAAGATTGGGCTAAAGGACACTACTTGAGTCCTGTGCGAGAAGACTGGGTGTCAGTGGAAGACTGATGGCTAATCAAAAGGAATAGCAACAAAAGCCAGGAAGCCAAACCTGACTCAGCCTGATTGATGCAATCACAGTGACTCTGGCTTTGTCCTACTCGACTATGTTTAGGACCTTGAGGATCAGTGAGGGCTGGTGAAATGTGTATAGGAGATTCTTCTTCCAGGACAGCAGAAAGGCATTTTCCTGGAGACTTGGCAACCCGAACCTCCCCTTGAACTGGAAATGTGCACATTTCTAATCAGCTGTGATCACAAAAACATGTTTTTGGAAATCACCAGGTTAAGAACTGTTTTGAGTATAAATCTGTCTAGCTCTCACTCATGATTATGAAGCTGTTGGCTATGGTGTTTTGGAGACTGGGATATTGTAAGCTATGCATCAGTTCATAGCCTCTAAAGATAGGGAAGGGAATCTCTCTACTTCTTGCCAATTTATATAGTATATACTACCCCTATTCTCTGTCATTACGTGAAATGATTGCCTTGAATCACAGATAAGATGTACAGACAGGCATGTCTGACAGCTCTCTGTTCCACACTGACATATAATGTGGACTCTTGGGCAGAGCATCTGCCCTGGAAATTATGGTCCTGAAGATGAGCTCCCCCTCAGAGGAGATCCACATTGGAAACTAAAAAGTGAGCGGAGGGGAGGGGAGGGTAAGATGGCAGAAGAGGACATCTGAACATGCTTTGTCTGAATTCTTTTACCATTTGAGGGAAACGAAAATATGACAGGGAATAAAGAACAAAGTTTTTTTAGACTCTCTCTCCTTGATGCATAAATTGACCCAGCAACCTACTGAGACCTCTAAAGACACTTCTGTAGGGTAGAGGGTCTCCAGCACGGTAAACCTTTTTGAGGAGACCTGGCACACATCTTGGAGAAAGATTTTTCAGATTCACTTGCAGATCTGTTCTTGGAGGACCTGGAAGGGAGCAAGCCACTGAAGCTGACAGGGCACTGTGATCATTCAGAGGCTGCTGTCCAGGTGTGGTGGTGGTGAGGCATTGTGAGCCCGGATCTGATGCAGGATGAAGAGAACACTCTATGATAAAGAGCAAAAGCTTTTATCTACTACTTTGAGGAACTTTTGAAGCTAGTGCAAATTTTGCACTTTGATGGTGCATATGTATCCTTGAGGCACCAGATACAGCACAAATGGTTGTTGTTCACGGGGGAGGGTTCCTGGCAAGTGAGGCAATGTTCTGAAACCTGGAGACCTAGATACACCCCACAAAAGAAAGAGAGGATTCCTAAGGAAGGAACATGCTGAGGACAAAGGGGAGGCAAGACCCAATCCAGCAGGAAAAATTGAATACCTCCCTCAAAAAACCCAGGAACAAAAAGTAAACTAACTGAAGAATAATAAAATACAGCTAAAGGCCAAAACTGGCCAGAAAAGTAGAAGCTGTACTTAGGTAGGAACAAACTGCTCCATCTCAGGCAGAGGCAACTGAAAAGGAATTTAGCAATCATGGAATTAAAATATACATCTATATGCAAGGCCTTAAAAAATGAACCACATTTAACATACCTATTTTATTATTTGTTGTTCATTTTTGTAAAAACATTATCAAACTTCTCTTATATAATTCTTTCACCCAAAAGCAATACATTTTGGAAGATACCAAAATAGACAAGCTAGCTGCAATACATAATTTATCCTACTTACACCAATTCCATGGACAAACACCTTCTTAAGCCCTAACTTAAACGGGGCTCTGTAATGGATGCAGTGGTCTACTCCCAGGTACCTCAAAATAGGGGCCTTCACCTTGATTTATTTTGTACTATAAATCAATATAATATTATATATATAATCCTATATATAGGATTAACCAACCAATTTTAAGGTCCATTTTTTTCTGTCCACAAAGGCAATACAAACTGCAGCAGTTACATATTTTGTTCATTTAGTCACCAGCTCCCTGTGCAGACTGGCTCCTGCTTGCAGCCCTGTGCTGCTGCCTCTGACACAGCTTTGTGAAGCTGGATCCTCCCTCCCCCGCACTGCTGCTTCTGATAGAGACAACAGTGGGGGGGGGGGGGGGAGGAGGGAGGCGGTGCCACGGGAGCCAATAAGTGCAGGCAGCCAGCTTGGAAGCTGGATTCTTGTGTGTACCAGCTCCCGCCTGCCCTCCCTTACCCTCCGTGATGCTGCCTCTCTATCAGAGGCAGCAGCACGGGAAGGGAGTAGCCGACTCCACACGATCTGGTGCTTGTGGGGAGCAGACTTAAAAGGTGGCTCCTCACGAGCATCAGCTCCTGCCTCTGCCCCCCACCTCGTTACAGAGGCAACAAGGGGAAGAGGGGAAAATGCGCAGTCAACAGGATTAACAGATAAGCCCAGGTTTATACGTTAATTGTGTAATCGTCTACATGTTGACATCCCTACCCTCGGGTGGGGCTAGGGATGATGGGTTCAGTATGCAGGCTGCCCCGGGAAGACAGGACAAGCCCAACTCTCTCTTACCGCAGCAGCTTGGGGTCAGGTAAGAAGTGCCTCTCCATGGCCACTGCAGTTCCCGTAGGCACAGCAGAGGGAGGGGTGCATATCCAGGTTTGTCTTACTCCTGCACTCCCAAGCCAGAGTGAGGAATGCAGCAGACTGTGCACTTTCCCCATACCCCTTGATGAAGGGGAGCAACCAGCAATGTTCCCATAGGATTCGGGGGTGGGATGGAACTTTAGAGGGTGCCTGGGGGGTGGGAGCTTCAGGGCTAGGGAAGTCTTGGGAGAGGGAAGGGGAAGGGGGCGCGCGAAGCCCCCTTTCACCTGCCTGGTGATTCTGTCTCTTTTCTGTAGGGTTTTCTGAGAATCAATCCCATTCTCCTGGCATAATCAAATCCTTATCTTGCTTTAAGTTATGATAAGAGAAAGCTGTACAGTGAACTTGGTGGTCCTGGCTCTTAATGTTTAAGAGGAGTTCTTGAATGGATGGACAGACTCTCTCAAAAATATAGCAGATCACAGCATAGGCAGAGAGACTTTTTCTGTGGTATTATATGATGGAATAAATTTGTACAGCCAGAGTGACAAACCTCTAATGATAGAAAACACACAAGAATCTCAATTTAAACAGTACCACATGACAGGAAGAGATCTTCGTTTACCTGAAATCTTCTATTGTATTCACAAAACTTGTTAGCCAAATATGCATAGAAGGGGTTATATGTCTTCTCCTGTAGGCAACAGTCAATGAGAACATGAACAATCTCTCTCTCTTGCTGATCTTTAAGTCCAAGCCTGTAATATCAATAACAGAAATCTAACTGCCTTAGAAAGAGTCACTGTCAATTTCTTTAAATTATGATGACCATTCTATTTCAATTGAAATGGAATCATTAAAGGTTTAAATTGAAGTAAGTAGTCAGACCGATCCAGTTTCATCATGGAGAGTAACTCCATGTTATTATGTATATGGCATGACCAAATGGCCTAAACAATCTGGGGCAAGAGGAGAATGACAGACAAGCTATCAGTTTCTTGGGAGGAAAATGCAGGTGACAATCTATATTTGCACTTCCTCTCAGAAAGTGATGTGGAGTGGCTATCTGTAACTGCAGTGCCAATCTGTCCTCCTATCTTCGGGAAGATTATCTTGGCAAGAACTGAGGACTGGAGAACGGAGATGAACTGTAGTAAAGTCAAGAAGGAGTGAAATAAAAGCCTTGGGATCCCCATTCAAATTGGCTAATATTCTTTACTATGATTTTGGGAAGAAATAGCTGCCTTCACATACATCCTTGCCAGGGTTAATGGGAACAAACAGGTACCTGGAGCCCTTAAATGACATGAAACAAGTTATAAGAGAAAGAAAAGCTCTTTAAAACCTGTTCTGGATGATGAAACCTTGTATCTCTTGGTCAGCAGGTCAAATCTACCTCAGGCAGTGAATGATAACCACAGTGATTAGATAGTGGTTGGGTTATCTATGTTAAGTGAGTTTGGTGGTTTCAGTCAAGAGAAAATGTCAACCAAACAAGAGAAAATGTCTACTGTAAGAACACCAACAATAATTACCAAAACACAATCTATACTTATTGGCACACTCGTTGGCTGCCTCAGCAGAAGAACCAAAAATGAATTGCCTTCTCACTCATGCAGCTAGCCCAACTGAAAGAGGATTCAGAAACATTGGCAAGGAACAGTTCCATGTGCTGCATCTGTTCTGTGAATATGATTTACTCCAGGGGATAAAATGGTGTCCTTGGCCTCTGTTTGTCAGAGGCTGGAGAGGGATGGCAGGAGACAAATCGCTTGATCGTTGTCTTTGGTCCACCCTCTCTGGGGCACCTGGTGCTGGCCACTGTCGGCAGACAGGATACTGGGCTAGATGGACCTTTGGTCTGACCCAGTACGGCCATTCTTATGTTCTTATGTTCCAGAGTGCTGTCAAATATTTGGCAGCATTAAAACCAATTTAAAAGAAAAATGCTTAATGTTATAATATAAAGAGTGTAAGTCACAAAATTATGTGTATCACTGAGACTGGATTTTCATTTGGCAGTCATGTGACTGAAATGTCCTGTTTGCCTAATTTTAGGCTATACACTTTGCTGCGTCTCCCCTCTGTTTTATACAACACAGGTCAACCAAATTTTAGTTAGCAAGGATCTAAGTAAGGTTGTCAATTACAGTTAACTCATGCAATAAACTAAAAAGAATTAATCAAGATTAAAACACTGTGATTAATAGCACTGGTTAAACAATAGCATATCAACTGAAATTTATTAAATATTTTTAGAGTTTTTCCTACACTTTCAAATACATTATTATAACACAATGCTCACTATAACAAGCATTGTAAAAGTGATAAACAGGTTTTTCAAATCACTTCATACAAGTACTGTAACCTCCATCACGAAAGTGTAACTTACAAATATAGACTTTGGTTACATAACTGCACTCAAAAACAAAACTTTAGAGCCTACAAGTCCACTTGATCCTACCTTTTGTTCAGCCAATCACCAAGACAAACACGTTTGTTTACATTTATGGGAGATAATACTGCCTGCTTATTTATAGTATTACCCGAAAGTGAGAATAGGCATTCATCTGGCACTTTTGTAGCCGACATTGCACAGTATTTATATATCAGATATGCTCAACATTCATATGCCTCTTCATGCTTCAGCCACCATTCTAGAAGACATGCTTCCATGCTGATGATGCTCATTTAAAAAAAAAAATCAATTAATTAAATTTGTGATTGAACTCCGTGGGGGAGAACTGTATGTCTCCTGTTCAGATGACTCAGCATATGTTTTAAAGAACACTTTCACAGCAGATTTGATAAAGCACCAAGGTAGTAATGTGAGTTTTCTAAAAATAGTTACAGCATTCAATTCAGGGTTTAAGAATTTGAAGTGCTATTCAAAATATGAGAGGTGTGAGGTATGGAGCATACTTTCAGAAGTCCAAGAGAGCAACACTCTGATACAGAATCCAAACTACCAAAAAAAGAAAATCAGCCTTCTCCTGATGGCATCTGAGTCAAATGATGAAAATGAACATGTAGCAATAATGATCCAAAGCAGAGTGGATGGAACAGAACCCATCATGGACACGTCTAGGGATGTTAAACTTTGTTTAATCAGTTAATCAATAAGTCTATGGTAATTCCAGTTACTATTTGATTAGTCGATAAGGGGGGAAACTGCAGAGCTACAGCAGCTTGGCTCCCATCCTCAGGAGCTAACCGCACTGGGGCTCTGCCTTTTAAATGTAGTAAGATCCATTAGGCTCTTACTACATTTAAGAGGCAGAGGTGCAGCGTGGGACCAAGCGTGAGCCCTGAATCAGCTGTCCTGGCTCGCACCTAGTACCCTGCTGTGCCTCTGCCTTTTAAATGTAGTAAGAGGCACCTCTGCCTCCCCAATCCCCCAGAACCAGCTCCTGCTCTCCCCCCGCCCCCCCCGCTTAGTGCCTCTGATAAGAGGCAGCAAGGAGGAGGAAAGCGACTAGTCATGACTAGGGTCATACAATGTATACATCTTTTTTAATCACATGTTTATAAGAAGCTAAGGTTTCAAGTTTGGTTATTCAATAAGAAAGCATGATTGTCCCAAATTTCAGGCTGTGGTTAGTAAATTAAAATGAAATTGTTACTACTATGCCTGAAAGAATTTCTCCGCATTTTGTGTTTTCTATTTTTGGCTATTGTGCAGGGTTTCTCATTTTTATTCTTTTGTTAATGTATCTGGCTTTTGGTTAGTCTTGTGTGTTTAGTACTGTGCTCATTTTTAAACAAAATTAAAATGCCATTACCAGTAGCAGAAAATCAGAACTGAAACTAGGTTTTCACTGAAGTAATAAGTCTGACACGCAATATAATAATATAATATATTTTATCTCTCTGGTTTGATACCTAGACACTATTCTTCCCCTAATCCTACCAGATTTTGCTGCGCAGTAGTTTAAAATACAAATGTGCACAACCATTCATATAGATTTCATGGATTAACACGTAATTTTATAAGCAACCATTGATTTAGAGCACTCTTCTTTTACTCATTCTTTAACTCTATTACTATTAGCATATGTACATTGTCACGGTGTACTAAGAGTGAATGGCACAAGCTATAGCACTGTGACACTATATTCCTATATTCAATGACAGCTACAAGCATATAAAATCTGATTTTTCTGCTGTTTTGCCTTTGAAGACCTAGAAATTCTTCCCCTTTCAAATATGCAAGGCAGGATGAGTATTCACAGCTATGAGTTTCAGCATAATTTCCTTTAGCTTTTATAAAGCCACAAGGAACAAAAGATTTTCATCACAAAAAAGAGGTTTCGGTCAAAGTGCTTATTAAATCCACCATGAAATACATCATGCCCACATAGTTGCATGTCTTGATCTCATTACAGATTGGCAAAATAGTATGAGGTCAATACAGCTCCATCTGGAGCTCTTCAATGACACAGAAATCCTACAAAAAATGGAAACATGGTTAAATTGCTAAAGATAAGTACAAAATAATAGCACAAATCTCTAGGGACAGATCAGAAAGGGTAACACACAAAATGGGACACATCTAGCAAAGAGTAAAAAGGACAAATATGATGGGGGTCTTTTTAAACACTTTAAGAGCAAGAGAAAGATGAAGGAAAGGGTAAGTCCTCTACTTAACAAAGAGAGAGAGCTAATAATGGACATCAAGAAGGCTGAGTTATTTAATACCTGTTTTGTTGAACGTTCCTTGAAAAGATAGACTCTGACCAGATACTTAACACAATATTAAAGAAGGGGCAGTGGCAGCAGGGAAACACAAGCCAAAATATTGAAAGAACAGGTTAAAGGATATCAGGATAAATTAGACATTTTCAGGTCAGTGGAGGCTGATGAAACTCACTGTGGAGTACTTAAGAGACTACCTGTGACAATATCAGAACTGTTATTGTCTTTAAGAACCCACGAACAACTGGTGAAGTCCCAGAAGAATAAGGGCAAACATCATATCTATCTTTAAAAAGGTAACAAAGAGGTTCCAAGGAATTATACACGAGCATTTGACACCTAGAAAGATCTTGGACAAACCAGTGAAACCATCTGTAAGCACCTAAAGCGGGCAGGTGGTCAGATCTGGCCCACCAAGCCTTTTGATCTGGGCCATGGCCCATGCAACCGAGATCCATGGTTGGCTGCTCCCTCTAGGCACTGTGCATCCCTGGAGTGGGGAGTGGAGGACTTCACAAGCTGTCCCCATCCCCAGCCCAATTATCACAGCTTCCATTGGCCAGTTTCTGTTCTTTGACCTACAGAACAGTAGAAACAAAGTCTAGATCCTATCTCTACCTTATCAGTCACTACAGACTTCTGATCAGAATTGTAACAAACATCACATTGAAAATGAGGTTCAGTTTTATCTTTTGCCTGACTGTACTGCTTTCTTCCATGGCATCACTCATATGGCTGACATGTCAACCCATTTGCCCCCATCTGATTGGAAATTTTCTTTGCTCTATTCTCATTTAATCCTTTTGGGCCCCACCTATCTGACCAGACTGGCAGTTCTATGCTGCTTTGTCTGATGCTACTTTCTCAGTCTCCTAACGTCCCTTCCTGTTCCTGACTGGCAAGGAGGCAACAAAAACTTTCCAGTCCAGACAGCACTTTTATTTGTCCCTGGGATTCAAAAGGATCAAGATGTGTACTTACTTCAGTAGTTTCTCAAATGCATCCAAAAAGTCTTCACTACTCATCAAGACACAAAATATATTTCTCCTGATGTCTGTGTTCATTCTCTGCTTACGAGCAAGCTCCAATATCTTTGAACTCATCTGAAAATAAACATTTTTAAAGAAACATTTACTAATTCTGCATTTTATTTTGCACTTTCTATAGGATCCCTATTTCAGTGTAACTTATCTGATATGATTATATATACACACATACCTTGAATGAGTTGTGAAGAAACAGTCCAAAGACATAGTGCCCTTACCACTGGAGATGAACATAAGGACTATCAAGACTTGGCTTCCAAGCAAAGAAAACAGATAACTGACCAGCAAAACTGGACATGATGAAATGAACAGTCTTTTTCTAAGTGACCTTCTCATCATATTTCTATATACTTTTAAAACCAGTTCAACCATCTGTTTCCTAGGCAGACAGCTGTCCCTACCTATAAGGCTAAAGACTACGGAATCCATTTCTAATTTGAGTCCACCTTTTCCATGTCAAATCTTTTACAAATCTACAAGGTGGAAGAGAGAATTTCAGTGCCAGGGCAAGCATAAGTCCAAATACTAACTGTAATATTACAAGGACATTTGTTCATGTTTCTCCAAGACAAAATTGCCTTAACACTTTCAATTATTAGTAGCAGTCTTCATATTTACCTTTCCTAGAGGCAATTTGTGCTGAGTCTTAGTGCTGTTACTATCAATCATTGGTGCTCCGCTCCAAGATGACCCTACTATCCACCAACGGCCAACTTGGTCAGCATTGAGGAGAGATTCCAATGAGACACGAAGCTGTGTCTCTCTTCCAGAAGCACAGTTGCGAACCTTGTATAACAATAAAATGTTTTCAGTTCTAAAGAGTTTTTTTTTCTGACAACGGTTTTAGACAACAGCATAATTTTACAAGTTTGCTATGCTCTCATATGTTTCCCCCAACATTTCTCTCCAAACAAAATCTGCCAAAATTGACATATTTTTCATTTGTTTTGATTTACAACACAAGCGAGTGCCTAAATCTAAGAGCTCTTGGCATTAAAGGAATTCTAACTAAAAAAACCCAAATCCAGCAGGTTATCTCCATCCACTGATGAAACACTTCTATTCAAATTCTAACTTGGAGTTGTAAATTACAAATCAACTGTAATGGCCTATTTTCTAGTGGACATTTTTGTTCACATACAAATCACCAAAAGTTCTGGTGCAGTTATTACTTGACCAAAAAACAAGTGAAAGGGAAGGGGTGTTACAAGTGCACTAGCAGAGCTGCGTAAAAGGGTTCCAAAGCACTTGCTTAGAACATGTTTGGCTCTAGCCTACTGTATTAAGTTTCTGACTTGCATGTACTATATTTACACAAATTTCAGAAAATAAACCCAACAAACCCAACAGCGATCCAGAAGAGTGATTTAATGGTATAATTTTCATCTCTGAGATACATGGATTCTCTAGAACCAAACTAAAATCCTGAGGATGGGTTGTTTTTCAATCTATTTTACTGCGTGAGGTTTTTCAGGTAAGATCTTTAAAATAAATGGCCTGATTTTCGTAAGTGCTGAGAATTCACAAATCCTGCTAAAGTCAATGGGAGTTGCACCGGTGATGATGTCTTGTCTGCTCTGCACAAACATCAAAAGATCCCACAGGACTGTTGTAAACACAGGGATGTGTCTCAGTATCCTTGGATAAAAAAAATTTTCTGTCTAAATGTTTTGCAGCATTCATCACTGACTAACATCCAGAGATGGCTGGCACTTTTGTGATGTTCTCTGAATACAGTCTGTAAAATAATTTTGAATTCTTGGGGACAAAAGGCACTTTTCACAATGTATCATGAAATGGAGATATTCAACCTACACTCTTACACAAATTGCAAAGTGATATTAGCAGGTTATCTATTCTGCAGTATACTACTAGTAGCTTAAAAAGTATGATTATTTCTAAGTGTATGTTAGTGAACACTGTAACCTCTCCTAACATACTAAAAAATATTTTTTACCAGTGTTCTCTGCAGCTTGCGCAGCTTCTCAACTGGCTCCGGGTCATAACCTGGGATTTTCCGCATATCATTGTTTTTTAGTGCCAGCATAGTCTCTAGCATAAAGCGAACCTATGGGTAAAAGAAACAATAGTATGCCAGATGTGCTAGAAAAATGTTATTTAAAAAGTGAAAAAAATTATCTGGAATGTATTACTGTGCATGCACAAGCATCTCACCTGACATACATTCTGGAATCTAGATGATGTCTTTGCAAATAAAGAATACTAGCTAAAAACAATATTCGATTAAATTCCCACTACATGTATTTGTACTAATGTTAAACTGAAATCTAATTTTGCCAAACAATATCCCAGCTGTTTAATTATTTTGGACTTAAACATACAAACTATTATTTTATTAATGAGCTACATCATCATTTGCATAACACACAAGCTATTCCAAGGGATGCTGGTGTCTATGCTCTGAGAAACTTCTAAGTGCATATTATTTTCTATATGTTAAACTAATGCAACAATAATCTAATTGGATGCCAACACTATTTTAAGATTTAATCAGACTTCAGCGTGAAATAATTTTAGTAGATAAATTTAATACAAAAATGTTAAAAAACTGGCAAATTAAGAGATTTAACAAGTCTGTGATGAATTCTGTTCATACTGGGAAGTTTGTGCCCAAACATATCCAAAATGCATACATACCCTAGATTGGTCCTGAAATTTTTTCCCCGCAGCATTTGCTTTGTTCTGTGCCTCACTAATTAGATCCTTCAGGGCCAAAGCATCATCTTTTCTTAAGGAAAAGCCAACATTTTTCAGGAGGAGGAGAATCAGTTCAATGTCCTTTTCTGTAAAAGTGCTAACAAGCATCTTTAGAATATCAAAGATCAGCAGCGAATGAACTACATGAAAATTATATAGATGGCCAATCAAGGCAAACAGGTTATCGCATTCTTTCCCTTCAGCATCACTTTTATAGAATTCATCAAATTTCCTCACCACAGCTTCCAAAAAGTGAGCACCAACCTGGCAAAAGTTATATCAAAAAAATGGAATATCAGAAAGCGCTTAAGCATTTTGCATATGTGAATTCCAATCCCCCACCCCAATTTTACCAGCAAAAAGCATAAGCAAAAAGAAACAAATATAACAAAAATTAATTTATAGGGAAACTGTTGTTCCCATCAGCCAACATTGATTTTCTATATTCTAAAGGACTCTTAGCTATTAATGTCATACATATTTTTTAAAAAACATATTTGCCTGGTGTCATTTCACATATATATTTACACAGGGAATCAGTTATTTTTTTATACCTTTATTTGATAGTAAAAGCGCGTTTCATAAAATCAAGATAATGACTTACTAGAAAAGATATATGAAACAAAGGAAACTGGAAACATTTCTCACTGCGACATAGATTACTGTGCTCCCAGACTAATGCTACTCATTATTATGCCTAGTTATTTGCACTCTAGGATACAACTTATGTGCCATACAAAAATAAACTGTATATAAGAAACGTATCACATTTTAGATTAAAAACATTATTGGCCAGGAAATGCCTGATAAAAAATAAAAGCACTTTTTTCTTGCTCCTGATTGTATACTTAGTGCTACTGCTTGTCAACTTCATACAGAGGATAAGACTCAGAGCCAACTGCCAGATAGATACAATATGGAAAAAACTACCGAGAAAATGACAGACCTCTTTAAATTTATCTATAGAAAACAGCCTACAAAAAAGTGAGACAAAAATAGGAGTTTAAATTGTGGACTTACCACCTGTCAAATATTCAATTTTTTAAAAAATGAGTTACGCAATTACAAAAAATGACATTATAATATTAATGTTGCAGTTAAAATCAGTCAGGAAATGTGTAAAAGTTAAGGTTCGAAAAGCAATGCTGAATAGGTTGCATTATACTTCCAGAATGAGTTAAGACATACATTTTCTGGCACACTAATATATCAAGATGCATGTTCAAAAGAACAAAACACAAGTATGATGTATACACTGCACAGCTGTATAAATATTGCTACAAGACCTTAACTTTTGCATTTTCTGAATCAATTCTAACTGCAACCTTAATAGTACCTTATCACAATTTTATGCATTTAATAGCATATCTTTTTCAAAAAACAAACGTGAGTGCTTAATAGTGCATTTTAAGTAGTCCCAATTAGATTCTGAAGTCTGTCGCAACTCTTAACTCTTATAATAACTTTCCTTTGATGTAACCAGTTCTTGCATGTTCTTCATATTAGACAAAGATTAAAGTTTATTTTAACCTATTATCAAGCCTGAAAATACAACAAACCCTCAGAAAGTTGCTTGACGTGTATCAAATGCCCCAATCCTGCAAACACTCATAGCTGCAAGCTAACCCATTAACTTCAATGGGGCTACTTACATACATGTGTAAGTGTGTGTAGGATCAGGGCACCACAGCTGTAGGTGGATTTTTTTTACTTTATAATGGTTTTAATGAATTCTGTAGTTGGATATACAAGACTCAAGAATGATGCTCTAAAGCAATGTTTCTCAAACTGTGCTCCGCGGAGCCCCAGGGCTCCGCGAGACATCTCCAGGGGCTCCGCGAAGTTGACAAACTGGAAACATCGATAGGTACAACACATACAATCAGGGGACCGCTGGGGCTCTGCATAAATTTTTAAACATGTAAAGGGCTCCAGAGCCCAAAAAGTTTGAGAACTGCTGCTCTAAAGTAGTCACAGATCAGGACTGAATCATGGTAATTAGAGATGGAAAAAACAGTAGCTTTAAGAAATTTACAATACAGACAGATGCAAGAAGTAATATAAGGCATTGATGGTCTCAATGAGATAAGTTACACTTTACATAGGTGACCAATAACTTATAGAAGAAAACTCTCAATTCAGATGCAGTAACAAGTGCAAGTGCTTGTCACTTGTGAGTGCCTGCCTATTAAACCATAACTGCAACCACAAGTCAGCTCTGACGGCCATATAAAAGTCACGATTTCAGGAATGCAGTATACTTTATAACAAATTTCAGAAATCACACACACAAAAAAGAACCTAGATTAAAGCACCATGGAAAATGTTATGTAATGTGATTAGAAAATTAAAAAAGCACAAGCAAAAAGTTACCTCAATTCCCACTGTATGATGAAGAATGCTGACCAAAAGGACATGCTCCATCATCAATCTAACAGGCATCATGGCTGCAGTAACACAAGCATTCATAAGAACATCTGTTAGGGTTTCATTCATGTCCTTTCTACTGTTAGCCATGTATAGCTCTTCCAACTGTCCACTTATGGAGGCCAAATTTGGTTCACTCAACCTATTGGGAAATAATATTCAGTGTGTGCTTTAGCTTTCCATTTTTTCCTCAGTACATTTTTTAAAATTTAATATTGCTTTTAATAAAAAACATGTTATTTTAAATCTTTTATTCAACTAATAGCTCAAAAAGAAAAAAGGGACAAATATCTCAAATAGATTTTGGATCTTTCCTGTTCATCAAAATAATTCAAAAATATAAATATTTATTTAACATCTTCATAGGATATATTCTATATATAAACATAAAGTAACAGTATTTGCAAAAGAATGATGATGTGAAGAGTGCCTGCTAAGCACTGATTCTCAGAACTTATTATATCTAAAATCCCAAAGTTCTCAGCCTCATGCTTGCAATTTAAATCAGTATAACTATTATACATTCTTATTATGCATCACAATGGAACCATAGCCTGTGTACTACTCTGAATACCACTGGCACAGACTAAAATTAAAGTCACAAATAAATATACACTAATATTATTACTGTAAACCTGCTCTTCAGTAGTACAAGATACACTTTTCCTTAGATGCAAGGCTCAGCAGTTTTAATAGAATTTTTTTAGTACTTTTACTTTTTTCAAGTGCAGATTGTTCAATTTAAGGGCCTAATCCTACAAACTTTTTTTAAAACCAGGGGTGGGGAACCTTTTTTGGGTCAGGGGCCCCAACCCCCAGGCAAGTTGATTTTGTGTACTCCAGCCCCATGGTGGGATAGCAGGGGGCGGGGGCTTGAAGTGCCAGTGTAGGCTCCCCAATGCTGGGTGGGGAAGCCCCAAGTCTTGGGGGATGGATGCAGGCAAGCTGGGGCCGCAGGTTCTCCACCCCTGTTTTAAGCCACGTCTGGTCCCACTGATGTCTAAAGAATTGTCTAGCCTACAACTCCTAGTAAGTAGTGTTTGCGGAATTCAGCTCAAAGTTTTAAATTTGCTTACTAATGAATACATATGGTCTTTAAACAGATTTTTCAACTTCTATAAATGTACTTTCTCCAAACCAATTAAGAATAAAAGACACTATCAAGGATGGCATGCACAAAATTGGACTTTCACTTAAAAACATTGGTTTGCAAGAAAGAAGTCAGACCTACTCCCTCTCTGGCTTGAGTGGTGGCTGCTGTAAACACAGCCTAATAAACAACTTTCATGAGTTATATTACCTGTTAATTAGTCCTTTCACTGTTTTCTTCAGTCTTCCCAGTTCTTCCCTCTTTTTGTCATCCATTACTTCATCAGCTCTTCTCACTGAAGGGGGTACATACTTTGTAGTGTTATGGCAAAGACTCTTATCAAAAAACAAAAACAAGAAAGTAAGGCGCTGCATTATAAATACTGAAAGCATCTTTTATTTAAATGTAAGAAATGGGGTTATTAGGTATACTGTAGATTTATTTCTAATCACTGGGACTTTTAAAAATTATAACGCAACACCCATAGTATGACATTATGCTAAAGGAGGTATTTGAATACTATCCAAAAAAGAAACATGCAACAACTTATCACTTAGAATCAATTCAAATCAAGATCCCAGTCTTCAAAGTTATTTAAGTGCACAACTCCTGTGCTTGGTCCCCAAATGTACCATCTGTGTTCAAAGATGCATAATCCCCTCTTCTGTTTGAAATGGGATAAATGGTCTTTTCCATTACTAGCTACTATAATTCTGCTGGCTGAAACAAGAGTGGCAAAATCATAACAAAAATCTCCATGTACATTTCAAGATTTACTAATGCTCATGCTTCAAGGCATTGCTCTATCCCCAATGCATCAGGTAATACACAGCATAAAACTGTCCCCCATTCACCAGTGCAATGTGGCTTTTTGGCTCTGTGACAGGACTAAACTTAGCATGTCTTGATCAGTGCAATTTTCAATGCCTTCCAAAACGCAAGTTTTACGTGGAAGGTTATGTGAAGGGTGCAAATTGCATCTGAAAAGCATTAAGTTATTTTATACAAAACCTGCCCACAACGTACCTTCTCCTCACTGGAGGTCTTGGCTTTGCTGGTTTTATAGCTGCCACAATCCTCTGGGGACACAGGCAACTTTCTGCTTCCTTTCCGCTCATCCTCCCAATTTCCTTCCACATCTTCCTCCTCTGAGGTTTCTGAAGTGTCCTCCATGCTCACCTCCTCATCTTCCTCCTCCTGTAACTCCCCCTCCTGATCACCATCGAGGGACTCCATATCTAGATCCTCCTTCTCTTCATCCTCATCTAGGCGCTCATCACCTGCCGCCTCCTCCTCGCTGCTCTCCTCATACAGGCCCGAGAGGGTGGCCTCGTGCTCCAGGGCCCCCAGCACGTAGCCCAGCCCATCCCGGACGAAGCTCTGGGGCACGGAGGTGGCGCCCGCCTTCCTGCGCTTGCTGAGCCCCAGGCGCCGCTCCAGCCGCCGGATCTCCTTCTCCTCCTCCTCGTTGGCCGCTAGCAAGGCCCTTTTCCGCGCAGAGGCCGCAGCAGCGACGCTGGGACCCTCCCGGGGGGGCCGCTTCGCTTCCTCCCGGGGGGGCCGCTTCGCCTCCTTCTGGGGGCGCTCCCGGCCCTGGGGTCCCGGGGGCGGCGAGGCCGGGAACGCGGCGGGAAGAGGATGTTTCCTCGGGCTCTCCGCCTGCCCGCCCCGGCCAGCGCCCAGCCCGCCCGGCTCCTCGCCGGCCTCCGCCTCCCGGTAGTGCAGGCGCCGGCGGCTCCGCTTGAGCCTGCGATTCTCCTTCCTCAGCTCGCGGCGGCTCCTCCGGCGCCGGCCCCCCGCGGGCTGGGCCCCCGGCTGAGGAGCGGGGGGGCCCCCGGCCGCCTGCACAAAGTCCCGCACCACCCGCCGCAGCTTCTGCAGCCCGCCCGGCTGCCGGCTCCCGCCACGGCCCCTCGCTGCCGGCGTCATGCTCCCCGCCGGGCCGCAGACACGCTCCGCGCCGCCGCCGCCGCCACCGCTACCCTCTTCCAGAGCGCTGGGCGGGCCCGGCTCGGGGCAGCAGCGCCACCTGCTGGGGTGGTGTCGGGGGGGGGGGGCAGCGTTAAGCGCTGGGCGGGGAAGAAGCCCCGCGCCAGGTGGCCGCCCTGTGTCCTTGCCCCGCCTCGCACTCCAGGGACCCTGGCGCTGCTTCCCGGACCGCCTCAAAGCCGACGGCCACGTCCCGGTTGTGTGAGCTCCCTGCTTCAGTCAAGGGCTACAGTTGTTGAGGTCTCTGGCCGGGAACGAGGCGTCCACTCCGCCTGTAGCAGCCCACTGGAAGGGCCCTCTGAGCCCTACAGCCCTGGCTGTATTGCACTCAGCCCCTGCATCTTCTACTGTTTGTCCCTTGGTTACTGCCTACAGCTGATCCATCAATGGCTGTTAGCCTGGATGAGCAGGGATGGGTGTCCCTTGCAGGAGTGGCTAAGGCCAGCTGCGGCAGCTGGCGCCCCAGGCGGAAAGTTCCATTGGTGCTCCCGCCTGCACGGCTGTCAATGGCCGTGACGTAATCTTCGGGCGTCCGGGTGCCCCGTGACGTCATCATCGGGCGCCCTGGGCTGGCAGCGCCCTAGGCAACCGCCTAGTCTGCCTACGCTCATGGGCTGCCCCTGGTCCCTTGTCTTTGTCAGAAACTAGGAATGAGCTCTTGATGATTACCTGTTCACTCTGAGGCACCTGGCATTGGCCACTATCTGAAGACAAGATACTGGGCTAGTTGGACCTTTGGTCTGATTCTTTATGGTCATTCTTATGTTTTTATGTAAAGGGCAGTGTTTCCGTATGGCACCGAGAACCTGAGTCAGCAATCATGTTGGACAGGCAGAATCAAACCGGGATCTCTAGAGCTTAGTGCATGAGCCTCTACACAGTTTGAGCTAAAAGCCAGGTAAGTCTTAGCTAAGGCTGTAGAGAAAACTTATTCTCTCTCTGTAAGTGGTCTAAGTGCCACTATGTTGGACAGTAAACCACACCCAGAAGGTGTGTGGGTTACAATTTCTCCAAGTACTTGTGGATACCAGTAGTCAGGGGTCTAGGCCTGCCCCTAGCTAAAGGTCTTCTCCCAAATGAGCAGGAGGGACCAATGAGTCCAGCTCTTAACAAAATAGAGGAGACTAGGATTGCCAGCCTTCTAGTATTGGACTTTGGTCTCCCAGAATCGGTGTCAATCTCCCAGTGACTGTTGAAAGCAACCCTGAACATTTTAACAGGTTATTTTAAGAAAATGAGATTGTCATGTTATAAACAAAACAAAATCTCCTGGAATAGCTTCAGTCAGAGTTGGCAGCCTTAGTGGGGAGGGCGAGAGGTGGGAGGGCAACAAATGGAAAAACAGGGACAGCAGTGAAAAATCACAGAACCTGAAGGGGACACCCAGCACAGCAGTCCTAACAGTGCATGGAGCCTGGGGATGAGGGAGGGTGTGTGGCATCAGCCTTGCTGGCCTCAGAGCACAGCGAGGACAGGTGCTGTGGAACCCCAGCCTCCCTGGCCGTGGAGCAAGGGAAGGGTGGGCGCTGGGGACAGTAGCACTCCGCCCCAGAATGCCTACATCATACTGGCTGCCTATGATGAGGGCTCACTCCCACAGACCCTGCCTGATGTTTTACCCAACTGTTCCTTCCTTAACATCTTTCGTCTCTGTCCCCCAGCACTGATTTTTGTGGCTGCTTTTGCCAAGCTTACTAGGCTCCTGCAAAGGGCATGGGAGAACTGAGAGTGGAGGAAGATAGATAATATCTTTGCATTTAGTGCAGTCACACAGCAGCCCCAGTAGCTGAGTAGCGTCACTGCAGGGAAAACCCTGCAGTTTTTTGTTAGTTACCTTATTAAGTTGGAACTGATTCAAGCATGCAAGAAATCTTTTATAGAAAGCTTGCATTTTCTGTTTTCAAGGTTATAAATAAAAAAGTGGGACAGGAGTTGAGACCTGTTCTTCTAATCTGAGAGAGCTTGAAGAATAAAAAAGGAGTTTACTATTTGTGCCTTTCTTGTCATTGCTGAGACTGCCAACAAGAAGGCCAATTGCCAGCTTTGTCTTATTTTTATCCCTCACATGTATCCTGCAAGTGGACTCTTTGTACCAAGGCTCTAGGCCCACCTCTGTAAGATTTTGTCCAGGTGAGTACTAAACATTTGTATTCAGTTCTGGCTGAAACTTTAACATCTCATTAATTTCGAGAAGATGCTTTTTGTCCCTTGTATGCATTTTCCCATTTTTAGTCATTACATCATATGTCCTACGTGCCACTTGCTTCAGAAGTGCAGCTTTCTTGTTCCAAGATTGAAAGGCCTTGATGCATAATACATTTCTCCTTTAGCGGCACACAATGTTCTGTTAATTTGTCAAAGTATATTCTTTGTTATATTGTAAGCTATATTTTTATGCACAAATTCATTCTTATTCTGCTCATGCATGCAAAGCTCCTGTGCAACTTGTATCCTATTAATAGTTTTGTTGGCAACAATCTGTGTTCCAATAACATGGGATGCTAGACTAATATTGCTGATTAAGGAATGAATAAATATTTGATGCCTTTTCCAGACATCTCTTAAACATTTGTTCCCTCCTTATGTGTTATCATGTGCTTTGGCATTCAGGGAACTAGTAATGACTCAAAATTGTGATAATGGATTCAGATTTTCTGTATAACAGAGACCATACAACTTTCCCAAAATAATCCCTTGATCATGTTTTAGAAAAAAAATCTAATCTTGATTTTAAAATGTTCAATAATGAAGAATTCTCCTTGACCCTCACCAAATTGTTCCAATGATTAGTTACTCTCTCAAATTATGCCAGCTCTCAAAAAAGTCTCAGAAAAAAGCAAAACTATTAAATATTTGATTCTTTTCCTCACTTTATATTTCAATACAAAGTCTGGAAGGCATATTTTGACTGAATGACATAGTATATTCAGAAATATGACTGAAAATTGGCATTTAGCTTTGGCAAAATACATATAAAAATAAAAAAGTGGAATGATGTTTGTAAAGCTAAAATATCCACCTTGTCAGATAAAAACAACAACATTTAAAACAAATGCTAACATCAGAAACAAGTAAGTGTAACATTGCACAAAACAAATTACAGGTTGAACATCTCTAATCTAGCACTTTCTGGTCCTGCAACATCTGTGGTACAGCATGATTTTTGTTAGCCAGGTGTCCACTTATCATGGGTGTGGCCAAGTTTCCCATGGTCCCCTAAAGTTTGTTTACAGCCACCAGTCCTGGCTCTCAGTGTTCTGTGCTGTTATTTAGAGCTAATTTAACGATAACTGTATTTTAAGAGGCCAGTAAGTAGTGGCAGTGTTGGTAATACTGCAAGACAATATTGACCTCCCATGGTTCAGCAAATTCTCTAGTTCAGCCCTGGTCAGGTCCCAAGGGTGCTGGAGTAGAGAGGTACAACCTGTAATATTTTTTCATTAACTAATTCACTAGTTTTGCATAACTCTGATAGCATGTCTGAACTAATAAACTGATGCAAACACTTCAAATACTTTGCTAAAATACTGTGGATCATTGTTTTATAACAGTTATTGATGAGCTTCTATTGCTAGTGAATATAGATTTCATAGTGCAATATAATATGGACAATAAAGCAGTCCCTTGCAAACTGAACTACTAATAATTAAAACATTTGCTTGTGCTTAGAACAGTAGTTTCAGTACCATTTCTAACTTTCCTGCCATGCACAAGCACTCATATTTTCCAACCATTTATGTTCACATCAGCAATCTGAGGAGCCTTTTACGTTGTCAGAGCATTTTGTGGGGGTGGACTTCATATGAATAGAGATATCAACAAGAAACATAAAATAGCAGAGAAGGGGTTTATATATTATACAAAATTGATTGGTTACAGGATTCATTGGAGAGAACTTCACACAAAAGTGTTCTTGTGTATTTCTGCTTGCTATTGGTGTCTTCTTCATAAGTAAACTTTGATGAACTATTTTTCTGTGTATATTTTTTTAGGTTGATATCTAGAAAAGGAGAGTTTTCCTTTTTTACCGGCATCTGCTACTCTCGCCTAATTACCATACCAGATGGCATGGTGATGGTGCCAAGTAACTACCTAAGTTAGATAGCTGTTGGCTCTTTTTTTAGTTTTACTCATTGTGAACCTCATAATATTTTTTGAATAGGAAAAGGTTCAAGCAGCATTAGTGGAAGAAAAGGGCTTCCCATTCCAGTCACATCCCATTTTTCTGGCACAGCCAGCCACCGGCGGACCTTCTCGGCAAGGAGGGGGCTGTATGGTCTGGCCTGGCCCCCAGCGGTGCTTCTCAGAGGGGAGGGCTGGGGTTGGGAGTCCCATTCTTGGCCCCCCACGATGCTACTCCAGGGTGGCCTGCTTCCCCACCCCTGTCCAATGCTGCATCCGAGGACTGAGGAGGAGGGGTTTGGGGCAGGTGGTTCACTTACCTGGGCCAGTGGCCAGCAACATGGAGAGCCCTGACCCCAGTTGGCCACTCTCTTCCTGTTCTGGCTGCCCCTTTGTGGTCACTGTGCAGTATAGCTGTCACCCATACTTGCTACCCCCCAGTGATCACTCTGCAATATAACTGTCCCTCCTGTGAACCCCCTCCCTTTCTGTGTTATGGAAAACAATTCCATTGCAGGCACATCCCATTTTCTTGGTGCAACCAAACCCTGACTATGCCTTAAGTTAGAATAAGACAAAACTCCATACCACATTCAGCAGTCCTAGGTCTTACCATTAAGGAGGAGTTTTTGAACAAATGAACTCACAGACAGATGGATGGACTCATGGACAAAGAGACAGATGCACAAATTCTCTAAAATATATAGAGAGAGATTATGGAGGAATAGTAAGGTTGTACTTAAAACTAGCTTTTAAATGAGCTGATTTTTAAATATCACAGTTCAAAAACATGAAACAGTAAATCAGGATAGCCTCATTAATCAGAATTTCACATTATGGGACTTTGCATTTTCTTTATGAAAATTATTTAATTAACATGTATGTGCCAGGAAATATAATGTTGCCCTCTATGGGGGACTTAACTCTAAGCTGAAAGTTGACCTACCATGGTAACACTTATTGTATTATTTTGTCACTTATAGTGTGGTTTTCATCAGAGCTCAAATGGTCAACGTTTAACATGGGACATTTTCTTTTCCCTCTGTCCTCTTTCCATATTTGTAAAACTAATTTATTTTAAACAGAGGAAACGCCTTTTTCTGCCCCAATTTTACCCTAAGTCTTTACTTTCATTAAACCAACTATGGTTGTAATTTTGATATGGTGGTTTTATGGGGGAGAGGAAGAAGGAAGCAAAACTCAAGAATAAACAGAAATAAATACATTAATTATATAAATTAAAACCACAGTCACAATAACTGTTATTTTAAATAATATAACCCTTTAAATTGTTTTTAAAATGAAAATAAGAAAAGCCCATGTATCATGTTACCAGAATGGGAGTGGCTATGCAAATAGGAGAATGCAATATTAGTATGGGGCTGGCTGTTAATTCTTATGTTTAAATCTGTTTCCCATGTCCAGTATAAACTATAAGTGTTTCCAGAAAACCTAAGTCAACTCAGATTGAGTGTTCCTGCCATTAATAAAAATGCTGTGCCCTTTCTCCAACTTGACTTCAGAATCTTTATTGAATAGTACGGTAGATGGGTCTGATCCAAAGCCCACTGAAGTCAGTAGGAATATTTCCACTGAGAAAATAAATGGAAGAAAAGACATAAAGAAAAGAAATAATTTAAAACATTAAAATTGGGTTCATCTTTTTGGTGTATGATTGTATAATGCCGAGCAGTATGAGACCCAGAACCATGACTAGAATCCTTAGGTATCATCACAATGCTAAGAACTGAATAAATAAATAATAATTACAAAAAAAGTCTGCTCCTTTACACAAAAGTCATACAAACATCAAAGATGTATTTTAGCATTCCTGTTCCCTTAATGCTAAGTCTTGCAGTGAGTTATTTCAGCTATCAGGTGGAATAACATTCATTAGTCAGGTGTAATATTCCTGCATACTTGAGAGGTCTGCATATGAAGAAAGAGAACTTTGAGAATGGCAGCCTGTACAGTCTTCCTGGGACTAAGTATAAATGTGTGTACAGCATAGAGAATTAAATGTCCATAGATTTGTGTGGGTCAGAAATCACTGGTGTGGTATCCTAATAGGTGTCTTGCTCTGTCCAATGAGGATAACCATGTGTGTGCTCCCCTTGTATGTTGCGCTGGCTCTGTGCAGATAGCCACTACAGCAGACTTTGAGAGCACCCCAAAGACCACAGAATCAGGTAAGGATTGAAGGCGCCCAGATAGATTTATTGTTGAACGAAACATCGTCTCCAGTTCCCTGGATCGGATGGATATGATTCTGCTAATAGATATATGCCCCCTGACAATGGACTCAGTTCAGTCAACAGCGGGATTCTCCATTGCTGCTAGGTTGGACAAAGACAGCCCCTCCAAGACACATCTTTATGCAGATACAAACACGTTACACATCACTGCTGACGTATCAGGTTGCCACCCATTACATTGCACCTAGTGTTATGATCAAAACATCACTATCTGTTATGCCCATCCTGTTCTGAACCTGGGTCAGTACGTTCCTGTTCTCTTGGGGGAGTGTGTTGGTACCAAGATGTTCTTAACGAGGTGGTGTTATCATCCCTCTGGAATGTGTGTACAGCCTGTGCCTAGTACTAATTAGTGTTTCTGCACTATCAGGCCTGTTCTTGCCAAGTTCTATGAGAAGACCCTGCCTCTTACTCACAGATTAATGTTGCTTTTATAGTAGCAAAGTCTTGACTGTTATTGGCCAGGCCTTAGGCCTCATACCAGGCCTGTGGCTTATGCCTTAGGCCCTTATCTTACTACAGTTTGTATAGTAGAAGGTGGCTACAAGTGATGAAAGTTATCTGTCCAGAGTTACACTATACAGATACAGAATTCATTTCCTTTCTTAGGCATCCATACAAATAGAACAACACCCAAAATTTGGCTTAGTGGTAGTTAAAGCTGGCATGTTAATTCATCACAGTTTCCTCCCATTTCCACTATAATATTGACAGAGGCTTGGTCTAGTAGCTGAGCACAGGACCAGGAGCACTTGAATTCTAATCCTGACTCTATTACTGGCTTGCTCCGTGCAAATCACTTAACCTCCTTGCTTCAATTTCCTCCTGTGTAAAATAGTTAT
Organism: Pelochelys cantorii; assembly: GCA_032595735.1. Taxonomy (NCBI): domain Eukaryota; kingdom Metazoa; phylum Chordata; order Testudines; family Trionychidae; genus Pelochelys; species Pelochelys cantorii. The sequence goes on from CM064327.1 coordinate 242,776,033, forward strand.
AATAGCATTTACCCACCTCATAGCAATATTGCAGGGATTGATGAGACAATCTTTGCAAAGCACTGTGAAGATGGAAAGTGCTGTCAAAGAATTATTATCATTAGAGACAGGTCTGAGCTGGAAGGTTCAGATACTGAACCTGATCTGAACTTCATCAGCGCTGGTAGTAGTGAAGCGGGATTAGACTCTTAAGAATTTCATTCAAGTGTAACACCAAGAGATCCTGGTAATTGGTGGGCATGATGAAATCTGGGGCCTCTGGTGCTAAATGTATGAGATAAAAGCCACTTGGCTTTTAGCTAAGGATGCAGAACAGACTCATTAATCCCGCCCTAAGAGGTCTCGATCTAGATGCCACTAGATGGGACAGATCACCACGCCAGGAGATGTGCAGGTTACACAAGCTCATCTGTATTACTGCTAATTCAGAAGAAGAGAGTGTATAACTGCTTCAGTCAGGAAGCCAAATTTCCCTACTCCAGCCCTACATGTTGCATACTTGAGTTCAATGTTTCCTTCCCTTCAGAAAGAAGCTCAGGGAGAATGTCACTCTCATGAACAAATTCATCAGATTTGATTTGCATACATTAATAAAGTTGGCTTTAATTTTTTTAGAAGTGTTAGTCTGAGTGAAAATGGAAGTTATCCTAGTTCACGCTAAAAGTCAGTTTTGATTCAATACATCTGATTGCATGTCTAAGATCTAACATCCTATGTTTGTGTGAGATTCTAGATATCTGATGCCAGACAAAAAAACTGTGGCCGAATTTCACAAGAATGGAAAACTAGAACTCAGCCTATTAACTTCCTGACTTCAGAAAGAAATAGAAATGATTAAGCAGAATGGATTAGACTTCTTCAAAGCCAACATCAAACATTATTCTATGGACCAATGTTTAAGATTGATGTGACCAGCACCCTTCTGATGCAGACTGGGAATGTAGCCATGGAATGATCCCAACCAACAGTAATGAAGAAACTGAAAGATTCAAGGTCATTTCTAAACCTAAATGTCTCATACAGCACATTGCAATGCCTGCTTAGATGCTAGACTGACCATAGATTAATATATTAATGAGGACCATGATTGTTCTTCTTATATTAAGTAATGTCTGTGAACAATTATGGGATGAGAATAATCTTGCCCTTATTTCCGATGTTGGACCCTGAGATTGATAGTATATTATTATTCTGAAAATAGAACTCAAAGACATTACAGTATTTTATTCTTCGGTAACCTGGGTGAATCAGTGTCCATTTCAATATTACTACATAGCACCTTGAAAAATAATTGAGGGACAAAAAACTGTAATACATCATCATTGTAATTACAGTGAAAATGCACACTGGTGTTTTGTCACTAACCTGGTTAAATCCTGGCATCTTTATGCTATCTATTACTTCATTTCAATAAAAGCTATGAGCCAAATCCTGAAGTCCTTACTACATTTTTACTTAGCAAAATGCCAGTTTTGTCAGAGTAAGGAACACAGTGATGATGAAGTAAAAATTTCAGGATTTGGCACTATACTTGTATTAGTATGGTGGAGAGTTATAACTAGTCTAACACATATATTTTCTAACAAGTATATATAGTGACAAACATAAAAATATGCCTCACTTAGTGTATATCCCAGATTTACATATAGACATAATTTTTCACATGTAGTGATTTACTTTAGATAACCAATTCTTATTATTCATTCAACCTAAATGACTCATATAGGCTGAAATAAGTGGTTTCTTTTTGGAGGAGATGCCTAAATCTTTCAAAACCTCTTTCTTATATATAGATATAGATTTTTTTTGTTTGGAGTCCATCTTTTTGTTATGTGTTGATATAATGTCTGGCAATATGGGGCCCATATCCGTGACTGGAATCCTTAAGCACTACCACAATGCTAAGAACTGATTAGTATAAATAAATAAATAAGGACCGCTCCTTTCCACTTCAGCTGTACAAAGATCAAAGAGCCCCAGCCTACTGTGCTCTGTGTGTGTGTGTGCGCATATGTTTATGTGTACACATGCTTGACACTCAGGGAGGATATGGGCTTCAGAGCCTGAGCTCCAGTCCCAGCCATAGCTTAGTGCTATATGGTAAGCGCCATAAACCTGAGTCTGTGGACATGGGCTCTGAAACTCACTGCAGCTGGATTCTGCTCGCTGCGTAGATGTATCCGAGAGACCCTGACCAAACTGGGGTCCTTAAAGAAGGAGCTGCTGCTGGAACTCAGGGAGGTTTTTGTTTAGGAACTTCTAAATGTAGCCTGGGCTCTGAGGTAAGAGCCAGTAAACTGTTGTTTAATTACTTTTCCAGAAGGTGCCATTAAAGAGACACTGATGTAGAGTATTTGGGTTCTCTTTGTAGGCTGTTAAAGTGAACATATTGCTATCTCACTGAGGGTACGGCTAGACTACAGGTTTTTGTTGGAAAAAGGTACGCAAAATGCGCTCCGCATTTTGTGTACTTTTTTCCGATCCTTTTGGCGGAAGAGGCTTTTCCGACATTTGGCCCATCTAGACTGGAGAACGAGGAATACAGAGGCTTCCGAAAGAGCACGTTTGCTCTTCAAAAAAAAAAAGTGGAAGAGCAAATGTGTTCCCTGGATGCGGCAGAGTTTTTTCGCAGTCTAGCCATACCCTGGGAGGGTAACTAAGGCATGGTGCTCTGGCCATGAGGGGGTACTCAAGAGGCAGCTGTTCTGGCACAGTGAGCTGCTTAAAAAGAGTTAATTTGTTACTGGTTGTTGCTCTGACAAGCACTTAAAAAGAGTATCATGATTCAAAATGTGATCATCCAGTAGGAGCTTGTTCTGCTGAGGAATGTGGGGAATCTCTCTTCCAGCCTGTTATTGCCACTTCTGTTAAACTTAGCATCATTCATCTTTTTCTTAATAGTTATTACTTATTAAATTCACTTTTGGGCTCCTTTTTAATTATTATTACAACTGCAAAACAACAAAAATACATGTGGGTTTAGTCCTGGCTCCAATATCAAATACAAATGTATATGAAATATTAGCAAAGGATATTTCTTAAATTAACATGAGCAGCATTCCTGCTATTGTAGGCACTAATTTTTGTTGTGTAATTTGAATAAGGAACTGTCTTTATTGCTGATCAGTTGGATTAAAGAAGATCTGCCAACTGTGCTCATGAAGAATATATACTTACATGAGATTTTGTTTGACTTTTTGAATTTATTTGATTTTATTGAATATATTTTATGCAGATCTTTTTGTGCTCAAAAGTATCAAAAAATGTTTTACCATGAGTTAGAATCTCTCTTGGATCTGGTTTTAAATATTGATAAGATGCTAAGAACCATGTCCTTGCCTTTGGCAAATTTAACAGGAATGTTGATAAATGCTGACCTTCTATAATAGACCATAATACACATTTTTTTGTACTAATACACAAGAAGACAGCAGACAGACAACTCCCTAACCTGAAACAAATACTCACCAACAGCCACTCACCATACCACAGAAACACTAACCCAAGAACTAAGAATGTTAAGTATTGGGTAATTGACTAATGGAATAGTCAAAACCTCTGCCTTTAAAGTGTAGCAACAGCCCTAGGCGAAAGCACTGCACGGAACTTAGGATCAGTCCCCAGCTGATCTCGGGCTCCATGCGGCGCTACTGCTTTGAGATGACAGGAGGAGCCTGACACCGGGCTCTCCCCTCACTGCCTCGATCTGATAGAGGCAACGAGGGGCAGGGGAAGTGACTAGTTGACTATCCTGTTGACTATCCGATAAGCATCCCTACCAAGAACTCACTCCTGCAACAAACACTGTTGTGAATTCTGTACACATACCTATACTAGCAACACCATTAAAGGATCTAACCACGTAAGTCACACCCTCAGGGTTCATCCACCTACATATCTACTAAAGTGCTATATTCCATTATGTGCCAGCAATGCCCCATAGCCATGCATATTGGCCAAACTGAACAGTCTCTGCGCCAAAATGGACACAAATCAGACATCAAGAGAGGTAACATCCAAAAACCAGGAGGAGCACATTTTAGCCTTCCTAGACACTGAGTAATAGATAGTAACCATCCTTCTATAAAAAAATCTTCATAATGAGACTACAAAGAGAAACAGTAGAGAGCCGCAATTTATTTGCAAATGTAACATGATCAAATTAGGACTGAACAAGGATTTAGAATGGTTATCTGACTAAAAAGCTATTTTTCCCTCTCTTAGGGTACATCTAGGTTACATGCCTCTGCCGACAGAGGCATGTAAAATAGGCTACCCGACATAGTCAATGAAGCGGGGATTTAAATATCCCCAGTTTCATTAAAATAAAAATGGCCGCCGTGCTGTGCCGGCTCAGCTGATTGTCAGCACAGTGTGTGAGTCAAGACGTGGATCGGTCGACAAGGGAAGCCTTTGTCGACCGCTCCCTTATGCCTTGTGAAACGAGGTTTACAGGAGCAGTTGACAAAGGCTTCCCTTGTCTACCGATCCGCGTCTTGACTCGCGCGCTGTGCCAATGATCAGCTGAGCCAGCACAGCACAGCGGCCATTTTTATTTTAATGACGCCGGGGATATTTAAATCCCCGCTTCACTGACTATGTCTGGTAGCCTATTTTACATGCCTCTGTTGGCAGAGACATGTAATCTAGACATACCCTTAGAGTGTGTCTACACTGCACCCTTATCTCACAATAAACTATGCAATTTGTGCTTTGCAAATTGCATAGCTTATTTCGAGGTAATTTTGAAATAACTTATTTCAAAATTTGGCGCTGTCTACACTGTGCCAAATTTCAAAATAAAGTGCTATTTCAACAAGTCCCTTAAGCCTTGTGGAACGAGGGTTACAGGGATGCTGGAATAGCATTCCCATTATTTCAAAATAGATTTCAAAATAACGGGTGCTTTTAAAGATGCGGAATTGCTATTTTGGGATATTTCTGGTATCCTGAAATAGTGCCACTATCTAGACGTTGCCTTAGTATCCACACCTCCCCATCAGCTACTGGGAATGAGCCACATCCATCCTGACTGAATTGGCCATGTTAACACGGGCCTACACTGGATAAGTAACTCCTTTCTTTTGATATACTAGTGCAGGGGTGCCCAACCCGTGGCTCACGAGCCTCATGCGGCTCTTCACCGCAGAAAGTGCGGCTTGTGAAACGTACCCTGTAGCTCACGAAGCTGCCCCTGTGCCCCTACAAAGGGCCCCCGTGCTCACCGGGTACAGGGGAGCCATCCGGTGCAGCGAAGCAAAATGGTGCCGGGAGCTTGATGTGGCCAAAAAGCAAAACCAGAGTTTTCATTTAAAGGAGCAGCGTCCTTCCCTTCCCCGCGCCCTCCCGCCCCGCGACCAAACGCGGCGGCTGGGACTTTTTAAAAAATTTTTGCTCAACCAAACACGGTGGCTGGGTTTTTTCCCCCCCTCGGCTCATTGCGCTATGTCCACCATTATTTTGGCTCTTTGCCTGTAACGGTTTAGCCACCCCTGAACTAGTATGTGTGTGTGTGTATATATATATATATATATATATCCCTGCCTCTGTAATTTCCACTCCATTGCATCTGACAAAGTGGTTTCTACCCACAAAAGCTTATGCACAAATAAATCAGTTAGTCTTTAAGATGCCACAGGACTCCTTGTTGTTTTTGCAGATACAGACTAACACAGCTACCCCTCTGAGACTTGAGAAACCTTGTAAGTTTAAAAAAAATTCTATCAAACCTTTCACTTTAAATTGATGATTACTCACAGAATGGCATGAAACAAGAGACTGTTTGTCTGTCACTATATCCTTCAAAGTAGCAAAAAAGCAGTCTATTGTACTTTCGTTAGTAAATATACTGTAGAGGCCTAATGGGAACGCAAAGATCTACTCTATTTTTTTAATGGCGGACCAGAGAAGATTCTCTGCAGCTGATATGAATGGAGTTCTTTAATATTGTAGCCTGTAGGGCTAACCTGCTTGCTTGCCTATAAATACATACATTTATTATTTCCTTATGGTTTTGATTATATGTTTATTATAATAAGCTACAGTAGGTTTATATTGGTAGTTTGATTATAACACAAGAGACTTACAGGCCACATTCTGTATGTTGAGCTAAGGCAAAGTTAGTATTTTTGTCTGGGAGCTTTCACCCAGGTTATGTCTACACTACCAGGTTATTTCAAAATAAGTTATTTTAAAATAATAACTACCGAAATAACTATTTTGAAATAAGCTTATTCCTCTTCAAAGCAGGAGTTATTATTTCAAAATAACAGGCTTGGTAGTGTGGATGCTTGCCTTGTTATTTAGAAATAAGGGGAGTTATTTCAAAATAACTCCCGAGTGTTGATAAGCCACCAGGTAGCACAGTTAGCTCACATATGTTCGGGACGTATGGTGGTAAAAGATAAAGTGGTATATATGCTTCCAAGAACACCCTCAAACTTTGCAGGTATATCATTATTTAGAAAAACCCAAAATAACTGGTTGAGACCAGACCGAGAAACCAGGTAGGACAGAAATGATAAATGTGATAGACAACCACAAAAGGTCCATGATAATGAATTGACACATGATAATAAGTTGAGATCAATGATATACTGACCTATTGGAAAAAAGACACTTCACCATTTGTAAGGTGAGGAAATACAAATAAGGAGAAAAGGAAACATCCCCTACTGAGTATGCATCATACATAACAACATCAGTGTAACATATGATAAAAGTGGCATTCCAGCCTAGGGGTAGTTGGAGAAGGAGAAGTAGTCCTTGGGAAGTGCCAGAATGATGACCACTGGTGATGACGAGGAAGGTGCAGGTGATTAGGAAGTTGATGGGTTGGGTTGTTCTAGAACAGAGGTGGGCAATAATTTCTTGTGGGGGGCCACGCCAAGATTTTGGAAAGTGGTCAAGGGCCGCACTTTACTGTGGAGGAGGTGCGGGGTCTAGGATGGTGCAGAAGGGCACACAGGGTAAGGGAGTGGGGTGCAGGAGATGGTGTGAGATCTGAGAGGGAGTTTGGGTGAAGGAGGGGGTTGTGACCTGGGTCAGGGGATTGGGGTGTAGGGTCGGGGGGAAGTGTGGGTACAGGACAGGATTCTGCCCTGGGGAAAGGTATAGGGTCTGTGAGGGAGTTGTGACCTGGAGCAGGGGGGTACAGAGGGTTTGGATGGTGACTTGAGGGAGCAGTTGGGGTGCAGGAGGGGAAGGGGTACCAGAGGCAGGCTTTGGCTGGGAGGCACTTATCTAAGCATTTCCCTGCCAGCAGTCCTGCAGCACCCCTGCAGCACTCCCAACGCAGGCTGGGCTCCCTGCCTGCTGCAGTCCCAGATCACTTTAAACTGCAGGCTGCTCCCTCCATGTCAGGGATGGGCAATAATTTTTAACCAGGGGCCACTCAAGAAATTTTTAAAACAGCCCCAGGCTGCGCCACAAGGGGTGGGGCCTCAGGCGGAAGGGGCGGGGCCAGGGCACTTCTGTGCTTCCCTGCCCACAGACCCTAATTAGTCTGGGGGTGAGGGAACGTGCAAAGTCTTTGCCCTCTCCCCCCACCCCCAAGAGAACCTTCAGCTGTTCTGAACGGCTGGAGGTTCCCTCGAGGTGCCTGTGCCCCTGGCAGTGGGAGGGAACTTCGCGTGCTCCCCCCTGCTACCGAAAGGTTAATCAGGGCCTGGGGAGGGGAGCATGTGAAGTCTCTCGCTCCTTGCCCCCACCCTGCAAGGGAGCACCGCGTTTAGAGTCAACCGCCAGCTGAGTAGCAGTTGGTGGTTGATTTTAAGTGCTGAACCCCTTGCAGGATGGGAGGAGACCTCATGCACTCCCCTGGCCCACAAGATTTGATTGGCCTGGGGCGGGGGGAGCGTGCAAAGTTTCCTCCCATCCTGCAGGGAGTGTGCGGGGCTTAGAAGCGCCACGCCCCTCGCAGGGTGGGAGGAGATTTTGAGCGCTCCTCTGGCCACTAGGCCAATCAGAGCTTGGGGATGGAGGGAGCGCACAAAGTCTCCTCTCGCTTTGTCAGGAGCGTGGTGCTTCTAAGCGCCACACACTCATTGCAGGATGGAGGCAGGGTGGGAGGAGACTTCGTGCACTCCCCTCGCCTCAGGCCAATCAGGGTTTGGGGTTTCTAAGTGCTGTGCACTCCTTGCAGGGCGGGGGCAGGGCGGGAGGAGATTTCATGCGCTTCTCCCTGCCCCTAGGCCGTGATTGGCCTGGGAGTGTCAGGGCCTCCGCAGGCCGGATCAACTTGCTTGGCAGGCCAGATCCAGCCTGCGGAGGCCCTTTTGCCTACCCCCTCTCCATGTGGCTCTCAGTTCTGGGAGGGGAAGAAGCTTTTGCTACCCCTGTCTCCCAGGCCAATATCTCAGCTCCTGTTGTCTGGTTGTTTCTGGCCAATAGGAGCTGAGAAATTAGCTGGGGTCAGTTCCTATTGGCTGGTTGTTTCCGACCAGTGGGAGCTGAGGATTGGGCTGGAGGCAGGGAGATCACACAAATCTTCCCCCTCCCTCCAGAGTAGAGAGCCACATGGGGTAGCCCAGTGCTTGCAACAGGTCCTGGCAGGGTGTCCACAGGCCAGATCTGGTGGTTTTATGGGCCGCATCCAGCCTCCAAAAGGTATCTTGCCCATCCCTATTCTAGAAGGAATGGTGTGAGTATATTGTATGGAAATATAGATGTATATTCCCTATTTATCCTATGAAATTAGGAGTTTTGTGACTATGCTAAATATATTAATAAACAATATTTGCAAATATACAGGAGTTGCATCTGTGTATATCAGGGTTCCCAACCACAGAATAACTGAATACTGGGCCTGATCCTGGGACAAAGGACCTGTCAGCCCTAAAGGTGGTAACTAGAAATTCATAAGCAATCTTACATCAGGCAACAATATCAATATGGCTTAAATGTACATATCTACTATATATTTGAGAGAATTTGTCAGTGAGTAAGTGAATAAGTGAGTCTGTCTGTCTGTCTGTCTGTTTATTTCAGATCTCTTAAATGATAAAAGCTAGGACCCACCAAATTTGGTATGCAGCTTCCTCTTATCATAATTTAAAGCAGGAGTAGGGAACCATTTTTGGATCAGGGGCCGCTGACCCACAGAAAAATCAGCTGAGGGCAGTACACAATTGAGAAACAAACAAACAACAACAAAAAGTAAACCCAAACCCTCAATGATGTGGCCCTCAACTGAGGAGAAAGACACTTCCACATTCTCCTCCCCCACCAGAGCCTAGGCAGGCCCAGGCTAGTAGATTTGGTGTGCCTCAACCCCACAGAGGTTGGGGGTAGCTGGAGCAGCAGCATGGACTCCCCAATGCTGGGGGGCAGAGCCCTGAGCCTCAGGCGCAGGATCCAAGCAAGCCAGCTGCTGCATCTGGCCTCTGGGTCGAAAGTTTCCCACCCCGATTTAAAGCAAAGTAAGGGTTTGGTTGTGCCAGGACAATTGGATGTGCCTGGAATGTGATTGTTTTTCATAACACAGAAAGAGAGAGGGCTGGTGGCAGGAAGAGTTATAGTTTGTAATGACCACAGGGGAGCAGCAAGAAGCCAGAGATGGGGACTGGAACAGCCATAACCCCATTGATGCAGCAGGGGGCAGTGATGGAGGTAAGTTTCCTGCCTATTGCCTGGCCAGTGCAGCCCCCACTACAGCCAGCCCTAGAGAACCATTGCCTGGCCAGTGTAGCCCCTGTTGCAGTCAGACCCTGGGAGCTACCGCCTGGCCAGCGCAACCCCTGCCCGCTCCTCCTCATCCCCCAACCCTGACTCTCATACCCCCACACAGCCCCAGCCTCTTGCTCCTCACCCCTCCTCACCCAACCCTGATTTTTATACCCCCCCACACAGCCCCAGCCTCTTGCTCCTCACCCCTCCTCACTCCAACCCTGAATCCTGCATCCCCCACAACAACCTTCTTCCCTGGGCCCCTCGTCATCCCCCAACTCTGACTCCTACACCACTACACCCCCAATCCTTGTCCTGAGCTCCCCACATCCCCAAGCCTCTGCCCTGACTCCTGCACCGCCACAGCCCAAGTCTCCTGCCCTGAAGGACCTGAGCAATGCTGGGTAAATTTTCTAGTATTAAAAATAATTTCTAATATAACCTATGATTTTAAAGACCTAAAATTAAGTAAAGTATTAGAACAATAAAATGCGTCCATCTTCCCATAGGTAAGTTAAGGAAGCGGGTGAAGCCTCAACTTTGTCTTCCATCAAAAGAATCTGCCCTATAAACATAATTGTGGTGTATATTTTAAGTTATCCAAATAGTCTCAGTAACCAAAAATGTATTTTTCCATCTTTGTGGTATTATTGTAGCTGTCTTGGTCCCAGGATATGAGAGTCAGGTGGGTGAGGTAATATCTTTTTGTGGACCTACTTCTGTTGGTGATAGAGAGAAGGTTCTGAGCTCCAGAGTGCTCTTCTTCAGGTAAGGGCTTTACCTTCTTTGGCAGGCTTGCAGGCTATGCCTCTTCCTGTGGGATGTGGACTCAACCATGCAATCAACACCTACAGGCTCCACTAACACAATACACCATACCTGAGAAAGGAAGTTAAGTCCCCAAGGAAGGGTCATCCTTCAATGAGCAGTGGCATGCCTTCTGGATAAGACAGAACAACCATCATGAGTGCAAAACTGCACCTGCAAAAATTGAGGCCAGTGTTTAAAAATCTGGCTATAAGCATTGTTCCCTGTTACCATAAAAATACTCTCTCTTACAATGTTTGCATTTTCCAGAAAATCTGTTTGGCATAACTAACGGTGTTCTGTGAAGTTTCCTGTTCAAATACTAGCATTGTTTAGCTTGTGAAATTTGGTGGGATCATAAAATAAGGTTATATGGACTATATGATCACAGTAAGTCCCTTCTGGCCTCATAATTTATAAATAAGTTTACATATTAAATGTGAGGGACAAAGAGAAATCTATTGTGTCAATTAACAAATATATTAAAAGTGTAGTTTAAGTATGAATATTTCAAGAATGAAAACAGGAGTAACCAAAATCCTGTAGAATTTATTTGAAGTGTCCTTGAGTAGCATTGAATACTCAAGATTAGGCACTGTCCATGAGCAACCTATTCATTTTTGTTAATGAGACAGATGAGGAAGATAAAAGATTTAAAAAATGCTGGGCATCATGTTTTATTAGTCACCCAATATAATTATTGACAGGGATCAGGAATGTTAAGGTCCAAAAAAGGACTACTTATTATCTTAACACACTTGAGAGGTATTAAACACATTTGAATTTAATTAGAAAAGAACATCCATGATTTAAGAATAAATCTTGCCTCTATTAATTGTAATAATTAAGATGATTTATTTCCTTCAATATTTCTAACATTTTGGATAAAAGTCCTTCATAAAAAGTGCACTACTTATTGTCAAAGACAAAATTATACAATGTGATTATATAACAGCTGAAAAAAGTTGTAGGTTAATGCTAGAAAGATTTGCAAAATGCCTTCCCTGAGATGTTTAACAGTGTAATTGCCTTAGTCGCAATGATTCAGATATTTAAAGGAAGAAACATAAAATGAGTTAATTAATAACTACAGGTGTTTTCTACTGTTTGCCAGTGCTGCAATATGTAATTTTTTATGTTCTCACATTTTTGTTTTTACTGTCAAACCAACTCCAGAAAGATGTGAAACTTTTGAGAAAAATCTTAGATGATCACATGATTCAACAAATTATCTCCCTCTGTTTTTAAATTGGACAATGAGGTTAGTAATGGTAAGGAAGTCAGGCTTTAGCAGTAGGGCTGGATGTTTCCACTCTTACAATTCATGATCCAGCTAATGGAGTGAAGAAACATGCAGGTCCAGAATCAACAGTCGAGTGGCAAAGTTGGAGCCTTCTTGCAAGAAGAAAGGTCTTCTAATACTCTTGTGGAGATGCTGGATGGCTTACATGTTAGGGGAGAATACCCAATTAGAAACAAGATAGAAAATTGCTGTTTCAGAGAAATCACAAACCTGAAGACAGGTGAGGCTATGTGTCTTTTACAGCACATTACACCTAAATTATGTAGTAGGGTCACTCGGTATTTTACAAAACTACAGTTTTAGGTGCTTCAGTGAGAGGAGGGGGCCAGGTATATGAGAGCTAGGAGAAAGGCATATCAATTGGGAATGACTAGAGCCATCCTGTCTATAGGAGGGTTTGGGGCAGCCCCTCAGGCCTTGCACTTTGGGAGGCCCTGTGGCAGCTGCCTCAACTGTCCTATGGATGGGTCCCAGGGCGGCCCGGAGGATTACCTGGAGGTCTGGCGCAGGGTGGCAGCAGAGTCTGCCCCCTCTCATGCTCACAGCAGTGGTGGGAGCTGAAGTGACCCAGCAGTCTGCTCCACTACCTGCTACCAGCCTGCTGCTGCAGTGAAGCTGAGTGTAGGGAGCTGGTAGGGGTCTGGACAGAGTGGAGTGGAGGAAGATGACGGGTCTCTCCGGCTACCACTGCTGCAGTAAGTATAGGAGGGGGAGCCAACACATGCTGCTGCCCTATGCCAGGCCCCCTGGTAATCCCGCAGCTCGCATTGCTCGGGAGGGGGGTTTTCGGGCAAGGGGGTGAAGCAGGGGCAAGAAGGGACAGGGTGGGGGCTGGTGCAGGGGCAGAACTTGGGGAAGGAGTGGAGTAGGGGGGAGAATGTCCTAGACCCTGTACCTGGAGCACTTGCGATGGCGGGGGTTGCCCCAGGTCCTGCATTCCCTAGGGACGGCCCTGGAGATGACTGTGCAGCATTGATCCACATTCTAATATGAGAGAGGGCTACGCAAAGAATAGTGTGCACAAGGATTGGAAGGCTAATCTTTTTGGTTGGAGACTAGCTGGAGCAGCCAAGAGGGCTTTAAACAATGTAAGGGAAGGATATTAAAAAGGCAAATGTCATTCAAACTCAGCATATTGAAAATAAATTGAACCAATGTGACAGATTGTAAAACAGTATTTTGATGCTAGACGCTAGGTAAAAAGCGAAAAAAATCAGAAAATCTCATTATGAATAAATATGAGTAAGTGGCATTACTGAAACCTGGTGGGATGATTCAAATGATTGGAATGTTAAAAGTTCTGTATACTTCCAGAACAAGCTGTAACCTAAAAGTCTCAGAGGGGTAGCCCTGTTGGTTTATAACTGAAAAAACTTAAAAAACGAGAGGTCCTGCAGCACCTTAGAAACTAACAAAAAATGTAGGTGGTATCATGAGCTTTCATGGGTTCAACCCACTTCTTCAGATGAAAACAGGCTGTAACCTGTTCGGAAAATATACAGTGAATAAAGGAGATGGAGTGGGCGTGGCACGCTACCTTAAATACATAATTACCTGCTTTAGATTATTAATAGCTCAGAAGTGCAGGATCTTGAATGCATATGAATTAATGTACTAACTAACAAAGCCAAGGAGAGGGTACTTACAGACCACTGAATCAAGCTAGAGGACAGGATGGTTTACTTGTCAGTAATGTGTAAAAAGAAAAAAACATGGAGGCCTTCACATTGGGAGACACTGGTGGTCTCATTAAACCAGCACTACACCATCACTCGAGTAGCAGCTTCTTTGCTACTATTTCGAAATAACTACTCCCCAGAGTCATTCGAAGTAATTACTCCCCAGTACTTCCTGGGGCTCTAAGTCGAGGTAGCACGTCCACATTAAGGGAGCCTGCCTTGGACTAATTTCGAGGCTTCCCTGTAGTGTGGACATCCTATTTCAAAAGTTATTTTGGGAGTTATTATTTCAAAGTAAGTTATTTCAAAATAATTTCCTAATGTAGACATGTGTGATGGGATGCCCCCGCCCCGCACTGAAGCCCCCAGCGGGCAAACCCTGTTTGGGGCCCCAGGCACGGGGCACCGGTGGTGCGCCAGGTGCTCCCACGCGGCTGCGCAGCTGGCGAGCCCTGGGGCCGCAGCGAGCCATGGCGCGGACGTTGTGGAGGGGACGGGCCTTCCCCTCCCCCGTGACGTCAGAACGGCCTGGGCCCACCCCGGGGGGTGGCACGCCGGAAGCGGCGCGGCATTTAAAAACGCCGCCGCCATGGTAGCAAGGGGGGGAGAGCAGAGAGTGAGGCAGCGCTGAGGAGCTGGAGCCCGGACCGACACCCCGCTCCTGGGGCATCTTGACGACCCGGGGGGAGGTGAGCCTGGAGACCCCCAGGGACAGGGGGGACCAAGGGGGAGGACGAGGTCTCCCGAGGCCCCTGCCCCGTTCGGCGGACCGGCAGGAGTGGAAGGGGGAGAGGAAGCAGCCCAGGGCACAACCAAGAGGGGTTGCTGGGCTGGCGTGTTTCGGCTGTACGCCCTGTCAGCCGGACCGGATCGTGGAGGATCCGTGTCCTTAGGGCCCTGGGGTGGGGCCCGTGAGTGAGGGCGGGCCCGGGCCCCCCTCTCCCTCTCCAACCCGGAGGGCATCGGACGTGTGCTGCCAGAGCTTTGAACACCTTTCACATAGCGCATGGAACACGAGTCGCACCAGGGTGGGGTGTGAGAGCCATAGGTGTCAGAAGAGGGACCGCCTCAAGAGGGGCGGGGGCGGACCCCCGGCCCTGGACACGGTCACAACATGCCCATAGTGGTTACTGCTATAATGAACTAGCCACAATCAACTGGCCAAATAGCCACATTGTTCAAGCCAACTAGCCACACTCCACCGGCCAAATAGCCACATATGGCTAGTGACTAGCGTTTTGGACACTAGAGAATTAGATGATACAATTGTCCCTTCTGGCCTTAAACTCTGTGAAGTCTGTCTTGGCAAAACTAAACGAACTCTACTTTACCATAGTGGCCCATAAACCATTGATAGAGGTCAGCAAGCAGGAATCTGTGAACATTACAACATTTTTTCTCATATTCAGATGAGACTTAGGAGGCAAGTTAGTTGACATGATACTGACCACAACTGAACAGTGAATGTAGACTGGGGCAAATAATGTTAGCCAATCATGATTAAGCTTTCAAGGTATAGTAGGCACTTGGCCTGCAAATTCCTAAAGAATTAAACCTTCATTAGCTGATGTGATGCTGATCATGACTTGCCCTGTTCTATATTGTCAAAAAGGCTTACATTTTACTAATTTAAATCTTTAAACACTTAGGCTACGTCTACACTGGCGCGTTCTCATGCAAAAACTCTTTTGCGGAAGAGTTCTTCTGCAAAAACTCTTCCAGAAGAGAGCGTCTACACTGGCATGTGCTTTTGCGCAAGAGATGTGCTTTTGCGCAAGAGCATCCATGCCAGTGTAGACACTCTCTTGCGCAAGAAAGCTCTGATGGCCATTGTAACCATAGGGCTTTCTTGCGCAAGAAATTCATGTTGCCTGTCTACACTGGCCTCTTCTGGAAGAGCTCTTGCGCAAGAGGGCTTATTCCTGAGCGGGAGCGTCAGAGTTCTTGTGCAAGAAGCCCTGATTTTATACATTAGAACGTCAGTTTACTTGCGCAAGAACACGCGGCCAGTGTAGACAGGCAGCAACTTTTTGTGCAAGAGCGGCCACTTTTGCGCGAGATCGCGCCAGTGTAGACACAGCCTTAAAGTTGAATGATAAATGTGCACCTTGTTCCTGTAGTGCATTCTCCTCTGGTAACTGGCTTCTACTTGCTAGCTTTCAAACCCCCCAGTTTCCTGGGCCACCCACACCCTTAAGATAGGTGAACTCTGAACTCTACAGAGTAGTTTCTGCTCTTTTAACACCTTGGGTACATTCCATGTTCTGCCTCTTGAGAGAGGCAGTACAGAAGGCATAGCCTGGTGTGTGTGTGTGGGGGGAGGTGGGTGGCAGCGGTGGCCAGAGGTGTTAAGTCATGTTTGTGCCCCCTGGTTTTGGAATGTAGCTGCACTTACAGCTGCCTTACCTGGGCTGCTTATGGGCTGTTCAGCAGCCTAGATTTCCTGTAGTGCTCAGCACTATGGGTCGGAGGCGCAGCGAGGGTGTTATGCACCCAGTGGCAAAGGGCAAATTTGTGCCCCTCCCCCGGCTGCTGCCGCTGCACGGCGGGGCCCCGAACCTGGCGCATGGCTGAGCCTGACCTTGGGGGTGGGGAGGAGCTTGTACCATGTCTTCCCCTGCCCTCTCCAGTTTGGGGCTGGTCCCTGCATGCACTAACCTGCCGGCGGAGATGAAGGAGGGTCGAGCTGGGGGCAGAGAGGTGGGGAGGAGGCTCCAGCTGGCGGTGGCAGGCAGAGGAGGTGCAGGTGAGCCGAGGGATGATAGGGGGAGTGGACGGGGACTAAATTGGTGCTCCCCTAGCATGGCACCTGGGGGCAACTGCCCTCCCACCCCCCTCACTATGCCACTGCTATGGGTAGGTCCCCTCTTTGCCCTACACCAGGGCTTCTGAAGGTAGACAGTATAGTCAGGTTCCCTCCCAACAACTCAAGTGTCATACGCCCTCCTCAGCCGGTAGTCCAGCCCTCCTCATGCGGCTCTTGCGCATGCACAGTGCGGGGTTGGTGAGCGCTTTCGCCGCCATTTGTCAAGCCCTGTATATGTATATATAATTTTTTTGTTAGCCTCTAGGGTGCTACAGGGACAACTCATTTTTTTAAGTTTCTCTACACTCCAGTTCAATGGTCCCCAACGTGGTGCCCGCAGGCGTCATGGCGCCCGCCGGGCCATTTCTGTGTGCCCGCCGAGTGATCGGGCCAGCCCCGCCCCTGGGCGTGTGGGTGGTGCCAGCCCCTGGGCGTGCAGCGTATGGGCGGTCCCGCCCCCAGGTGCACGGCGCAAGGGCTGTGCTGGCCCCGGGCGTGTGGCACAGGGGCGGCACCGGCCCCGGGCGTGCGGCACAGGGGCGGTGCCAGCCCTGGGCATGCGGCGTATGGGCTGTGCTGGCCCCTGGGCACGCGGCACAGGAGCGGCGCCGGCCTCGGGCATGCAGTGCATGGGCTGTTCCGGCCCCAGGTGCGTGGTGTATCGGCGTCCCTGCCCCGGGCATGCGGCACAGGAGTGGCGCCGGCCCTGGGCGTGTGGTGTATGGGCAGCCCCACCCCTGGGCGTGCGGCGTATGGGTGGCCCTGCCCCTGGGCGCGTGCACAGCCCCGCCCCCGGGCGCATGCGCAGCCCCGCCCCCGGGTGCCTGGCGTGTGAGTGGCCCCGCCCCCGGGTGCCCGGCAGCCCCAAAAGGTTGGGGACCACTGCTCCAGTGTGTCCTATCTGCAGGGAATCCATTCCCATTCAGGCAAAGAAAATTAAAAAAAAGAAAAACAGAAAAAGGGAGCATCTTTGGTATTTTATTGGGTACATCACTGATTTATGCAGCAACTTTGAAAAGAGAATTACATGGCAACTTACATGCCCTTGTAATGGGATAGCATAGGTGAGAAAATATGTACATTGCTTCATTAAAATCATAGCAGAAAGCCCAGGAGGAGTGACACCGGAAGGGTTCTAATTAAAAACTATCCAGTGAAGAGGAGAGACATGGTATCTTTAGGGATCAAAGTTTTCTTTTTCAAATAAAGATGTCTGTTCAGTTTCAAATTGTGACAGGGTGCGGTCACAGAAGACTGCTTGGGGGTGTCTCCCGAAGTGCTGAAATGGTCACTGCCACTTGTCTTCCTGCTCTCTGGGGCTTCTCACTGCTTGGTCCTGCTGAGCCAGCTCTGCTGGTCTCCCTCAGCCAATACCCCGAGGTGAGATCCCTGCCCTTCTGAGAAGCAGTACAGACACTGAATTTCTTCATGTCCAAGGAGAGTGCAGCTTAGGGCTCTGCTTCCTGGGATACCACTCCCCAAATGGGATCGAAACCCCAAAGAATTAGGTAAGCCACCTTTAACAATGAAAGGGGGAATGTGCACACTGATTACTTCCCCAGATAATAATTGTTTACACTGGGTTTGATAGAAAATAAAAGTGATTTATTAAGTATAAGCAGTAGGATTTAAGTGGTAATAAGTGAGAACAGTCGGAGCAAATTAGGTTACAAATCAAAAGAAACAAAACATTTGCTAATTCTACACTGCAACCTCAGTACAAACTCTTCAAACTCACCCTAAAACCTCTTTTCCAACTGCCCTCCAAACCAGGACTGTCTCCCCTCTTTGGGGTCTTTGGCTCCTTCCCTCAGGTGCAGCCCAGCCAAAAGAGGAAGAAACTCCTATCTTCCTACCTTTTTAAAGAATTTCTTTATTGTATGGGAAGTCTCCTGGCCACTCCCCAGCAACCACTGCTAAGCCTTAAGGACAGAAGGCTATTTGCATATGACTGTCCAGACATTGAGGCCTCCCTTAATGACTATCATTCACACATTTAAAAATCATAAAGTATTCCCTACTCCATATATCTAATTTTACACAAAAGAATGATACACACATTAAAATAAGATAAACAGAACCAGTGGATCATGACATGAAGACTGATAGATTACATGAAATAATTTGCTGAAAGCACCTTTGAGTTATGTATATTTGTGTCCACGGGGGAGAGGGGTCTGTCACACAAATGAAAGTGACTTTTTCTAGAATCTTCACCATTTACATGATAAATGAATCTGATGAAATGCCACCAAGCCTTTGAGACATTAATACCAGCGTGTTTTTGAGAACAGGATGACTGTAGATGCATAGCGGCTAGTTGTTCTGTCATGGCTGGCAACACTGATTCTGCCTCTGAGAAGAAATTGAAGTCTCCACTGCTGCATTATGATCTCCCTTGGTCTGTGAGGTTACCTTTGAGGGAGCAAGTGAAACTATGTATAGAATCTTCTGACTCTAAAGAAGAACAAAGGCTACAACATGTGTTGCCATACCTTTTCCATAAAGGTATACATTTTATGCATTAAGGTAGCCTTTTGCTGCACAGTTGTAGCTGGCAGATTACACAACATAGCAACCCAGGCTGAAAATATTAATTTTGGGATTACATGACTCACATCTGTCAAAAAACTGAAAGGATGATGGACACTGATATGAATGAAATGCCAGTTACAAATATTCTTGAGTCTAGACCAGAGATCGATTGATCTGTCTTTCTCAAGTTAAAATGTAATTATTGCTATGGCTTCAACCCTCAAAATGAGACTTTGAAATGATCACCCTATAAATAATGTTAATGTGTGTAATATTGTAGAATAACTGGATTATGATTTGATATAAATTTAAACTTTGCCATTTGTTTTTCATTTCCCATGATTAGGGTTTGATTCTGTCAAACACTGTGTTGGGACTAAAGGAGTTAAGTTAAAACCATTCAAAATGGAGACAGTGAACTTTTGACCCAAGAACTCCATTTTGGTCAGAATGCCTGTCCGCAGCTGGGGACTCTGAGCTGTGCTGGCTCTCACCAGCCAAAACTGGTTTTTCCCGCCAAGCAGAACATTCCATCACCTCAGAGTTTCATGCCACAGAAGCGACTTAAGGCCCTGCGCCACTGCTGAGGGGTTTTGCTTCTTCCATCTATGCTCCTGTCAGCATCAGACCACCACGGCTGTGACGAGGAAGGGAGAAGAGTTACCATCAATGATCAGTGGTCCACCACCATCATACAAATTCTCCGCAGGTATCTCTGTGGAGTTCCTCCCTGAGAGCTTTCAGTTAGCTCGAGGGTAGTAGGTCCCAGACCTCGACAGCACGGTACCATCCAGACTTAATCAAAGGGAACATTTGGGCTCAGGCTTCATGCCTCTCTGATGAAATCCTTATACTGCTATATATTGTTATTTAGTCACAGTTGAGTAAGGATGCTTACTATCATTTGTGTTACTGTTTTGGTTCTTATATGAAATATTGATTTTCCCCAGTTATTGTAATTTAATCCCCTAATACATTTGTTATCTTATTTTAGAGTGTCCTTCTTTATTTACACATCCCACTGGGAAGGCGCACTGAGGGGTTTCTCCAATCGATGATAGATGCGGGAAAAGGGGCCTGCATCCTCTGAAACACGTTTCCCCCCCCTCCCCCCCGATACAAGGTGTCACTTTTTAATTTCTGTTTTCTTAGTTGCCCTTGCCCCTCGGTAACTGTTTTGGTGACCATGGCAGGACCTTTTCAGGAGTAATTGTCCTGATTAGGTCCAGTAAGCATCCTGAGATTTTGTTCTATTTGCAGTGTTAGGGAATAACGGTTCAACGACTCAGGGTGGGCTGCTTCCCTTGGACTACTACTCCGCTTTGGGTTCCATACCATATCCAAAACCATCACGGCTGAGCTGTGGCTGGTAGACGGGGTGAAGTAAGCTCTGCAGTTGCAGGCTGAAGTTCTCACATTTCTCCCCCTATCACTAGGGCAGCGCTGGGTTTACTAAAAATCCTAAGGGTCTCTGTGGCTTTGTTATTGGGAGATGCCCTGATTACACAAGTGGGAAATTAGGTAGCAGATGTTGTATCCCCACCTTTGCCGCTTATAAAGTATTGGTCCAAGAAAAGTGTAGCACGCCATTCCCATACCGTACTCAAAACAGTCACGGCTGAGCTGTGGCTGGTAGAGGGGGTGAAGTAGGCTCTGCAGCTGTAGGCCAAGGATCTCACGTTTCTCCCCATATCAGCAGGGCAGGGTCTGGTTCAGGGGCAGTTAGCCGGTGAAGCAGGCTTTGGCCCAGGTGGTGAGCCGAGGATCTCACACGGATATTTAGAAGTTGCTGCACTTAACTAGGCAAGTATTTCCCCTATCTTTTTATGTAGGTTAGTGGACACACTGCATCTGAAATCATCACAGCAGAGCTGTGGCTAGTAGAGGGGTGAAGTAGGTTCTACAGCAGCAGGCCGAGGATTTCACGTTTCTCCCTCTATCAGTAGAGCAGGGTTGGGGTGTTTCCACTAAATAGTTTTCTTTTGGGGAGGGGTTAGGACACAATGTATCCAAAATCGTCACGGCGGAGCTGTGGCGGTAGGGGGGTGAAGTAGGTTCTGCAGCAGTAGGCCGAGGATCTCATGTTTCTCTCCCTATCAGTAGAGCAGGGTTGGGATGTTTCCTAACTAACCTTTGGTTTTTTTTTGTTGGTGGGGGACGGGGTTTGACAGGTAAGCAACCCTCTAGGAAGGATGGCTGGAAAAGTTTTTGGCCTCCAAGGTGGACCTCCCAGTACAATAAAAACTTTCTTGAATATTGTGTGGATTATTTTGGTCAGGGAGGGAACCCTTGGATGAGCGAGTCCCTCAGTGATGAGGACTCTCTAAACAAATTTGCAGTTTTATGGGCATGATATATGACCACTAAACCAGCTCTAAAGAAAAAAAGCAAAGAAACGTGCCCTTATATATGACTTGGCTTTCGTCAGACAGGAGCTGAATTCCCAGGTCAGCCAATTAAAAAAACAAATGGAAGCAGCCTTGGGGGAAAAGCAGGAGCTGAAATAAAAAATCCAGCAGCCGGTTGCTGAGCAGCAAGCAGCCACAGCTATGGTCACTAGCTTGATGCTGCAGGTGTCACAACTTGAGCAGCAGTTAAAGGATCTACACTGGCAGGCATTGGCTGCTGAGAATGCAGCAAGCCTAAAAGAACACCAGCTAGCCGAATCACAAGCGGCAGTGTCATGACCATGAGGGTTAGCCAGCAGCCTGGGACTAAGAAGTTAACTATGTCCCTTACCTAAGCCAGGCAGAGTCGGCCAATAGGAATGTACATAGGAATTTCAAACTGGGACAAAGGCATTTTTGGGTTTTTCTCTCCTTTGTCCCTGGGCAGTTTCTCTCCGGCTACTGAGGGAGCTGCCTCCAAGAATAGACCCTTCACTATCTGTAAGTAGGGTAAGGTTTAGATAAATCCATTAGGTTTTATTGTTTTATGGTTTGGGAAATGGGACCTGATGTCTGTGCATTTTTAAAAATGGGTTTTGCTCTTCTTTATAATTAAGTCTTGGCCCATCGTGGGGTTTCCCCCATGAGTATATTAATTTGTGACTTTTCTATCTAGTCATTATGCTTGCAACAGGAATATTGTGGTGATAATAAGAGTTCTTTCTCTTTTCTTTTATTAACCTGGTATTGGTTAATTTTTGTGTCCTGATTTTTACTTTAGGGGTGAGATTTCACAAGTGATCTCTCCCCTGATTTTCTTATCATTACTTGGGTGGTGGTGGCAGTGGATTTTATCCTCAAAATCTAGGTTTTTAAGATTTTGGGGGGGAAGTTTTATACCAAAGCCTGGAAAAATAAGGTTTTGGGGTATTTTTGCGGGCCCCCACTTCTGCATTTATCGTGTCAGAGTGGGGAAGGAACCTTGACAGGCAGTGAGGCACTTAATGAGGGAAGTTAGTGTCCCAAAGGCAGAAGTAAATCATGCTACCTGTCAGATAGAGATACAGAAATTGAAAAAGGAAGCTGCTCACCTCTAGGAGAATAGTCAATACCATTCAGACTGACCCAATAGCGGCATATGGGTTAGGAGTAGAAGAATTTCTTACAGATTCTGATGGGGAGGAACAGCTACCTCCATATGCTGTAATTCAGGGAGTGGAGCCTTCCGCTCCAACTTGTGATCAAGGAGGGGTGGAGCCATCCGCTCCAACCTGTGATCAAGGAGGGATGATGACAGGAGACCCCATGGATCCAGGCACTACCACCATTTCTTCCTGTGGAGCAAGAGAGTAAGGCCTTGTCCCCTGAACAAACTTGGGCAATTGGTAAGCAGATGGGCCCGTGCACAAGGGAAACCGTATTGAATTGGTTAGCCAAGTTAAGTGCCACACCTAACCTCAGTAAAGAGGATTTAGTTATGATATTAAGAGAATGTATGTCAACTGAGGATTTTAGTATGTTGCCATACCATATAATCACAGATGTTCTATCCAGCCAATTTGATCTGTATAGCCAGTACGACTAACTGATAAAAGATGCCAGCTCGAACATTGCCCGGATAAACAAGGTCCACGATACCAATAGAGCGATCGGGGTAGGATCAATACGTTGGCTACGAAAGGAAACTACAACTAACACATATACTATCAATCGGAACATGGAATGTCTGAACGCTGTGGGCAAGGGGAAAGTTAGAGCTGCTTCAAAAGGAGATGGAGAGATACCAATGTGATATACTTGGAGTGGCAGATATGCATTGGATGGCATCGGGAGAGATGTGCGGTTGTGAAGTCATTTGGTCCGGGAACGAAGCGAAACATGAGGCAGGGGTCGGATTCCTTCTTAGCAAAAGAGCTAGAGGAGCGTTGTTAGTATGCAAACTGGTGAGTGCGAGAATGATGGTCGCGAGATTCGAAGCGAAACCTCTCGGTCGTTCAGGTGTATGCACCTACATCGGACAGCACGGAGGAAGAGATCGAGCTATTCTATCAAGATCTGACAAAGACGCTAGAAGAGATATCAAAGAGAGATATGTTGATCATTGGAGGAGACTGGAATGCGAAGGTTGGAACAGATAACGAAGGTTGGGAGAGAGTCATGGGAAGGTTTGGATATGGAGAAAGAAATGAACAAGGCGAGAAACTACTAGAGTTTGCTATGGAGCATGAGATGGTGATCTGCAACACGAGATTCCAACAAAAGGACTGTAGGAAGTGGACATGGCGATCGAACGATAGGAAGTCCAAGAACATGATAGATATGATCTTGATAAGAAGAAGATGGGTAATATCAGTACAGCAGTGCCGAACTTTCCAAGGAGTGGATACTTCATCATGCACTTAGAGAGAGTGATGGACAAGATCAAGGAAGAAGTAGAAGGGATATCGGTGCACAGGATGAAAATTAACAACTTGAGGTTCTTGGATGATATAGTTATCATGGAGGAAGATGAAGAGAAGCTAGTAAGAAGGTGCAGGTGATAAATGAGGAAGGGAAGCAGTATGGACTGATTATGAATATCAATAAAACGAAGACAATGGTATTTGGAGATAAGGAAATAGGAAGGAAGATCAGTGTAGATGGGATCCAACTAGAGAACATAGAGAAGTTCATATATTTGGGGAGCAACATGACATATGATCTAAACTGTAAGAAGAAAATAGCGATTAGAATAGCAAAAGCAAGAGCAAGTTTGAAGGCAATGGATAAGATCTGGAAAAGTAAAGCGATTAGCTTAGGAACGAAGCTGAGTGTCTTGAAAATGTGTGTGTTTAGCAGCATGTTGTATGGATGTGATACATGGGTGATAACGAAAGATTCGAAGAGAAGGATATTGGTGTTTGAGAGGAGTTGTTATAGAAAGAGCCTGAGACTAGGATGGATGCAGAAGGTCACCAACGAGGAATTGTAGGAAGATACAGCAGAAAGAGAACCTACTGCAGAAGGTTATACAACGGAAGTTACAGCTATTCGGGCATGTCTGCAGAATGAACAATGAGCGAAAAGATAAGACCCTGGTATTCAGCATAATGGATGGTCCGAATAGGAGAGGCAGACCCCACAGAGAATGGATAGATGATATAGTGCAGCCGTGGCCAACCCAAGACTCGACAACTTTGCCCCAGCTCTTCGTGCTGGATCCACTGCTATCTTGGCTCTTTGCCCAGAATGGGTTGGCCACCCCGATATAGTAGATTGGTGCAGAGCTAGTCTACAGAAACTAAGCCACTCTGCACTGGACAGGGAAAGATGGAAGGAAATAGTGAGGGAGGCATTGGACACCAATGGGCGTTAAGCCCGAGGTTGTTGATGTTGATGATGATGATGATGAAGTTGTATTTCCCGCATGAAAATATTATGGGCAGGATGTACTCCAAAAAGCAAAAAAGTACTGAGCATCCCAAAACTTACTTTTTAAGGAAGAAAATGCTATTCTGGTTGACTGGGTTGGGGACAGCGAGGGACGGTATGATTCAATATGATACCCCTGAATTAAGGGACCTGTATGTTCAGGGTTTGTCCCCTGGTATTAAGTTAAGCATGGGTCCAATAGACAGTCATAATACTCCTTTGATGGTATTAGAGGAAAGGGCCTGAGAGATTTATGATCTGCAGCAATCAGCATATCTATGAATGGTTACAAGGAAAAAGATTTCCGCTTTACACTCGGATAATAAGATTCGGTTAAAGGAGGTAAATGACAAGGTACCATTTGGCTATAATCAGGACAACTTCCTTTTCACTGGTAGCTCCAATGAGATCAAAATTTTAAGGTAAATGTTAACCAAAAGGCTATCAAAATTTGAGCCATGGGAACAGTTTAGGCTACTTCATATTAATGAGGTCTTTAAATGCCTAGCCAAATATGAAAGAGCGGGGCAGGTGGCTGCTTGTAAAGAAGTGGCATGTCAGGCCAAGCAGGACAATTCAGCTGGTAATCAGTTGTGAAAAGGCTGAGTTTCCCAGCCCCAAGAGTTTGTCACCCCAATTTTGCAATGGGGCAGACCAATAGTTAACATTATTTATGAGGGGAAATTCGGTATTTTTAGGCAGCAGGCTTTGGTAGATACTGAGGCATCTACCAGCCTTATTTGTACAGTGTCTTGCTCTGAGGCAAAAGGGTTACCAGTGAGTGATGTGAGAATTCTTCAGTCATATCATGGAAAAGACAGCATACATAAGAACATAAGAACATAATATATGATAGAGGTCTATAAAATCATGACTGGTATGGAAAAAGTGAATAAAGAAAAGTTATTTACTTATTCCCACAATATAAGAACTAGGGGTCACCAATGAGATTAATAGGCAGCAGATTTAAAACAGACAAAAGGAATGTTTTCTTCACTCAGTGCACAGTCAACCTGTGAAACTCCTTGCCAGAGGATGCGGTGAAGGCTAGAACTTCAACAGGGTTCAAAAAAGAGCTAGATAGATTCATGGAGGTTAGGTCCATCAATGGCTATTAGCCAGAATGGGTAGGAATGGTATCTCTAGCCTCTGTTTCTCTGGAGGTGGGTGATCACATGAGGATTACCTGTTGTGATCCCTCCCTCTGGGGCATCTGGTATTGGCCACTGTCGGCAGACCGGATACTGGTCTAGATGTACCTTTGGTCTGACCCACTATAGCCATTCTTATGTTGAGGGACCTGACCCGAAACCCCAGAGGCAGTACAGATTTCTGGTGGAGGCCAGGGAAGGAATTAGATTTACAATCAATGCATTATTAGACCAAGGTGTATTGATGTCATGCAAGAGGCCTTGCAATTTGCCAATCTGGGCAGTGAGGAAGGCGGATTAAGGTGCATGGAGACTTACTATGGATTACATGTCACCCCAAAGATGCCACCCCATGTCACCCCAAATCATGTCACCCCAAAGATGGCCCCAGTAGTTGTGATATTTCCTGAACTGATGGTGGCCATTGCAATGGGTGCATGCTGTTTTTCTGTCCTAGATATCGCTAATACCTTTTTCTCCATCCCTCTTCACCCTGCTGCCTTCTACAAATTTGCCTTCACATACGAGGACAAGCAGCTTACATTCATGAGAGTCCCACAAGGTTGGGTGCTCGTGCTGGGTGCAACAGCAAGCAGCTTGGGGGCTTGCCTCACTGCTGCCCAGCTGCCCGGCATGGTTCCTTGTTGTGGACGCCCTATGCAAGAAGGGGGCTCAGGGGCATGCCACGTTGCTATCCAGCAGCCTGGTTGGCTTCTTGCTGCAGCCATCCCAGGCAGGGAAGGGTCTCAGGGGTTTGCCCCACTTCTGCTCAGCCGCCCAGTGTGGTTCCCCCTTTTGGCTCCCTCAGCTGCTTGCTCTTCCTCAGCTGCGTGCAGGACGAGGGGCTGGCAGTAGTGTCCAGCTGGGTGCTACAGGAAGTGGTACTGTGCAGCCACTGGACCCACTGTAGGCCAGATGAAATTGTGCTGCGGGTCATCTGGTCCATAGGCTATAGGTTCCCCATCTCTGTTTCAGCAGCACTCTGTGAGGGAGGTGTTGACTGTGACTCTGACAGTGTGTCACACATCATCTCCATATTGTACATGTAACAAAATTCATTCAGCTCAGGGGTGGGGAAAATTAGAGGGAGCACTGGTAGTAGACCCTTGAACCAATGATGAATGGGGTAGACCCACTGTAAATTTTAAAGTTCAGGGAAGTTTGGGAATGAACAGTCAACAAGTTTTAGTAGATACAGGGGGATCTACAAGCTTACTGTGTACAAAAGGAAGTTTAAATATTAAAGACATAACAATTAAGGAAATCACATCTCTCTTGCCCTATAATGGAAAAGAGAACACAAATACCATTCATGGAGAACATAACTTGTATTATAGGACCTGTATCCACACAAGTCTCTGTTGGCTTACAAAGATTAGATGGAAAAGGCATATTAGGTATGGACTTATTAAAGAAATTCAATGTGATAGTGAACCTACCTAATCAGATGTTAAGTCAAGCTGATATCACCGTGTTCCAATGGGAGATTTTGATGCATTCAGAATTCTGGAGGGGGAATTTATCAGATCAACCTGAATCACAAAGAGATGTATACACCAAAGAGGAATTCTTGGAAGAGTAATACGATAAGAGTTTTGACATAGATGAGCTGCCAAATGAATATCATCAACATATACCTTCATATGCCTCGATAAAACAATATTCAGAATATGAGCATATTACTAAATCAAAGACAGCACACTCATGAGATGGAAGAATGTACTCCATTGGAAGATTTGTGCCTGTACTGGGCATAGTGAGGTGAAAACAGGATTCTAATACTTCTATGCTTGAAGAAGATTTTGATCCTGATAGAAAGGTACCAGTGATAACCATATATACGTACACAAGTGCAGGGTACTGCTATATGTTCATGCAGGAAGAAAAAGGTGATAAGTCATAGATACTATCTATTTAAGAGTTAATCAGAAGAAGGAACACCAATTAATTAACCATTAAAGCACATCAGTTCCAAAGGATTGTTTTAAGAACAGAATTAGAGAAGAAAGGAGATCCTGTTGGAAGTGAATGGACATTAGATCCTTACATTTTCTTAGAATGCCCAAAGGACTTGGATAATGGGAAAGCTTCCAAGTGTGTAACATTAGGTATTAACGTCCCTTCAATAGTTCTTTCTGGGAAGGTAAACCTCATTGCTAGTTTAGTACATCATAATGCGCATACTTGGGTCCATTAAGTTATATGTTTATTCTCCTGTGGGTGATCATTTAATCATGCATTTAGTATTTTAGCCTTGTAGTAATCAGTGTTTCATTCCATCTATTAGTTACATTAGTTCTAAATTCTGCTGAATAGATGTGACTGCAATCAAGCATAATATATCCTGTGAGAGTAGTTTAATAATAAATGCAAGTACAAAAGGCTCTGGACAATGGACTATGAAGGGTCCATCTGAGATAACAATTATCTTCAAGCTGACCATGGTATCACCATCTAAGATCAATTATGTGCATCCCTTTGTGGTCAAGAGAGATGTGGCTAAAACTTTAATGGTTGAACCTCAATATGTTATGAAAAAGATGATCAGGCCTATTAATTTATCCATCACCCAGTACTAACAGGCTGGAGGGCATGACTTCATATTAGCATCAACAACTCAAAAATGAAATAAACGAGATATTGTAGCTAAAGTACTAGGAGGCATAGGGGCTGACCTACGGGGTACTTACTGCTGCTGATCAATATCTCTTAGCCAGTAGTAATAGAGATGTAGCCGTGTTAGTCTAGTCTAGCTGAAACAAAAAACAGGACTATGTAGCACTTTAAAGACTAACAAGATGGTTTATTAGTTGATGAGCTTTCGTGGGCCAGACCCACTTCCTCAGATCAAATATTTGATCTGAGGAAGTGGGTCTGGCCCACGAAAGCTCATCAACTAATAAACCATCTTGTTAGTCTTTAAAGTGCTACATAGTCCTGTTTTTTGTTCTTAGCCAGTAGAATAGGATATCTTGGACATGATGTGTCTTCACAGTCAGAACATATAACATCCGTTCTAAAGGGATTGGCAACAACAGAATTTAATATAGTGAATATTCTGCCATATCGGCTACAAATCCAGGTACAGGAACATATGCAAGTATTGGGAGTCTTGGGAATATTGGTATCAAACTTATCAGAGGCATTAGCCTCAATCAAAGCACAGCAATGATTACTGGATATAGCAAAAGCAGTAGTGCAAGATGGATTCAGTGGAGACTTGCCAATTGAATGGAAGAAAATAAGTGATGCTAAGGCTAATGAATTTAAAAGAACTCACCATGAATGGTGGAAGCTTCTAAATTTCACATATTATTCACACAGTAAAACAATCATAGCTCTAATACTCACCCTTAAATCAACCAGGGAAGATTTGTTACATCCTTTACTTTCTTTGGGATTATATGTGAACCAGTCATTACTAGTACCAACTGAAGAACACAAATGGGTGTGCCATAAGGGGAAAGAATACATGCCCATTAATTTGAAAGCTTGCACAGAGCAGGTTGTTTTGAGATATTACTTGCACAGCGGAAATGTGGGAAAAGTACCAGGTGAGTCTGGGTGCATCTACACAGCATCATAAACTCGAAATAAGCTACGCAATTTGCTCTATGCAAATTGCGTAGCTTATTTCAAGTCTATTTTGAAATAGGCTATTTCAAAATTTGGTGCCCTCTACAAAGCACCAGATTTTTAAATAAAGTGTTATTTCAAGCCATCCCTTACTCCTCGTACAATGCGGTTTATGGGGTTGACAAAATAGCGCGTCCACTATATTTCAGACTAGCAGATGCGTTCAAAAGATGCGGGGTAGCTATTTCGGGATACCTCTGGTATTCCGAAATAACTTTGATGTGTGGGCATACTCTCTGAGTCCAAAATTAGGGTCTTTTAATTAAGAGTTGTACCACCACTCTCTCAGCAATCAGTCAGCTGTGGTACAAATTGACAGCCATTTTATTTGCATAAGAAGTTTATGTTAATCTTTTGTTATAAATAAGTTTTATGAAATACAGAACAATGGTATTGAAAATTATTTATGTCAAATGTCAAATATTAAGGGTTGTGATATAAATGTTATATTGAAACAGAAGTTATCCATTCTGCATATTAAATTTATTAATATCTTGAGCCAATACATTTAGGTGTTAATCTTGAGACCATTAAAAGGTTATTACACCATGGAAAGCTAACTCAATATCTGGATAATTTAAGATCAGAACGTCTCAAAATCCTCATTACAGTGCATCATTCGGCATCTGAAATAAATGGAATATTTAAGAAAATTAAGGATAAGACTATACCATTATACTGATGGGAAGGAATCTTCAGCACTAGTTTTGGTTATGTATATACTGCGTGGGTTATTCCCTTACATCCTATAGTTCTGCTTTTAATAATCCAAGGTATATCATCTATTTTACTGTTTTAAGTGCATGATTCTGTAAGCTCAAGCAATGCAAAAAGAAATCAAAGCAATCCTCTTTTAATATTATGGCACTTGATACCTTAGTATAAGTACTTGTTTAATATGAATATTTGTTATACATCCTCTTATGCTTTAACTGTATGTGAACTGTTAAGGTGTTTGGTGGCTATTGGAATTAGTTAATCTCCAAACCCCCAAAGTGGGGATTGATTGGTATTTTATTTTTATTAGATATACATTAAAATATTAAGTATGGTTAAAATCAAGGTTGGATGTTGAGCTTATGAAATTGGTGACATAAGCTAATCAACTATGAAGTCTATAAACCAGGGGTGGGGAACCTCAGGCCCAGGGGCCGGATGTGGTTCCCAGCTTGCCTGGATCTGACCCCGGAGGCTCAGACACCCCCCTCTCAGCATTGGGGAGTCTGCACTGGCACTCCAGCCCCTCTGCTGCCCCACTGTGGGTCTGGAACACACAAAATCTACTAGCCTAGGCCTCCTCACGCTCTACTGTGGGAGAGGAATGTGGGGAATGTCTTTCTCCTTCTCAGTTGAAGGCCACGTCAGTAAGGGTTTGGGTTTGTTTGTTTGTTTTTTGTTTGTTTCTCACTTGTGTGCTGCCCTCGACTAATCTTTCTGTGGCTCAGCGGCCCCCGACTCAAAAAAGTTTCCCCACTCCTGCTTTAAATTATAAGAGGAAGTTGCATACCAAATTTGGTGGTCCTAGCTCATATCATTTAAGAGATCTTGAACAAACAGATGGATGGACAGACTCACTTATTCACTGACAAATTCTCTCAAATATAAACAAGATTTTATTTTTGAAGAATAATTGCTTGTTTGTCACTCCTTGAGTGGAGGATTGCATCTGTGTCCTCTTAGGGGTTAGTAGCATTAGCCTACTCTATGGAGCCCTCTGGAGATCAGAGACAAATCTCCTGATAATATACTTGCTATTCCTATAGGGTGAGCCATCACATTTTACCCACTTGGGCCAATTACACAGATAATCAATCTTATGTTTATAGACAAGCCAGCACTGGAGTGCCTTAGGTTCAAATTGTTGGGGGTAATATATGGAGCAGTGGCAACAGCATCAGCAGAACTCTGCGAAAGAAGAAGCTGTCTGAAAGCAGTTCTTCTTCCAGTGATGTCCCCATGGGTGCTCCACTGTAGGTATCAAGCAGTAGTCAGCTGAACCATACATGCGTGGTTAGTGTCTCACGCCATTTGCGCCATTTTCCTCATGCGCGCGGTCTGGCTCCCGCCAGTTCCTTCATTGCCGCCCTCGGTAACAGACAGAGCGAGCTTCTCTCCTAGGCCTGTTTAGTCAGAATAAGAAAATCCTACTTAGTTCTTGTTATAGTTACTCTCCATTTGTTAAAAATAAAATAAAATTAAGGCCCCTTATTTTCCGTTTGTTTTTCTTAAAAAAAAAGAGAGAGAAAAGAAGTAAGAGAAAGGTAGAAGAAAAGGCAATTTTTGAATTTGAGGGAAATGCGGTCAGCCCCTTCACACAATGCTGGCTTCACCGGGTTTTTAAAAATGTGATTCATGCCGCGAACCAATGCCAGCATCGGACGGGCACTCCTCTTGCATAAGATGCCTGGGAAAGGCAAATGTACCACAAAAGTGCCCGCACTGCTCAAAGCTCACTGCCAGGGCTCACCGAGACAGAGAGATGTGACTTCGCATGCTCCTGTTTGACAAAGCGCTCCAGCCTTCGAACTCTACATCGTTCATGGCTCCTTCTGACCCTTCTCGGCCCCAAAAATGCAGGGCCTCTTCTCCAGCTACAGGGTCTTTGTCAAAGAAGCGCATGTCTCCAGCACGCTCCTTGCCTTCAGTGCCCATAACTAGGGTCAACACTGCAGACAAGCCCGGTACATCCAGCACCGTCTCCGCTCACCCAAAGGCTCACTCGGACCCAAAAATCCATTCCGCCATGCTGTCGGTACCGATAACAGGAACCGACTCTTGGCACCCAGCACCGAAGGCATAATTGGCACCAGCAGCCGCCTCTACAAAGACACTGGCGCCAGCACCAGAGTCCTCGGCACCCCCCTCTTCTCGCTCCGGCACCAGACCCATCGGCACCAAGGAAGGTGTAAGCAAAGTCCGATAGACCTTGTAGTCCTACTCCTCCATAGCCAATCTTCTCACCGGCACCGTCCCCTTCGCCACCGGCACCAAGGTCATCACTGCTGTGCCGCAAATCTCTTTCTCTGCTACCTCCGACATAGGGGCATACTCTCCATTGTACAGACCATTCAAGACAAATATCTCCCTCTCCTCCCCCTTCCTCTAGATGGTATCATGAGCTTTCGTGGGCAAAACCCACTTCTTCAGATGACTGAAGTATTAAAAGTCAAGATCCAGGAATAAATAAGGGAAGGAGGGGAAGGAGAAAAAAGACAGTGAATAGATTGTTCAAGTTACAAGAGGCTGATAAGAACAATTAGCACCTCCGTTGGTTGGTTGGTTAAGTCAGGGGTTCTCAAACTTTGTGATACCATGACCCACTAAAATGCTAAATGAATTTGTGTGACCCCACCACCCTCACTGCCCTGGGTCACATCCTCCCCCCTTCTCACCAGACTCCTTGCCCTCCTTGGGTTCCTTCAAGGCGTTTGCGGTCCTCAATGCCCTTCCCCCCTGCAGGCTCCTTCCTCCCATCTCTTTCTCTTCTGTGCCTCTTTTCCACTCTGTGTCCCTTTGCGGGTTTTTTTTCCCTCTCTCTCTCTCCTCTCCTCTCCTCTCCTCTGCCTCCTCCTCTGACCTCCACATGCCCTTATTTACCTCTGGGTCCTCTGCCTCGACCCAATCCCCCAGCCTGCTGCCTGAAGGACCTGCCCTCTCCCAGCTGGGGAAGCGTTCGGTCATCCGGCAACCGTGCCCTGGCCAGCCCCTGGCATGTCCGCTCCTGCACTGGCTCTGGCCTCACTCTCCCACTGCCTTGCCTCCTCCTGCAGCTGAGGCATGCTCCTGGAGTCCCGCGGCCCTGGCCAAACTGCATGGCTTGCTGGCAGCTGCCTTCTGCCGCCCTGCCACTCTTTACGGCCCGGGGGAGAGGGGTCGCAAGTGAAAAACCGAATCCAGCTGCGACCCCCCTCTAAGTTGCTCATGACCCCCCTGGGGGTCATGACCCATAGTTTGAGAAACGCTGAGTTAAGTCATTAGGATGTGGAAGGTAGTCTGCCAGCCAGCCGATAAGAATTAAACTTGTAAATAAAGTTAAGTTCCAACCCTTCCCTGTGTATTTGGCTTGTGGAATTGGCCCAAAACAACATGGTGACTTGGAGATCCATTAATGAGTGTCCAGGCAGATTAAAGTGTTCTCCAACAGGTTTCTGTGTGTTGCCTTTTTGGATATCTGATTTGTGTCCATTAATTCTTTCCCATAGAGACTGTCCAGTTTGGCCAATATACATGGCAGTGGGGCATTGCTTGGCATTTGATGGCATAGATCACATTAGTGGATGTGCAGTTAAATGAACCCCTGATGTAGTGGCTGACATTGGGTCCAGTGATGAAATCGCTTATGTAGATGTGTGGGCAAAGTTGACACTGGGGCTGATTGCAGGGGTGGGTTCCTGGATGATTATGATGGACATGTATTATGTGGTTACTGGAAATAATTTGTTTGAGGTTAGGGGGTTGTCTATAGGCAAGGATTGGCCTTTTCCCCCAAAGCCTGTGTGAGTGAGGGTTCATTTTCCAGGATAGGTTGTAGATCATTGATAATGTGTTGGAGGGGATTAAGTTGTGGGCTGTAGGAGATAACAAGTGGAATTCTGTTTTCTCTTTTTGGCCTGTCTTGAAGTAGTTCTTGTCTGGGTACTCTTTTGGCTCTGTTAATCTGTTTTTTCACTTCTCTGGGTGGTGTAGGGGTAAACTGAGGCAGTCCATGGTATCTTGCTGAGAACTGAGAACTCAAATCCTAAATCATTAAGGCCAGGCCTGGGAAGTATACAGACAGGCAGTTACTGTGACCCTGGTTCCCCTGGCAACCACATTCCAAAGGGGCCTCACTCTGATAAGGCCTGGCTGGTACCAGGCAGGCTGTGTGGTTTCTCTTACTGTCTTCTGTAATTTCAGATAAATCAGCTTGGATCCCAAGGACTGTGCCAACGAAAGGAAGTAGTCATCTCGCAGTAGACATATCACAATTGCAGCAAAACAAGTTCCCATCAACATGTCCGTTTTGTTTATGTTGGCTTATTTAGCTTGTTAGGAATAATTACCTGTATTATTGATAAGATGTTTAATTGGCAATGGGCAGAGATACTGTGTAACCTTCGTAGTTCATTGGCTTATGTGCTCATCTAATTTCCGCCACTAGACCTATCAAATCACTTCCCCTCCGCCCATCTGCTGCCTATATAATCTAATGTATGTTTTGGTTAAGTTAGTGCTCTCCACGTTAACCCCTGGTTGGTACTCCACCAGCACTGGTGTTCAATAAATCCTCAGCTTGTTTTCACCTGCACCCAGTGTGTCCGGAATTATTCCCTACAGTGGGTATTTCAGTTTTAAGAATGCTCTATATAGTAGGTGTTTGTCTCTGTCTGGGATTGGAGCAAATCCGGTTGTATCTTAGGGCTTGGCTCTACAATAGATTGAGAAATGTGTCTGGGATGGAAGCTAGAGGCATGAAGGTAAATGTAGCGGTCGGTAGGTTTTCCGGTATAGGGTGGTGTAAATTTGTCTATTATTTAATTGTACTGTAGTGTCAAGGAAGTGGATCTCTCATGTGGATTGATTCAGGCTGAGGTTGATGGTGGGGTGTTGAAATCCCTGTGAAATTCTTCAAGGGTCTCTTTCCTGTGGGTCCATATGATGAAGATGTCATCAATGTAGCATAAGTAGAGTAAGAAAGCTAGGCGGCAAGAGCTGAGGAAACATTGTTCAATGTCAGCCATGAAGACATTGGCATATTGTAGGGAATGCGGGTGCCCATGGCTGTGCCGTTGACTTGAAGATACAAATTATCTTCGAATCAGAAGTAGCTGTGGGTGAGGACAAAGTCGCAGAGCTCTGTAAACAGGTGTGCAGTGCTGTCATCGGTGATGGTGTTCCTGAAAGCCTATAATCCGTCTTCATGTGGAATGTTGGTGTAAAGAGCTTCTACGTCCATGGTGGCCAGGATGGTGTTTTCAGGAAGATTACTGATATTTTGAAGTTTCCTCAGGAAGTTGGTGGTGTCTCGAAGATAGCTAGGAATGCTGGTAGCATAGGGCAGTGGTCTCCAACCTTTTTACACTCAAGATCACTTTTTAAATCTCAGAACAAGTGAAGATCTACTGCCCCACCGCTCCCCCCAAGAGCCCACCCCTTCCTTGAAGCCCTGCCCTCTCTATTCTCCTTCTCTCCATCACTTGATATCCCCAGCCCTTATACACTCTACACTGCCACTTTTTTTTCTGATTCTTCTGTAGGAAGAGGTTTTTCCAACATTTGGCCTATTTAGACTGGACCAATTGTCAGAAAAAAACCTTCTTTTGGCAGCCCCCTTATTCCTTGTGGAACGAGGAATATAGGGGTTACCGAAAGAGCATGTTTGCTCTTTCACTAAAAAAATGGAAGAACAAATGTGTCCCTGGCTGTGGAAGAGTCTTTCTGGGATATCTCTGGAATCCTGGAAAAACTCCTGCAGTCTAACTGTACCCTCACTGGGTTGAGACAGGATGTGTGGGCTCTGGGGTAGGAATGAGGGATTTGGGTGTGGGAAGGGGTGAGAGGCGCAAGCTCTGGGAGGAAATTTGGATGCAGGAGGAGGTGGAGAAGGGGATGCTGGCTCGGGGACGGGGCTCCAGGCTGGGGAGTGTTATGGTCAGATGGAGGGTTGGGCTACTAAGTAAGCCACAGGCTTGTGGATGTGAGGGTGCAGGAATTTGAGTTGGGGTATGTGAGGGGCTCAGGGCAGGGGGTTCCAGTGTATGATAGGCTCAGATCTAGGGTCTGGGGGGTGCAGGAGTGTTATAATGCTGTGGCCAGATGGGGACTTGGCAGCCAGGCTTCATTTTTAAATAAAAGACTATGTCAAACACAAAAAGTTTCTGCATTGTCTTTATTTATGAGAAGGGCAGGGAACCTGTTATGAGTCAGGGGTCACTGAGCCACAGAAAAGTCAATTGGTGCCACACAAGGGAGATGCAAAAAAACCCCCCCAAAAACAAAAAAACTCCTCCAAAAACCCCCAAGCCTCACTAATGTGGCCCTGACTGTGCTGGTGGGAGCAGGGGACGTGGTACTGGGAAAGGGTGTTAATGGGTGCTGGGGCAGGGGACAGGATGGTAGCGGGGGCAAAGGGGCAGGGTGCCAGTGGGAGCACCCACCTCCTCCCAGAACTCCTCCTCCCTTCCCCCGTGGAGCAGGGAAGCCCCAGTGTGCACCTCCTCTGGGGCCGATTCCCCCCTCCTGCAGAGAAGGGTGCACCTGGGCTGAACACCACGGCCAGCTGGCCAGGCAGCCGCTCCTCTTTGCTCCAGCCCAACTGCCTTGCGCTCAGCCCGGGGAGGCTGCGCCGCATTCTTGCTGATCTGGAAGCCCTTCCTCTTTGCTCCAGCCCAGCTGGAGTGAGGTGCAGCCTCCCCGGGCTGAGTGCAGGGCAGCTGGGCTGGAGCAAAGAGGAGTGACTGCCTGGCTAGCTGGACATGGCACTCAGCCAGGGTGCACAATGCTCCACATGGGCTGGAGCAGAGGGAAAGCGGTCTGATCAGCTGGAGCGCAGCACAGCCTCCTCCCTGACAGCCAGCTGGCCAGGGTGTTTCAGGCCTCCCCACCCAATGGATCCTATCACAGCTACTCACCTGTGTTGCTACTCCGTGAGTAGCTGCTCCGCAAAGAGTGACAATTCAAAATTAGTTGTGCGCAGGTGCACAGTCCAGAAGGAGCTAAAGATAGACTCAAAGAGCCCCTGCAACCGACCAGTAGATCGCGATCTACCGGTTGATGACCACAGGCATAGGGTATGAGGAGAGAGTCAATATAGCCAGATAATCCTGTTGTAAGTATGCCAATGCTTGAGATGATGGGTCGTCCGGGATTTCCAGGTTTGTGTATCTTGGGTAGCAGATAGAAAACTCCAGGTCAGAGATTAGGGGGGTTGTTTGTGTAAATTTGGTCCTGAGCAGCATCAGGGCTTCATGAGCAGTTGTTTTAGGGTTTTTTGGACATTCTTCAGTCGGATCAGAGGAGAGAAGCTTGTAGAATCTGGATGACTACAGCGCCCCCTTTGTCAACCTCTTTGATGATGATGTTAGAATTGTTTTGGAGGCTGTATATAGCATTGCATTCTGCATAATTGAGGTTACATGATGTTGTTTGCTGACAATGTCAGCCTGTTCACTTGGCTACCTCTCTGAAACAACAGAAGGTTAAACTGTATTATACAAAGTAACAGAAAGGTAGCCGTGTTAGTCTGTTCTTGGTAAAACAAAAAAAAAACCGCAGTCATGTAGCACTTTAAAGACTAACAAGATGGTTTATTAGGTGATGAGCTTTCGTGGGGCAGACCCACTTCTTCAGAAGTGGATCTGCCCCACGAAAGCTCATCACTTAATGAACCATCCTTAGCCTTTAAAATGCTACATGACTGTTTTTTTCTGTATTATACAGTTCAACCACTAGATGGCACTCTGTATAATATACTGTGTAATATAATATGCTAACCTCAGCCATATCTGGCAAAGCATTAGAGGATTTTATGATGAACACATGTAGCATATATATGCATGATCTGTAACTAGCTCATATCTGGTACTGAAGTACATGAAGGAATGGATGGCTGTGGCAGGGATTAAAGAGCTCTGATGACTTTCATCATCTGTGTATTCATCTTGCAGGTTTCCCCTGCATACTCAAATCCCCAGTAACAGAAAGGTAGCCGTGAATTAGGTGAATCTCTAAACACTGAAGACTATATATTCCAGTAATACTCCCCTGAAAGTAACCAGATTCATGGGGATCTGACAGCAAGTTTTTTTTATAACATTTGCACTAGTGAGCAGTATTTAGGGATGAATTTTACAGGTAAATATTAGATGGCCAGTCAAATCACTCATGCAGTGAGAATAACTCATGGCTCAGCTATCTTTCACAGCCTGTTCTTTTTTAACATGTACTGTCCTCATGTTATTTTTTAGCTCTTTGCCTTTTAATTTGCTGCCAGTCATTGAAACTGAAACTTTGTTCACACTGAAAAATGAACAACTCACAGGTTCTAAAAATAGTCCTCCTGAAAGACAAAAGTTTTGCTGTAGCAAGTGACAGTGTGAACGACTCATTGTATACAGCAGCTTCAGAGGGGTAGCTGATTTAGTCTGTACAGGATAAACTTAAAAAACAACAAATAGTATGGTAGCATTTTAAAGATTATCAAAACATGTAGATGGTATCATGAGCTTTCGTGGGCATAGCACACTTCTTCAGATAACCGGAGTGTTGTATGTCCAGAACCAAAATCATTAGGAAAGAAGAAGGGGCGGGGGATGGGGAAAGGAGGCAGTGGGTATATAATTATCAAAGGGAAAACTGAGCTGTATGTAACAGGCAAAACTGTTGTCTATAAGCTTCAGGAGGTAGCCAAGTTTGTCTGTTACAGAAAAAAACAACAAATGGTCTGGTGGCACTTTATAGACTAACAAAACATGTAGATGGTATCATGAGCTTTCGTGGGCACAGCCCACTTCATCTGAAGAAGTGGTCACTTTTACCGGACCTCTCTTCCTAATCGTGTCCCTGCTGCTATCATGATACTTTCTTCCTTTCACTTCTTAGTTCCCTAATTTCCCAATCCCAAACGCAACAAACTTTCTAAATTTTTTCTGATTTGAGCTTCTGTCAGTTCTCCATTTGCCAGGTCCTCCACTCACCATTCCCAACCACCACAGACACTTTGACTGATGTGACGGGGCACCCGCGCCCCACACTGCAGCCCCCGCCGAGCAGGCTTTGTTCGGCGCCGGAGGGGACGAGCCCCGGCAGTGCGCCATTTGCTCCCACACCGCCCGGGGGCTGTTCATGCCGGCCGGCACGGCAAGCGGCGCCGCAGGGGTGCAGAGCAGAGAGGGGGGAAGGCGTGGAGACGTCTCCCCTCCATGAGCCAGGGCGGGGCGGAGACAGCGCAGCGCAGGGAAGTGTGGATGCCATAGCCCCGCCCCTTGACGTTGGGAGGAACGTGCCCCGCCTCCCCCTCCAGGGAGGGGCGGAAACAGCGCGGTGTTTAAAAACTCCGCCGCCATACCAAGCAAGGGGGGAAGGGAGATGCTCGGAGAGGACAGTAGTAACCCGGGCGCACTGGGAGCGAGGCCTGGGATAGCTCGGGTGGACCGGTGCCAAGGGGTACAAGAGTCCGGCCAGCCGCCCCCCCCCGCCCCCCGGACATCCTGTCAGCCAAAGGGAAGGTGAGCCCCGGGGTGGGGAAGAGCCGTAGGGGAAAGGAAGCAGCCCAGGGCAGAACCCTGAAGGGTTGGTGGGCTGACGAGTTTCGGCGGGACGCCCCTTCAGCCGGACCAGACCCTAACAGATCCGAGTCCATAGGGTCCTGGGCTGGGGCCCGTGAGTGAGGGTGGGCCTTGGCCCCCCTTTCCCCCCCCCCGTTGTCGTGGGGAGCAGGGTAATTCATCAACAACGCTGAAGGTGGGCCTGTCGCTGTGAGGGTTAGCCAAGGGACTGCTAGAGACCGGAGGCTGCCTCCAGGTGGGGTCCGAACGATAGTAACCTCCAAGGAGAGAGGCGAGCGGGACAACCGGGTAGGGTTGTCACGAATGAACATACAGACATGGTCAGTCTGGACACTTTCATCTTCTCAGACCTAGCCTGTCTCCATTCAAACACTTGCTCTTGCTAAACCCTTTAATAATAGTCCAGTGAATATCAACAGGCTCCTTTTTTTTTCTGGTTAGGGAAACTGATTGAGGTTTCTGTTTGAGTCAAACTTCTTCTCAGCTAGGAGCTCACTGTGCTGGCACAGTTAAGCAGGAACATCCTTAGGATTTATGGGGTTCTATGCAGTACTATTAAACTGGTGATACTATCCCTGACAACAGCCTGGGAAGGGGGAAATGATTTTTTAGAGATGTGATTTTATAATCTTCAGCAACACACTAATGAAACAGATTAAGTAAATTTAAATCCACAGTCCTACAGACTAACACACTAAATTCAAAAGTAGCTGTGATAGTCTGTAACTGGAAAAACTTAAAAAACAACAAATAGTCTTGCAGCACCTTAGAGAGTAGCAAAAA
The DNA here is from genome assembly GCA_032595735.1 of Pelochelys cantorii. Taxonomy (NCBI): domain Eukaryota; kingdom Metazoa; phylum Chordata; order Testudines; family Trionychidae; genus Pelochelys; species Pelochelys cantorii. Next base: position 242,816,462 of record CM064327.1, read on the forward strand.
ATGTGAATGATATCATGAGCTTTGGTGGTTACAACCCACCTCTTCAGATGAATTGAGTTTAAGGGGTCCAGTTTTCAAATAAATAGCACAGAGAGGGGATTGGGAGAAGAGGAGGAAAAAGAAGGGAAAAAAGGGGAAAGAAATAGTCAATAGTAATTTAGTCCATGCTAAATGAAGTTGATAAGAATACTTAGCACCCACTCTAAGTACCGTTTGTTTGTTTGTTTTATGTCATTAGGATGTGGAATGTAGCTGGCCATCCAGCTGACATCTTTGTTTAGACTTCTGTTGTAGGAGTCTAACTTGTAAATGAAATTAAGTTCTGTAGCTTCCCTGTTGATCTGGCTTTTGAAATTAGTTTGAAATAATACAGTGACTTCGAGATCCACTAATGAGTGCCCAGGCAAGTTAAAATGTTCCCGGACAGGTTTCTATGTGTTGCCTTTTTGGATATCTGATTTGTGTCCATTAATTCTTTCTCATAGAGACTGACCAGTCTGGCCAATACACATGGCAGAAGGGCATTGCTGGCATTTGTTGGCATGGATCACATTAGTGGATGTACACTTGTATGAGCTTCTGATGTGGTGGTTTATGTGGTTAGGTCCTGTGATAATATCGCCTGTATAGATGTGAGGACAGAGTTGGCATCAGGGTTGATTGCAGGGGTGGGTTCCTGGATGAGTATGATGGAGGCATGCTGCATGGTTATTGAAAGAATAGGTGTTTGAGGTTAGGGGGTTGTCTGTAAGCGAGGATTGGTCTGTCCTCCAAGGCTTGTGAGAGTGAGGGGTCATTTTCCAGAACTGATTACAGATTGTTGATAATGCGTTGGAGAGATTTAAGTTGGGGACTGTGACTATAAATGCTGATAAGTGGTGTCCTGTTGTTTTCTTTGTAGGGTCTATTTTGAAGTAGATACTGGATATTTGTCTGGCTTGTCAATCTGTTTCTTTACTTTTTTGGGTGGGTATTTCAGTTTTAAGAATGCTTTATATAAATCCTGTAGGTGTTTGTCTCTGTCTGTGGGACTGGAGCAAAGCCAGTTATATCTTAGGGCCTGGCTGTAAACAATTGATTGGGAAATGTGTCCTGGATGGAAGCTAGAGGCATGTAGGTAAGAGTAATTGTCAGTAGGTTTCTGGTATAAAGTGGTGGAAATGCTTTCCGTTGTGTAATTGTATTGTAGTGTCAAGGAAGTAGTTCTCGTGTGTGGACTGGTCCAGGCTAAGGTTGATGGTGGGATGGAAGTTGTTGAAATCCCTGTGAAATTCTTCAAGGGTCTCCTTCCCATAGTCTATATGATGAAAATGTTGTCAATTTAGTGTAAGTAGAACAAGGGTAGGTGCTAGGTGGTGAGAAATGAGGAAACGTTATTGAAGGTCAGCCATAAAGATGTTGGCATATTCTGGGACTATGTGGGTGCCCACAGCTGTGCCACTGACTTGAAGATATAAATTGTCTCCAAATCGGAAATAATTGGGGGGGTGAGGACAAAGTCACAGAGCTCTATAACCAGGTGTGCAGTGGCATCATCAGGAATAGTGTTCCTGACTAAATTCAGAAGCCAACACTGTATACCTGTAGTTGGCAAATGCTGGTTAAATGGCTTCATTACCACTTGAATGGCTCTTTCACAGGTACATTGTTCTCCTAATAGCTCTGGCAGATTTTTTCCACTTGTAAGTTAACTACATCCTCTTCACAGGAAGCAGAGCCATAGACCAGGGATAGGAGCAAAAGGTGGGTGGACATTAAGACTCAGCAGTGCCAAAAATTTTCAGGTCCCCTATACAGCTACATACTCTTCACATGGGTAAGGACAGCCTGTCAGTTAAGGCACATCAGTTTCACAGCCAATACCATGTAAAGGACTCAGACATCCAGTGTCTTAACCACTTGCCTTTGATTGCCCTAACCCATCAAGTACCCTTCTGCAGTTGAGTGAATTAGAGGTGACATTTCAGTGAGACTCAAAGTCACAATCTTCAGCACTGTAGTCAAGGCCCTTAAAAAGTGAGCCCCATCCTTTACATTACATAAAAGTTACAGTGGCAGTCCCAGCCCATGCACTACACCAGCCTAGCCCAGCCCAAGGATGCTGGGGCAATTTTTAGTGCATGTGAAGGGTTCTGAGAACAATTGCACCCAGCTGTAAACCCTGCAGGTAATGAAACGCACTTCAAGACAGGAGATGCAGCAGTTCCTGAGCCTAAGATCAAGCCCTCGTCTCCCCGTATTTCTCAACTCCTCCTCTTCTCCCCCCCCCCGTCACTCGGACTCGCGCATGCGCCCAGCTTTTATATATTTTAGCTCCGCCTCTCCCATATCCTCCTTTCAAAACTAGTGCAGCCTACTCGCCTAGCCCCGCCCCCGGAGCCGATCTAGCCTCGCCCCATCAATTGGCTTCTCCTCCACTAGGGCAGTGCTGATCTGTCCCGCTGTCCTGCCCCCACATTTTGGGAGCGTGTTAGCCACGCCTTCCTCTTAGCCCCACCCCTGGGCCCGTACTAGCTCCGCCTTCCTCCCTGGCTTCGGCGCTTGGGGACCATTGAGGCCCCGCCTCCCGTTGTCTCGCGCCCTGGGGGCGGAGTTGACCTCGCCCCTGCGGCGGGAACACTTCTGGCTCCGCCCTTTTCCCCTTCCTCGCCGGGGGCTGGGCTAGTAGTGGCGCAGTGGACGCTGTTGCCGTGACGCAGCCAGAGAGGCTGGGCCTGCCCCTTCGCCGCCGCACAGTGACAAACCCCGGGAGATAGCGAGCTCAGCTGGGGTTGTCGGAGCCTTCGGTCCCCTCGCTCGCCGCCTGGGCCCCGGGGAACAGTTGGAGCCACTGCTGGCCATGATCCCCCGCCCGCTGCAGGAAGGGCAGGAGCAGAAGCGGCGGCCGCAGCCGCCATTGCGAGCGGGGGCTGCGGGAGTATGAAGGATGGAAGCGGACGAGGTGACAATTCGCGAGCAGAACTTCCACAGCCAAGTGCGCGAGTACACGGTGCGTACGGGGTGGCCCGGCCGCAGTTCCCCTTCGTCCTGTCACTCTGCCCCCCCCCTTGTAACCTGCCGCGTGCCTGTAACCCCCCCGTTCGTGCCGTCCCACTGCCCCTTGTAACCCTCCGCCCCTGCCGCGTGCCTGTAACCCCCCCGTCCGTCCCGTCCCACTGCCCCTTGTAACCCTCCGCCCCTGCCGCGTGCCCTGTAACCCCCCCGTTTGTCCCGTCTCACTGCCCCCCCTTGTAACCCTCCGCCCCTGCCGCGTGCCCTGTAACCCCCCCGTTTGTCCCGTCTCACTGCCCCCCCTTGTAACCCTCCGCCCCTGCCGCGTGCCCTGTAACCCCCCCGTTTGTCCCGTCTCACTGCCCCCTCTTGTAACCCTCCGCCCCTGCCGCGTGCCCTGTAACCCCCGTTTGTCCCGTCTCACTGCCCCCCTTGTAACCCTCCGCCCCTGCCGCGTGCCCTGTAACCCCCGTTCGTCCCGTCTCACTGCCCCCCTTGTCCCCCCCGGTAACGCCCGCTCCTGCCGTGTCGTCCCCTGTTCATTGCCTCCCTGTGCCACCTATAACTCTCCACCCCTGCCACGTCCCTGTAACCCCCACTTCATCCTGTCACTATGCCCCCTTGTAACCGCCCTGCCTCTGTTGCTTGTCCTGTAATTCCCCTTCATCCCCTCACTCCGCCTCTCTTGTAGCCCCCTACCTCATGCCCTGTAGCCCTACCTTCAGCCCCTCACTCTGTCCCCCACAAGCTCCTTGCCCCTCCCTCGTCCCCTGTAACTCCTTTGCCTGTGCTGTGTCCCCTGTAATCCGTATTCATCCCCTCACTGCTCTCTCCTACAACTCCTCCGATGACTCTGCCCCCTTGTTATCTCCTGCCTGTGCTGTGTGCTCTGTAACCCCCTTCTTCCTCTCAATCCTCCCCCCCCATACAACCATTCCCCCCAACCCCCGCTGGTGCCCTGTAACCTGCCATCACTCTGCCCCCCCCTTTGTAACCCTCCGCATGTGCCTTGTAGTCAGTGTTCCTTGTTAAGGCAGCATGCACGCATCAGGCATTTCAGTCCCACTCACCACCTCAACAGAGCCCTTTAGCTGTTCCCAGGGGATGGGGCCATGTGGCAGTTGGCTGCCCTACCCCAGGAGCAGTGGGGCGTATGCCAGACCTGGAGCCTGGGCCATAGTACTAAAAATAGCACTGTGGCTTCGGCTCCAGTCCTGGCACATGGAGGCCTGCCCCTACAGAGCTGGCTGCTGGTGGTGTGCGCCACTTCCCACTCTCCGAGGTGCAGAGCACACCTGTCTGCGGAGGTTTAACTTGGGTTAGAGGAGAGCACTATGCCTTCCCCTCACCCAGAGTTCTTGGCTCCTGTGGCAACAGTGGCTCTTGGCTGGTATGAGCTGCCTGGTACAGACCTCTTCCCCTATGGTCTCCAGTGTGCAGGCACTTGGCTCTGTGCCCCCAGAGGGACTGGCTGCTCTGCGCCAGCAACTGGGGCTGTTCTCTACCTGTACTCTGGGAGAGGGGTGCTTTGCCAGAGAGATTTCCTTTCCTTACTTCAGGCTAGGGTGTACTTTATTATTTGTCTTGCTGAGGGGCTTGCTGAATGCTGGCTGCCAGCCCTAGGATATCTGCAGGAGTAATATTCAGCCAGGTTGGAAGATAGGGCTTGTTCCTGTTTCTGTACACTTTAGTAATGAAGTTGCTGGATAGGAAATTCTCTGGTGGATTCTTATTTATAACATGCGGAATAAAATAATATGGTAACAGCATTGGCTGCAGCATGAGGGAGTTGAGGGGTGCAGGTGTCAAGAAGGCAGAAAGGGTGAGGGACGGGGTAGAGGGAGAACTATGGGGGAGGTGGGGGTGAGGAGAGGAAGGGGCTTGTGCTAAGGGGAGAGGAGGGGGCCAGGGCAGGAGAAGAAAGGGGACGGCACCAAGGGGCAGGGGCAGGGTGGAAGAGACACAAATGCCAGGGGGCTAAGAGGAGACAATGAGGGGAAAGGGCCTGGGGAAAGGGGATGGGAAGGTGTCACTGGGGGTGTTAGTGGGATTTCCCCTCCTCCCCCGCTGTCTGTCATGCTTGCCTAGTAGTAAGGATGTTAACGTCTACTTGTGTATATAGTTAACTGATAAGCCTTGGTTCACTAGTCAACCTGTATGATTACGTGCACCCTCCCACTGCCCCTATATCCGAGGCAGTCGGGTGTGTGTGAGTTGGTGCTCATGGGGAGCCGGCTTAAAAGTGTAACCACTGAAAATTTCAGCAGTTACATATTTACAAAAATAAATGTTTAACATCCCTACCCTGGAGCATCATTCATACCATTCCTCTCCATCCTGCCGGCCCTATCCTGGAATGCTTGTCGTTATTCTGCAAATCCAGCCCACCCTGTGACTCTTCCTCAGCCCCCTGCCTCATCCTGCCTGCCCTTGAAACCCTAAGACCACCACATACATCCTGCTTGCCTTACAAGCTGCCATGATCCTACTTCCCCAATAACCTCCTCTCACTACTCCATGCTGTAACCTCCTCATAGTGCCCTCAGTTTCCTGCTTACCCTATACATCCCATCTTCTCACTGCTGTTCTCTGTATCCTCTCATTTTACCGCATTACGTTCTCTCATACTATTCCTTCTTTTTTCCATACTACTCCATATTATACTCTGCCACAACATACTGCCCTCCATTTCTAATATTGCCTACTTATTTATCCATACTGCTACTCCAACCTACCCTGTGCCCCCACCCCCATTTTCCCTGATACTGTTTCATGAGACTTATCCGTTTTAGCCCATTGCAGGAGTACATGATATGCATGGGAGAGCTACCTGTGCCTCCATAAAACCATCTCAGCTGCTACAATTCTTAACCTTACACAAATAAGTGATAGTGTACAGAGGACACATTGCGTCCCTATACTTCTGTACTCCACCTACGTAGTACCCCCATGCTGCTGCATCATGCCTTCCACCAATTAAGTATAGGAGTACACAGTATGTACATGTCCTGCCACCCCTTACCAACCTGTCCTACAATTGCACTCATTTCTCTCCACAGCCAATAGTATGTACAGAGTGCATATATTCCTTTGGTACCTCCCCAAATTCTCCCTTCATGCTATCCCCAGTACTGTCCCGTACTCCTCTTTCTTCCCCATAGTCAAATGCAGGGGTACACTGAGCATGTGCGTGTTGTCTACTACCTGTACTGCTCCAAGCTCCCCTATGAAACAACCAAATGCAGAGAACTGGTAAGGATCCCACCCATACTGTTGCATTCTCCTTCAGCCATATTTGGGAGTATATGAGGTATACATAGGTGCTGTGATGTGGAGACAGACTATTGCAGTCAAAGGTGCATGCTGTGTAAGGGGGGCATACCATTTCATCCTGTTTCATGCCACCTTAAAGTTTACAAAAATGTATGCAAAGATACTAGATTATATTTGAAAATTAATCTTTAGAATAAGAATATGATTTAATAATCTAGTTAACTGTGGTCACGTATTTTTCAATTTTATTAGATAGCCAATGTTAAGTTTGGGTGGGTTGTGAAAATCAGGTGGGATGGTAGTGAATGGATTATTTTGCAGTGCGGACCTGACTGGATTAGGAATGTAAGCGAGTGGTTGACTACCCAGTAATTATATGTTTGAGGTAGTCGAGTAGTGACTCGACTAATCGCTTCTCCCCTTTTCCCCCCTTGCTGCCTCTATCAGAGAGAGATGGGAGGTGTGGGGGTGGGGAGCGGGAGCTGGCTTAAAAGCTGGTTCCTCCCTGCATCGTCTCCACAAGGGATGGGAGGCAGAGGCATCCTGACTGCTATGCCTCTCCCTTTGAAATATACAAGGGTGGCTCTTACACATTTCAAAGGGAGAGGTGCAGCAGTTAGGACCGCAGGTAAGCAGGGACTTCTTAGTTCCCACTCATGCTGGTTCCTCTCTGTGCCTCTGCCTTTGAAATATACAATAGCCATCAGTGGATCTTGTACATTTCAAAGGCAGAAGTGCAGCAGGATAGAGCGCTCTCCCCTCCCCCCCCCATTGACTAATTGAGTAGTCAATGGAAATTCCATCTGTTACTCAATTAGTTGGTCAATTGAAATTTAACATCCCTAGAATGGATCCCTTGAGTACTCATTTTCTAAAAGGATATGCAGGGGACCTCTCCTGGTCCAGCAAATCCCCTTGTTTGGGACTGGTTAGATCCTGAGGATGCTGGAGCAGGGAGGTTCAACTTGTACAGGGAAAGGCTCCAGAAGCAGGGCAAGACTGTTGGGGGAAGCAGTAGGTAAAAGTTTGGGGAGCTCCTTGCTGATGAAGCTTTTCCCTTTTGCAGGGAACAGGGTTTCTCAGCTTCCTCTCCCCTGAAAGAGCCTTTCTTCCCTTCAGTGAAAGGCTTGGTCAGCAGGGAGCAACTGAAGCCTTTCCTGGTGCCTCCCTTCTGCTGGTATCTTTCCTGGACATGTGTAGCCCCACTCTGCACTGTGTGGAAGCAGATTGCTTTTCACTGCAGCATGTAGTTATGTGTACACTGCATGCTGCTGACAGTGGTGTGTAATGTAGATAAAGTGTTAGGGTCTCTTGTGTACGTACTTATGCATCAATGCTCTGCCTGTGTGTTTTCTCCTACATGCAATGCTTCCTCTTGTGCCTTGTGAAGGTGCCTACGTTCTGTGACTGCTGTGGAAGCGTTGCTCCATGTCACCTTTCCATGTATGTATTGCCTGCAGATGCCTCAAGCCTGCCAAAAGCTATGTAAATTAGCTCACCTACATGCATGAATGTCCCTGAACCAATAGCTTAAATCTTGTGCTAGAGCTTACTTCAGTGTATCTTATGTCTTTCAAGGCAGGGGCATGCACAGAAATAAAACCCAAGGAATTCGTTCTCTCCTCCCCTTCCTACTGTGGCCCTTTCTCTTGTGACTGGAGAAGCTGACTTTTTCCTTCTGGAGCTGGAGGAGCTTATTGTCTCTCCCCCTGCCCCTGTGAAGCTTGCTCTCTTGCCCACAGCTGGAGCCCATCTGAGCCCTATACTAGAGGAGCTCACTTTGTCTACCCTGGAGAAGCTCTGTGCTCCACTGAGGGGGAGGAGTGCATGTCCCTGCTTACCCTTCCACTCCATGCACAATGCTGTTTTGGGGGTGGTTTATTCATACACCCTAGATACATAAGTTTTTTGCTTACATAAGCCACAGTGTAGACATAGCCTTAGATGACTTGATCTTGCTAGCAGTGTTTTACTGGTTAACTGAGGCAAAATATTATCAGCGAAGGACTTTCTATTCTTGAGCCATTCTTGTCCACTTCATTTTATATGGATTCTTGTAGCATTACTGGCCTATAATTGCCAGGATTGCCTTTGGAGCACTGTAAGCTCTGTTCTGTTTGGCTGCTGGAAACCAGCAAACAGGAAGTGACCTGCACAAAGCTGACTCTTTGAACTGTAATACAGATTAATTTACTGTTCTGGCATGGGTGATTAATTGTCCAGAAAAGCTGCTGGAGCAGTCTAAACTACTCCCTAGGTAATATAGTCTTGCAGCACTTTTCTGAAGTGTAAAGCTAAGATATGACCAATCTGATTCAGTAATCAGGATGTTTAGAAGCCAAGGGTGAAATCTGTAAAGTCAATATGCATTTAGTTGACTTCAGTGGAGCTTGGGTTTTACCCTTTAAATAAAGATTGCATATCTTTGTGAAAAATATGCTCTAGTTTATCTGTGAGAGATGGGTAAGTGTGTAGTTTAAACCAACGGCTATGTGAAGAAGTATTGTGTTTGTGTAGGTTAAAGCAGTGCTGCACTCTTAGTTTGATACTGATGGTTAGTTTAGTATCCTTGTTGAAGTCTGTGCTATTTCCTGTCCTTATTTAAGGGAATAGTATATACTGTGATTATGCACAGGTTAGTAAAATTTGTTCAAGTTCTTGCTGAGTTTCTGGCTTGTCTGAAGAACTGTTTTTTTTTCTCCCCAGTCTGATTTTTTTTATACAGGTTGGCTCTCCCTTATCTGGCTCCCTCAGGACCTGACCAGTCCTGGATGAGGAGTTCTCTGGACCAGGGAACATCTTGGGGGGAGGGTGCCAGCGTCTCTGCTGGGCTCCTCTGCCTCGCTATCTGCCACTGCTGCCCCGGCTCCCTGGCTGACGCAGTCCTGTAGGCTCCACAGTCCTGCCGATCCCACAAGCTCTGGCAGTGGCCCTGCCAGTGCTTGTGGTCCCGCCAGCTGCGAGCGCTGCACTCCCTCTCCCTTGTTTCCTGGCCTCGCTGGTTGTGGGCTTGGCAGCCCCCTCATTCTGCAGACCACGGCAGCCCTGCCCATTACAAGGTCTGCTGCCCCCCTACCCTGTGGGCTCTGGCACCCCCGCTAGCTTCCCAGCCTGGCCAGCTGCGGGCTCTGGTGCTTTGTGGGCTCCGCTGCCTCACTGACCAGCTCTGCTCCCAGCTACTAGCAACCTCTGTAGTCCACCAACATCTGTGGTCCTGCTGAACTATGGATGTTGGCGGACCAGAGAATCCTGGACCACAGAGGTTCAATCTGTACTATAGGATGTATTGTTCCAGTTTCCTCGGGTTGCCATTCATTGTTCATTCTAAGCCAAAACTATGAGCTTGGTGCTTTGAGCTGTTCTAGCCTCTTTGACTTCTTTAGCATTTACTTTCTCAGCAAATACTCTTTGATCCCGAAGATTTTTTTGGTAAGAGCCCCCCCCCCCCCCCCCCGTGATAGCAGATCATTTCCTGAGTGATGTGTTAGAATTATGATACAGTAGGGACATTCTAGGTGACATTTCTGATTATGTATGAAGTTCCATTTCTGTACAGTGTTTATTTTAAACAAACTTGCTTTGTAATTATATATGAAATTCTTCACTTTAGAAAAGCAAAATGAATTTTTAACTTTTAATGGCTTAAACTCGTTCTTGTTCCTGAAGTTTTATTGGCAACATAAACACAATGGCTTGTGCGTCCGCAGGCATAGGCAATTGCAGTTCCCATTGGCTGCGGATCGTTGTTCCCAGCCAATAGGAGCTGTGGGACGTGGTGTCCCAGAAAGATGATCTGCGGCCAGTAGGAGCTATGATTGTTTATCTGGACCTTTGCAGGTACAGGCAAAGTGTCTCGCGACCAGCTTGCCCTTATGCCGTGACCCAGAATTTGAAAACCTCTGATCTAGGTAATGACGAGATGCAAGAGTTAGATGAAATGGATACGTGTAACAATCAGTTGTGGAAAAACATAGGTTTACCTCCTTTTTTTTTCCCCCCCTTTCTCTCCCTCTCCCCGCCCCCCCCCCCATCCACTCAGTGTGACTTTGCCTGACTGAGGCCCATTAACTCATTGCAGTTTGATGGGTTATCTGATGTTATGCTGTTGAAATAAGTTATGATGACAGAACTAGGAAGTGTAGTTGACACAGAACTAGGGAAGCTATTCACCTGGCATATTTGGATGCTTGCCAGAATTAGCAGGGGTTAAGTGATGACTTATGTGGGAGATACTGGAGCTCATTAGGAAGACTAAGATGCTTGGGAAATTTTAGGGTTTGATTGAATATATAGGTTTGCCACTCTCTGAGGAGGAATGGGTGAAGTGAATGGGAGTAGCTTATGGGGCAAATTAGGCAAGGACAGATAAGAGATGTTTGCTGAGGTATCAAAATAGAGTTGTAGTGCTAGATGGAGCATAGAAGGAAGGCAAAGATGTTGGCAACAGATTGCAGATAAGGGGCTAAAAAGAAATTTCAGGCAGGGAGGATTTAAAAAAAAAAAACCCCAACCCTCAGTTATTTAAATTTAGATTGTTTCATTTAAATACAGACATTTATCCATTTCCAATATAAATTTAATGAGTTTTTAATCTGTTAGGACTAATTTTATTATAGTTATTAAAATAAATAGAATACAAAACATTTTAAGCAGTATGTCTTATGCTGGAAAACTTTTAAAAAAGTGACGTTGTCAGTGACTGAACCCAGACTGAGTTCGTGTTAAACTAGCTTTTCATGGTAGGCTCTTCAGCAGGTACAGAAAGACTGTCTATTCATATCAGTTTATTTCATCAGTTCAGTCATTCAAAGTTAAGAAACCAATTGGGAGATGATAAAACAAAAACACTTGTTTTCTCTCTGCCAGTCTCTGAATCAGAAGTAGGTATAAAAGGATGAACTCTACTAGTTCTAAAATCTTGAAGGCTGTAGTGACCAGAAACAATCAGTTCAATTCACTGCTATGGATCCTTTTCTTTAATTGTTTAAAAATCAAAAAAATTATGCATTTAAACTTAGAGACTGACTGGGCAGAGCTGATGAATCACCTGTGAAGCTGTGCTGCTGTGCACCTTAGAGAGAACACTGCTTGGAATATATGCAGACAGGGAAAATACTTAGGGTGACATTTTACCGTATCTTTTCACTTATGGGGGTGTTCCCTGAGAATTCACAAGATTCACCTCCATTTGATCTATATCGGAGAAAGAAAGAGGTCCCTAGATGTCCTCAGGGATGTTTGGGAGGGCGTAATGAATCAGAAGTGAAACCAATGGTTGAAGATGTACAAAGGTTCAGAAAAGAGTTAAGGGACATGATGAAAGTGGAACTTCTCTAGCCCACCCACAAATAAGACATAATATGATCTATGTGCTCATGACACCTCTAAAAGGGTGTCATAAGGAGGAGGGAGAAAACTTGTTCATCTTGGCCTCTGAGGATAGAACAAGAAGCAGTGGGCTTAAACTGCAGCAAGGGAGGTTTAGGTTGGACGTTAGGAAAAAGTTCCTAACTGTCAGGGTGGTCAAACACTGGAATAAATTGCCCATGGAGGTTGTAGAATCTCCATCTCTGGAGATATTTAAGAGTAGGTTAGATAAATGTCTATCAGGGATGGTCTAGACAGTATTTGGTCCTGCTGTGAGGGCAGGGGACTGGACTCGATGACCTCTCGAGGTCCCTTCCAGTCCTAGTATTCTATGATTCTATGAATGCTTCTTTGAGGTGGGAGACTTGATGCTGGTACCACTCTTTGCAGAGAGGCATAAAATGCCAAACTTGCAGAAGGAACTTTAAGGTTATGGAAAGAGAAAATGAAGTTAAATACCAGTACAGTAACCTCACAGCAAAATTACACCCCCCCCATGTAAGCATGTAAATAGGGTTAAACCCTATCATAATGGGAAAGCCATTGTGATTATGATTTATTGTGCTGAGGGGGAGTCTGAGGCATCAGAACTCACTGATCTGATGGCTGAATACCATGAATACTTATCACTTGAGAGCTCTGAGGTACATAAAGACTTAATAGACTGAAAGGGGCAGAATCCTGACTCTGCTGCAGATTGAAAACAAATATTCTCTAACATGCCAGGAATGACTCATAAATTGGTCCTTAGGCTTATCACTGAGTCCTCCATCTGCATGTCGTCAAGCCTACTGAAGCACTGTCAGAGAGCAGGAGGAAACTCTCTCAGAAACATAGAATATACTATATATGGGGAAAATAAAAAGTTCCTAGGCTTCATCTATAGCATTGTTCCTAAAAAATATAAGACTGAGACTGTGATGACCTTCTTGATTATAAATTAAATTTCTTATGGCTCCTTTCTGAACCCTTTCCAATTTTTTCAACATCCTTCTTGAAGTGTGGATATGATAACTGAAAACAGTAATCAAGTAGCAGTCACACCAAAAACAAAAATACCAGTGTAATACAGCCTTTTTACTCAATAGTCCTATTTATACATCTCCAAGATTTCATTAGCCCTTTTGACCAAAAAGTTGCATTAGAAGCTTAAGTTCAACTGATTATCCATCATGATCCCATGTATTTCAAAGTCACCAATTCCCAGGATGGAGTTTTCCCATCCTGAAGGCTGGCTTGTGTTGGTTGTTTCTAGATGTGTGAGAGATGCAATGGCTTAGAAGCACAGATTGCTCAAAGATTAAAATACTGACATGCAATAGACACTATGGGCATATGCAATATTCAAAGACTATTGATTGATTTTTTTTTTTTTGTAAATATAACATGTAACTTTATGGGCTGCCTCTTGATTGCATCTCTGACTCAATGGGTAAACTAAAAAAATGTTTCCTGGAGGCAAATCACCAGAGACTAGTTAATGCAAATCCCTAATGCAGTATCAAGTCTGTGGAAATTTCATCCCCTGAGGGAAAAAGAATATACTGGTCTGAACAGGGCCATTAAACAACTAACAACTGTGTAGACATCCCCACATACAAGAACTGACATGAAACTCTGACAGAATCAGGCCCTGAAGAAAGTATCTAAATCCCACATGGAAAATTTTGGAAGATTGTGCCCTGGAATAATGCTGAGTTTAACTGTCCAGTTAACCCTTTTTGATTGCAAACACAATATTGGCTTTCTTCCAGTGCTCTGGAACTTTCTCAGTGCTTAAGAGACTTATAAAAAAAAAATCACACTAACAGTCCAATTATCTTCTTTGCCAGTCATTTTAAAACTTTTGGAGGCAAGTTATCTAGACCTGCTGATGTCTGACTTTAGCAGCTGCTGTTTAATAATCTCCTCAAATACTGTTGGCATAAAAACTATCATTGTCATAGGATATGGATACCGATAGGGTTTTCACAAATGTAAAACACATTTATTTAACACTTCTGCCTTTTTCTGTATTATTATTATTGATAGTTCTACCGTTTCCATCCAATAATGGAACAGTACGAGGTATTAGGATTTCATTTGGTCTAGTATACTTAAAATCTCTTCCTCATTGTTCTTAACTCTGGCTATAAATTTCTCATTGTTTACTTTTGCTTCCCTTATCAATTTTCTACAATTCCAAGCTTTGATTGATATTCACTGCTGTTGATTTTCCATTTTTTAATGGCAGCTTTCATTTGCCTTCTAAAACTGATCTGTTTTTTTAATTAATGTATCTTCCTCTTTTAGTTGTGGCTTTTCAAGAATCTCATAAAATGTTCTTAAACAGTTCCCAACTATCATTCACATTCTGTGTTTAAGCTGTCTCTGAACTAGTTTTGATCAGCTGTTCTTTTCTTTGTGAAATTTGGTCCTTTTAAGGCATCATGTTTGATTTGGACTTTATATTTTGGCCGGGCATTATGTGAAAACAAATAATCAAGTGATGATCACTAACACCTACACAATGAATAATTTTTAGTTCTGTGATCAGTTTCTCTTTTTCTGTCAACATGAGGTCTAACACAGAATTTCCCAAGTAGGATTCAACTCTTTGAGGTAGGAAATTATTTGTGATTTTTTTTAACTATTTCCAAGGGCATTTTAGTACTGGTGGCATGAACCCTTCAGTATGTATTGCCCAAAATAAAGTCCCTAAAGATAATGCAGCGTACACGCACAGAATCAGTCATACTTATCTACTGTGATTTTTTTTTCCTCATACATTTCTTGTGTGATTTGTTGGTCTGTAGTAGACACCAACTAATATCCTTGTCTTGTTCTTTGTCTATTAGAACACTGATCCATAAGAACTAATTGTGACCTTAAGAGTCCCTAAGTGCCAGTTGGAACTGGGGGGGAGGGAGCTTCTAAGGATTGTACCTTACTCTTTACAATGACACACTAGGGTCAGATGCTGGCTGATTGATAGGCATTGAATCAGCACCCTCTTGTCTGTACAGGGCATCTGCTACTATTTTTTCCTTCCCCTTAACACACGCGATTTCCATATCCTAGTTTCGGACCATCCTGCTCCATCACAGAAGTTTGGAATTGGTGTCTCTGGTTCTGTGTAATCAAACTAATGGACACTGGTCAATTAGAATCCTGAATCATGTGTTAAAGGGACTGGGTCTTAACTGGTTGATTGTCCTTACAATGGCATAATACACTTTTTCTATGACATGGTAATTCTGTTCGGTGGGTGTCAGTTTTACATAACAAAAAATACCTCATTGCATTCTTATTTTCCCATGACTGCATTAATATCACACCTACTCATAGTATCAGTATGTAGTGCAAATATTTTGTCAAAATCTGGATTGGCAAGAACAGGCTTTTCTGAAAAAAAATCTTTACTGTAGCAAAATCCTCTTGACAAGCCTTTGTACAAACAACTTTGTTTGGCTTTATGTACAAGTTTGTGACAACAGACACATTGTCCCTGACACCATGCACAAATAGGCAGTAACAAACAACCATGAAAGACTGAATCTGCCTCTAGGTCTGGGATGTGGCCAAAATAACAATAATACAGTAGAGTCTTGATTATCCGACCTAAACAGGACCGGAGGATGGTCGGATAGCAGAAATGTCGAATAATACAGATAAATCTTTTAATTTTATAAATGTTGCCCTTTGTGATACCTTGTGGGGTCCAGTTCTAAATCTCCTAAATCTGCTGCCTTGACCAGCACTTGTATTTCTCCCCAAACGGGAGTAAGATCTGGGGCTCTGCCTTGCGGCGGGAGCTCAGCCCTTGCCCTGCGCCACTCCATGTCCCCTGACCATGATTTTCCATAGCTATATTTGGATTGCCTGAGCCATGATGCAGGGCGTTCGTCGCTTTCCCCAGAAACAGGAAAAAAGCGACTTTGCCAGTGGTGAATTCTTCAGCCACAAGAAGATGCTGCAGACCTGCCAACCCAGCCCTAGAAAAAGGAAAAGGGAAAGAAAGGCTATTGTGGTGTGATGCGTCCCTGGAGCCCCTTGCCGTCACGTGACGGGCGGCATGTTGGATAAAACGAATGTCGGATAAGTGAAGGTCGGAAAAGCGAGACTCTTCTGTAATAAAAATTTCTATTTTAAGGGATCAGGCAAGATATGGTCTCTCCCTACCAAATGTCCCAAATAAAGAACCTTGACTGCTCCTATTTTACATTCAAATGTCTTTACAGTAAAACCTACATCTTTGAGTTTTGATAATATAATCCCCAAGCATTCCTTGTAATTTGGCCAAGGATTACTAAGTATTGCTATATAATTGTTTAAAGGAATCTGCCACTAATTTTTAACTAAGATAATCATGCGTAGATATTTTACTTTTTCCGAAATATGCACCAGCTAGGGCTACAGATAGGATTGGAGCGGAGTTAGGGATTGGGGAAGAGAGGCTGGCTGGTACTCCTTGCATTAAAGTTGGATTTTTGGGAATAAGTTGATGCACTAACCCTTTAAATATTTGAATGTAGTAGTTGAATTTACATGTTGCATCTCTATAAACTGCAACTCTCCGGTCCGGTAACATCTGTGTTCCAGGATCAGAGAGTCCTGGTGTGCTGTAGGGGGTGGGGGTCCTGGGAGCCCTAGTGTGGTATGTAGGGAGTGGGTCAACTGGGCTGTGGGGAGTGGGGGCAGGAGGCCTGGCATGTGGCTCAACTGGTCTGTGAGGTGGGGCAGGAGCTGGTGTGCATGGCTCAGCTGGGCTGGCGGGGAAGGGAGTCTCCGTGGCTGTGAGGTGGTGGTGGGGGATCGTGAAGCCCGGGGGGGGTGGGATGGGCGAGGGTATGGGTTGAGGCTGGTCCAGAAATGACCCCTCATCAAGGACCAGTCAAGTCCAACCTGTATTTGGAATCTAATCAGCATTTGTTGGAAAGTGTAGCAAATTAATATAATCAACAAAATCAACTGAGTTGCATTTATTTATTGAACTCTAAAGCATATGGAAAAATGTCATGTGTAAAACACAGTCTTAAGTATGTCACTTATTTGTTGTTTAATCAGAATTTAATTTCAGTTTTGCTTACCTTATAGGTACATATTCTACTCCAGACTTCTCATTAACTTTACTGAACCTTTTTTTTTTTTTTTCAGATCTGTTTTCTCCTATTTGCTGTTCTCTACATACTTTCCTATTTCGTAATCAGAAGATACAAAAGGAAAGCAGGTAACTAGTTTTTAATATTCAAATGTTTATTTTTATTTCCATTTAAAAATGAGTGGGTATAACTCTTCCCCTCCCCCCCCACGAGCATTGCTGTAGAGCAGTGGTGCCCAGTCAAGTCCCCTTGTTCACTAAGAAGATTATTTTTAAATGTCACTTGACCAAAATTGTGAGGTGACAAAAAGGACAGGTATTTGTCCCAAGATCACGCCCAGGTTTATTAAAATTATATAGTTGGGAACCCTGATGTATGTAGGGGCAACACTCGGACAATAGGAACTTGTTTATATTTACAAATAAGTAATTTATTTATTTAGCAAAGTCTCACACACTCAAATACAATAAAGTTGATAGAAACAATACAAATAGTACATCTGAACATCCATACTTGCACCATCCCTTGTAAAACAACATGAAATATTATCCATTATCTTCCTCATTTTCACCAGTGGCCCTCATTCTGGCCCTTCCCAAGGACTACATCTCTCCCTCTCTTACTTCCCCTGGGATGCCACTTTCATAATACATTGTTTGTTACCAAATCTAATGCATATTCACTAGGGGTCCCTCTCTTCCTTGTTTGTATCTTCTCACCAATGTTAAGGTGTCCTCCTATTGGCTTGTATATTTAAGATTTCTTCTTGTTATCATATGTCAGTTCAGTGCCCTGGCACTGTTCTGGTTGAATGTTTTGTCCCAAACCATTCAAAAGCTGGTGTTAATTAATGTTTCTCTGGTTGGCTGATGTCAATATGGACAGTTTCCTTTTTACGTTTTACTTCTAGTTCCCCAAAATATAGGAGTTACCTAAGTTTATGTCAAAGTTTGCTCAATCCCTATGCTAACTGCTGAAGCAAATGTCTTAAAGGATGTGAGCCTACAGATTCTTTGCATTACTGCTGAATATAATAAAGCAGAACGTTAATGCAAAGCAGTGAATAAAGTAGACTGGTCTATGTACTTTTTCTGGCGGGTTTTCAGAGGGAAGTAGTGGCTTTCTTTTAAAAGAAGTCTTGATTTTAGTGGCCACAGTGCTCAGAAGCAGACTTATTTCAGTATTCTTCCTAAACATGTTTCCTGTAAAACCACCTTTCTTGTCCACAGGTCCTGAAGGAAACAATAGATTCTGAGGCCAAAGGGGACCATTGTGATTATCTAGTCTGATGTCCTGATGTCTCATGTTCTAGAACAGGCCATAGAACTTCCTCAAAATCATTCCTAGGACAGTGGTTCTCAACCTTTCCAGACTATTGTAGCCCTTTCAGAACTCTGATTAGCCTTTCATACTCCCTAAATTTCACGTCACTTAAACAACTTGCTTACAAAACTAGACATAAAAATACAAAAGTGTCACAGCACACTATTCCACTTCAGGTGTGGGGAGTCTATAGGGGAGCAGGCAGGAGCTGATATGCACGGGGAGCTGGCTCCGTGGAGCTGCCTGTCTCTCTCCCCTTCCCCTCCCTTCCCCCCCCCCCCCCATCGCTGCTTCCCAGAGAAGCATCAGGATGGAGAGGCAGGCGGAAGCTGGAGCACCCTCCGTCCAAGGTGAGCCTGCTCTGTGGGATGATGGAGCAGCCTCTATCTGCAGGGAGCTTCAGGGCTCCCCCATGGACAGAGGCTGCTGCCACCCTGCGCTCCTGCCTCTGTATCAGAAGCAGCAGCATGAGATGGTAGGGGGCTCTCCGGGAGTGGGGCTGGAGTGTACTGACTGCTTGCCCTGCCCCTGGGGATCATCGAATGGTGTAACCAATAAGCTTTGGTTTAGTTACATGATTATTAGATATCTAGCATCCCTAGTATAACTTCAACACATCCTGCTTTGAACCCTGTTCAGATCCCATATGGTTGATATGTGTGAACTCAGATTCTACTCTGTCCTGGAGTGTACAACCAAACTTGGGTTCTGCTGGTGAAGAGATCCTGCCATTCTCCTTCTGTGGAATAAAATGAGCTTCACATTCTACTACCCAGAAGAAACCTCTTCATCTTTGAAGGCTAGGCCCCTGACAGAGTCACAGAGGAAAAAAGACACCAAAATTAGAGCTAAGCTAGCTTCAGATAAGCTTTCCCTGATACTGCATGTATCAACTAGGAGTGTAGAAATGTTGATTCAGGCCTTGTTTACACTATGAGATAAAGTTGATTATTTTAGCACCTGATTTAGTCAGCACCACACCTCCACTGTGTGCAAGTTCAATGTAGTGTGGCCCTAGTAGGGTGGCTTCCATCGACTTTGAGAGTGATGCACTGTAAGTAGCTATCCCACAGTTCTTGTCACCCCTTTGCATGCTGGATTATGCTCCCAATACCCAATTGGACCAAAACAGTGCAGTGGGTGGTTCTGGGTATGTCGTCAGTGTCCCATAATGCACCCATCTCCTCCCTCCCTCTCTTTCTGAAATTAATGGCAAACAGTCTTTTCTCATCCTTTTTCCTTGGCTATCCATGCAGATGCCATAGTAGGGTAAGCATGGGACCTGTTCAGCAGCATAGTATTGTGTGAGTGTGAAAGGGCTCTCGCTCTTGCGAGCACCCCTTTGTGGCTGAGGGTGTCTGTAACTTCTCCATCCAACTGGCTGTGGGAGTAGAGGTATCCCAGATGGCTTTTCTGGTCAGTCGCCTGGGACTAGGCTCTTCTTATCCCCCTTTGGTAGCTGCTGGGGTTGCTGGCGGGGGGGCTAGAGGGGAACTCAGGCCCACCCACTCCTCTGGGTCCCAGCCCAGGGGCCCTGTAAATAGCAGTTGCCCACTAACTGTCACTGCTGTTCACTGCTCCCTTGCTCCCTGGGCCACTTCCCCAAGAAGCTGCTCGTGCTCTCTCTCTCAGGGCTTTGGGATCAGGTTCTTACCCACCCTGTTCAGGGTTCTGCAACAAGTTCTGCAACTTATTTGTAGTTTATCATGGTTGGTCTTCGGCTGCCGGACCTGGGTTTCAGCCAGGCCTGAAGTCCAGCTCACAATTGGAGCTGTCTGAGGTGCTGCTGTCCTCCCAGTCAGTGCCTGGGTCTGGCTGGTTTATGCTCCAGTGAGGAACTGCCAGGCTGTGGCCCACCAGCTTCTTTTATATCCGCTTGCTGGGCCCTAATTGGCTGCACAGAAGCAGCCACTCTAGTTTGCCTGGAGGACCTATTTTCTGCTCTTCTCCCTGGGGTGGGGTGCAGCAAGGGATCTGGCAGGGTGTTTCAGACCTAATCCACCCTGTCACAGTCATAGCAATCATCTTGCGCCTTATGCTGCAGTGTGTCTAGAGCCTGTCCATGGCCTGTCGGAATAAGGAAGAATCTGAGGCCATAAACAGACACTTGTGTGAAGCACTTGAGAGAAGCAGTTGGCAGGTGATGGCAGCATTCAATCCTCTTGACACTGCGGAGCGTCGGTTCCGGTGCCATGAGACAAGCCCAGATTGGTGGAACCACGTAGTTATGTAGGTATGGAACAATCAGCAGTGGCTGCAAAAATTTTTGAATGCTAAAGGCCACTTTCATGGAAGTTAGCAAATTGCTTTGCCCTGCCTTATAGTGCAGGAATACAAGAATGAGACCTGCTCTGACGATTGAAAAGCAAGTGACAATAGCCCTATGGAAGCTTACAATGCCAGACAGCTACTGATCAGTCAGGAATGAATTTGGAGTGGGTAAATCTACAGTGGGGGCTGCTCTGATCCACATAGCCGAAGGCTACTGATTGCCATGGCTATGGAGGATAGTGATTCTGGGAAACATGCAGGACTTAGTGGATGGCTTTGTCATGATGTGGCTCCCTAACTGTGGTGGGGTGATAGGTATGTGTTTGCCATCTCTCTTATCACCCAACCACATTGTCAAAGGGTACATAAACCACAAAGGGTACTTCTCTGTGGTGTTGCAGGTGCTGGTGGATCGCAAGGGCCATTTCACTGATGTGAACGTGAGATGGTCAAGGAAGGTGCATGATGAGTGCATCTTTAGGAACTCTGGTCTCCTCAGAAAGATGGAACTTTCTTTCCTGACTGGAAAACTACTGTTGGAGACATTGAAATGCCCATAGTGATTCTTGGAAACCTAGCCTACCCCTTGCTCCTGTGGATCAGAAAGCCGTACACAGGCAGCCTGGACTGTGGTAAAGAGCGGTTTAACTACAGGCTGAGCAAGGGCAGAATGGTGGTAGAATATGATTTTGTACATTTAAAGGGAATGCCAGGATGGGTGTCCGAGGCATAGTGCCTAGCCGGTAATTAATAGCAGCCAGACACCAGGGTAATAAGGAGAGCACATTGAGAAACACCAGAAATCAGAGAGGCTTTGAAAAACCAGCTTTGTGAATGGCCAAACAGTGATAAGAGCAGCACTCATGACTGTCATAACAAAGTGCCCCCTACATTAAGTGTACTTGCCTGTAAACCCTGTAACCTCCCTGCAATGCAACATAAATAATAAAGCTTCAGAGAAGTAGCTGAGTTAAGTCTGTAACAGGAAAAACTTAAACAATGAATAGTCTAGTAGCATCTTAAAGATTAACAAAACATGTAGATGGTACCATGAGTTTTCGTGGGCACAACCCACTTCTTCAGATGACTGGAGTATTAGAAGTCCAGATCCAAGAATAAATAAGGGAAGGAGCAGGGGAAGGAGGGGAAAAAAGAGAAAAAAGGAAAAAAAAGGCAGTGAGTAGATGGTTCAAGTAGTTACAAGAGGCTGATAAGAACAACTAGCACCTCCACTGTTTGGTTGGTTGGTTAAGTCATTAGGATGTTAAGGTAGTGTGCGAGCCATCCGATGTCCCTGTTCATTCCATTTGCATAACTTCATTTACAAGTTTAATTAAGTTCCAACCCTTCTCTGTATTTGGCTTGTGGAATTGGCCTGAAACAAGACTGGGCAGCATTCAGCCTGGGATGCTTCAAAGTAAAAGATCTCAGGACAAAACTCTGAATCAGATACTTCTCTTGAATGTCAGGCTGCTATTTTATTTTATATGGGTTTGTCAAGACCGTGGCGCTGTTTTGGGATACTTCTGGAATCCCAAAATAGCTATTCTGCATCTCTTAAACAAGACTGTTATTTTGAAATGAAATAATGGGCTCACTATTCCAATGTCCCCGTAAACCTCGTTCCACAATGATTAAGGGATGTTTTGGAATAGTGATTTATTTTGAAATATGCTTGAAATAAGCTTTGCAATTTGCATAGCTCAAATTGCATAGCGTATTTCGAGCTACGGGTGCAGTGTAGACAGACCCAGTTTCCTGTAATAATGCCCTGTAGGGCAATTTTACTGGTATCACAAAGCTACTGACTAGTTAAGTATCAAACTATCGGCTTTGATACGTTAAATTTAAAGTTATTGAACTCCTAATTCATCATATGAATTCTTACCACCTCATGAGGAGATTTGGAAAGGTAGCAGGGGGTGCTGAAGGAGCCACTCATCAGTTTTAAGTCTCAATTCCCAGCACCTTTGTATCAAAATCTCTGGCTCCATTTCCACACAGGTTGCATGCTGGAAGACAAATCTGGGAGATGTGGTGGCATTATATGCTTTTGGACTTATCCAAGTTGTCCATTTGCTTGTTTTGGCTCACTAAAGGGCAGCAATAGTAGACTTGGACCATGCTTCAAGATCTGTTATAGTGCTTGATTCAGTATGAATATTCTTTGAGATGTAAGCTGCATTTATTTTAATTGAGGTATGTCAAGAGTCACTGTTGATAAATTCCTGAACCAAGACATCCATTCACTAGTGTTATGTTCTATGTTGGATCAGCTCATGTGGTTGAAACATCCCATTCACTGTTTCTCCTGTCTCAGAGGCAGTTGAGAAAATGTGTGTCTTGTGTGTACATGTACCAGGCATCGTTCTTTCTTAATAGCAGGGTTTTCTTGCAAGGATTTTGTGATTGCAATACTTGCTAGACCTGGCTAATGGGCAGCTTGACTATTGGAAGATGGCTTTGACTCTGGCTGAATCTCTTCACTAGGATTCCTGTAGATCTTTTTCATATTCAAGTCCTTCCAGTGTAGTAATTTCTTTCCTTCACTGTTTTTACAAGCTACCGGGTATCTCTGAAAGTGGGTGTTGTGAAAGTGCAAAAAGGGCTTTCAGATGGGTTGGTCCTCCTTTGCCGCCTAATTTAGTCAGCCAGAGACCACTATCTGGTGCACTTCTGAGTTGATTGACTGCTTTTAAGGACAGTGAAAACATACTGGCTGGATACATTTAGCTGAATAAACAAATGAATTTTTCATGTGCTGCAAAAACATAAAATAGAGCCCAATAACTTGGCACATGTTTTTCTGTCATGCCCTCTTTCATTAAGAGGCACCCCATAGAAGACAGTTTGCTATCTGTTTTTTGGTTGAAATTGGCTAATATGGTATATAATGTAAACACTTAATTGTCTACTAATTTACATGCAAGTAGAAGTCACCATTAGTATCTCTAACATTGCACAAAGGACTCTTTAACTTAACCCACTCTCCTATGACAATCAAAAGAACCTACCAAAAGTTCACAAGCTGAATTTTTATATTAATACCATAGGAAAATACACATGTATAGAAAACTAAAGTTGCCTGGACAAGCAATCAAAACTGGAAACTCTAAAGTTAACAGTTGCATGGTGAGCTGATAGTTGAAATAGTTTCATCTCTGTAAATTCTTCTCTAACTTTTCCTTCAGTAATTTGCCACTTCTACCACAAGCTGTTGAGGATTGGTTTATGGCTTTCTTGTAAACCTAAATAACTATTATTTAATTTTGGGAGAGTAGGCCCTAATTTAGTGATTGCCCCTTGCATGGAATATTTTTTTTGCAGGAGTGTGAAGCAAGCCTCTTGCTGGACATATCCAAATTTGGAAATATATGGTAACAGGCTTTATGCATTCTTTTATCTGGAAAATAGCTGACAGTGCATGATGATGGGCAGCATGGAAAACTTAAATGGGATAGGAATAAAAGTGGCTTGAAAGTAGAATTTCATTTCAGGAGTCCACATCATAAAATGGGGGAGGGGAATGGTGGAGCTGTGGCTGTCCATATGATTATAGAGAAGAGGAAGAAAAAAGTAAAGATTCCAAGCTGGGAGATAGGCACTCCTCCTATTTATGAAGGGTTAAGAGACAAGAGGAGGAAAATTCTCTAAAATATCAGAAGAGAAACCCATTGGTTCATGGAGGAATTAAGACTAGGTGAGAGATGATGGTATCACTTCTGGTTGTCAAGGGCAGGTTATTACTATTTTTCTGATGTATTTTCTTTTTTGTACATGCATGTATATTTTTCACTGCATATAAAATTCACAACTGTTTTTCCAGTACCAGGTGTTGCTTATATATTTTTAGTTTGTATTCTTATGATGTGTTTAAACCCATTTTCCCCTCAACTTGTTTGAACGCTCTTTGTAATTTTAAGGAAGAGTAGTGAGTAGAAAAGAGCTTTCCTGGCATGGCTATCCTGCAAATTCACTATTGTCTTGTCTTAAGAGGCCATCAAAGACGTAATCCTTAGTTTTGAGCAAAATAATGCCCTTTAATTGTCTTGAGATTGAGGAGATTCAGAAACCAGCAATCTAGACAAAGGAAGAATGAGTATGCAGGGAAAGCTTCAGCACTCTTTATCAAGAAAAATTTTCTTTTAAGAAAACTACTGGAAATGGTTAACATTAATTTACAAAATGTATGTTTATTGCAGAATACAAAAATAATGGATTTGGATTTAATACAAAATTTTTTATCTAAGATATAGTTTTTCTCATTTTCATAGCTTACTCTCCCTTTAATATATAGGTAGCTGTAAAAATTAAATCTGCTATAAATTATTTTTCAGATGAGCAGGAGGATGAAGATGCCATTGTCAACAGAATTTCGTATGTACATTTCTTTCTTTCTTGATGCAATTACATTTTCAATAATGTAAATTGTAAATAGGCAAAACTGCATAGTGTTGTTTATTGCACATATGCAGAAAAACATTACAACTTTTCTTTAAACAGTTATTTTAGAGCATTGTTGGGGGGGGAGGAGGACTCTGCTCCTAGGACAGGGCTGGGCAAAATACGGCCCGCGGGCCGAATTCGGCCCACCAAACTACTGGATTAGATCCATGGACACAGCAGGGAGCCTCAGGCATGCTGCCTGCCTGCCCTGGTTCCCTGCATGTCATTCAGAAAAGTGGATGCTGGGCTGTTTGTTTTTCAACAACTGTGAGCCCAGTGATGAGGAGGGAGAGGCTTCCCATTCTGCCCCCACCTCCTGCACAAACGCATTGGCTGGTTTATGGCCATTGGTAGCTACCTGTTTGAAGAATAGGTAGCATGCAAATCACTCCCCCCTCTCCTCAGGCTCATAGTTATTCACAGACGCACATGGCCCCTGTAGTCTATGCAGGGTGGGGCAGGCAGAGAGGCTGTCTGAGAAGCGTGTTGGGCTGCTGGCTGGGAGTCACCCAGATAAGTCTCCAGAGCCTGCCTCTGGCACCTCAGCCCTTTTCTACCCCCCATAACCCAAACCCTCTGCCCCCGCTCCTGAACCCATACATCCTCCCAGATCCTACACACCAATCCCCTGTCCCAGGTCACAACCCCCGCTGCCCTAGTCACAACCCGAACACCTATTCCCCAACCTCTAGCCTGAAGTCACAATCCCCTCCTGCTCTAGGTCACAAACCAACCCCCTGCATCCTCTCCCTGACCTGCATCCCTGTTCCCTGCCCCAGGTCACAACCCAGACCCCTGCACCTCCTCCAGTACCCCAGTCCCTCCCCAGACACAACCCTACACTTCCTTCTGCACTTCAGTCCCTTTCCCTAAACTCCCTTCTGCCCCAAACCTCCATCCAAGACCCCGCACCTCCTCCATTAATACCGTGGAAGAGTGTGGCCCTTGACCACTTTCCAAAATCTTGGAGTAGCTCCAATAAAAAATTATTGCCCACCCTGTTCTAGAGGTACCCATTTAGTGTTTTTTACCTATAGCTCAGATACAGGTTATAATGGATGCATGCAAAATGGTAGTCTGAGACATGTTATGAACACAGCTCTTTTATTCTTCATTCACATACGCTCTTTATTCACTTATTAGTTTTAGGCCATGTCTACATTACAGAGTTAAGTCAACTTAAGTTGTATTGACAATCATAAGACACTTTAATACCTTCTGTTGAGTACGTCCACACAATGCTCCTTGTGTCAGCAGAGTGCAACAACAGTCATTACTCTAGCATTGACAGAGAGAGTGTTGCATTATGGGTAGCTTTCCACTGTGCAACTTTCCACCCTCTGTTCCCATCTGCTGGGAGTTCTGGAAAAAGGTTGCAGTGCATCATGGAGATGTGATGCAGGTTTTTCTGTTCCATCATTCCATGGGCTTTCTACTTCATTTTATGCTCTTTTTCAACAGCCTGACAACATTAGGATGACCATCCATCCCGTTTTTACTGAAACAGTCGCTTATTTAAGTCTTCCTCCTGGTGTCCCAACTTTTTTTAAAAAATGGGCACATTATTCTGTATTTCCTCTGCAGTATGGTGTGGGGGGAGAAAGGAGCCACTAACTCTTAGGGCTTCAGTGGCTGAAGCCCTGAGTGCTGGCAGCTCCCCTCCCTGCCCTGCATGTTGTGGGGCTGAATTTCATTCCTGCAGTGGGGGAGGGGAGGCAGGGAGCTGCCAGGATTCAGAGCTTCACTTGCTGGACCCCCAAGCGCCAGCGGCTCCTCCCCACCCCCGCTGTGGAGCTGAAGCTCTGATTGCTGGCAATTCCCCTCACCCTCCGCCTGCTGCGGGGCTGAAGCCCTGAGCGCTGACAGCACCCTCCAGCCCCGAGTGCTGGCAAGCCCCCCTCCTTAGTGTCCCGTATCTGGTATAGGGAAATATGGTCACCCTAGACAACATGGATCCTGAGCTGCTGACCGTTCTGGTGGTGAGCTTTATGAACACAACATGGCTGGTTCTGTAGTATTTCATGAGCTGTGGAAGTGTGTGTAGATCAGGAGATGCCTGCCCTGCTGTTTGCTGTGGAGACAAATAATTCAAGATTGATGCTACCATTCACAGAACAGTTTGCCTTGGTGGATTGTTGGTACTGGGTTTGGGGAAACACACACTGAGTGGTGGAATCACATTGCAAAGTGTGTGTTGAATAATGAGCACGGACTGTAGAACTTTTGGATGCATTAAAGCCACCTTCTTGGAACAGTGTTCAGAGCTTGCCTCAGCTCTGCAGCTCAAGGACACCAGAATAAGAACTTTTTTTCAATGTGGAAAAGTGAGTGACAATCACTGTGTGGAAGCTGGCAACTCCAGAGTACTGCTTGTCACTTGTTAATCTGTTTGGAGTTCAGAAGTCCACTGTGCAGGTTGCAGTGGTGCAAGTGTGCAGGGCCAATAGTCACCTCTTGCTAAAAAGAACTGTGACTCCTTGTAATGTGTAGGAAAGAATTGATGACTTTGAGGCAATGGGATTCCCTGTGTGAGGTAAGATAAATGGAAATCATCTCTGAATTTTGGCCCCTGCCTGTCTTGGGATGGTGTGCATCAACCAAAAGAGCTACTTCTCCAGGGTCTTACAGACAATGGTGGGTCACTGGAGCTGTTTCACTGGCATGAATGTGGGGTGGTTAGGAAAGGTGCGTATTGCACATCTTTTGGAACACTGAATTTTATAGAGAGCTGTATGCTGGGACTTTCTTTTCAGAACAGAAGATTCCAGTGTGGGATGTTGAAATGCTCATAATTCCTGTGACTCATGAAGCCTTACACTAGCATCCTGAGCAGCTGCAAAGAGTGCTTCAACAACCAATTTAGCAGGTGCCAAATGACAGTTAATGTGCCTTTGGCTCATTAAATGGTCCCTAGGGCTGCCTTTTTGACTGGTTAGACTTCAGTGAGGAAAATATTCTGATGGTCTTTTTGGCCTGTGGTACTCTACCTAAGATTTGCAAATCAAAGAGGGAACAGTTTCACCAGGTGTGGACTGCTGAGGCTGATAGGTTGGCTGCTGATTTTGAGTGGCCAGATAAAAGGTCAATTAGAGGTACACAGCAGGAGGCTGTTGAAGGTGTCTTTTGATGATGATTCCCAGTAATGTGTCTTTATATGATGCATTTGTCCAAGCAATGCTAGCTTTACCACCTTGAATTACCCCAGGTAGTGTTTTCTTCATGAGTGTTAATTGCAAGGAGCAAATATTCCCACCCATTGTGTGTGTTAGCACTGAGTGATGTATATTAAAAATAAATACTCATTTCATTTCAAAGACTCAAGTTAATAGGATAAAACACAAACTTTTGATCAAATGGGGGGCCTGAGGAAGAGGAACAGTTTAGCAGTGAAGGCCCTCATAAGCTGTGTGTAACTCCAGAAATAAATGCCAAGTGACTCAGAAAAGTTTCCTCCCAAGGCAGCTCTCCCAAAGATCCTTTGATGGAGGATTGTAGAACACCTACAGGAAAGCTTCCTAGAGATCACTATGGAGATTTCCAAGGACATCTTACTTTTCTACCATGGCTTCACTGGGTAGATGGACAGACTCTATTGCTAATTTCTGACCTTTAGCCCTTCTGTATCATATACCAAAGTATGTCAGAGTTCAATCTCCTCTCAATATGCAGTAGCAAGGCAAAATGAGCACTTACTGGGGCTCTCCTCTCCTGCATTGTGCACGACTGATCTGGAATGCTGGGATTAGCTAGACCCCTCCAGGATGGAAAAGAGGTCCTGACTTGTTGCAACACCAAACAACCCTTAGTGTGCTTCACATCAACTCTTAGCTCTACTTCCTTGTCTGGGTTGAGTCTTCTGGTGCCTGCTGCCTCCAGGACCCCTGAAGTATTTCATGGGACTGTTGATGGTGGAGGTAGGGTCACCACGAAGGATGGCGTGCAGCTCCTTATAGAAGCAGCATGCTGCTCCATAGCAACCGCTGGCCTCCGTTGCCTTCCAGTACACCTGCCTCAGCTCCTTTATTTTTAGCACAATACTGCTACATATCCCCCTCATGCCTCTGGGTAGCAATCTGAAGGTACAAAATTCCTACAGCTGTTGCACAGCTGCATCTGCACAGCCTTCTCTCCATTTACTCCACAGATCCAGCAGCTCTGGTGCACTTCACACAGGAAAGTGTCTGCTGGAGGAAGCTGGCATGATCAACTGGGAAGATGCTATGCGAACTGTACATACTGAGCAAACAGGAAGAGGAATTTCAAAACTTCACCGGTCTTACGTTCAGGGCAACAGAGTTCAAACTGATTGATCGAGATGGGCATTGTGAGACACCTTCTGGAGGCCATTTGGGGTGATATAATTAAGTGAGGTGTCTACACAGATACGGTGGTGCTTTAATTCTGAAAAAAACAAAACTCTATGCTGCTGACAATGTGGTTTTATGATGTCAGCATAGCAGGGGGGTTACATCTGCAGGAGGAGTGTTTCAGTATGCATACTTCCATTATGTGGGGAAAGCTGACTTTTGTTGACAAAACTATATAGTCTAAACAAGACCTTAGTTAACACTCACCTAAATAAAGTTCAGCTGTCCTTATTTATTTTCCCTCTCTTTATTCACTATTCCCCCTTCATTTATTCCTTCTTCCTTGAGCCAGATCCTTCTCTTATTAACTTTATCCCTCTCTTCTCATTCTTAGTATGGCCAATCCCAAGCTTTCAAAAATCACCTGATTTAATCACATGATACCATGAGATTAAAAAAGTTAGCAATTGAAGGATTTCTTTTTTTTGCCTTCTTGTGTTTAAGCCTTTTAGAATTTCATGTTTTTCAAGCTCTTCTCTACAGTTGAGGACTAGAAACTATGTGTAAACGAAAGCTGAGATTCCCACATCGCAAGACTCCAGGAGCTGTAACTTCAATACAATCACTACATTCTCTCTTGCCCTCTCCCATGCTCATTCACATACTGACTGTCTCCCCTCACTTACATATGGATAGCACATGGACTGAACCCCCTAATATAGGTGAAAAAATGCATAGCTAGGCATGCCCCTAAATGACCATGCCTTTGCAATTTAAAAGTGTAACTTTACTGTAGTCTGTCTTTTGTTACACCTTCTTTCCCATTTCTAGCTTTACTTCACTTTTCCTTCTTTCATTGTTTTGTGTGGTGTTTCTTCTCTTGCCATCCCTCTCCTGTTAGATTTTTTTTTGCCTATATTGTCTCCTGCTTATCTTCCTTCTCTCCTCCATTCCTCTGCAAAGATCTCTTTGCCACCTTTTCTTGTACTTCCTTTTATTTTCTTATCTCATTCTCTTCTTCATGGCCAGTGCATGCCTTCTTTCACACAAACCTTCAGGCATCTGTACTGATGCACTCATAGGGGGTGGGGAAGTCAGTGGGGCTCCATGCACACAAATTTTGGTGATCAATTGAGTAGAGCTCCTTGCATTACTTAGGACTGAGGTGAAGCTGTTCTGTTGTGGGCAGTACAGAGGATTAACTTTAGAATGTTCTAATAAACTCACTAAATGGGACCAAGAGATCGCCTTTGTCATATCAAAGTAATTTAAAGTTTAAATGTAAACATGTTGTTCCCACCATTTGATGATCAGTGGCTGCTCAAATGTGTGTTGATAGAACATTTGATTCATGGGTTTCACCTTTTGATCTGGCAGGTAGTATTGGATTTTTTTGGCAACTAATCATTGTTAGGCTCTAATAGTGTTCTATAGTGTGATTTTTTTTAAACCCATTTGGCTACCAGAAGGAATTTTGCATAGGCCAGGGTCAGAGCTATTTGCTGTAAGGACAAAAACCTCTGACAGTTATCAAAAATTTTTTCTAAATACTTCTAGGCTTTGTCTACACACTACACAGCTTTCAGTGACATGACCGTGTCAACACAGCCATGAAGTCAGGCGGTATAAATGCTGTTTGTTGGCACTTTTGCTGACAAAAATCTTCCACCCCTCTACAAGCCACCTTTGCCTTTGCAGCAGTTGACAAATAACTTTTTAAACTAGTACTTACCAGGGCAAAACTTTTGTTCTTGAGGAGGAAGTGTTTAAGCACCTGTCAACTGCAAAAGCTTTGTCCCTCAATTACCAGTGTAGACAAAGCATTAGTCTGTCTTCCCTTGGTGTAATAGGGCAGAGCACCCATATGTGATGTGATATATAGCACATAGTTTTACCTTAAACACTTATCTAATAATAAATGTACAAGTGACTCAAGACTGAGGACGAGAAGGCTTTGTAAATTAAATCTAAGCATAACATGATTTATTCATTTATCTTATTTTCGTGTAACTTTTATTCCTTCAGTCAAAATATATATATTAAACTGTAAAAATTACCCAAATTATTTCCTTCCAAATATCTTTTAACCATTGCTTCCACTTAAAGACAACTAAATGTAGCTCTTTCAATTGATGCCTCCGTTTCAAGTCAAATCATGATATTTATCTCAAACTTCAAATAAAAATTCATTAATTTTACTGTTCATTTAAACACTCATGTTATAGTTAAACATATCACTGAATAATTAGCACAGAAATGTTTGTCTGGTTCAGTATTTTAACAAGTAACATTTGTGACTGTTACACTGAGTGCACAAGTGCACTCACAAAAACACACTGAAATAATCACTGGGGGATTTGATAATATTGAAGAACAGAAGGCTCTTTGAGGAATGCCTGTGTGGGTGCTCCAATGTAGGTGTTTGGTGCTCCTGTGCTTATAGTCAAATATTTTTAGTATCAGTACCCCTTCCTTTGCTCAGGCATTGTGTAAGTGACAAGGACTGGGGTAGCCTCCCTCAGTGAGACTCATAACAGAAATTCCCATCACCATCTAGGTATTGGTGCAGTGCCCTGGGAAACTGAGGCACATAGGCGGGGTTACTATAGGACAGTAGAACTCACACGAAGCATAACAAGGCAAATGCAATCCCCACTTTGTCACAATGGGTTAAGCACCTATGAACCAGAAAAGCTTTTTGCTCAATTGCCATTATAAACAAAGCCTTAGCTTTTCCATTTTCTGCTCTAATTGCCTGATGAGACCACTGGACTTAATTCTCCCCTCTTACTCTCTTTATCCAAAATGAAAAGCCAAATCGTGTTTGGGAAAGCTTCCTGAGAGATGACTTTCTGTAGTTTGATTTTTCTTTATTTCCATTTTTCAGCTTTAGGAACTAAAGTTAACTGAATTCAGGATGTATTCCTGCAATTTACCATTTGCTATTGATTTTTTTCTTTAAATTATTTGCTTGTTTAAAAAAATTGTTAAACAGGTGTAAACAATTATTATTGTTTAACAGTGTGTCACTTTAGTTCCCTATCTCTTAAATAGAAAACATCTGAAAAGATAATCTTTTGTCACTGATGGTCTAATAGCAGCTGACAATTTTTTACTTTCACCTTATTCTTTTACAAACTTGAAATAGCGCTTTTTGCTATTTTCTGTAGGCTTGATATTATGCAACAGTTTTCAAATTGCTCAGCACTCTCCCTTATGCTGGGGGTCGGGTGCGACATACTATGCAGTAGCACTTCTAAAGCAGTATGGGAACACTACAAGAGAGGGACATGTTGCTTATTTCACAGGGTATGTCTACACTACAGAGTTTTTTTGGAAAAACGGCCATTTTTCTGACACAATTTGAGGAACGTCCACACTGCAATTGCGTTCTTCCGCAAGAAAATTGAAAGAACAGAGGGGTTTTTCCAGCATTGGTAATCCTCATTCTACGAGGAAGAAGCCTTTTTGAGAAAGAGCTCTTTCACAAAAAGGTGTGTGTATACTGGGAAGAGGGAGTTCTTTCAGAAGAAGAGGAAAAAGCACAGGTGCCCTGGTGGCCATTCTGTCCATAGCAATCACAGCTTACATGTGAGATAGCGTCTTATTCAGTCTGGACGCTCTCTTTCAAAAAAGCAGATTGTTTTTTCGATGCACTTTTGCATTGTGGACGCTTTCTTTCGGAAGAAGTTTTTTTTGGAAGATATCTTCTGAAAAAAGCTTCTTCCAAAAGAATCCTGCAGTCTAGACGTAGCCAGTGTTTTGCCTTGTGAGCACAACAGAACTTTTGAACACATTGTAAGCCATTTCACTGTTCTTGCATTGCGTGTGGTTTTGGAAAAAAGCATGAAGATAATGCTGTATTACATTTGTCCTACCAGTAGTGGATGTATTACTGAGAAAACATCTGAGAAACTATGTCAAATATTAAAGAAGGATTTCAAACTTTGTTGTCTAGTTTTGAGAGGATCTGGGTAATTAGTGAACAGTCTTTCTAGTTTAGGAAAGACTTGCTTGCAGACTTCAGTGTTAAGCTATTTTGCCTTTCTGACTGGTCTATTCCAGCTTCCTTACTTGCTTTTCAGGGTGTTACACTCTCCATTTATGAGGAACTCCTCTAAGTTAGAGATTAACTAGATGGATAAGGTGGTTGAAGTAACATCTTTGTTTTTTTCACCAACAGAAGTTGGTCTAGTAAAAGATCACCCACCTTGTCTCTTTAATATCCTAGGACCAGCACAGCTACAATTCTGCATACAACATAGATTAGGTAGATTACATCTGGAAGAAAATATACATCTCTTAGCCAGCCTGTCTATTTTCTAACTGCAGTACTATGGGAGGTAGCAGCATGGGGTGATAGGGCAGGGGAGGATGCCTGTGAGCTGCTAACCTGCTCAATCCTGGCGTGTACTGGGTCTGAGAGCTCCCCTGCTGCGGCTCTGCAGTTTAAAAGTAGTAAGAGCCGGGCATGCAGGCAGCCTGGCTTCTATTACATTTAAGCTGCAGAGCCACAGTGGGGGTAGTTCTTAGCCCTTCCGGACTAATTGTGTAGTCGATAGAAATTCTGTCGACTACACAATTAGCTAATTACTTGCTTCCTAACATCCCTAATAAGAAGTAACTCAAACAAGGCAATATTTTTATGCTAGCTAAATTTTAGTGTTGACTTCTTTCATTAAATTTGAAGTTGTAAAAATTGCTCACTACATGGATGCATGTAATAAGCTACCTTCTATTCTAATTACTTTAAACCCTCTTGTCCATCAGCTGTGAATGGAAAGTTTAATTAAAGGTAAAAAGCAGACACACAGGTCGATACTGCTTCATATAGAGCAGTGGTTCCCAACCTTTTCCAAATGGGGACCCATTTTGACAATTCATGAAGACTTAGTGACCCAAGGCAATTAAAAAATGGGGGAGGCGGGGGGGCAGAACCACCTGGGGAGACACTTGGTGACCCTTTTGAAATGTAATGGCGACCCATATTTGGGTCCCGACCCATAGGTTGGGAAACTCTGATATAGAGTAATCAGCAAGATTTTTATTAGAGAACTAACACTATAGGATTCTGGATGGCTGTACCTCAGTTTAGGACCACTTCTGGTACAACACATTTTGGACTTAAGCTATTTAACCATACTTTAAGAACTTTCTAGATAATGGCCTGATCCTACAACCTTTTGTCATAAAAGTATTCAGATTGACCTTGGTAGAAGTACTTGTAAACAGAGACTATGGGAATGGTAGGAGGAAAGAAGACACTTTGTGTGTGTGTGTGTGTGTGTGTGTGTGTACAGAAAATTATTATAGAGTTCCATTTTAGTATCAGATTTACGCTTTAATAAACTCTTTGGCTTTGTGTTCCTGATATAAGCCTGTTCAAAGCTAAAAAATGACACTTACTGTAAATTGTATTTGGATTTTTTTAGCTCAGTATACTTTTTCCCTTCAGAATTTTAGATGCTTATTTTATTTTTAGTTGAGACTTTCATTCTATTATCTAGCCAACAAAAATAAGCTTTAGTCCATCAATAATGATGGCTCCATACTTTTGTATGGAAAGAAACAGAAAATCTACAATTGCATGGCTAAATAGTTGTGTTCAAATATATTCCCGTTGTCTTTTTTTAGTGAAATATTTCACTGCATTAATTCACTTTGAACCAGTGAATGGTATCTTTCAATCTCTCCTTCCCCTAATCATAGTACTTTCCTTAGTAGTCTTAAGGACAGGTATGTTGTCAAAAGGTATTAAATGCTGAAATACGTGATTGAGCTGGGATCACAAATATATTCCAACACTAGAGAAGAAAAATCCTCATCTTTTTTCAAGAATGAATTATTTTTACTTATATAATGTTGGTAATTCTGTAAACTAACTGATATCTGAAAAATTAATGTGTAAATGTATCCTTTTGAAAGCATGACCTTTGAAAATTAGTGCATTTTTGCAGTGTAAACTGATACATTTTTCTGGTGTGCAAATGAATTAGGTTAACTACTTTGTTGTTTGAAACATGTTATGTTATGGGAAGTAACAATGATACATTTCTTTGACTTCCAGGCTGTTTTTGAGTACCTTCACTCTTGCAGTTTCAGCTGGTGCCGTCCTGCTTCTACCTTTTTCAATAATCAGCAATGAGATCCTGCTTTCTTTTCCACAAAACTACTATATTCAGTGGTTAAATGGCTCTCTAATTCATGGTTAGTACTTGCCTAATGTAATTAAAAATACATTGTAACAGATAATACCACTTCAAGTGCATATTATCATTTTGTTTTTATATATTTACTGGCATAATAGTTCAAAGTTGTGACTGTTGTTAGTTTGTATGCCATTGATAAATTAGGTATTTGTAATCTCATTCACTGCAGCAAATTTACAAGTCATCACCATTCTGGTGTTTTGAGCATTGCATTGACTAAGAAAGGCAACCCAAAAGCTATTGTTCTTGAATATAGAAACATGTATAATAGAACTGATTTTATAGAAGCTAAGTAACTTGGAAACTTGAAATAATTATTTTTTCATCTGTAGTTTCAATGTTCAGTGAGTTGAAGAGGGTTGTGACGGTAAAAATCTGTGGTTTTATGTATTCATATACGGCTACCCATTTGTACAATAAACTTTCCAACTAATGATTAATTGAGAAGCAATGACTTCTAGCTGTTTTTATTTTTAAAAGTAAATCATGTATGTAAAAGTATATATTTTGATTTTGCCACATTTGTTAGAGTAAAATTATTCAAGGTAGAGTCTTGTCTTCCTGTGTGGTAACAGTGCTAGACAGTGGTATTTCAACAAATCCCTTAACCCTTGTGGAATGAGGGTTACAGGGACTCTGGAATAGTGCACCTGTAACTTCAAAATATATTTCAGAATAATGGGCGTGTTAAAAGATGAGGAATTGCTATTTTGGGATACTTCCGGTATCCCAAAATAGCCCTGCTGTCTAGACATAGCCTGAGTGACCACGTTCTGATTTTTTTCCAGTGATGACATCTAGTGTTCCCTCTAACGTTTTCTATCCTTTGGCAGGTTGAATTTTCTTTTGGGTGGGTTGAAATTTCTTATGTGCAACACCAATATGGAGGTAGTGTGTAGATATGCGTTCTCCTGTACAAACAAAAACTCTAGATATAAATATATATTTTAAACAGTCTGTGGGTGTGGAATATATTAAAACAAGGGATAATTTAACAAGGAGCAATGCTTGTGATGTTTAATATGAAATCAAATAAAAGGAAAATTAACACTGCCCTTGGATTACATGTATTATCATCCTTTCTAACAACTCAAGCTAGTAAACATACCAAATTTGAATATTATCCATACCTAGCTCAGCTTTAAGATTCTAAAAAAATCTGAGTCAACCAGAAATAGTCATGCTTTCCTTGCACATATTAATTCACTGTTTACTGCCACTAGAAAGGAGAGTAAAAGCATTTACTCAGGGTTATACAGTTTATCTGGGGGAATGTTTAGGATCCATGCTATACAAATTAAACAGATTTCTAAAAACAGAAGTTTTCCTGGTTTGAAACTGACACTTTGTGGAAACCTCAGAGCAAATAAACACATGGCATCAGGGTTTGTAGACAGATCCATGGTTTCAGAGAGAGCTTGCAAATAAGGTTTCATTGTACAAAACAGCTAGCATCATACCTAGTACTTGCTACTTCTGACTCATAAGAGCAAGAACTCTGCCAGATAGCAAAGATCTGCCTTAATGCAATACAATATACCATGTATGTATTAGTAACACTGGAGTTAAAACAATCATTAAGACCACAGTTATAGATCTCTACAGCACTCCAAAGAAAAGCGTTTAAAATAATCTTTCTTTTTTACCGTAAGCCATTAACACCTATGTAAACTTTGTTTGAAATGTAATCCTGCAATTGTCTTGCCCCCCTGGTCCTTTCCAAGGGAACTCCAAGAAGTCCCCCTTCCCTTAACTCCCTAAAATAACATAGAATCATAGGCTGGAAGAGACCTCCGGAGGTCATCAAGTCCATCCCCCTGCCCAAAGCAGAACCAGTCTCAACTAAATCAACCCAGCCAGGGCTTTGTCAAGCCGAGACTTAAAAACCTCTAAGGATGGAGATTCCACTATCTTTTTTGGTAATCCATTCCAGTACTTCACCACCCTCCTGGTTAAAATAGTTTTTCCTAATATCCAACCTACACCTCCCCCACTGTAATTTGAGCCCATTGCTCCTTGTTCTGCCATCCGTCACTATGGAGAACAGCCTCTCTCCATCCTCTTTGGAACCTCCCTTCAGGAAGTTGAAGGCTGCTATCAAATCCGCCCTCACTCTTTTCTTTTCTGCAGACTAAATAAGCCCAAATCCCTCAGCCTCTCCTCATAGGTCATGTGCTCCAGCCCCCTAATCATTTTGGTTGCCCTCCGCTGGACTCTCTCCACTGTGTCCACATCCTGTCTCTAGTGGGGGGCCCATAACTGGACACACTACTCCAGATGGGGCCTCACCAGAGCCGAATAAAGGGGAATAATCACTTCTCTAGATCTGCTGGCAATACTCCTCTTAATACAACCTAATATTCCATTTTGGCTATAAGGGCACACGGTTGACTCATATATGTAATGTAGATATAACATCTACAGAACAAATTTACCAGGGGCTCTAGCTTGCACTGTTCTCAGGGCAACACACAACTTCACAATCACCTTCCTTTTTTATCCAAAGTCTCGTCCTACTATGGGTTTCATCTCTCACAATGTCTTCTGACAAGGTTCTTTCCCTTCCCCAAAAAATCCTTACCAGATGTCTTGATTCAACCAAAAACCGGTTCCTCCTCCTGACCTATTTACAGCCTCTGCACATGTAGACTGTGGCAGTCCTGACAGCACAGGAAGAAGTTTGGTCTTGCTGTCATTGGAGAAGATGCTGACCTGATTTCATGATTTCAAATGGGGTGAAAGTAGGAAAGCACAGGGGAGGAGGAAAAGAAAGGTGCTGTCTTGTTACCACAGAGCAGGGAGGTGGGGAGCGTGTGCAATTTGGAGAGAATGGGGAAAAGTAGCAGGAAGCTGGCAACTGAATGTGAAGCTGGGGAGTGTAACATGGGATCCCTGTCCAGCCAATTCCCTAAAGGAGGACTAGGGGAGAAACAGGAGAGTGGTGGTGGAGGGGAGGCTGCCAACCTGTTAGCAGTTCACAGGGCAGGGGAGAATTTGGAAGTAAAGTAGGGAAGTTGACCCAATCTGGTAGTGCCTGTAACTTACCCAGCTTTTTCCATGTGGCCAGTCGTAGGCAATGAAGCACTGATCCCTCCTCCAGTTCAGCTGGCAGCTCCGTCTCTAAAACGATCTCGGTCACATGATCTTCCAAGTACTTCCTGCCTCTCTGATTGGAGAACTTGCTCACCCCCAGGGAGTACAGACCATCCACGGGGTGGAGAGGGTTTGGGGGAGATCTGGAGTAGAGGTTGGAGCCAGCTCCTCCATTTATAGCAGGCAGCAACAGCAGCTACTGCGTCTGCTTCTGCTGCTTCTCAGTGAGAGGGCAAATGCCCTGCCCTGTCTTTCCCAGCTGGTCAGCTGAATTCCCTGTGCAGGTTCTTTGAACTTCTGAGCAGAGCTCAGAAAACAGCTACATGTGCATGCAACTTACAGGGAACTTTAATGACATTCTCTTTCCACCTCAACGAGCCTATGCATTTCTCTACATTTTACCCCAAATCCCACAAAAACCCACAGGAAGCAATGCTCCACATTCTTAAGGGCATTTGCCTTGTACTTGAACAGAATTAAACCATTTTGGAGATCCCCCCCACCCCCAGGCTTTTCCTATCTACTGCCAATTGATCCAAAGTGAATATTTCTGAGCATTGACTATCTAAGTGGATATCAGACAGTGTTAGGTCATGTTGTTGCATTCAGGATCTCAAAGCCCCAGAGGGCATCTGAACTCTCCCCACTGTAGTTTCTTATTCAAAGAAGAAGAGAAGGTTACTGGCCTTGTGCAGTAATTGAAGTTCTTTGAGATGTGTGTTTCTATGGGTGCTCCCCTACTCACTCTCCTCCCTTCTACTTTGGAGTTAAACTTAAATGACTTTATGGTAGAGAAAGAACTGAAGATGTCAGGACTTGCACTTGCCAAAAATTCCGACATCGCTGAGAGACACCCACTGTGCATGCATGTCCTGACCAGGCACTGCCATTGAAGATCTTCAATCAATGGCACCAGAATGCACCATCACCTGGAGTGGAGCACCCAGAGGGACACACATGTCAAAGAACTTCAGTTACTGTACAAGGTGAGTAACCTTCTTTTCTTCTTTGAGGAGTGTCCCTATGGGTGCTCCACTTTAGGTGGCTTGGGCACTGCTGTGTGCCTAGTAGGAGATTTTTGGTAGCTGTGCTCTCCGGTGTGCTGCGCTCGCGAAGCAGACAGCACACGCAGTGCCTCTACCACACATGCGCAGCAACCATCCCTTCAGTTCCTTCTCTGCCACCTGCGGCGTCAGTCGGAACCGTTCTGCTCTCCAACTTAGTCTTTCCCTTGTTAGCTTAGGATAGTTAGTTACTTGTTTCTTCTCCAGATAAATTATTTCAGGTTTATTGTTAGTGATAGTTGTAGTTTAAAAAAAATTATTGGTTCTTTGATTACTTAGGGTTAGTTCTTTCTAACAACCCTAACATTTTTTTACCTGGGATGCTGGGTTCCCCAGTTTTAAACAGTGCTTATCCTGTAGGCTTTCAATTCCTGTTTCCGATGGGCACTCTCAGTGTGTTCAGTGCCTAGGTCAGACACACGCCACAGCGCACTCCGAACATTGCAAACAGTAAACAGCCCGCATGTGAAAGGCCAGGGAGCTACAATTGAAGTTAGTCTGCCTGGAAAGTGCCATCAGATCAGCCTCTGATCTGGAGCACTCTACGCCACCGTGGCAGCCCTCACCAGCAGCCATGTTGGAGAAGGCTGCCTCGTCTTCTCGAGACTTCCTTAGACCCTCCTAGGAAGAGGTCTCACACAGTGGGAAGAGGTGACTCTCCGTCAAAAAAGCAGGGGACACCACCTAAAATACCCCCTTCACCGACCCATTCAAGGGTTCAGGACAGGGAGGTACCGGGACTATTGTTGGAACATGGCTCCCGAGGGTCTAAGGACCTGGCAATGCCGTCAGACAGGGTGCCATATTAAGCCCAAGTCAAAATCATCACCTGCTGCACTGATATCTACTGACTTGGCACCCGAGAAGACCAAGTCAAAGATGCACCATGGACAGGCACCATTGGAACCGAGGCACACCAGGGTACCCGCCGCATCTTCGGTACCGATGCCTCCCATGGTACTGAAAATATAAAAGCATGCCCCACTTTCAGTGCCACCGGCGCCGCAGATCGCTGTCTTCCACACCGCTGGTGCCACCTACATCAGTTGCCTCTCTGCTAAAGACGCTGGAAGAGCTTAAGGTCACGTCGGTACCAACCATGCTGCTATTCAGCACCAATGGTATACCTGCATCCAGCATATTCATGTTATCCACTCCAACCCACTTGGCACCACCTCTATCCAGTGATGAGGAGGATGAACCCCCCCCCCCCCGTCCCTCTTCAGGGACCCATCTTGCAAGGCCATCCTTGCCAAGAGATCGAACACCTACTCCATATCGGGGCAGTAGAACAGGTACCATGACAATACGAGGGAAAGGGATTTTACTCCCACTATTTCCTGATCGAAAAGAAGTCAGGGTGATGGAGACCTATTCTCGATCTCAGGAGACTAAACAAACACATATGATCGCAACGATTCAAAATGGTCACCCTATCCACAATAATCCCTTCCCTGAACAAAGACAATTGATTATTGA
Organism: Pelochelys cantorii; assembly: GCA_032595735.1. NCBI lineage: Eukaryota > Metazoa > Chordata > Testudines > Trionychidae > Pelochelys > Pelochelys cantorii. Next base: position 242,857,366 of record CM064327.1, read on the forward strand.
CTCTCAACCTTCAAGAGGCTTATTTTCACATTTCCATCCATCCGGCACATCGCAAATACCTCAGATTTACAGTCGCCAGAAAGCATTACCAGTACACGGTCCTCCCCTTGGTCTTTTTACAGCCCCAAAGGTGTTCTCAAAGGTACTAGCAGTCATTGCTGCTCAACTACGCAGGCAAGGAGTCTTCATATTCCCATATCTGGACGACTGCTTCGTAAGAGCAACTACAAGCTTGGATACACAGAAGGCAGTCTCCCTCACCAGATCCCTTTTTCACACTCTGGGATTACAGATAAACCTTGCCAAATGCAACTGCAACCATCACAAACGATGGAATTCATCAGAGCCCACCTCAACTACATGAGGGCCATAGCCTCCTTACCCCTCAACAGATTTCACACTATCAAGGACCTCATAATGATAATGCAGAACACTCCAAACACTATGGTGAGAACTTGTTTGCAACTATTGGGTCACATGGCCATGCCAGGTTGCATATGCGATCAATGCAGCATTGGCTCCGGACAGTATACAACCCACGGTACAACTCAGTCACCAAAGAGGTGTCTGTTCCAACCAGGGTCAAGCGTTCCCTCCACTGGTGGACAGATCAAAGAAATGTGTGCACTGGTGTCCCTCCCAAGGCCAATGGTCAAACCAGGAATCCAGTTTGCACATAAATGTTCTGGAGCTCAGAGCAGTATTTTACGCATATTGACACTTCCTACATCGAATACAGAATTGCACAGTTCAGATTTTCACGGACAATCAAGCAACGGCTTTTTACATCAGCAGACAAGGGGGCGCCAGATCTTTCCTGTTATGCAGAGAAGCAGTCCGCCTTTGAACATGGTGCATAGCTCACAACATATACTGACAGGCCTCATACCTCCTGGGCAAAGACAATTTTACGGCCGACAGCCTCAGCAGGAACTTCAAATCCGACCACAAATGGGAAATGGACCCATCGATCAGACATTGCCTCTTCACATGCTGGGGGTTTCCCGATGTGGACCTGTTTGCAACTAATGCCTACAAGAAGTGTCCACATTACTGTTCTTGTGTGGGCATTGGAAGGCATTCCCTGGGGGACGCGTTTGCAATACGATGGAACGCAACGCTCTCATATGCTTATCCACCCATCCCCCCTCATACCCTGAGTGGTCAACAAAATAAGACTGGAATTATCCACGGTAATCCTTATTGCCCCAGACTGGCCGAGACAGACGTGGTATACTTACTTTACTCAGAAGTCCATGAAACAGCCATGGCGTCTCCCACTTCTTCCTCATCTCCTAACCCAGGTGAAGGGGACTCTGCATCATCCCAGCCTCCAGTCACTCCATCTTCATGCTTCGTTCCTCAGTGGTTCACCTTGCTAGAGACAACATGCTCAGAACAAGTACAATAAATCTTATTCAACAGTCGCAGAACATCAACCAGAAAATCCTACCTTTACATATGGCACAGGTTTGCGACATGGATGGAACGCAGAAACTTGGAACCAACCACAGTTCCTCTCAGCATCGTTCTGCAATATATACTAGAGCGGAAAGACTCAGGATTATTATTCAGCTCTCTTAAGGTTCATCTTACTGCCATAACAGCTCTTCACCATCCTTTCATCAATAATTCAGTTTTTGCTCACCCTATGACCAAACTGTTTTTGAGAGGCATACAGAATACTTACTCTCCTCACAGGCCCCCACTCCGGCCTGGGACCTGAACCTGGTTTTACGGCTCTCGCTATGAAACCATTCGAGCCTTTGGCAACATGTTCCATGCTTCATCTCTCCATGAAAGTTGCCCTGCTCACAGCACTGACATCAGCCAGGGGAGTCAGTGAAATCGGCGCTCTCATATCAGACCCTCCATTCACCATATTTCATAAGGACAAAGTAGTTCTCCGTCCCCACTCGAAGTTCCTCCCAAAAGTTTCCTCACACTTCCACGGTAACGAGCCTATAAACTTACTTGTGTTTTTCCCAAAACCTCATGCCAGTGACAGAGAGGCTATATTACACACACTTGATGCAAGATGCACGATTGCCTTCTATTTGGACAGAACTAAACAATTTCGTAAAACAAATAGACTGTTTGTCTCTACCATGCGGAGATCGCTCGGCGTGCCTATCTCCACTCAGAGGATATCTTGGTGGATAGTGGAATGCATTAGTCTAGCTTACACTACTAACGGACAGTCACCTCCTTTCCAAATCAAGGCCCAGTCAACTAGGGCCACCTTGACTACCACAGCCTACATGCATGGCATACCCCTCGTGGTCATTTGTAGGGCGGCTATGTGGTCCTCCACCCACACATTCGCAAGGCATTATGCCCTGGACAGTCACCCCTCTAGGGGTACTCATTTGGGTCATACTGTCCTCCATATGGTACAAAATACTGTGTAACTGAAACACCTGCCTCCTTCATGAGTACTGCTCATAGTCACCTAAGGTGGAGCACTCCTCGAAGAAGAGATGCAGCACCTGTGGGTGCTCCACCACTCTCCCTTCCTCCTGTCTGCTTCGGTTGGCTGCATTCTCCTTCTGGAGCAGAGAAGGAACTGAAGGGACTGTTGCTGCGCATGCGTGGTAGACTATGTATGCAGTGGTGCTCAAGACACCTAAGGTGGAGCACCCACAGGGACAACCATCTCGAGGAACCTCAGTTACTACACCAGGTGAGTAACCCTCTCTTTTAATTTAGACTATGTGCTGAACAATGGTGAGGCTTAACACTGACATGTAGTTCTTAAGAGTCTCTGTAGACTCTTTTAAAAGTCTATTTTAAAAGATAAACTTTCTAGTTGGTTAAGGCTAGAGTGTAATCTCTCTTCAGTGAATTTTTGAGACAAACTCTTGCTTCCTGCTATTGAGAATTTTCCATGTTTTGCTAACCTGAATCACTTATGCCCCTTGTATTTCTGTTCCATGTTGAAAGCCATTGCCCCTGAAATGTACCCCAAGCTCTACCTCTGATTGAGCAGTTGCATTTCCTGTGCATTATCCCTCTGTCATACGCATGTGGCAGGCAGTGATGTAGTATGAATAGGCAATGGGGCCTGACTAGACTTGAAATTTAGAAATCCCAGAACCCAAACCCCATGAATCCAGTACAGAGGGATTGTTTGTGCTCCTTTTAGCTGCACCAAAACCACCCAATCGGTGGCAAAACAGTTGGCTTACAGATGTCATGCTTTTTGGCTTCCAGGTACTGCATAGGGCAGTTCCGTGACCTCCTCCAGTGACACTTGGTTAGGTTAGATATGCTGGCCTGAAGTTTTACTTGGCTGTGTTTGCCTATATGTTGGTTCCATTTCATTCTGATTATCACTTTTTTTGCATTGCTTTTAGCCCCCTTTTTAATTTTTGAGTCCTTCACCCACTTATTACTGTGCCTTTTCATTCTATATCTGGAATGGTTTCCCTCTTTCTCTGTCCCAAGCGTCCTACCCCTCTGATAGAGGCAGCAAGGTGGGGGGCGAAGTGACTGGTCGAGTCACTACGTGACTACATGATAAGCATATGCTTATCGGGTAGTCCAACTAATTGACTAGTTGCTTACATCTCTAGAATATACCATGTAGAGCTGTTCTTTCCTTCTGTACCTCCTTGTTGTGATTAGTGAGCCCCATAAATTTTTAACTTTTTCTTATTACTAAATTAGAAAAATAATCCTGTTAGAGAGCAAATACTCCCTCCTCTGGCCAAAGGTGAAATGTGAAAAATATAATCAAAATTCATTCTTCCACTTTTTTATAGGAAAACAGGGGAAAATACTTTCTTGTGCCACTTACAGTTCTAATTAAAAAATTGTTTTAGAGGAGCTGTGGCACCAAAATGGATTAAGTTGAAAAACTAAAGTTTGGCAGCTCTCCTTTAGTAGCAGTACCTTTGAATTTTCCTGTGAATATTTTTTATTTTATTAAGGCCACGTTGTCTATGCCAGTGTTTCTCAACCTTTTTTTTTTTTTTATAAAGTACCCCTTTTCCAAAAAAAACTCCGTTATAAGTACCCCCAATACCTACAGTTTTCAGACACACAAACTTTTTTCTACCATTGCAACACATTTGTTTAAACAACGTAATTGTAGCTGGGCAGGCAATGAAATTTTTGGGTGTAAAAAGTACAAAAATAATAAAACGCTGTAAAACTTAAAACAAAAATTCAGTTTTGTCCAAATTTCAGTTGTGTTGACGTACCCCCCCAGACTTCTCTCGAGTACCCCTAAGGGTACTCGTACCACTGGTTGAAAAACACTGGTCTATGCTACCAGCTAAATTGGCACAGCTGTGGTTGATGCCTGGAAAGCTAAATTGATGGGAGAGCCCTCTCCTATTGATTTTGTGTACTCTACCTCCCTGAGAAGCCTAAGGGAAGTTGGTGGGAGAGCTTCAACACTGCACAGTGTAGACACAATCTACATTGCATCTAGTTGTCTCCTTTAGTTACACTATTAATGTAACTGAAGTAGCTTAACAAAGATCTATTTACCAGGGTAGTGTAGACCAGCCGTAAACAATGAGTTTTGAACATCCATTTTGTGTTAAACTATATACACATAGTTAGTATATTTTAAACAATATGGAAATAAGTCTCAGAGGGATAGCTGTGTTAGTTTACTTTAAAAAATGAGTATTCCTATGGTGCCTTAAAAATGAACAAAAATATATAGTATCATGTGTAAGCCCCACTTCATCAGATGAGGAGCTGGAGAGGAAATAACAGACCCAAGATATTTATAACAGAGAGGAAAAAAAGTACTTGTCAATTGTAGGTCCGGTGCTAATAAGGCTAGTTATGTGGGCTGGAAGTGTGTCACTCTTAGCTTTTGATGTGAAAATGCAGTTGTAGTCTGTGCAATTGTGTAGAATCTAAGTTAGCTGTATATTGCAAAATTTAGTGAAAGTACCTAGTAAGAACCTGATCCAAACACCTCTGGAGTCAGTGCAAAGACTTTGTCTGTCAGCGTAACTTGTGTCAGGCCACGAGTGTGTGCATCTTATATATTACATGGCTGGCAAAGTAAATGCTTCACAGTTCCTACTGTTTGCTTGAGATGGGCTCCCTCTTGTGGACTTTTATCAGGTACGTGTGATGTAACGTTCCGATGGTGCCTGGTTATGTTATGAAATTGCTGTTTTCTTTCTAAAGTAATTAGGAAGTGTCTAAACCCCCCCCCCAAAAAAAACTAAGAACATTAAGATTGCACTGTAAAGTGCTGACGTTAGGAAATAATGGCCTGAACTTACATAATTCTGTTCCCTTGTATATGCAGTGTAAGAATCTTTAGATCACTTGCTATTTCTCAACTACAATATACTGTATCATTTTCCTTCAAGCTGTCACACACAGTTTTTGGTAACTAGTAATTTTTCATTATTGTGAACTTATACTATTTTCAGTATTGTAATGAAACAAATTTCAGACTAACACATTCTCTTAAATATGTATTTCAAAAATTTAGTCAATAGCCAAGTCTTTTTCAGAGCTTGAAAGAACAATGCCGAGTTCCTCAGATGTAATATCGTGGATGAGGCAGTCAGCTACAAACCAAATTAAGCTGCAGATTGGGATGGACGATACATTCCAGTAATTCTTCCACTATTACTCTTTTATAAATTTTCTGAAGTGTGTTGTGGTGGTTGATTTGTTATCTATTTCGTAGAAAAGTCCCCAGTGGACTTCAGCTGGAGCACATAGTAATGTACAATACTACAAGCCGCTTTTCATTTGACAAATAGTATTTTGTCTTATAATTTGTCTTCATTGTAATCTGTTCACACAGGAACAGAGCGAAGGCTGCATTTTGTAACTTTTGCCTGTATAAATCAGTACCTTAATGATGTCATTGATGTACTGTAGTTGCTTGTATTGAATTGATATATTAAGTATACACTGCTATGATTTTTATTAACAAAACCTAATTATTTAACCTTTTGTAGGTAGGGATGTGAAGGTTTAATCAGTTAACTGATGGGGCTGCAACATCTCCCTGCCTGCTGCAGGCAGGGGACTGCTTCAGCCCTGAGGGGCCCACGACAGACAGGTGCTGCTCCAGCGCAGCCCTTGCCTGCGGTGGGCCAAGGCACCCATCAGTCAGGGGCTGCTCCTACTGGGACTCTGGAGCAGCCCCTGCCATCAGTGGGTGTGGGGGAAGGATGGGATGGAGTGGCCCTCCATGCTTTTCTCTCCTTTAATTAGTTAACCGGTTAAACATTGTTTAATTTGTTAGCCAATTAAATAGGATTTTATATCCCTAGTTGTGAGCACCTCCCTGTTTTGTTGGGTTCTTGCCTTGGTATATGATTGTAACTATTGAATATTAATGTTGACTTTTAAAATTCTCTTAAGCCTTTTAATATGTATGTCAGCTGAGAGTCTATAATATTCAATATGAGTAATTTTGTGTAATGAAAGTTGAACGGTCAACAGTTCCTGAAAATGCACTTAAAAATAGTAACATTTTTACTTCTGCTGTTTTAAATGTGTCCAACAGATGGAGGTAGAACTTAATGAAACTTGCAGATATAGAAGAAGCAAAGGGCTGGGATATCTAAGCTGTTTGCCAAATGTGCAAGACTGACTTGTCTGTTTCAGAATTGATAAAACTTGTTTTATTGAAAATTTCCTTTTAAATGTATTTAAAAATTACAAAAAAGCTCCCCATGTGCTGATTAGGAAAGCCTTGCACTTTGATACTTCTCTGAGTTTGTACAATATTAATCTAAACCCGTAGTGTCCAACATGTTAGCAACTAGCCACATGTGGTCATTTAGCTGGTTGATTGTGTCTAGTTGGCTTAAGCAATGTGGCTATTTGGCTGGTTGAGTGTGGCTAGTTCACTATAGGAGTAGCCAGAGGCAGCAGTTCAGGGAGGCAGGCAGCTGGTCTGTGTAGGGAACTGGTTTTTAAACTGGCTCCCCTTGTGGACCGGCTCCCTCCTGGCACCCTGCGCGGCTGCCTCTGATATGGAGGCAGCAGTGTGGGATGGCAGGAGACTCCAGAGTGCACTGGCTGCTGGCCCTGCCCCCGGGGACTATAAAATAGATGAGTAACCGATAAGAATTTATGGGGTTACTTGACTATTCAATTAGCTGATATCTAACGTCCCTACAATGTGCCCAACAATCCTGTTCTCGGCCATTCCACACTTCTCGCAGAACAGAAGATGTACCCTACATCCCAACTTGGGGATTCTCTGCTTCAGGCCATGACTTGTGTTTGATTCCAACACCTAGAAAGCTCTTGTTCAAGAAAGGTACAAGAGGTTTCTCTTACACAGTAGGAAGTCCTTGACACAATGCACTTATCTGCAGAAATGGGTCAGGTTTCAGATTTGGTGCATGTCCCAACAAATTTTGACAACATCTGTGACTTCCACAGATTGTAGACTATGCTTTGACCCTAATAAGGTCAGGTCTATTTCCAAGTAAGAATGTTAAAAAGCGGGTAATTGGGTAATGGTGTAACCGCTGAAAATTCAGTGGCTTTAAAGATGGCTCCCTGTGCGCACTGACTGCCACCCGGAGCTGCTGCCTGTGTACCAAAGGCAGGAGAATGGCATGACAGTTGGCTCCTGCCTGCCAGCCCCACTCCCAGGGAACTGATTGCCACCTCACGCTGCTGCCTCTGTATCAGGAATGGGGCAGGAGCCTGTGTGTAAAGGTTCACAGTAACCAATAAGCCCAGACTTATTGGTTTAACTGTGTTAAGTGGTTATCCTATTACGTCCCTATCTCTGTGTTCACCAGGCAGCTATAACAGCTTTCCACCAACGTGTAGAAGGGTATTCATGCCCAGACACTTAGAGTAAGGTTTACTTACTCAAGGGTGTAGTAAACCTCTTCTCTCAGCTTTGACTCTCAATGTGGAACTTAAACCTGGTACTGGAAGGACTTATTGGGCCTCCCTTTGAACCCATGGTTACCAGTTCACTGCTGTACTTATCAATGAAAACTGCTTTCTTGATAATGATTAGCTTTGCCAGGAGAATAGAAGAGATTCCTGCTCTGATGGCACATCCTCACTAAATGGTATTTTTTTCCTGACACGTTTATGCTCCAATCCCATCCAAAATTAATCCGTAAGGTAACCTTCCTGTTTCACATGAAACAGTTGATTCACCTTTTAATCTTCTACCCTAAGTCCACCCGAGACAACAGGGGAACTGTATTACATATACTAGATGTCAGGAGAACCCTGGCCTTCTGTCTGGACAGGACAGAGGCCTTCAGGAAGTCCCTTAGGCTTTTCTTTTCCATTGTGGAAAGATCCAAGGGCTCAGCAATCAGGGCTGGATTAAGGGGAGGCTAGCCGGGCAGCTGCCCAGGGCGCCAACCTATGGGGGGCACGCGCCCGGCCGCACAGTGCCTCTTAGAGCAGCCATCAGGTGCCGCGGGCCGTGCAGCGCCCCTTAGAGCTGCAATCAGGCGCTGTGCAGCACGCCGGGGCCCGGGGCTTGGGGCCCGGGGCCGCGCATGTGCCATGCGCCCGGGGTGGAGCCACGCATGCATTGCGTGCCCGCTGCCCGGGGTGCAGGAATGGCTCGAGCCGGCCCTGTCAGCAGTATCAGGCCAGAGGCACTCTAAATGGGTCACAAGTTGCATCATATGGTGATTTCAAATTTGCACCTTGACCCTTCCAGACTCGGTTCATGCAAAATCCGCAAGGTCAATTTCATCTGTTGCCTTCTTCAAGAATATCTGTATCTCAGAGATTGGCAAAGTGGCAACATGTGCTTCAGTCCACACTTTTGCAGAACACGATATAATCACTGAGGACTTGACAGTACTGTTATTGATCCAGTTCCACAGTCCTGGCCCTCTAGAAGGGGTACCACTTGGGAGTCACCTACAGTGGAGCATCCCTGGGAACATTACTCAAATAAATAAGAAGTTACTCACTTTGTGCAATAACCATGGTGGTTTGAGATGTGTATTGCTATGAGTGGTCCACAGCCCACCCCATGCCCTCTACTTCTGAATTCTTGTTTATAACTCGGAGATAGGGAAGGAACTGAGAGGGGCTTAGCCCATGCATGTTGGCTAGCCTTATGGCGCAGTATGCAGAGGGAAGCCTGCACAAGCATTCTAAGAGACACTCTTATGAAAGTTCTCTAATTAGCAGTGCAGGGATGCAAGCACACCTACAGTGGAGCATTCATAGGAACACACATGTTGAAGAGTCCTTGTTACTGTCCAAGGTAACTTATTCTTATGGTAAGAAAATATATTGATTTTTCTTTATAGAATCAGTTATCAGACTGAAAATTCTATGGAGAGCAAGCTATGGTTGGTTAGAAGGGCTCAGTCAGGCTACGTCTAGACTGCATGCCTTTTTCAACAGAGGCTTTGTTGACTGATACTGTCAACAAAGCCTCTGTCGTAAAAGAGTGTCTAGACTACAACCAGTTCTGTCGAAAAAGCAAGCTGCTTTTTCGAAAGAGTGTAGACGCTCTCTTTTGAAAAAGCACAGTTTGCATGCAATAGCGCCTTTCTTCGAAAGAGTACTTTCGAAAAAAGCGTTATTCCTTGTAAAACGAGGTTTACCGCCGTCGACAAAACTGCCGCGTTCTGTCGACTTACTGTCGACAGAACGCGGCGGTGGTGTAGACGCAGGTATAGTTTTGTCGACAAAAGGCAACTTTTGTCGATAAAACCCTGTAGTCTAGACACACCCTCAATGTCTTCACCTATTTTGTTAGATAACTAACTTATTTTGATGTTAAAATATAAACCAGTGGTTTTCAACCTGTTTAACACTGTGGGATGCACATAGATCTCTATTTATTTGTTATGTGGGCTGCATCCACATAACATATATACTACCTGAATGGCCATGAGGATAACACATGGGCCACAGCTATGTGCTGATTGGTCCACAAGCAGCCTGCAGTTTGTGGGTTGAGAACCACTGATATATGCTGTTGCCCCATAACATTTATTTGAGAAATATGGAAAAATCATTTCTGCTTTGTACAATGACACTTGTGGGATCATTAATACCATTGTGCAGGTTGGACCTTCCTGGTTCAGTACTCTCAGAACCTGAGCTGTCCCAGACCAGGGGAGGTCAGCGCTCTTCTGCTGACTGCTCCACTCCCGGGCTTCTTTCCCTGGGGCTTCCTGCATGCTGCTGGACCCACTAAAACTGGCCCAGCACGGATTCCCACCTTGTTACCCACCCCCTTCCCCAGGGTCTGGTGGGGACTGTTTGGCTGCTGCCAGTCTGGCTGCCACAAGGTATTCTCTGTGGTTCCCAGCTGGGGCCACCTGGCTGCTGCTGGCCCTGCTGCTGCTGGGAGTTCCCCAGCCACCCCGCCCCACTGCTAGGGCTAGCCCTGCTTCAGCTGGGGGTTTCCCAGGGTTCCTGGCCAGGACACCATTCCACGTGGCCTTGCTAATGCTGAGGATTCCCCAGCCCAGGCAGGTGCTCCCTGGCTGCTGCCTGACCCTGCTGATGCTGGGAATTCCCTGGCTGGGGCTGGGCCTTCCTAGCCAGTTCCTGGCCCTGTTAATGCTGGGAGTTTGGGACCAGAGCAGGGGTGCCCCAGATGCCTCTTGACCCAGCCAGAACTCACCTGCTCCTGCGTTGCTCTGGGGCTCTTTGGTTCAGCAACATCCTTGGCCTTGCCAGACCACAGATGTTGCCGGATCAGAGAGTCCCAGATTTAGGGGGCTGAACCTGTAAATTGTTTCCCTTTTACAGTAAGTGATGTAAGAGTTGAATTTCTACTGAAGTGATATTGAACATTGTGTTTCATAGCAAATGGTAATTGTATAACAACATTGTATAGTAAATATAAGCAAGTATACAGAAAATATCTTACAGGAGACTTCTGGTAATTGTAATGTTGAAACCGGTCATCTAAAATACATTTTTTATTTTTGAAATTACAGCTCTTCTTCGAGTGGTTGCTCATGTCCATTCGAATAAGGTGTGCGCGCTGCGCGCACAGTTTCTTCCGGAGCGTTTTCCCCAAGTGGTACCCGTAACGCTGGCAGGTCACCCCCTGGAGTGGTGCCGCTATAGCGGAGTGTAAGTACCCCTGCCGGCGCTCCCCCGCCTCAGTTCCTTCTTACCACCCGTGACGGTTGTAGGAGCGTTGCTATTCAGTACTGTTCATTGTTTTCCTGTTCTGTAGTTAGCTTTATTGTCTGTAAATAGTTCAAGTTATTAGGTAGTTAAGAGTTGATAGCAGCTTTTTGTTCTTTCCTCCCCTTTGGGGGTGAGGAGTGCCAGGGCCGCAAGGCTTCAAGACTTGTGCGGACTGTGCGAAGTTTATGCCTAAGGGGGATCCTCATGATAGCTGCTTAAAGTGCTTGGGAGAGGCCCACTTAGCAGATGCCTGCAAAATCTGCAGAGCCTTTAAGCCGCACACCAAGAGGGTGCGAGACTCTCGCCTAAAACTCCTTCTTATGGAGGCGGCTCTTCAGCCGGTACTAGCGGGACATTCCATGGTGCGCAGTGCACTGGCGTCGACGCAAAATGCTCCGGTGCGCTCCAAGACCTTGGTACCGAAGGTTCCGAGACACCGTTCCCACTCCCCGGCCCCGAAGAGGCCGCGGATATCGAGGGGCAGGTCCCCGAGTTGGAAGTCCCGGATGGGCCTGCACCGCCGGCATGGGTCACCCTCAAGGGGCTCCCCGGGTGCCGCTGCGCCCGCGGGGCAGAAGAGGACAGACGTTCCGCCAGCCAGCCCGGGTCAGTTGCCGGCGCACCGGCCTTCGACGCCGGAGACCTTCGAGGCGGCACAGGACCTTATCAGCTTGACTACCTCCCCACAGTCTTCCCTTGCGGTAGAGGGGTCAAGGCCGCCCACACTGGGGGCCATGTTGGCACAGGTTACCTCCCCAGAATGGGTAGCCTGGTCGGCACCTGTAGCGTCTGCAGCAGTGCTGCTAGGTGTAGGGCAGCCACCGCTTGCAGCACCCGTGGTGCAGCCTGTGCTGCACGACAGTAGGCACGCAGACAGGACCCACCCAGCACTGGGAGTGCCGGCGGGTGTGGGCTGGACTTGGCCCCCCGCCGCAACTATGTCGCTGGGACTGTTACCAGAACCGATTTTGGCTACTTCCACAATGCCGTACTACCCGGCACCATATCTGGTGTCGGCACCGCCGGGCCCACGGGCATGCCAGGTGGCACTGTCGGCGGCACTGCCAGCACCAGAATTGTTACCAGCACCGGGCCTAGCGAGCACTCTGGCGGCGGCACCGGGCCTGACAGTAACACTGGCGCTGCTGACTTCAACGGTACAGGCGCCTGCGTCTACAACTACGGCTGGCGGTACCGACCGGACCCTAGGCATCGTGGCTTCGCAGCAGGTCCCGGGCACCGGGTTCTCTGCGCCGGCGCCGGTGCAGCCTCCCCGCCAGACACATTCCGGGAAGCCAGAGTCCATGAGCAGGTTTAGACCTACTACAGCTCCGGGATACTCATCAACGGCCCCACCCTGGCCCGCATCCGACTACTTCTCGGATTCAGACGTGGAGTTGCTGCGGTCGGTGTCCTCGAGAGCCTCATCGGTGCACCGGTCTCGCTCTCGGCACCGGCAAGAGCAACCTCAGTTGCAGCAGACTTGGACACCTCAGCCTCAGTGGCCCTTCTGGACGCCCTGGGCTTACTATCAGTGGCAAGGTCCCATGCCACCCTCCAGGGCGTCCAGTGTTTCCAGGCACCGTGCCACTCCGACGGCATTGCTCTCCAGACCTCCTCCATCACCAGAGGGGGGTAGCGCCCATGGCGAGAAGGCGGACCTCCCCCGACCTCGGTACTGGCGCCGCCTCCAGCACCCTTGGGGGTCGCCCAGCCGGCCCCACACCCCGGGGCATTATTGGGTCTGGTGCCAGTGCAAGAGTCATCCTCGTCTTTGTCCCTGGACGAGGCCTTGGTAGACCCGGCCCCGTCGATGCTGACAATGGACACCAGCTTGCACCAAGAGCTTCTTCGCCGCCTGGCATCCAACCTAGGGGTCCCGGTGGAACCAGTGGTCGAGGAACTGGACCCTGTGGTAGACATTCTCTCTGAGGATGCCCCTGCCCGGCTAGCTTTGCCCCTTAACAAAACGGTGGCAAAAATCACTAATGCCCTGTGGCAAACGCCGGCGTCCTTGACCCCAACCCTTAAAGGGGTCGAGAGGCGTTATTATGTCCCACAGTCGGGGCATGAGCATTTATATTCCCAGCCTGCCCCTGGTTCTCTGGTTGTCCAGGCTGCGGCACAGAAGGAGAGGCTTCTGCAACCGGGGCCCACTCCAAAAGCCAAGGAGCCTAAATGCCTGGATCTGCTGGGGCGTAAGGTGTATGCCATGGGAAGGGGGGGGGTGTACAACTTCGCATTGCGAACCAACAGGTGATGCTCAGTTGCTACGCTTATAACACCTGGCAGGTGATGGACAAGTTCAGAGACAAACTCCCACTGGACGCGAGACAGGAGATCGTGGCTATGACCACCGAGGTCAGAACCATTGACCGCACGGCATTGCAGGCCTCCTTGGATGCGGTGGACTCAGCGGCCAGAACCATGGCGTCGCAGGTGGTCATGCGCCGTAGTGCATGGCTGCAAGTCTCCGGCATACCACCTGACATCCAGACCACAATACAGGACCTGCCCTTTGAAGGGAAGTCCCTGTTCTCGGAGCTTATGGACTCCAGGCTCCATACGCTGAAAGACACTAGGTCAACTCTTCGCTCTTTGGGGATTCAGATGCCGGCCCCCCAGCGGCGTCAGCTCCCCTACAGACAACAAGGGAGAATGCAGTCTCAGCCTCCCCGTGTGGACTACTGGAGGCGTCGCCCTCGGGCTCCCAGTGGGGGTGCGGGGCGTCCGCAGCACCTACCTCTGCTCGAGTGAGGTGTCGCCGCCCTCGAGGGGACGGCCTCCGGGGGGTAGGGCAGCCTCCCTCCCAACAATCCAAACACCCGTTTTGACGGGACCTTCGAGGGTCAAATACTAGTTGCCTCCCTCTACCCCCCCGTTTGGGGACACGCAATCCCGTTTTGCCCCCGCCTGGGCCAAAATCACTTCAGATGCTTGGGTGCTCGGGATAGTGTGGGGTGGATACTCTATCCCTTTCCTGGGCCCTCCTCCTTCCTCCCCACCCTCCCCGTCCCTTTTCAGGGACCCCTCTCGTGAAGGGATCCTTCAGCAGGAGGTCCTTGCGCTCCTCGAAAAGGGAGCAGTAGAGAGGGTCCCTCCACATCTGCAGGGCAGAGGGTTTTTTATCATCCCCAAACCCAAGGGTGGGGTCCGTCCAATTTTGGACCTCAGGAAACTCAACAAAACGGTGGTGAAATCAAAGTTCAGAATGGTAACCCTGGCCTCCGTCATCCCGGTCCTAGAGTTAGGAGATTGGTATGCGACCCTCGACCTCAAAGATGCATATTTTCATGTGGCCATAAGATCAAGCCACAGGAGGTTTCTTCGTTTCATTGTTTCCCGTTGCCATTTTCAGTTCATGGTGCTCCCCTTTGGGCTTTCTATGGCACCCAGGGTCTTCACAAAATGCATGTCTGTGGTGGCGGCGTTCCTCTGAAGGTGGGGGGGGCATGTCTTCCCATATCTGGACGATTGGCTGATCCGCGGCCGTTCCCACGAGCAGGTCAAAGCACACGTGGCCCTCACAAGGGCACTTTTCCAGAAATTGGGACTCATGCTGAACGAACAGAAGTCGTCTTTGACGCCCCATCAGCACCTAGAGTTTGTAGGGGCCCTCCTGGACACCAGGGTGGCGAGGGCTTTCCTCCCCAGAGACAGATTTGCGGCCGTAGTGGGCATGGTCACCGAACTAACCCGGTTTCCCCTGACCACTGCCCGTACGTGTCTGAGACTGTTGGGGCACATAGCGGCGTGCACGTATGTCGTTTGCCACGCCAGACTGAGGCTCAGGCCCCTGCAGGCCTGGCTGGCAAAGGCTTTCGATCACTCCAGGGCCCAATGGGACACGATGCTGACAGTGCCCCACGATGTGATCGCTTCCCTCTAATGGTGGACACAGGAGGGTCTGGTTTGCAGTGGAGTGCCCTTTTGGATGGAGCCCCCCTCCTTGACGTTAGTCACAGACGCTTCCGACCTCGGCTGGGAAGCGCACCTGGGCCTCTGCAGAACTCAGGGAGTGTGGACCCCCGTGGAGAGGGCCCTGCACATAAACGTTCGAGAACTGAGGGCTGTCAGGAAGGCTTGCGAGGCATTCCTGGGGACGGTCTCATGCCAATCAGTCCTTGTACGCCTGGACAACACGGCGGCCGTGTTCTACATCAACAAACCGGGGGGGCAGGGCCTGGTCATCTCCTCTGTGTCGGGAGGCACTGATGTTGTGGGACTTGTGCATAAAGCACGGGATTCATATACAGGCAGAATATCTGCCGGGGTGCAAAAACTTGTTGGCAGATGCCTTGAGCAGGTCCTTCGGAGCCCACGAGTGGGTGTTGAAGGACAAGGCCCTACACCAGGTTTTCCTCAGGTGGGGCTATCCCCTAGTGGACCTCTTTGCCACGGCAGAGAACAGGAAGTATCCTTGTTACTTCTCGTTTCTGGGACTGGCCACCCACTCCAGGGGGGATACCATGACCGTGCCTAGGCCAGAAGGTCTCCTATATGCGTTCCCCCTGATCTCCAGGGTTCTGACCAGGGTCAAAACGTTCAGGTCTGCGGTCATTCTGATAGCCCCGAGTTGGCCCAGACTGTTCTGGTTCCCCATTCTGGTGGAAATGGTGTGTGCGGAGCCCATGGGTCTCCCAATGGATTCGGATCTCCTGACCCAGCCCTGGGACGGTGGGAAGCTAGTTCACCCGAATCTCAGGTCTCTCCACCTGACAGCCTGGCTTATCCATGGCTGACGCAGTCGGAGAGGGAGTGTTCGCAAGGGGTACAAATGGCTCTCCTGGGCAGCAGGAAGCCATCTACCAGGCGGTCCTATGCAGCTAAATGGAAGCCCTTCATGTGCTGGGTGGCCCGAAAGGGGGTGGACCCGTCCCGAGCCTCTGTCCCAACCATCCTAGACTATTTGTTTGAGCTGTGGTCTAACGGTCTCTCTACCTCCTCCATCAAGGTACGCTTGGCCTCCCTCTCTGCCTTTCATGCAGGTTCTGCGGGTGCTGTTCACGGATCCAGTGGTCAAGAGGTTTCTGAAGGGTCTGGACAAGTTATTTCCCTTGGTCAGACCGCCAGTCCCTCAATGGGACCTCAACCTGGTGCTCTCGAGGCTGATGTCGCCCCCCTTTGAGCCGCTGGCCACCTGCTCTTTAAAGCATCAAGGTGGCTTTTATTGTGGCCATTACATTGGCACGCAGAGTCTTGGAACTGCAGGCTCTGACCGTCAACCCACCATACCTAGTGTTCTCGGAAAATAATGTCAGGCTCTGCCCTCACCCAGCCTTTCTTCCCAAGGTGGTGTCGCCCTTCCGCATGTCCCAGGAGATATACCTCCCCGTGTTCTTCCCTAACCCTCATGCCTCCCCTAAGGAGCAAATGCTGTATTCCCTGGATGCTAAACGTGCGCTAGCGTTTTACATTGACAGGATGAAGCCCTTTCGTAAATCCACACAATTGTTTATTGTGTGTGCTGACAGGATGAAGGGGCTCCCTGTCTCGACCCAGAGATTGTCCAGCTGGGTTTTGGAGTGTATTAGGGAGTGTTACAGCTTAGCTTGTAGGGACCCGCCCCGGGTTACGGCGCATTCCACCAGGGCGCACGTGTCCTCCGTGGTGTTCGGGGCGCAGGTCCCGATTCTGGAAATCTGCAGGGCGGCTACGTGGTCCTCCGTCCACACATTTACGACGCATTATGCGCTGGCACAGCAGGCTAGAGAGGATGCGGAGCTGGGTGCTTCAGTCCTCAGGTCCGTGCTGTGACTGTGCCTGTAACACATTGGTTTATATGTCATTTCCCTGTTGAATGTTCGTTGAATAGATATGTTCATTGGTTGTTTCAACGTTTCGCTTTGCTTGTCTATCCATGTGCTCCGAGCCCTCCTCCTTCAGGGCGGTCCAACTTGGAAGTCACCTTATTCGAATGGACACGAACAACCACTCGAAGAAAAGAACGGTTACTTACCTGTAACTGTTGTTCTTCGAGATGTGTTGCTCATGTCCATTCAATTCCACCCCTACCTCCCCTTCGTCGGAGCGTCCGGCAAAAAGGAACTGAGGCGGGGGAGTGCCGGCAGGGGTACTTATGCTCCACTATAGCGGCGCCACTCCAGGGGGCGACCTGCCGGCGCTACGGGTACCGCTTGGGGAACACGCTCTGGAAGAAACTGTGCACGTGACGCGCACACCTTATTCGAATGGACATGAGCAACACATCTCGAAGAACAACAGTTACAGGTAAGTAACCGTTCTTTTATTGTGAATAGCTATGTTTCAAGGACTGGGTTATATTTCTATCATACAGTAGTTTTCATTTGATATGTGGGTGGGTATATAGTTTACCCGTTACTGTGGTGTGCTGGCACTAGTAAAATCGAGAACAAAATTTAAAAACCCATTTTAAAAGACTGAGGTTTTTCCCTCAGCTCCTCACTTTAAACATCATTATGGCATGCCTGCTGTCACTCTTCTTTTGTTGTTGGAAGGCTTAATCCTGTGTTCTGCACATTGGTGTGGTCTAGATGAGATCTTTAGGGCTTTTCTAGGCCTACATTTATTTCTCTGTCATTATAAAAGTGTTTAAGACCTGAACTCAAGCTGTTATTTAAGGAATGGAATGTCAAAGGTGACACTGCCATACAAATTCTTGCCCCAGAAGCCTCATTCTGGGCACATTCTGTTTTATCACAGTTCTCCTGTAGAACAATATAGTCCATTGGAGAGTTGGTTCCCCAGCCCATTTGGGAGATCTAGAATAGGATTTTGAAGAGCATGCTATATTGGAGGAGGAGGAGGCTGGAAAACATGCAAAGCCCTGGAGTAATGTTTTCTTTTCAGCCTATGTTTCTTAAATGAGACCCCGTACATTGAACCAATTGCAGCTACTTTGTAGCTTCAGTTTTCATTCTCAACTGAAATGTGTGTGGCGGCAGTCAAGTTTATTGGTGACCCTAGAATGGGTAGTGTGTGAGTAAGTCAGAACTTCATAAGGAGGAACACAGTGTCCTGTCTAGCTAGAGATGAGAATAGTGGAGAACTATGTCTAACTACCAGTGACTTTGCGCAAAATATCTCTGACACTTTGCAAATTCTTGATTATTGCATAGATGCCCAAGACAAAGGTCTAGTGTGGGGCTGGACAAAGTAAGATCCGCAGGCTGGATCTGACCTGGCAAGCCACTGGATCCAGTCCATGAGAACCTTTGCCGGCTCCCTGTCTGCCCCACCCCACCCCTGGTTGGCACTCAGTAAAGCCAGCTGTGGACCATGTGTGTGTTGAATGCTAAGAACTGGAGAGGGGATGGGGGGGGGAGAGGCTTCTCATGCTGCCCCCGCCCCCAATAACTCCCATTGGCCGATTTCTGGCCAATAGCAGCTGCCTGTTTGCAGAACAGACAGCATGGGAAGTGCCCCTCCCCCTGGCTCACAGTAGCAAACATGGCCCCTGCAGCTGCTCTGAGCATATACAGGGGTGTGGAAGGCAGGGATCCTGGCTAAGGAACCTGCTGGGCTACTGGTTGGAAAACACTCAGGTAAGGTCTCCCAGCTAGAACTTGCCTCTGACACTCCAGCCCCTCCGTCTTCCAACCTTCTCTCCCCCTTCTGCACCTCTACCCATGTAACCCAGACTTTCTGCAACCCTGCTCCAGCCCCCAAACATCTTCCCAGACACCACTGCACCCCCTCTTGCATCCCTCTTCCCAGTCACAGACCCCTCACAGACTCTTTACCTCAATCCGCTGTCCCTGGTCACAAACCAAATCCCTGCACCCCCTCCTACACTCCTGCCCCAGGTTACAACCCCCTCCCAAACCCAGCACTCCCTCCTCCTATACCTCTCCCTTAGGTTAGAATCCTCTCCTGCACCCATACCCATCCCAGACCCTGCATCCCAATCTTCTGTTCCAGGTCACAACTCAAATCCCTGCACCTCTACCCTAGCTCACATTCCCCTCCCAGACCCTGCACCCCAATCCACATTAAAGTCCATGTTGCGCCTCAGTCCCCTCTAAAGAGAAGAATTGGTGAGGGAATAGAACTGAGCCCTCCAGGAATCAGTGCTGAGATGAGACTTCATACATGAAATTCCTATTTTGTATAGACCTCTTAAAATGATATGCAGCATGAGATTGTACCATATTGAGGTATAATCTCTTCAAGTTTCATAGATTAAGCAATTCAGGGTTACTATTTGATGTTGAATGGAATGCTTCAAAGAAAAGCTCAGTATTCTGCAGGAAATGGGTTAGATGTCAGCAGGTGGCACCTTGGAACCAGTATGGTGCTGTTGGTTAGGAAGGTGCTTGAACACTAAGCTAATTGGGTTTAGATATACAAAGGAATTTAGGCATGTAAAGATGCAGGTAAGTGTTTCTTAGCGGAGTTATAAAAGTACTTGAATTAAGTGTCAAATTCCCATTGCTTAGGCAACAAACACTATGGCCCCTGGATAAAATTAATACATTTTAAAAAACTATTTTTATAGTGTAAAAATCCCTGGTCACTCTTCACAAAAAAGAATGCTGTAGAAAAAATATTTTTTGTAATTGCAGTCTGCCTTCAAAACTATCCAGCTGTTTCAGTTAAATAAGGCAATATTCACTTTTGGCTTAAAATTTCAGGGAATTGATGTTGTTGCCTTTCATTGATGGGTCATGAAATCTTATGTCCATGTAAAATCTTCATTTACTTTTATATATAAATTATTACACACACTATGTTTCTATCAATATAAAGCCCGCCTAGTTGAAAGGCAGTTCAGTAATGTTAGGAATTTTAATAAGTTTTAATTTAAGTTTCTTAAGTAATATAAACATTTTCTTTTTATTTTAGGATTGTGGAATCTTGCTTCCCTTTTTTCCAATCTTTGTTTATTTGTGTTGATGCCCTTTGCTTTCTTCTTTCTGGAATCAGAAGGATTTGCTGGCTTA
Organism: Pelochelys cantorii; assembly: GCA_032595735.1. Lineage (NCBI taxonomy): Eukaryota > Metazoa > Chordata > Testudines > Trionychidae > Pelochelys > Pelochelys cantorii. Next base: position 242,877,393 of record CM064327.1, read on the forward strand.
AAAAAGGTAGGCAAATACATTATTTGTGGAATTATTAATACATAAATACCATGTCCCAAAATTATAATTACAGAATCATCAGGCAATTCATGATTTTTCTTTTACAGTGAGACTGTAAAGGGGAACATGTATAAACTTTTGATTTTACTGCAGTTACATACAAATAAACTGGTACAGTATCAAAATATTCAATTGCTTCTGTACAGCGCAGACCACTCTTATGGGCTAGTTTCTGTGCATATATTTTATTGTAATGAGTTCATTACATAATTTATTAAATTGCTTAGGCCCAGTTTGCACTAAAAAACATTGAGTAGCTAATTCCCCCTTTGGAGCTCACCTTTGCAGGTATGCAACAGCAAGCAGGCATGACTTCCCTTAGGGAGGGATGGCCATACCGCCTGCCCTGCGCACACCCTTATAATGGTGGTACATCTGTATAGTATATGTATTGTATAACCCTTACTTCTGTTTGGTATTATTTATTAAATCATTTAAACTATGCTCAGCATTGTGCAATATATAATATACAGAGAGTGACTGCCTTGAAGAATTTAAGATATAAGCAGTATACATAAAGTGGGAAGGAGATTTCTAGGGTTCTTGTGGTTCTTCTTTGAGTGATGTCCTCATGAGTGCTCAACGGTTAGTGACAGGTCACCCTAGAACCGCAGATCAGAGCTTTTGCAGTAGTTGTGAGTTGGGCTGCGCGAGAGGCGCCTTATACCGTTCGTGCCTGGGCACTCGTGCACGCGTGGCCCAACCCTACCCCTTTAGTTCCTTGCTTACAATCCTCGGTCACAGACGCAGCTCCTCTCTTGCCTTAGGCATTTGTTCTCCTCATGTAGTTAACTAAGGGTTTCTCATAGTTTTTCTTCTAGTTGATTGTTCAGCAGTTAGATTTTCGTGTTCCAGTTGTCTGTTTTTTAAAAAAAAAAGTTTTTAATTTTTGAGGGGGCTGCGGGACAGTGGTGGCATTCTCTGAGGCAAGCTGCCTCATGATGGCTAGCCCCCCTCCTGTTTTTTCATTCCCCCATTAAAAAAAAAAAAGAAATCAGAAGAAAAGATGATGACACAGAGAAGAAGGCAGGAAAGATTAACTGCTGCCCAGAAACCTCCTTGGAGGCCCACAACTTCAATGCAATGCTGGGCTTACTGGGGTTTAAAAAGTGTGATGCATGCTGAGACTGCATGCCTGTTTCCAATGGCCACTCGTTATGTATTTGTTGTCTTGGGGAAGCTCATGTACCCCCAAAATATCAGCATTGTCACAGCCTCATCAAGAGCCAGAAAAGATAGGGAGCGTTGTCTCCCCATGATTCCATTTGAAAAGGTTATGCAGCCTTCTGAAGAGTCACAGCCACCTTGACCTCTTGTGGAGGCTGCTAAGAAAAGGGCTGCTTCTCCCTTGCCCCAGAAATTGTTGAAGAGAGCCACCCTTGTAGAAATGTGAAATATCGATTAATTAACTAATCAAATAGTCGATGGGATTTCCATCGACTATTCGATTAGTCAATAAGGACTGGTGCATGTTCTGCCTTTATAATGTACAAGAGCCTCAGTTGGGTCTCTTGTACATTTCAAAGATTGAAGTGCTGCATGGAGCCCGGGGCCAGCTGGGAATCCTCCACTGACCCCGGGCTCTATGCGGGCGCTTCTGCTTTGAAATGTATAAGAGTCCCTTCTGGGGCTCTTGTACATTCCAAAGAGGAAGCGCCACCACTGTGCCCCTGCCCCGTCCCATGGAGCTGGAGCTGGTGGGGGGAACAGGCTTTTAAGCTGGCTCCCCCAGCACTTCCTCCTCTTCCTTCCCCCCTCCCCCCCCCCCCGCTTGCTGCCTCTGTGTGATAGAGGAAGCAAGGGGTCTGGAGAGCGATTAGTTGATTAGTTGCTTACATCCCTATTCCCTGGTGAGGTCTCTTCCTCCCACCCCATCTCCTAAAGTAAGTAAAGGAGATGAACCCTGCACCTTTGGTACTGCAGTGCCGAGACCATCCACCGGTACCACTTCTGCCACCTCCCTCAACATTTTGGTGCCGACCCAGTCATCCTCTGCACTGGAGAGGTCCTATTGGGAAGCCTCGGCACGAGAGCCAGCATCAATCCAAGATCCAGCACCAACAAAAATCTCGGCACCAGCACCCCGACAGCCGCCCTGCAAACGATCAGTGATGTCTTCCACTGTATCAGCATTGGCCTCAATGCTGCCTCCCTCAGGAGCCTGGGCACCAGGGGAAGATGTACCCCATGATGAGTGCTCAGCACCACCGGGATTCTCTTATGTACTATCAGCACGGGACAGGAACGGCAGACAACATGCTTCTCTCCCTCCATCTAGGGAACCATCTCTGTGGCATTTTCACTCTATATTTCCCCATACTATGTGAGGTCTCCAGTACTGTCTGAGCGCACTGGATTTGGAGAAGAGGACCAAAGAGTGTTTTTTCATCTCGATACTCCTCCCCTACTACATCTTGTCACGACTGTTCCCGCCCTGAGGGCCCGACTGGTCTAGGGGTGTGTGTGTGTGTATGTGTGTGTGCAAATGGCACCAGACGGAATCACCAGTTGTTCAAAACTGCTGATGGCTCCTTCTAGGTGCTGTGCGCCCCTGGCATCGTGGGGGCAGGGACTGAGAGATTTTTGCATGCTCCCTGCCCCTCAGGAGAGCACATGAAATCTCCCTCCCCCCCACACACCTTGGGGCACGCAATGTCTAGAGGGAACCACCCCTTCTGCCTAGACCAAGCCCCTTCCGGGCCTGGAATTGGCTGGGAACCACTATCAAAATTGGTGAGGTGGCCCCCCTACAAATATTATTGCCCATCCTGTTATAATTAATTAGCCATACTGCTTGTTCATGTCAATTCCAATAATGTGTGTGCATGTTGCATGCACAGCTGTTGGAAAGCTTTCCCTCAACTGCTCCTGTCAGGTTGGCTGTGGAGCCCCCTGGAGTGGCACCTTCATAGGATATAGGTTCCTGTTTATCTGGTGCCTCCTCAATTCCTTCTTGCCACCAGTGACAGTTGCTGTTGACAAGCCAAAAGGGGAGGACCGTGATAAGGTATGTGGTTGTGATGGGTCGTCTGCCATACCCTGGCCCTATAAGGGTTAAAACCCAGCCTGGGAGAGGGCTGGAGTGGTGGGGCTATGGAGCCAGTAAATGTGGCAGATGCAGCATTTTAGGGCCCAGCTGAGGGCAGTATAAATAGAGGCTCCTAAAGGGGTGTAGAGAGACTCACTCTTGCTCCAGTGGTGGAGCAGGAAGGACTTAGCTGCCAGGGAAGCTAGAGACTTCCTGACCCAGAGCAGGGCTGGGGAAGCTCTGGCCAGGCAAGCTCCTTGGCTGCAGGGCCTGAAGCAAGGCCTCAGGGTATTAAAGCTGCAGGGGGTGTTGCCAAGGTAGGCAAAGGGAGCAGGTCCACACCCTTTTGCCAATGATGAGTGGCCATTTCAGACTGCAGTTTGCCTCTGTGGTAGGGGCTAGATGAAGACTGGCAGTGGGTCACTGAGGAAAGTGGGTTTGGGGGTTCCCTGGGAGGGAGGACCCCAGAGTGTGGGGGCAGTGCAGCAGGGCAGTACCCAGGAGGGAGGACACCATGGTCTTGGAGGGATGCGGGTCCTAACATAAAGTGGTCAAGGATAAAAGTTAACAGCAGGCAAGACATCGGCCAGAAGGGGGTGCTCCAGGGTTGAAGAGCTAATTCCCAGAGCAAGAGTCCAGCAAGAGGTGCCTTGATGGTGAGGCCTGCCGTGTTACCGTGGTCAATCACAAAATATAGTTATTCGGCCTGTGAATGATGCCTATGTCAAAGTAAAACAAAAGACAGGATTATGCAGCACTTCAAAGACTAACAAGATGGTTTATTAGATGATGAGCTTTCGTGGGCCAGACCCACTTCCTCAGTAATAGTATTACTATTACTATGTCAAAGTATGCATTTTTCATCCAAAAAGCGGCATGCCTGTCTCTCAGATTCACAGAATGGATAACTGTACTCAGGACCCTTGTGAACTTCAACTTTACCATGAACTTGTTGAGTCGTTGCAGGTCTAAAATGGCTCCAAGCTGAGGGGTGGGGTCGAGGCACCAACAGAGGACATAGGGGAGAGGAACAGATTCCACGCTGTTTGTTGATCTAACACATGGCAGTAATTTTGTCCGTCATAACTTCCATGTACTGTCCTTGTAGCTGGGCCAAGATAGAGAAAACCAGCTTGATCTACTTGCTATCCAGAGCAACAGAAACTGCCCAATTTTCTGCTCCTTCTAGAAACACAGCACAGGCTTCATACTGGACACACAGTTGCTATCCTGGAGAGGCTGCCTGTTGTATGCCTCTTCCTTGATCCCTCTCATGCACAAGGTCCTATTCAAGGTCTTTAGGGACAGGGTGGAGATAATTTTGGTGGCCTCAACAACACTGGTACACCATGTTCTTGGAGCTGTCAGTGGATGCCCTGATCACATTGCCTCACCTCCCCAACCTAGGACCAAAGTCAGCTCAGGACCACAGTCATTTTCATCACCCCAGCCGCTAATACCTCCACGTCATGACCTGGAAGCTTCATGGCTGAACCCTATGGAGCTTCTGTGCTCAGAACCAGTAAGGGAGGTCTTACTCAGCAGCATGAAATTCTCCACTAGGGCCACATATCTTGGAAAGTTTACTTGCTGGCATGACCAGCACCACACATCTCCATTAGAGATGCCTATACCTCTCATGCAGTGTTCCTTCTAAGCTGCAAAGCCGCACAGCTTCACAGGTTAATCAGCCCTGCCCAGTCAAAGGCTTAGGACTATGAATGGAGCTGATTGACTGGGCGGGACTGATTAATCAACTGTGCTACTGCGCAGTTTAGAGGGAACACCGCTCTCATCGTAGAGTACCTTCTGCACCTTAAACAGCAAGGCATGGCTGCATCATCCATAAAAGTACACCTTGCTGTTATCTCAGCTTTCTCCCTAGAACAGGGCTATTCAACTTTGGAAGCTCCGGTGGCCACAGTGATACTCGTGGCACATGCCGAGGGCCAAAACTTAAGTGTGGTTGCATATGGCAAATATATATGCAAATAGCTTCTTTCACACTGACGGGCATGAATGCAAAGATTAAGGCAAGACTACATAACACGCAGGCCGCATTTAAGTCAGTTCTACTGATATTAATAAAATGCAATATTTACCCAATTTCCACCCAGGTAACAGCACTTTTAATGAGCAATGACAGTTCAGGAATTTAACTACTAAAACACAGAAGACCATTGTATTGCCTCCTTTTTTTGTTTTTGCTCCCACCCATCGGCCACGTGTTGAGCCCCATGTCAACCCAAACTACACCACGGGCTGCAGGCTGCACGCGGCCCATGGGCCACATGTTGAGTAGCCCTTCCCTAGAAGCATCTGGATACTCCATCTTTGCTAACACCACGGTTGGCCAGTTCTTCAAGGGATTGGAACAACTATACCCTCAGATTAGACAACCTGTTCCTGTGTGGGACCTTAATATGGTCCTCTCCAGGCTAGAGGGGCCCCCATTTGAATCACTGGTGACTCGTTCCCTTCTCTGTCTGTTGTGGAAAGTAGTATTCCTGGTCACCATTATATCAGCAAGGAGGGTGTCTGAGTTAAAGGACCTTACCTCAGACCCACATAACATGGTCTTCCCCAAAGATAAAGTGCAACTCAGGCCTCACCTGCCTTTCTTCCTAAGTTTGTGTCATATTTCCATACTAGCAAAGACACATTTCTGCCTGTTTTTTACCCTTAGCCTCATGCCAGTAGCTACAAACAGAGGATGCATTCATTGGATGTTTGACGGGACTTAGCCTTCTACATCAAGGGCACTAAGTCAGGAAGTCGAATCAGTTGTTTGTGATGGTGGCAGAGCAGATGAAAGAAATCCTGATCTCAAATAATATGTTCCTGGTTCACATCCTGCATATGCACATGCTACGAGCTGGCCAAAGTCCCAGCCATGACACTTACAGCACACTCTACAAGGGCACAAGCCTTATTGGCAGAGTTCCTGGCCCAGGTCCCAATACAAGAAATCTGTAGGGCAGCAACTTGGTCCTTGCTGCATATATTCACCTCTCATTATGCCATCACACCAGAGATGATACAGCATTCGACAGAGCAGTGCTCTAATTAGTGATTCTCTGGGGTAGAGTTTGGGATTGACACTAACAAGCACTCAAAGAAGAAAAAACGATTATTCACTTTCTTACAGCTGTTGTTTTTTGAGATACGGTGTTCATGTCCATTCCAATATCCACCTGCCTTCCTTCTCTGTTGGAGTGGTTGGCAAGAAGGAACCAAGGAGGAGCCAGGTCGTCAAGGACCTGTATCCACAGCGTAACCCACAGGAGCTGTTGAGTGAAAACTTTCCAGTGACTGAGCATGTGGCATGCACACACCTGATTGGAATGTCTGGTACATCCACTGCTCCTGCACTTGAGGAGAATAGGGTCCACGTGCAGCTCCTGAAGATGATGACCTAGAACCTGGGGCTCCAGGTTGAGGTGGTCTGAGTCATTGCTCTCATAGTTGACTTCCTTATCCCCTTGTGACCTTCCTAAATTGCCCTGGCGCTCATTAAGATTACATAGGATATCACTAAAACGTTGTGGCAGGTCCTTCCTTGCCCTGTCCCGCCCCCAATGACAAAAAGGACAGAAAGGAAGTATTTAGTCCCTTCAAAAGGGGACACTTTGAACACTTGTGTAAACATCTGCCACTAGACCTTCTTAGTGGTGAATGAACGAGCAGGTCAAGGGCACAAAGGTCCATCACCTAAAGCCCGAGATGCAAATGGCTTCAGTGGTGGCCATGAGGGGAGGACCTTCTGACTCCAGCCATCAGGGCTCCCATATGAGGTCCAACAAACCATCCAGGACCTCAGTTTGAGGGCTCGACTGTCTTCTCTGAAAATATGGACTTGCAGCTCATAGCCTTGAGGACTCAAAAGCCAGACTCACTCTTTAGACCTGCATACTCCATCCATGCAGTTGAGGCATTTTAAGCCCCAGTCTCTGCCTTGGTTCCACCAAATGCAGAATGGACAGGACTATTCTAGGAGACATAATAAAAACAATAGGGAGAAGGTCACCTTCTTCATCTGTTCAGGGCTCTGAGCAGGCAAAATAGTCCTCTGGTCAAAAACAAGCCTTTTGAAGTTGTGCCCGAGGATGATTCACCAGTTCAAACACTGGATCCAACTACTCCATACTTTTCATGCTGACTGTCCCACTTCTTCTATCAGAGTGCTAGGTACTCTGCATGGTAGAACTGGGTTATTCTCTCCAGATCAGCTCCCCTCTCTTATCCTTCTCCTCTCTTCTGGGATTCTTTTCACAATGCAAGAGGTGCAGCTACTACTAAGAGCACGAACAGTGGAGGAGGTTCCTCAGGAGCTAAGTGGCAAGGGGTTTTACTCCTGTTATTTCCTAATCCTGAAAGTCAAAGGCAGTCTGAGAACTATCTTGGACCTGCAAAACCTTAATAAGTTTGAGAAACTCAAGTTCTGCATGGTCTCTTTGGCCTCCATTATCCCTTCTGTGGATCTGGTTGATCTTCAAGCCCTCAGCTTGAATGATGCATAGTTTTCATGTATCCATATGTACACCCAACTGGCATAGTCCTTGCCCTCAGACCTGTGCTCAGGCCCATAAATAAATGGATAGAGGTCCTTCTTAAGCCCATGGGAGGGTCTGGAATCCAGCCCTGAGGATTGGGGACTGGACTTGAAGTGGGGAGTGTAGTGAATCAGCTAGGTCTCCCGCTGACCCAGAAGGGGAAACACTCCCTAAAACCCTGTGGTGGGCAGTGCCAGAGCAACCCAACCCATCCACAGGAAGCAGAAAGGCAGGGCTAGAAGTATAAAAGGAGGAGCTCAGAACTCAGTTGGAGCCCAGCGGCTGAGCCAGCCAGATGCTCCGCCCAAGCTCCCCAGGAGGAAGGCCTGGCTGCCCGGCCTGAGTCACCTGTGCCCCTGTTGGGCCCTGGAGGCTGGGTTGGACTGCCTGGTCCGCTGCCAGGCCCACAAGACTGGATGGCCAGGACTCCTGCCAGACCCAGGAGATTGGCCTGCACCGCCTGGCCCACTAACTGATCTGAACCCAGAGCCCATGGACACTCTGCCAGCACCATTGTCCCTGACGGCCCCTCGAGGAGCAGAGGCTGAGCCAGGTGGGCCCCCAAGGGGAACTAGGAAGTGGCCCAGGGATAGTTGACACTGGGTCGGCTGAGAAGATGGAGATCAACTGTGCAGCGCGTTGCGGTCAGAATCCCCGCTGACCTAGTGACCTGGTCAGTGTGTTGCAGCCAGGATCCCCGCTTGACCCAGTGTCAGCTCACACTGCCACTGTTAGGGCCCTGGGCTGGGAAGCAGTGGAGCGGGTGGGCCTGCATCACCTCTGCAGTCTGTCACCTTGGATGGCAGGTTTCCTCCTGTGGGGATAAAACCCCTGTGCTTGTTAACTCTCTGCCAGCAAGGAGACCTGACCCATGCTCACCCTGCAGCCAGGGCTGAGCCTTTAAACTGTTTATCGCCCAGCCCCGCACCAGGGCCTGGACCTACCTGAACTAGTGAACTGCTGTTTGTGTTGTGTGCCTGCCCCACCTTGCACTAGGGCCTGGGCCAGCATAAAGGCTGTTGAACTGTCTTTGGGTGCCTGCCCCACCCTGTATTCTGGGCCTGGGCTTAAGGGGATCCTCTAACCATTTATTTACTGGCCTGAGCCCATGTCTGGGACCCAGGACTAAGCCAGCTGGGCTTGCACCATGACTCCATTTTTCAGAAACTTCCTTAGATTTGTGGTAAAACACAGTGTAGTGGGGCGGAGTGGCCGCCTACTGACCCGGAGGCAGAAGAGCCTTCGGGGAACCATTTTGGGCAGAGCCTAACCCCTCCCAGGCACCTGAATGGAAGCCAGGAGGCGTGGCCAGGGCTATAAAAGCCCAGCCTGAGAGCTCAGTCTGGGCCCAGCCTCCGGAGGATCCAGAGATCTGCCCAGCACTCCTCGCCTGGAAGGCTGAGGTTTGGCCTGGACCACCAGGTATGTTTGACCTGGAGGATGGACCTGAATCCCCGAGCTGGCCTGCGCTCAAAGACAGGTCTGGACCCTCAGCCATGCTGAACCTGGAGGACCGGCCTGACTGTCTACACTGCCCTGCACCTGAGGACTGGCTGGGACCGCTGGACCTGCAAGCGGCCGAGGACTGGCCTGGACCACCCGGACCCCATCTGGACCTGATCACCCTCAACTCCCCAAGAGACCTGCTGGAAGCCCAGGTAGGCACTGAGAGGGAGAAGGGAAGTGGCTCAGGGAATACTGAGGACAGTTAAGTGCCTCGGGTCAGTGCGTTGCATGCTGGAGCCCTGCAGACTCTGAACTGTTTGCCTCTCGCCCTGCCCTGAAGGAAGGCTGAGGTTACTGGACTACTGATTGGCCTCACTTTGTTGTTGCTGCCTGAGAACCAGGCCTGGACTACTGACCAGGGGGTTTGTTTTAGTCCTGCTATAGTGGGGTGGAGTGGCTGCCCACTGACCCAGAGGAGCCCCTCTGTGAGGCCTAACCAGCTACACACAGTCTCTATCAGTTTACAGTCCTCCTCTTTGGCCTGTCAGCCATGTTCACTGAGTACATGGCAGTCATGTCCACTTTCTTGAAGAAGCACTGCATGCAGATGTTTCCATACCTTGACAACTAGCAGATCAAGGGCTTCTCTAAAACACAAGTTGGAGGTGCACTTAAGCCTGATCAGAGCAACATTCTATGACCGTGGCCGCCTACTTAACATGCAAAAGTCAACTCTGTCCCTTGTTCAGAGGATAGAATTCATGGGGCAGTGTTGGACTCAAAACGGGCAAGAACATTTTATGCCAGAATCACAGTTTCAAATCCTTTGCAACTTCATGCAAGGTCTCAGATGATTCCCTACCACCATAGCAAGAAATTGCTTGAAGCTCCTTGGCCACATGACTGCCTGTGTTTATGTAATGGGGCATGCCAGACTGAGCTTCTGATCCCTTTGGGTATGGCTAGCTTTGGTATATTGATCAAATCAGGACAATCTAGACAAGTTAATAACTTTCCTAGCTAGTTCTTCAGTCTCTTCTATGGTGGCTCAATCCACAAGCTGGGGTGTGTGTGTGTGTGTGTGTGTGTGTGTGTGTGTGTGTGTGTGTGTGTGTGTGTGTGTGTGTGTGTGTGTGTGTGTGTGTGTGTGTGTGTGTGTGTGTGTGTGTGTGTGTGTGTGTGAGCAGTAGGGTGGGGAGTGCATCTGATGGAGCTCAGGATTCAAGGCCTTTAGTCCCAAGCAGGACTCATTTCACATCGATGTCAGAGAGCTGAAGGTAGTCTGTTTGGCATGGCAGACCTTCCAAGCTCACTTGGAAGAGAGATATGTTTCAATCATGACAGATTATGCAACAGCAGTGTTTTATGTGAACAGACAGAGGGGAGAGCATGCTCCTCTGCCCTGTGCCAGGAATCCCTCAAACTGTGGGACCTTTGCATAGCCCATTCAGTACACTTGGAGACATGTTATCACCTGGAAGTTCAAAATGAGCTGGCGGACTATCTCACGTGGTACTTTCACAGTCATGAATGGTCCATCCACATGGACATTGTGAATACAATTTTCCACCAGTGGGGAACTCCCCAGATAGATCTGTTCATGACAAGACACAGCAGAAAGTATCTGCAGTTCTTTTCCTTTCCGAATCATGGGCTATGTCTACACTGCAGAGCTTTTCTGGGATACATGTTTTCCGTGTCCAAGGAACATGTCCGCTTTTTCGGAACAGTTTCCGAAAAAGCAGACGCATTCTTTTAGCGTCCTTGTATTCCTCATTGTATGAAGAATAAGGGATGTTCCGGAAAAGGAGGTTTTTCTGAAATTTGGCCTCATGTAGATGGGCCACATTTCGGAAAAGCCTCTTTCAAAAAAAAAAAAAAAACCTCTGGAAAACATACGCAAATTGTGATTCCACCCATTCCACATATACACAAGGTGCTACTTTTAGAGGACTAAGATTTTGGTGGTAATGACAGCTCTGACCTGGTCTATTGGAACTGTCACTGGAAACTCTGATCACTCCCACTGCACTCAGATCTGATAACTCCGCACCCCAATCTCTCCACCTCCCAACTTGGAAGATTAATGGCTAAACCCAGTAGAGCTTGATTGCTCTGATCCAGTTAGGGAAGTTGTCCTTGGCAGTAGGAAACAGTCTACTGGGATCACCTATTAGCCAAATGGAAGAGATTCTCTCTCTCTCTCTCTCACACTCACCCCCCCCCCCCAGTAAAAATCAAGTTGTCTGCCAGTTCCTCCTTTCACCCAGGTGTCGCAGGCTGGTCAGTCTTCACCAACCAATAGTTTGACACTTTCTTAAAAGGCTTGGCAGCCATACTCTCAAACACAACAACTGATCCAAGCCTGTGACCTTAGCCTGCTTCTTTCTAGGCTAAAGGCACCCCATTTTGAACCACTTGTGACATATTTTTGCTCTGTCTCCCATATAAAGTAGCATTTCTGGTGGTAATAACATCTGCCATTAGGGTATCCAAGTTTAAAGCCCTTATATCTGAGTCTCCTTACACAGTTTCTATAAGGACAAAGTTCAGCTTTGGCCATATCTAGCCTGTTTCCCAGTTTCATGTTAATCAGGACATTTTTTCTTTCAGTGTTTTACCCTAAGCCACGTGCAAACCAGCTGGAACAAAACCTTCACTTTGTGTCTGTTCTCCAGGCATTATCCTTCTTTTTCAATGGGCAAAGCTATTTTGGAAATCTACCCACTTATTCATAGCAGACAGAATGAAGGGGCACTTAGTCTTTTATAGAATTTTGTCATGGATTGCATCATTTATCCAGACATGTTAGGATCTGGCGAAAATACCTGCCCCCACTCTGTCAGTAATCTCCACAAAGGTGCAGGCATCATAAGCGGTATTCCTGGCCCAGATTCTGACCCAGGGGATTTGCAGGGCTGTGACATGGTCCTCAGCCCACTTTTTTACCTCACACTGGGTATGTCTAGATTACATGCCTCTGCCGACAGAGGCATGTAAAATAGGCTACCCGACATAGTCAATGAAGCGGGGATTTAAATATCCCTGGCTTCATTAAAATAAAAATGGCTGCTGTGCTGTGCTGTGCTGGCTCAGCCGATCGTCGGCACAGTGCGCTAGTCAAGACGTGGATCAGTCGACCAGGGAAGCTTTGTCAACTGCTCCCTTATGCCTCATGAAACGAGGTTTACAGAGGCGGTCGACAAAGGTTTCCCTTGTCGACCGATCCGGGTCTTGACTCGCATGCTGTGCCGACGATCAGCTGAGCCGGCACAGCGTGGCCATTTTTATTTTAATGAAGCTGGGGATATTTAAATCACCGCTTCATTGACTATGTCTGGTAGCCTATTTTACATGCCTCTGTCGGCAGAGGCATGTAGTCTAGACATACCCACTGTGCTCTCACCCAGCATGCTAGAGATGATGCAGCCTTTGGCACAGTGGTGCTACAAATAGCAAACCCATGAGCTCTGACCATGCCTCTGAGTTCCTGCTTGGGAGTCACCTAATGGGAATCTACATGAGGAAGCTCTCAAAGAAAAAAAAAAGCAGTTACTTACCATTCATAGCTATTGTTCTTTGAGCTGTGGTGTTCACGTCCTTTCCAAGAGTCAACCACCTACCCCTTTGTTGGAGCAGTGCTGGCAAGAAGGAACTGAAGTGGCGGTGGGTCATCAGGGTTCTGTGTACTGCGCCATTGAGGTGTGGCTCCAGGGGGCACCTGAGCTGACCAGACAGGTACTAATAGGGGAAAAACCTTCTAGCTACTGTTCAAAGTGTGTGTGCACATACAACTAATCAGAATGGACTTGAGCGACACATCTCAAAGAACAACAGTTACAGAATAAATAACTGTTTTTTTATTTACTCAGCTGTATAGTAGTACTAAATGCATTTTGTCCCCATTTAGTTAACTTTGAACGTTTTGTTTTGTTGGGTTTAGTTTTGTGATTGTGTACTGGTATGTTAGCCTTTAACATATGTGGCAACAACAGCCATGTTGTCTCTGTACATGCTTTTGTGCTGAAATAGGATTTTTATGTGTGTGTGTTTTAACACCGAGGGTTTTCCTTTGGCTGATGTTACATTGCAAGTTGTGGCATAGCCGATAGCTAGCAAGTTGGATGGCACTATTTGCATCATGAATAATTTTCTTATTTAATATTTTGTTACAGAAATCTTTACAACCTTTTTCAATTTAAATCACATTGATACAGATTGGTTTATTTTTTAACCTCCCCCCTCCCAATTTACTGTGGCTTTTTTCTCCCTAAATGTATCTTCTAAATGGCACATGGCCCCTCTTATAAGCTTCTATTGATTCCCCTGGGCAACAGTTTTAAAACAAAACAAAACAGCCATTTGCGTATTGCACAGAGATGGAGATACGGAAATTAACTACTCACCATGGACGGATGCAGTACATGTACTCAAAATCAAACTAAACATGATTCTCTGCCTAGTTTTTAATTAAATCACTATGTTAATTCAAACAGGACATTTGAGGCCTAAGGGGGTTGACTATGTCCCTTTTTAAAGGTCTTAAATGGCCTTTCTTCTCTTCCTTACCACAGTGTGGTTTCATTTTATTGCAGCTATAGCTTTCTCTATGTTCTTTATTTTTCTATAGCTCTAGACAGTAGGAAAATAATTGTAAAAAGCTAGCAATACTAGAATGTATGTTGGTTCTCAGTAAATAAAGAAGTTACGCCATTTGTCAGCTTACTTTGCGGTATGTGTCACAATGGTCAATGCTAAAACCAGAATGTTACACTATTCTGCTACATAAATTGCATGAAGTTGACAATGTTTGTTGTTTTAGTCACCTGCTCAAATATTACAATCTTTTCTATATTTGTTTAAATTCTCTCCCCTTCTGATGAAGTTGCCTACTCTAATGGAAGAATGTGCTTAGAGAGGTCTTTTTTTGAGACACTCCTCACTCTTTGTTGTTTATCACTGTTTATCCATCACACTAGAATACTTATGTAGGGTAGAGTAGTTGCTTTCAGTCGTGTCTCCTCATGTCCAAAATAACTCCTTCCTTCATCTGCCTCACAAAAAGAGACATGAAATATCTGAATCTGTCTTAGAATGTGTATCTACAGTTAACAGTAGTAAAGCTTCCAGGTGTGCCAGCAGAGTATGCATTCAGTTTATGTGCATACTGATGTTTGAAGTGGTTGTGCATTTTGAAGAGTAGGTAGCTGCTCTAACTTGACCTTTGTGTTATGGTTTATTTTGATGTCACTTCAACTTAGTTGAGATTCATATTTGAAGTTCAAGAAAAAGATGTTCAGGAGTAATTTACTCGTAAGAAATTCTAAATGGTGAACTTCTGTTTGTCACAGTGACAAACTAATATTTAGTTATTGCAAAGTCATAATTGTAGACTTTTTAAAGTCTTTATGGTGTACTTTACCTTAATACCAATCTTTGTACTTGAAGTCATGGCATAAAATTTAACATGAGCGACAGCAACATCCTGACCAATTATCCAAATTATCCAGACATCCCAAAATGTTCAGAACACAGTGCAAAGAGTCTGTGGATTAAGAGGTTAACTCCTAGAACATCAAAAGAAGTGCTTGATAATAAAAGCAAATAGTACAAAAATTTGAGGTGACTTCCTTGCTTAATTAATTAGGTAGACCAGGTGGAAGCGAAGAGGCCAGTGCTGGTGCTCAGAATGTCTATAAAGCTGAGCAACATGACAGCACAATAGAGGAGGAACAAAGATTTTTTTAATATACTTCTATCCTGTGTCACAGTTTGAAATTGTCCTGGTTTATGTCCCTTTTGGCAAACTTACATAAAAGTGACCCTGTACTGTATTTTATGACCAGATGACTTTTTTCCCCCAGTGGCTAATTTGTATCAGGCCTCCATCTTAAAGAGACACAGAAATGAGTAGGAAGTCCAAACCAGCTTGTCTCAGTGAGCTTTCATTGCATTCTTTCATTATTTTTGCTCGTTTTTGCCACTGATCATCCATAAATTCTTGAAATGAGTGATTAAGGAAGTGCTGCTTAGTGTTAGTGGCACATACACATTCTTGGTATGGTCTCTCTTTTTTTTTTTTTTTTTTTGGTGGGTGAGAGGAAATCGTGTACTGCACAAACAAAAAGGAAAACTCCTGCTGGGAACCTTTCAAGGAAATTTAACTTGCATAATGTTTTGATCTTGGTGTTTATTACAGAAAATAGAGTAATATTTCACCAGGTATTGTGCATCTTAAAAATGCAGCAGTTTATTCTTATGCTTAAGATAGGCAAAACATATTGGCAAAACAGCAGCAATATATGTTAGTGCCTGCTAGAATTTCTATAGTATCGTCAAGCCCTATTTCTGCTAGCTATGTAATTTGGTCCTTCTAAAATCATTAATAAAAATTTAGTATATAGAATCCAGTCCAGATGTAAATTTTAAAAGGAAATTTATAATATGTCTCTTGTCATTACTGTTAATAATCAGGAAGAGTTTTTAGAGCACAAATTTTAAAATGCCTGAAACACAAAGCCAAAAGTAAAGACCCATAGTTTGCGTTTAGGCATTTAAAAATTAAACTCAGAGAATTGAGTATAGCTTAACAAATCTAATTTTTCTGTGACTTTTCCCCGCTCCCAAAAAGGCAGTGTACTGCAACTTGTTCAGAAGGTGTAATGTGCAACAACAAATTCTTCCTATTATTCATCAACATTTAATAGCACTAATTTATAAATAGCAAGGACCCCTTTCTAAGTTACATTAATTTTTCAACTAACATTAAATTCATATAGTATCAAAAGAAAGTAATTTTTCTGTTTGAGGCTATTAATCTCTGGTGCTTACATTTTGCAGTCCACAGGTTGCTTTATTGGAGATCTCAGCCAAACCAAACCACAAAATAGCAAGTTTGGAGATGTGTCAGTTTTACCTTTCAACTTTGTTACTTTTTTTTTGAATGGGAGTGGGAATGCGAATCTGGTTTAGTCACACCCTTGGTTATTTTTAAAACAGAGGAATGTTCCAAGGCTTTGCTTTATGTACCAGTAGGATTCACTGGATTAATTATGTAGAGTGTAGGAGTACTATAAAGCTATTTGTTATGTTCTTCAGCACTTTCCTTGAGGCTTCCATAATTGTAACTGATGGTTTTGATTTGAAGTGTTTAATCACCGTTATTATCAGTTACATTTTCTTAAGTAAGATATTACCACAGGTCAGGCAGCAAAAAATATTATAAGGAAAACTGTCAATTCTGTTTCTGTTTTTAGCTGTAGAAAAATTGTAACAACATCACTGAAAATAAGCTTAACTCTGATATGGGAACACCCTTGAATGAAATCCATATTTATTTTACTAGATTGTTATTTTACTTGATTTTTCCAGAAAAATTATTTGAGGTTGGAAGAAGAATCTTTATATTTATTTAGAAGAAGCATTTTGCTTCACATTTTATGACTCCAATACCCACAAGCCACTGTGAGTAATGGTTCACCAAATAGCTGTGAGGTGTACTGTTAAGAGTGTGTGTTTATTTGGCATTTAAGCTCATATTTATTTGGCTATAAAATCATTAAGCATGAACTAAATCTTTAGTACTCTGATCTTAGTGAAATATTTACTAGTATGTAACTGAATTATTTTACATTATATTGCAACCCATTTACTCGTTCCATTAGTAGCACCAGAGACAAAAGTTGTTTCATCAGTCACATCAAAGGTAGCTGTTTGTTTTTTAGGAGGGTATTTTTGACATGAGCTAACATCTGAAGTTCAGATATCAGGTCAATTTAAAAAAAATACCTTCAGTAGTTAAAAATCACTTGGCTTAAAAATTGTCATTAATTTTTTATAAGGAATGAGATCCTGATTAAGCTTCCGATTTGTAAGGTAGAGTCTAGTATTCATTTTTCTATTAAAATAAAAGCATATTTAAAATTAACTGATGTTAGCCAAACATGTAATCAATCAGTGGTTTTGAAGATAAACACAATGTGGATAGTTCCAGACCTTGCAATAAGCATAGTGCCATGTTTTGGCTTTGAATTCAAACATTGCTGCTATTCACATCTGAAACCAGAATGTGGCTTATAATTCATAGTATTCATCTTAATTGAAGACTCCACTATTTAAGCATAATAGTAGCTTAAGAGGTGGGAGGAAATGGAAGGTGAGACGTAACGTATGTGGTAAAGCTTGTTGCAACTGTAATTTAGACATTTCATTCATTAATTACTACTGGTGTGTTTAATTTATGATTATATTTAAACTTCTGAGTCACGTGAATCTTAAATGTCTAGAATGTTTTGTGGAACTATTCATAAGTTATCTACAGGATGTCTTTTAAATGTAATACATTTCCTCTCATTGCAGCCCTCCTTTCAAGCTTTAAATTTTTCCTCCGTGACCCCAGAGAGAGCATGGAAGGACAAGCACTTTCTCTTCTGGTGTTTAAGAAAAAGAAACATATCACTGGGTAATCAGTCTCCTTATGTTCAAACCTGTCCCGAGGACACACAGCTACCATGATGCCAGTGTTTGAGTAAAAAAGGACATGTTATAGGCCAAACATGTATTTATGAGTACTGGAGATATTTTCTTGTTTAGTAACAGAGTATTGGTATGTATTTATGGAGTAGAAGGTGGTGTCTGCCCTGTTGTCCTACATTTTTGAATGGCTCCAGCTGGAATGCATTGCCACCTCTCTCTTAGGCCAGGTCTTCATTAACGGGGAAGGTTGAATCAAGATACGCAACGCCAGCTGCATTAATTACATAGCTGAAGTTGACATACCTTGATTTGAATTTCCCTGCTGTCCCCACAGCAGGAGGTCGATGGGAGCAAATGCCCGTCAGCTTCCTTTACTCCTCACAGGAGCAGAGTACTGCCACCAGCAGGGTGTCCTCTGAATTCGATTTAGCGGGTCTTAATTAGGCCCACTATATTGAACTCCGGAAGATGATCGCAGTAACGTCGATCTTCCACTGACTCAGTAGCTAACTGAACCTGACATGGCATGATACAGCTCAAAGATGGATATACTCATGAATGTTGAAGGGTATATATTTCATATTACAATGTTTGAACTCTAGATACACACAAATTACATGAGGCCCTTGTTTAGAAGAGTCTAAAATTTCAAATCCTGATTCTGCAAGTCTTACACATGTGAGTAACATGTCTAAGCTCAAGGACTAATTTCATATGCAACTCAAAAGGGTCAGATAACCATGAATCAATGGTGGGGTGTTTGGAGTCAGAAAAGAAATTATCGGTTTAATTGAGCAAAAACATATATTTAACATAGTTGAACATTTTATTTTGTACATGTCCTTTTAGACTCAAACATTGGCATCATGGTAGATGTGTGTCCTTGGGACAGGTTTGAACATCAGGAGACAGACAATTTGATGAACTTATGTGACATTTCTTTGTGTGGAGAGGGTGGGGGAATCTGAACAAATGGTTACAGAGGTTGACATTACTCATAGTTCAGAATATGATGTGATAAAAAGATGCATTGCTTGGGAGCTTTTATAAATAAGGAATGACTTTCTTAATTGGGACCTAGATAAGCAAGCAGAGTAATACACTGTAGATTTAAGGTCTCTGTCCTGAAAGTTTCTCTGCATAGATGATGTATCCTTGTGGAATTCCATTTCACTTGGGTTCCTTGGGGAAACAAAAATTCTTCCCAGACAGAATAGCTATCATATCGATAGCTTGCACAAGCAGGTTAAAATTAAGGTGTGCAGTTGTTTTTGTTTCTGGGGAGAGATGACAAACTTATTTTGCATAGATAGAAAACCAAGATATGGTAGAGTGGTCCTATGTTCCATAAAACTAAATTTCTTCATTAGAGAAATTGGATGGGAAATACAATTAATTGAAGGAAATATTTATAAAGAAAACTCTCTATATGTCCTCATGCATTTTACGTAAAACTATGCATGACATTATAATGTAGTTGGACATCTCTTAACCTTCTGCTAATTTCCCTGCTGGCAGCTTCTCTTTGATTTGCTCTTGCATATAGGTAAATGGGGACTAAAGCTAAAGTGTTTTGGGATCTACTCATGCATCTTTATTTTCCAGTGCAGTATGCCAGGAATGGTAATCTGAGCTTTCACACTACTCACCAGCTATATTTTTTACAACCTGAAGACCTAAACTTTTATAAACTTTTGTTATATACAATGTGCTCATAAGTAATGTTTTGAAAAACTTCAACTTGCTTTTCAGATATTGGTGAATTCTAAAATATTAACATTCTCAGTCATCTCACAAGCTTAGCCAAAATGCCTATTTGTGAATCAGTTGTTTTTCTTCTTCCCATTATTGATTTCCAGTACAGACTTAGTCACCTTTTCGTTTATTGGAGTTTTCTTTATTTGTATGCTTCTGTAAGTTAGTCTAGTATTAAGAATAAGTTAACTGTAAACATTAAAATAACAGATTTGTTCAGTATTGTTAGTAGAATTTCTGTGTACTTAGTTTTCCTCTGTTACCCGTGCAGTAAAGCAACCTTAGCAGGAATAGAATCTCATAGAACTTGTGTTCTCTTCTACTTGATTGTGCCCTCTTGACTTTTTTTAATGTAGCATAGTATTTCAGTCGGACTTCAGCACCTTTTTAGATTAAAAATAGAAGTGACTTGTTTTTGAGCAGCAATAATCTAATTGCAAATACTTTTTATCTGAGGCAGAGTATTCTGAATGTCAGATATATTTGCTTGTGTTTTTGCTAACAAAAGCCACATGTCTTCAAGTCCCAGTAGTAGCATTTGCTACTTGTTCTTCACATTGTACTGTAGATTAACATCAATTCATATAGGTTAGCATAAACTGAGTATTTGCTTCACTTGATATTTAACTTGCTTTTTATATACAATATCAAGCATTGCAAAGTAGTCTAAACAATGCTTTATTAAGTTTGTAATAAAGTAACTTTTTAAAAAACATAATTTATTTAAATAAGGAATATTTTGTTTAGCTCACAGGCTTATGTGAAAGTATTAAAATGGATATTTGGGTCTACAGCAATCTCCTTTGGCATAGCTTGCTTGCTGTTTGTTATATTTCCTCAGCTTTGAGGAGGGGGAGAATCCAGAAACATTCTTATTTTGTGGTTTTCTACAGGCTTTCTTACTAATTTTATTTCAAAGAAACTCAAAGTGTTATAAACTTACATGTCAAGCTTACTTTTGTAAGCAGAAGTTGCCATTTACCTAACATGAAAGTGATTGCATTACTTTTCATCCAAGCATGTCAAATTGCTTTTGTGGTGACATGTAAAAGGATTTTTTAAATTGTGTGAACATTATTTCATAATAAAACAAAAGGAAGCAACTAAGAAAAATGTCTAAAATATCAGATTCCTACTCTGAAAATCTTAGGATGTCTTTCACTTAGATCCATAGTCCTCAAAGTTTAAATATTTGGACTTTTTCCAGAAGAGCTGCCTTCTCTGTATCGGATTATAACTGAACTTTCCTGTTCTGGATTTACTGTTTCTTGTTATATACATATGGAAAGGCAATCAGCTGCAACACTAAGGTGGTTATGGAGACTCTAACTTCTTACATTTGGCTCTTTTATATTTTCTTTTAGCTTTCTGTCAGTCTCTTCAGGCAACATACCCTTATAGTTGTATAAGTTGGACAAGCTGACTCTCATTTCCTTCTGAACTATATAGTCACATTTTAAAGATGTGGAAACTGACGCAAAGATTAAGGCTGTGGCTACAGTAGAGAGCTTGCATTGATGCAGCTGCATAGCAGCAAGCTCTCTAGTGTAGCCGCCCTAAGCCAATGGGCGAGAGCTTACCCAATGATTTAATTAATCCACCCCTAATGAGTGGCTGCAGCCATCTCAGCAGGAGAAGCTCTCCTACCAACCTAGCACTGTCCACACTGATTTGGTGTAATTATGTTGTTCAGGGGGTGCCTTATTCATATTGCTTTGTGATGTAAGTTATACCAGAGTAAATGATAGTGTAGACGTAGCCTATATGTATCCCTCTAAGATTTTTCATCCATGAGCGGAGTGAATTTGATTTTGTGCACCCATATTGAGGTCATGTGTGCTTGTTCGGATGTATGCCACGAAGATTCATATTTAAACATGAGTCTTGTTACTTCTGAAAAAATAACTTTTTAATACATTTTATTAGTTTTTATTCAGTATGAAACACAACTTTCACCATATTTTCCTTTTCATTAAAGTTCATTTGAAGAATATTGCTGTTAGATTTCCTAAACTGTGAAATGTTCTAAAACAAAGAAAATAATTTTAGGCCAAGCCTCACATGTATCACAAAATGCAAGTTTCAGTTTCCTTTCCTCTGTAGAGGGCTTGCTTTAATTCTTGTCACTATCAAAATGTTTACAGGAGATCTACCATGTGATCTAGAAATTTGTCTTTAAAATAGCACTTTTCATTTTTATTTAACACAGATATATAAAACAAATATACAAGCGTCCATCCCCCCCCCCATGGTGATCCAAAAACTCCTCAGATACAACATAAGAAAAGGGACAACATGAGTTTAATGTCATACTGTACAAAAGATGCTTTCAAAAGGCTAAATTGTAGCATTTAGACACTGGACTGCTGTAGCAGTAGTGCATATCAATACTACACCACAGGGTAATCCTGAAGGATCCAGTGTGCTAGGCAACAATTGCATCTGGTATAGCCTGATCTTGCTTGAGCTTGGCTTATTTTGCAAGGTATTTATAGGACCATAGTTCACCTCTTCAAAATGATCTAGAGTTTGAGGTACATTTTTTTATTTTTCAACATAGCAGGGAAATGCTGAATTAGAAAAAACCCTGTTAATAGAAGTCTTAGAATCAGATGAGCCACATCATCCATCTACAAGGTTTATTTTACTCTCATCTGCTCAAACGCTTTTCATATTGAGGTCAGACTGAATGGTAAATAGTCAGTTCCATGAGACTTGAGTGTGGGCCACCCCTTTTCCTTCAGTGTCTCTCATGGGAATATTCCATTGATTAAAGTTGTGTGAAGATATTATATAAAAAGCAATTAAGTTAAAAAGCCTTTGGCCAAAAACACACATATAAAGTATACTTTGGACAAAAACAAGCCAATAAAATATACATAGAAGAGGACCATATTTCAGTCATCACTTGAAAGCTTTTTAGGCGCAATAAGGTGCAATCCATGCACTGCAGCCTCAGCTCCAGCTCCAGAAGCAGCCGCCACCCCTGCACCTCTGGCCCTGGCCACCAGAGCAGCCGCCACCACCTGCCACATAGCTGTGTCTCTGGCCCGGGCCACAGCCATTGGAGCAGCTGCCGCTGCCTGCCATGCAGCTCCGGCTCTGCCCCTGACTCGGGCCACTGGAGCAGCTGCCACCCACCACATGGCCCGCAGCTCCAGCCCTGGGGAAGGACTGACGTAGGGCCAGGGCTGTGTGGTGGCTGCCCTGCTGCTTCTGGGGCGGGGCAGCCACCTGCCATGCAGCCTCACCCTGGAGAAGCTGAGCAGCCACTGCATGGCTCTGCTGAGGAGGTGGGTGGGTCTCAAATTTGTGGTGGCTGTGCACCTCACAGGGAACACTGGTGAGGAGTGAGGTAATCCTGGTCATCAGTTCTCCCTGGCTACCCCACCCAAGGTGACTGAAGGAAACATCTAAGACTGAACTAAGGCAAGGCTTTCAAGTCTGTGAAAACTTATCAGGACAACTTTGAGGGTGAGATAATACACTAAAGAGACTAGTTACATGTAATAAGTTTAGCTTGTGTGTTTGTTTTGTTTTGTAACCTACTTTGTGCTGTCAGATATGTTTAATGATCACTTAAAGCCTACTTTTTATATTTAATAACAATCACTTGTTTGTTAATAAACCTAGTGTAAATAATTTACGGGGGAAGGGAAGCAACTGTGCACATCTCTCTTTAAGAGGGTGAACATGAGCTTACCTCATATAAAACTTTATACAGAGCAAGACAGATTTATCTGGGGTTCAGGTCCATTGAGGCGGTGCATTTGAGTGCTGAGGAAAGTCCCTTTAACTGAGTCTTCCCAGAGCTGACCAGTTAACCATTTAAATGGCTACGCTATTACATCCCTTGGCTCCAAATGCCTGAATCTTGTCACCTGCATCTACTGGTAGAATTCAAAGACTAATGATAAAAAAAAGTCAAGACTGAAAAATGGAAGGGAAAGTATCTGTAGTTACTGTTTGGTAAAAAGCTACAGTATTTAATAACGTAATGAATAGTGAACAATCAGGATAAAGAGTTGCTTTTGTTAAGAGATTAATCCTTTCAGCTGATAAAGGTGTTAGTTGTCACAACTATACAGGATCTTCTACAGCACTTCCATAGATATCAGATTAATGTTTCTAAAGAGGTTCTAACAGTAGAAATCTTATACACATTAAGTGAAAGATTGCTAGAGAATGTTCTACAGAGTTAAACTTTTTTTGGCAGATCACCTTTTAAATATTGCTCATCTTTCTCTATAAAATGAGAGATCTGCAGTTAAGTGGAGATGTAACTTCTACACAATCCAAATCAAAAAGAGGGAAATGCTACCTTTCAGACAAGCAGTGTTACATATTTTGAGTGCACGTGTTATTTTAAATATTAGATCCCTTCTTATCCAATTTGGGGAAAGAGAGTGGAGTTGAACCCTTATCTGGGATTCCACTTCCCAAATTCTCTCTAGCTGGGTTGGATGCTGATTTACTCTCTGAGCCCAGTTCATACGGCCACAACAGGTAGCACTGATACACCCTGGCACACAATATAGCTACATGTTTTATTCTTGCAAAGGACTCTGGCTCAATGGCTGAAGGTCATTAGGCACTTCTGTCCCATGCCCACATCTCCCAAATGCCCTTGAGGTACAACCCCAATCACTGACAAACAGACAGCTACACAAAAGGCACATTTTTATTGATAAATAGGTGGGCTGGAAGGGGCACCTCTAGCCTGGAGCATCCCAAGACCAGAACAGGCCCCTGGGGGTCCTTAGAAGATAGTTTGCACTGAAACTCAGTGTCCTGCTAGCTCTCCAAAGAGCTTTCTCCAAGCTCATTGTTTCCCATAGGCCACAGCAGCCCCCGTGTCCCTCCGGGCTCAGTCTCTGGCACAAGTCATTGTGCTGGACTCAGTTCTTCTTTCTTCCTGCCAGGTGCTGTTTCCACCGCCGGTCCCTGGCTTTCCTGCCCTTGCCACCTCCCAGGCACTGCTGGCCCCGCTCACGCGGTACCTGTGCATCTTGCCCTTTTTGCGGCTGCTTTGGCGTCCTCCTCACGCAGCTGCTTGTTAATGGCATGGGTTAGGTCAAGTGGTGGCTTCTTGCTGCCCAGGCCCTGCAGCAGCACCAGCTGCCGGCTTCTCTCGGCTGCCAGCTCACTGATCAGTGACTCGAAATCAGTGACTCGACCACTTCTTGCTGCCCCAGGGTGAGGGTGTGGTGGGCTCCTTGGGGAGCTGGGACTGGAAGCGGCCGAGGGAGGCGGTGGAGATGCGGGTGGCCCCAGCCACTGGAGCAGCCACCGCCGCCCGCCACGTAGCTGTGATTCCGGCCCCAGCTGCCATCTGGCCCGCTGCCCCAGCCTTGGGGAAGGGCTGAAGCGAGGGCCAAGCCTCCCGCCATGTGACCCTGCTCCGGAGCTGCTGAGGAGGTGGTTGGGTCTCAAATTCTTGATGTGCACCTTAGAGGGAACACTGCTTTTGTAGCCCTGTTTTTCCCAGATATTAGACAACTTGGATGAGGTAATATCCTCTATTGGACCAAATGTATTGATAAAATAGACAAGCTATTGATTTACACATATCTGTTCCATCCGTGTAGCTCAGAACAGAAGTTGGTCGAATAAAAGGTATAACCTCACCCACCTTTCATAAAGATTAAGCTACATTTCCCAAGGTCTCACAGAAGTTCATAAAGATTAAGCTACATTTCCCAAGGTCTCACAGAAGTTCTTTGGTAGAGTAGAATCAGGTTCCTGGATTTAGTTCTGCGTATTAATAACTAGAGAATACTTCTGGCTCAGCAATGATAAAACATACCACTTTTTTATTTTTTAATTAGACTGTGATACATATGCATTGGGCTTTAAAAATGCCGAAGCAGACAGTTCTAGTACTGTTTCAATCAAAACAATTTTAATCAAAAGACAAGGGGAGGGGAAAAGAGATATGATCAGATTAGTGCGGGTGGTAATGAGCATGTTGTAGGTTCCATGTTTTTATTTTTTGTCATTTCTTACCTGTCTGCCTGCTTTCGTGATTATTTTTATTACCATATTGTCTATGAGCCCTAATCATAGACCAGGACTTGATTGTGCCAGGCACTGAACAGAAAACAGAACAAAAAGACAGTTCATATCCAAAATACTTTTCAATGTTTGTGCAAGACAAGTAACACAGATGAATACAGACAGATGGGGAATTCAAGGAAACAACTGGACCGTATTAGTCACCATGATTGGAAGCAGTTTAGTGTTAATGTATCAGTCACATTGATCATAGTGTGTCTTGCTGGTTGTTTGTACCTGTTACCTAGAGCATTTATTATCTTATCCTAGTAAGAATTTTTTTTTAAGTTGTGGAATGCTTTGTTTCCTTGGATACTCAGGTTTGCTGTCAATATCTGATATCCTCAAATTTTCAAGAGAGTATACTTGAGGATTTAAGCTGCTCCTGCTGGAGACTGACAATCCCCTAATGAATGCCTGTCCCAGTTTGACTTGTAGGATGTCAGCCATGGTATAAAGTATGGAATTGTCTTGAAAAATACATTAAAAATGTGCCGTATAAATCATAATCCATGCCTTGTGCACAGCATGTAACTGATTTTCTTAGAATTCAAGCACGTGTCCATTAAGTTACACCATAAGAGTATTGTCTCATCCCAGAATGAATGGAAGAGTTCAGATTTAAACTCTGCTTTAAACCTGTATGTCTGATTACATGTAGCTGTCCTCTAACTAGGCACCAGCATAACCACCTCATCCCAAAGGCGTACATTTTAAGAAATAGTAATCTACTTGGTAAGCATCAGGCTATATTTTGTACTAAAGATCCCTTGATAAATGAAGATTTGAAAGCATAACTTGAACATTTCAGTGTTTTCTTGTTGTTATTACTTTGGACTACAGTAACTATATTTATTGAATAATTTGCTGCTAGTGAGGACAAATTTTATATTATACATATGAAATTTAGGGTTGATATTGTGGTGTAAAATGTGAGCTAAACTACAAAATATATTAAACTTGTTAAACCAAATGATCAGTTTTGAACCAAGCTTTCCAGTACAGAGATTTAAAAATTTTGGGTGGGAGAATGACACTTTGGGTAGAAACTATTACTAAATGGTTAAATGTCTCTGGCATTAAACTAGTCTTTCATCTTCGGTCTGAATCCTGTATTGGTGAAGAGGCTCTGCCCTAATAATTTCAGTGTCTGACTTCAAACTTCTGAAGGTGTTATAAATTCTGGTGAAGAAAACAGTAGAATTTTGAGAAACATTGACTTTTTCATAGTCTGAAACAGATCGAAGGGTGTTGTCCCAAAGCTACAACCACTGTGTGTGTGGGGGTTTTTTTTTTTTTTTGGTTGAACTATTCAGAGAATAGTTATGAGTTTCCTCTTTTAAGGTAATGACCCCGAGATAATATATCAGTATATTAAATGTAATGTTTCCTCACTACTTGGTGGTGAGTAATATTTCTCCTTTGCTATTAAAGGAAGGCACTCCATTATACCTACATATAGGCTAGAACAAAAATTCTTCAAAGTGCTTCTCCTGACCAGGTCATAACATGTTTGTTTCTTTTTCTACACTTTAATGAACCAAGTACAAGAAATGTGACAGGTGCGAAAAATGCAAGTTGGAGTTAGTTCATGCCTTAAAATAACTAATACCTGCTTGTATTTGAATTGTCTTTTAAGTTCCTCTATCTATCTTCTTCAGATGTCGGCATTTATGTTTGTTGCAGTCTAAATGTCTTGCTGAATAAACCTTATCTTAATGTTCTATAAGATCTTTTCAGTTAAATGAAAACAATGGGCTTGGATATTTATTTTAAATGTGCCATGAATGTAAAAATGTTCCCCAGGCTTTTCTGATAGGTCAGGGCATAGTATATAAAGTAGTGTTTACTTGTCTTGCAAGAGGTCAAGACTTTGAAGCAGAATCATGTTTAAATATTCAGCACCATAGAAACATATTGGTATATTGTTAGGACTTTATTTGTGTGCACTACATTGTAATTTTTGGTTCATTGATAATTAGCATTTTTCTGTACTACCATTGATCAAGTTAAAAAAGTCAAGTTACTAGACGCTGCATAATGTAGTATTTGGGGACTGGAATTTTCTCTAGGAAATAGACCATTTGAATCCTGTAATCTGATAACTGTTTAGTTATCTATCTGAAGATACTTAACTTCCATGATATAGTAATTTTTAAAATAAAATTTTCAAAATTACTAAATAATTTAGTAATCACTATAGCATGACATACATATAAGTGTTTCAGCAAAGAAATAAAATGCCTTCCCCACGCCTTCAATAATGTAGGAATGTTTTCATCATACAAAAAAACTCTAAATCTGTGCATTTTTATTTTTGTCTCATGTTACATCTCTTTTATCTTCAATGTTTTTTCAGGCAAAACTGTTTATAGGGAAGAAATGAACCATTAAAAGTTTTTTCTGCTTTATTTTTTGATCGGTTGGGGACAGAATATATTGTATCTGAGTTAAAACTTGTAAAATTCCTGTAATACTATTTTTCATATATTTATGCACATTTTGTCCTTGGAAATCCTTTTGTGTATAAATTAATTCTTCAGTTGTTGTTAGTGGAAGTTGATTCAGAAGCAGTATACCAGAACTCTTCTCTGAATGACTGAATGGAAGTGACCTTTTATCTACACTACATACCGATCTATTTTTTCTGAAGTGTATAAACCACTATAGTTACTGGCTCAATACCATGGTATTGGTTGAAAGTTGCGTTAATATGATGTTCTGATATTGAGTACATCTTTTTCTTCAGTGCACGTAAGAGTGGTGTTGCTCAGAAGCTTCCCTTGTTGGGGCCTTCCAGCTATCGCCTCTGATTCTTAATGGAAAGATGAGCAGTTAGCAGGTTACTTGTCTATATGCTGACCTGCTACTGATTAATGGTTGTGATAAAAGCTTCTTCTATGCTTTTCATTAATTTACAGAGAGCATCAGCTTCAAATGTATGTAAATCTTACACAGCACCACCCCTTAAACATGGCTGACTTCATGTGCTAAATTCCTAACTTAATGATAATGAGAGTGTGTGCAGAGTCATGTATTTTTACATTTGTATGATCCATAGTGAATTATGCTTTTAATCATAGAAATAGTGTGCTTTGTATTCTTGCTTTCCTTCCTAGAAGATCTCAGAAGGCCAAAATATTTCTAATATATTTCAAGTAAATAATCTGTTGTTAAAATGGTCTGTAACTTTTAATTTTCAGTGCTTTTCCCTGTTTACTTTTTGACTTTTGGAAAAAAGAATTCCTGCATTTTTAAAATAATTTTGACTGAGAGTAATCAATAAGAGCTTTCCATATAAAAACATATGCTTCTCCCACTGAGAAAGGAATTAATTATAAATTCACTTGATATTAGTAATATCTTAATGTGTTTCAATTGGCATAACAGCAATCCTATTTAACACAGATTTATTAGGGGAGGAGAGTTGGTTTCCTTGTTACTAATTATATTTTATGACTTTCTTGTCTGTGATGTCCATCATTCCTACAGGATTAGCTTGCTGCCAATTATGCTTCAGCAGTACTGTATTTCCAGCTGAAAAGTTACTTTTAAAGCACTTTTTAGTTTTCTGCCTTTTTCCAGATTGTGGATATGTGAATATTTTTTCATGACAGGTTGTTCAGGTCTTTTTTTTGGCTAGAATTAACAAATGAGTCCAGGAAATAAGAATATAAAGAATGTAGTTGGATTCCTCAGTGTACAGTACAGTTTTGAAAATTATTGTCCATAGTTCAAACAATTTTTTGTAAAAATGCTGCTATATTTGTTTAAACTTCTGTTGCTAAAAGTGGCATTTCTTAAAAAATGAAACTGTGAAAATATAATCCCAGTGCTGCAATGATAAGGAAGGAGAGGGATTAAACACCTCACACTTTTGTTTTTAAATTTGTGAATTTCATATTTTTAAATGGTCATTCTTTAATTGTTAAATGTATGTGGGGCTGCCTAAAACAGAAAATAAGGTTCCTTGCTCTGAGAATATAATCTAAATCTCTCACTTATAATTATATTTTGGAAACTTAAAATATTCTTTGTAGATTTTTTTTTTTCTCTGATCAGAGAAATTAATACTGGACTGTTGGTGAGTGCCAGGCTGCTGATAGTCACATCTTTTTAACTTTTTTGTTTTTAAAAACCACTTGTAGCATTAATTATGGCCTTATACACAAAGATAAAGAGCTAGGTGAATGTTGGAAACTGATATGCTGGGTGTGTGTTTGGGGCGGAGGGAGAGGAAGAATGGAAATGAGGATCAGATATTGAGCCTGCAGTCTCGAACTTTTTGAGGCAAACAAAACTGTAAAATGGGAAAGGTGAAGAAATTACAGTACACATATATAATTTAATTTTTTTCCAGCAACTCAGGTAATCTGGTAACTCTTCCTTTTTATTGCATATGGTTTGCAGTTCTGCAAGTTTCCATTGTCTGTGTGGTGTTCCCTATCTTCAGGTCTACCGTCTCCATAAAATATGCTCTTACGCATATTTCAGTCTGACTCACAAAATTTAGTTTGCCTTTTAAAAAAAATTAAAATCTTCTAGAATCATGGCTGCAAAGAGAATCACTTGGAAATTCAGTTTTAGGTGTTTGTCTAAACTCTACAGACTTCCTGAAACCTACCTCTGAAACTTGTGAATTGTCTGGTATGTTAATTCTGAAGCCTAATGACAAATTAAATCATCATTAATTTTTTCACTGTTTACTGTGCTAGAAGATATCCTTTGTTAACATGCTTAATTGTTTTTGTTGTTGAAGAAAGTCCATTAAAGGGAATGGACAAGTTGTTGGTGTCCCTCACTTAAAAAAAGCTGTTTTAAGTCATGGAGCTTGCTCGGGGAATGTTTTCTCTCCAAATGAACATCTAGGACCATTCTTTGACACCTGAAGAAGGGAGGGAATTTAGCTTCTGATAGGTCTTTTGTACTGGCAGTGAAACAAGCTTTTGTTAGATTTCCTTATTTCTGCTTGGGGCTGCATTCCACTTTAACTTTTGTGCAGAGCTCCCACTGACCAATATTTGAAGATCTGCTGTGGAAAGAAGGTAGCACATAACCTGTGTATTTTCTCTCTTGTTGCTGCCACTGCCTCTCAGTCAACTTTGGCTTTCTTTTATTATTTCTTTAAATAGTACTGACGTTGCTTGCTTGCAGCCTTTGTTGCTTACTATGTTTTGCTGATACATTTTAAAAAAGGTAAATATTCTGGTAGTTATGTTTTTTTTCCTCATTGTTTGTAGTGGGAGTGGTCAGAAATCAAAGAAGCAATACTAGTCTTTCTCCAGCTGGAGAATGGAATATCTCTGCTGCTGAGTGACAACTGTTTTTATGGGCTTTAAAGGGGACATCTTAAATTTGTTGAGTCGCTAAAGAAAAAATGAGTAATTTATTTATTGAGTTCACTTCAACAAAGTAAAATTTACAGATGTAATGAGACAATAAGTAGTATTATCAAACAACAACTTCTTAACCTAAAGGATGAAATCAGGTTGGGCGAGTGTAAGTCTGCCTTTCATTTAAAGAATAGATCACAAGCCCCTTTAGGCATGTTTGATCTCTGAGACACTCATTGTAATTATGGTTACCATATAGGAATTCTGAGGTAATATACTTACACTCTATAAATTCAGTGTAAGTTAAAAAAGCTTAATCCAATCATCCAATCTTTGCTTTTGTGCTAGCTACATAAGATACTAGATTTTTTGGAGAGAGATTGAGTTGGCAAGTTAGGAAGTGGAGACATAACTGTAGCATACTATATTATAGTATTGTTCAGAGGTAAAAATTTGACCTGCTAGGTTAAGAACATTAAACCTATTACCCAAAGGTGAAAATTATGGCCCCTTTCAAGCCCTGCTGCAAAGGATGGCCTGACCCTGACCCATTAACTTGCTGATGATGATGTCCAGCTATGTAGTAGGGCAAAATGCTTCCTCATGTATATGTGTTAGTGTGTGTAAGAAAGAAATGAGTGTCAGAGCTAAAATTTTAAAACTGAACAGCACAGTTTCTGTGCTTCCTCTTCTTCCTCATTCATGCTTCTGGTCTTCCATAGAATTTCAGAGTTACCTCAGGAATAGAGATTGTTTGGAACAAAACATTATGGTCTTTCAAAAGTTTACAACTGAATATTGACTTAATATAGCGTTAACTTTGTCATTCAGAGGAACACTTTTCTCTTTACTTCTTTAGTAATTTACATTTAACGTAGTATGTATTGTGCTTTTTTGTTTTTTGTTGTGTTTATTTGGTTTTTCTTTTTGTTTCTGCTGCAGCCTGATTGTATTCTTTAGGTTCCAAATGAGGCATGTGGTTAACCTGGCCAATTCATAATTCTCTAAGATTCTACTGCATTATCCAGTGTTATCTATTAATTTCACAGTTTCCATTTTACTTAGTCTTTGTCCAGACCTCCTTCCATAACATTCTAGTATAGTGGCACTGTCTCTCTTCTGTCATCTTCCCAGCCAATAGGATCAGCACCAACAGTAGCAGAGAGGGAGACCTGCAGACTCATTTCCTTGCAGCTTCTGCCTTTTCTTTATATATGGTACATTCCATTAAGCAATTCAGAATTTCCTCTTTCCTGACTAAATTGGCAAATGGTGGTTTCAAGCCATAATATTGTTTCAATACTTATAAAGTGGATTTTTTTTAAAAAGGAAGGATGTATTTTTCTCAGGAAATAAAACCAAAAATTCAAAGTAAGATTGCACCTAAAAATCCTAGCATCAGAGTTAGAAAGTATGGAAATGCCCCACTCACAAAGCATATATATCCTATATAGAAATTGATTCTCATTTCCTTTTGTCACCTCTCCATCAACCCTTCTACTTTTGGCCACCGTTCCTGCATCTAAACTTAGGGTACAGCCACCAGGGAGCTTTGCTGCTAGAAGTATTGCAGAGCGATGCAGCCAATCTTAATTAAAAAATAAGTAAATACATAGCCTTCCACATGTATTCTTCTTTTTTAAATTGGATAAAGTAATTAGCATACATAAAAATAAAAAAACTTGGTTTATGCAGTGCTTAATTTGTAATGAAAGAGGTACTGAGGCTCAATCAGTTAGGTCTCAAGCAATTATTTTACATTAATAACTGATGCAAGAAGCCCAAAGGAATTGGGGGGGGTTATGAACTACCAAGAATAGAGGTGCCAGGGCTCAGCCTTGGCAAACTCTAGCACAAATTAAGCACTGGGTTAATCCATCCTTAATGTGTTCTATATATTTTTCTATCCTAATGACTCTGATCTACATTTCTGATATTCTGGATTTATAACATTAAGGAAGCAATGGTCATGGCTGTTAAGTTGGAGTTGAATTTTGCACTTAATATTTATGTATGTGTGAAGAGAGGTGAGTTCTGTGTGCAGTTCTGATCTATAAATTGCTTAAATGCATAATGTAATATTTACTCGGCTCAGTGCAAATTTTACTTTGGATTTCATATTTCTTTTAATCTGTCACAGGTAATAAAATAAATGCAAACGTGAATCCTTATTCTCATCTAGGTAAACATCCTGAAACTATCATTTTGTAAATATTGATTTTTTTGGTAGCACCCTATAAATCCAGTTTGTTGGGCATAACTACATCACCCTTTTCAGAAATGGGTTATTACAGAAGCAAGCTATATAGAATGCTGTGAATTAACTTTAAAACAGTCAGTCATTTGTGATGCACTTTAGTCCATTCTTACTTTTTTCTAAGCAGGCTACTTTGAAAATGAATTAGTATGTGTCTCCTGTAAAACATGCTCCCAAATTGTGATTCATGAATCACTTTTTAGGGACCTATGGAGTAGCGATATAAGCAACTAATTGACTATCTGATAAGTAACTGCTTATCAGAAAGTCGACTGGCTAGTCAACTAGTTGTTTCCGCCCCTTACTGCCTCTGTCAGAAAGAGGCAGCAAAGAGGTGGAAAGAGAAGGGGGGCTTCAAAGCAGCAGTGCCACATGGAGCCTGGGGCCAGACCCTAAGCTCCACGTGGTGCTGCTGCTTTGAAATGCCGCATGCAGCCCGGGGTCCCCAGCTGGCCCCTTGCCGCATGCAGCGTTTCAAAGCAGCAGCGCCGCGTGGAGCTTAGGGTCAGCTGGGGACTCCCTCGCTGATCCCAGACTCCACGCGGTGATGCTGCTTTGAAACGCGGTGAGGACCACAGGGCCAGCGAGTCCCCCACTGGCCCCGGGCTCCCTGCAGCGCTTTCGCATTTGAACTGCCTCCAACAGTCCTGTCACTGTAAACTGGATGAAGTCTTTGACATTATGGAAGTAGGTTTAGGAAAGGGTCACTGTTCCTTTTTCTATTGTTTCATATGCAGTCTACAACTTTTTTGGTGCACTTTGTCAAATTGTTGTCTCTGACAAATGTATTCAGTAAGCTATTTTTGCATAGTTTTGCTTGAGTTCTGTGCATTTTTGACCAAATGTGAGTATTAATTTGTCCATGAGTCATACATAGTAGTGTAGAATTAACATTAAGAATAAATGTGATCTGTGAACTCTGTCTGTAAAAGCAAGTTTTAGGTTGAAATCTCTATCCAAGACAATTGATATGTAAATCATGGTCATTAAAGTTAGCAAAAATGTCAGCTGTTATTGCAGTGGCAGATAAAATGTGAAAATGGATGAGATGAACAACTATTATATGAATATACTTTCAAAGGAATTATTTTAAGTGGTTAAAAAAAGGAACAGGAAAAACAGAAACACTAAACCTGTTTACCCAAAGGCATTGCTTATAATAGTGAATGACTTTAAAAGTGTACAGTGGATATAGTGTGAAAAGACAGATGGTTATATCCTCTTCTGCAGATATAGCACGTCTGGGGTAATGTCAGTTATGATTAATCAGGCACATCAAAGAAATCTGAAAACATATAAAAGGGCTGTGGGAAAGATAAAAGGGGCAGGGAAAGCACAAGATGCCTGAAACCAGAAAATGTGACTGAGATGCTGCCTTACTGAGAGGATCAGTGAAAAGAAAGGAGTCACCACTAAAAGTGTAAATTTTTTTATGTTTATTTCAGTTAAACGCAAGAAATGACTACTTGGTTAAGTTCTTCCAACTGATCACACATGTCCGTTCCACTCTTGGTGTTGGTGCACCCAGCACATGGCCATCAGAAACTTTTCCTTTCCTCAGTATCAGTGGGGTGGCTTGAGCTTTGTCTGTGGCTGTCCTTGAAACTCTCTTCAGTATTGGAATAGCTCTTTGTGTGTAGTCTAGTTTTTAGTGTGGTAAGGAGAGTAAATTTTAGCTGTTCAATTTTTTAAAAAAAGTTTTCATTTCTTCCCTTTTGGAGTTTTTTTATTCATAGTACTGAGGCACTTGACAGTGGCTGAGATTCAAGCTTTGTGCTTCTGGCTCTAGGCCTATGCTAGTGAGTGACTAGCACAATCGCTGCCTGAAGTGCTTGGGGGGAGCACATGTGAATGACTGGTGTCAGATTTTCAGGGAGTTCAAATCTAGGATGAGAAAAAGCTCCAGTTCCCCATGGACACTGTTGAGTCTGATGTCAGAAGTCACAATTTCTTTAGCACTGCAAACAAAGACCCTGTTCGTGCCAAATATCCGTAGAGGCAATTGTGGCAGCAAGACTTTCCTCTTCTCCTTGATGCTGGTGTCTACTTCCTTATAGGAGTCCGGTTCATCAGCACCACTACCACTTCTGCTAGAGATTCAGCCTCCACTATCACAGTTGCCTGCATCTTGGACTGGAGGTCCCTCAGTACTGTCCAAGGAGAAGCCTGATCTGATGATATCACTGCATCCATGTCAGAATCTCAGCACTGGTCATTGCACTGACTAAATGAGTCCCGCTATGGTCAAAGGAAGGTGTCCCCTAGAAGGGTGGACTGTACACTCCAAGTAGCTCCATCCCCAGAGTCTAGCACAAAGATGGAGCAACAACTATTAGAAGAGATTCTACCCTCTTCATCTTGTCTTCCTTTTTGTTTTCTCCTGATGAGACTGTTTTGCCAGCATGCTGTTTCATTCGGCATGACTTCTCCTCCTCCTAACTAACTTAAAGTTGATCAGGAGTGAAGCGTCTACACATTCCTTAATGCTGATTAGAAGTTATTCCTCGTAGAATGAGGTTTACAGATTTTGGAATAAGCCGTCTGTTATTTTGAAATTATTTTGAAATAACAGAATGGCTGTGTAGACGCTCGCATTGTTATCTCGAAATAACGGTGCAGTGTAGACCCACCCTTAGGTGTACAGGTCTACTAGTATATGAAGGTAAAGAAGTCATCATGTTGTCTGCTTGATGATAAAAAGTCTGTGGGTTCTTCCAGGGTCACTCTGCCAAATAATGATGCAACTCTAGAGCTGATAAAAGCTTTGTCAAACAGTCTTTTTTGTCTCCCTCTCACCTCTAAAAGGACAGAAAGATAGTACTGTGTACCCTCTGAAGGGATTGAGTATCTTTATATTCTACCACCGCCAGGCTTACTAGTCATTAAAGTGGCTAATGAGATGCAGTGACAAAGACATCAAGCTGCTGCCCCCAAATCAAAAAGCTCTTAGAGGCCAGACTTATTTGGGAGAAAGACTTATTGGGGGAGAGGGGCTGCAGCTGTATATTGCTAACCAGTAGGCACTGTGAAGGTGATAAGATTTTAAATTTTGGGGTACCATGAAAAAGTTCAAGGAACTGCTTCCAGAGAATGCTGAGCAGTTCTGTTTCCTGGTCAATGAGGACAGATTGGTCCCAAGAACTTCACTGTAGCTGGGTCTGGATGCAGTTGACTTGACATCTAGAACTGTAGACTCAGTCATGGCCAAGCATAGATCATTCTGGGCTCCAGTCGTTTGATCTTCCCAGTGAAGTACAGATTACTATCCAGGACTTGCCATTTGAGGGCAGTTCTCTATTCTTGGACCAGATGCACAGAAAGCTTCATGGACATGAGGACTCTCGAGCCATCTTGAAGTCCTTAGTCACACCAATATTCTGCAAGTGCAGAGCAGTCTTGATCTGATCCAGTAAATGTTCAGTGCCCTAGGACTGTTAATATAGAAAAATTTCTCCTCTTGCTGGTCCAGAGGAAATAATGTATATAGTCTGTTCTGAACTTATGTCAAGCCATGACCTTTCTTTCATACTCCAGGTAGCTCTGTCAGTTGTTATAGATTTGAGGCTTTTGGATATTTCATTTACGTGCTTCATCACAGCAGAATATTACTCAAAACTCTGCTGGTCTGGCTGACATCAGTCTACTTGACAAGCTACCCTCTGTCAAACTTAGAGGTAAGGGTGCCCTCCCATGTTTCACCTCCCTGGATTGGTGGACAAATCCAGCCAATGTATGTGCAAGTATTCTTTTTGCTTGGCCATAACCAATTTTCATGCTAGTGACACATGTTTTTTTAAAAAAAACCACCTGGGTTCTTTACAAACACAGGGTCTGTGGTCCTCAAAGGATTTACCTTTACACAGCAGTATCAGAGAACTGAAAGCTGTAAGACTGGTACCCAAGTATTTTTAGTCCTGATCATAGAATCATAGAACACTAGAACTGGAAGAGACCTCTAGAGGTCATAGAGTCCAGTCTCCTGCCCTCACAGCAGGACCTAGTACCGTCTAGACCATCCCTGATAGATGTCTAACCTGCTCTTAAATATCTCCAGAGATGGAGATTCCACAACCTCCCTAGGCAATTTATTCCAGTGTTTAACCACCCTGACAGTTAGGAAGTTTTTCCTAATGTCCAGCCTAAACCTCCCTTGCTGCAGTTTAAGCCCATTGCTTCTTGTCCTATCCTCAGGCCCAGGAGAACAATTTTTCTCCTTCCTCCCTGTGACACCCTTTTAGATACCTGAAAACTGTCGTCATGTCCCCTCTCAGTCCTTTCCTTTCCAAACTAAACAAGCCCAGTTCTTTCAGTCTTCTTTCATAGGTCATGTTTTCTAGACCTTTAATCATTCCAGTTGCTCTTCTCTGGACCTTCTCCAATTTCTCCACATCTTTCTTGAAATGTGGTGCCCAGAACTGGACACAATACTCCAATTGAGGCCTAATTAGTGCAGAGTAGAGCGGAAGAATGACTTCTCGTGTCTTGCTCACAACACTCCTGTTAATGCATCCAAGAATCATGTTTGCTTTTTTTGCAACAGCATCACACCGTTGTCTCATATTTAGTTTGTTGTCCACTATGACCCCTACATCCCTTTCTGCAGTGCCCCTTCCTAGACAGTCGCTTCCCGTTCTGGTATGTGTGAAACGGAGTGTTCCTTCCTAAGTGGAGTACTTTGCATTTGTCCTTATTAAACTTCATCCTATTTACCTCAGACCATTTCTCCAGTTTGTCCAGATCGTTTTGAATTATGACCCTATCCTCCAAAGCAGTTGCAACCCCTCCCAGCTTGGTATCATCTGCAAACTTAATAATTGTATTCTCTGTGTCATCATCAAAATCATTCATGAAGATATTGAACAGAACCGGTCCCAAAACAGACCCATAAGTGTGAAACCCCACTTGTTATACCCTTCCAGCAGGATTGTGAACAGTTAATAACTACTGTCTGAGAACGGTTATCCAGCCATTTATGCACCCACCTTATAGTAGCCCCATCTAAGTTGTATTTGCCTTATTAAAGTCTAGGTACACCACATCCACCGCTTCTCCCTTATCCACAAGACTCATTATCCTATCAAAGAAAGCTGTCAAGTTGTTTTGAAGTGATTTGTTCTTTACAAATCCATGCCGGCTGTTACTTATCACCCTATTCTCTTCCAGGTGTTTGTAGATGAATTCCTTAATTACTTGCTCCATTATCTTTCCTGGCACAGAAGTTAAACTGACTGGTCTGTAGTTTCCTGGGTTGTTCTTATTTCCCTTTTTATAGATGGGCACTATATTTGCCCTTTTCCAGTCTTCTGGAATCTCTCCTGTCTTCCATGATTTTTCAAAGATGATAGCTAAAGTGTCAGATACCCCCTCTATCAGCTCCTTGAGTATTGTAGGATGCATTTCATCAGGCTCTGTTGATTTGCAGACATCTAAATTTTCCAAGTAATTTTTAACTTGTTTTTTAAATTTTATTTTCTAATCCTACCCCATTCCCACTAGTATTCACTACATTAGGCATTCCTTCATCATCAGACTTGTTGGTGAAGACCGAGACAAAGAAATCATTAAGTACCTCTGCCATTTCCAAATTTCTGATTACTGTTTCTCCCTCCTCACTGAGCAATGAGCCTATCCTGTCCTTGGTCTTCCTCTTGCTTCTAATGTATTTATAGAAAGTCTTCTTGTTTCCCTTTATGTCTGTAACTATTTTGAGCTCGTTTTGTGCCTTTTCCTCTCTAATCTTGCCCCTGCATACCTGTATTGTTTGTTTATATTCATCCTTTATAATTTTTCTTTGTTTCCACTTTTTATACGACTCCTTTTTTTATTTTTAGATGATGCAAGATCTCCTGGTTAAGCCAAGGCGGTCTTTTGCCATATTTTATTTCTTTCCTATGCAGCGGAATAGCTTGCTTTTGGACCCTTAATAATGTCCCTTTGAAAAACTGCCAACTCTCTTCAGTTGTTTTTCTCCTTAGTCTGGAGGAAACAACCTGTTTAGTCTAAACAGATAACATGGTGGCAATGTGTAACTGCAACAAGCAGATGGAATCTGCTCTTCTCCATTTGGTCAAGAAATTACTGTATTCTGGGAGCTCTGTATTGCCAAGGCAATAGATTTGGATGCATCTTACTGCCAGGCATATGGAATGACCTATCAGACTACCTGAGCAGATTGTTTACAATCACCATTAGTGGTTTCTTTGCTTAGATGTGCTGGTTTCCCAAGTGAACCTATTTGTGATGAACTCTAACTGAAAGTATCAGCACTTGTGTTCCCTACATGATCACTGCCCAGTTTCCATAACAGATACCTTTTTACTGTTGTGGTTAGGTAGGCTACTCTGTGGTTTTCTACTACCACCACTCATTCACAGAGTATTGCTTAAGATTGCAGAGAGACCAGATGGAGAAATGCCTCCATCTACCAAGGTAAATAATTCTTTTAGAAAGCTTTCTGCTGTTTAGGCCAGAGTCATATTTAGAGTCCCAGGATGGGCCCATTGGTACTGGTTCTTTATTTTTCTGGTGCTTTCACTGACACGTTGAATTTCATTCCCACTACCCTTAGACCTAATTTCCCAAGATCCAGGTTACCTACTCCACTCAAAGCTACAGTTCCTTCCTTAATTGCATGGATTCTCTCTGGATAGATGCTCAAAACACATTTAAGAAGTCCTGCTAAATAGTAGAAAGCTTTCTAGAATAATTATTTACCTTGGTATCTGGAGGTCTTTTCTTCATCTGGTCTCTCTGGTATGGGATATTACTGAGTAGTTTTCAGTTCAGTGTATTCTGAGCTACTTATATTATACCTGAAGCTCCAAGGTTTGATGGTTGGTTCCATCAAAGAACATCTGGCTGCTGTTTCAGTGTTTCATCCTAAAGTAGACAGTTACTGTATATTGTTCAGTACTGTGTCCTTTACTTTTTTTATAGGTCTTAGTCAAGTTATATCCTCAATTGTAGGACCCCGTTGGATCTAAACATAATATTTTCAGGACTTAAAGGACCCCATTTGAATCACTGGCTACCTGCATCTATAATTGTAGGTGACATTTTTGGTGATCGTTGTCTTGGCCATAAGAGCTGGGGCATTTGTATGGGGACCTCCTTTTTTAAGGATAAGGTCTACCTGCATCCTCCTCCAAAATTTGTTCCAAAAGTGGGTTTTCTCTTTCCTCATCAACCAGCCAATTAATGTGACTGTATTCAACTCAAAATCATATGTGACCATGAAGGAAGAGTGCCTTGGACATGACTTGGATATCAGAAGAGCCATGACATTTTATCTGAACAAAAACAGATACTTTGTAAATTGGCCCAAAATCTGTTTGTAGCCATGGGAACACAGTAAGCAGACAATCTGTCTCCGTTCATAATTTCTTCTTGGATTGCATCTTGCATATGCACATGTTACAGTTGCTCCACCAAGCAGAGTCACATCTTATTCAACAAGATCACAATGATCTTGGCAGCTTTTCTGTCACGTTCAAGTTGGAGATGTTTGAAGAGCAGTAACCTGGTCCTCAGTCCACATATTTGTCTTCCACTATATTGTGGCTCAAGACTCCAGAGACTGTTAGAGTTGGATGGGTTCCAGTTTTTACTGAAATAGACTCCAATGGAATGCACACGTGTAGTCACTTGAAGAGAAAATGTTCTGTAATTGTTGAAAGCCACTGCTCTAATATAATGATTTTTCCCCCAAGATCAAATGGAACTTCATACTATTGTGTATGCTTTGCTTCTAATACGTTGCCTCAGAAGAGTACACATAGAGGGCTCCTACCAAAAATGACTCCCTTCCAATTGTGACTTTCTTGGGCCAAATCTTATGCTGGTTAAACTATTATAACTTCTTTGAAACCAATGGAACTATGACAATTTATATTAATGATCAAGTTCTGAATAGGGATGTAAGCGACTAGTCAGCTACCTGATAAGTATATGCTTATCTGGTAGTCAAGTAGTGACTTGGCTAGTTGCTCCCCTTTCCCCCAGCTGCCTCTCTCAGAGAGAGACAGAAAGGGGGTGAGGAGCAGGAGCTGGTGCTGGTGGGAGCCGGCTTTTAAGCACCATCTGCTTCTGCAGCGGGGAGGCAGAGGTGTAGTGGGGGACCAGGCGCGAACTGGGAATCAGCTGTCCTAGCTCATGCCCAGTCCCAGACACTGTCCCCTGCCTTTTAAGCATATTAAGAGCTTGGAGGCTCTTAATACATTTAAGAAGCAGAGGTGCAGCATCTTGGACCTGGCAGTTCTTAATATATTTAAAAGGCAGAGCCACAGCGGGGTTGGCTCCAGGGGAAGGAGCTAACCCTGCTGCAGCTTTGCAGTTTCTCCCCTTATCAACTAATTGAATAGTCGATGGAAATTCCATTGACTGCTTGATTAGCTGATTAAAGACAATTTAACATCCCTAGTTCTGA
This sequence comes from Pelochelys cantorii, assembly GCA_032595735.1. Taxonomy (NCBI): domain Eukaryota; kingdom Metazoa; phylum Chordata; order Testudines; family Trionychidae; genus Pelochelys; species Pelochelys cantorii. Next base: position 242,918,779 of record CM064327.1, read on the forward strand.
ATATATAGATTGGCGTCAGTTCAAAGGTAAGCATGTTTCATGGAAATTTTGTTTGAATTTGGAAAGCTTTTACTCTCTCGTAACTTAGGGCTGAAATTTACAGTTTCATACTTAACACATGGCTATTCCTTGGTTTTATAAAATGTCTTAGCCAGATTGAACACACATTCAAAATTAGTTATGGGAGACTGAAAACTAGCTACTGACCACTTTGAGTAGGAAATCTTCAGATTTTAAAAAACTTGAAACTCAATTGTTCAGTAAAGATCACTTGTGGTCTGTTGGTACCAACCAGGGAAGCCTCCCTTCTTGAAAATCTGCTTGTATGAGGACATAAAGATGCCAGTCTAAATGCTAGAGATGTGTCTCAAGGCATCCAGTACAGCCAGTGAAGAGGCTGATACAGGAGGCCAATTGAGCCTAGATCAGGCTTCCCAAGCCCTGGATCTGTTCCTGACAGAGTGTCTTCTGTGAGAGTAGGAACAGTTTCTGGAGGAGGCCCTGGACTCTCTGAAGTGGGGGACCTAGAGACTCACTTTGAACTCCGACAAGGAGTAAGATTATTCCAAAAGCCATGGTAGTGAGGTACCAAGAGGAGTCCTTGGAGATCAGGATGTAGATCTATGTCAAGTCTGTGGTACTAATGGCAGTATTGAAGGCTTCCTAGCTATTAGTACCATGTAATGAGATTAAGGTGGTAATGGGGTCCCAGACATCATTATTAAAAAGGCAGATAAGGGTAGTAACAGACCTGGGAATGATGGGGTCAGCAGAGACCCTAACATTGATGCCGATGACCATGGAACATGCAACAGTGCTGGTAGAAGATCTTTGCCTAAAATCAGTAGTGATGGTGGCACAGTCGCATAGGCCTCTGATGGTGTTGGCACCAAAATGGATTGTTGCCCCTCCATAAGCAGTGACAGGGCTGGATTACCCAATAGGCAGACTAAGCACGTGCTTAGGGCACCAGCAAACCCGGGGCACCAAAAAAAATGAGATTTTACGGTATAGTATTTTTTTTATTTTGAATTACGTATGGGGGGGGCACCATAATCTTTTCAGTGCTTAGGGCCTCTAAAGGTCTTAATCCGGCCCTGAGCAGTGATAAAGCAGAGCTTCAGAGAAATTGATGCAGTCTTCTTGTGCTTCAAAGGAAAGGAATGGTCGGAGCTATTATGCTTGAAAGAGGATGGCCTTAATGAAGGTGATCTACCATGGTCTATGTCTGCTGGCTGTTCCGGGGGAACATCCTAGAGGAGGGGTTAGTGAGCTCCCTCTTGCCATTCAAAGAGATTGTGATGCTGGGCGAATAGCAGCTTTCAGGAAATAAGAACGGCTATACTGGGTCAGACCAAAGGTCCATCTAGCCTAATATCCTTCTGACAGTGGCCAATGCCAGATGTCCCAGAGGGAGTGAACAGAAATAGGCAATCATCAAGTGATCTCTCCCCTGCCATCCATTTCCAGCCCCTGACAGACAGAGGCTAGGGACATCATTCTTACTCATTCTGGCTAATGATATGTAAGGTACTCTTCTCTCTGTTTTTTCATTCTAGATTTGAAGCCCCAGCAGATCAGACACCTGTCTTTAATGTTGACGCTCACCCAAAACTTTAAGCAGTGAGAGTGTAGGCCACTAAGAGGCATTGATTTACAACCATCAAAAGCAAAGCTTAAAACCAAGGGACCTTGGCATAGGTTCTACCTGATAGGTGTGGACCTGAGGCCTGCCAGAACCTAATAAAAGAAAAGAAAAAAAGGAAAGAAAAAACGAAATAAAAAAAGGATGATCAAAGGGCAGAACAAACATTGCCAGATAAAAAGACTAACTGTAAGCAACTTTGTCCATAGAGGCAGGTTATGTACAGGTATGCTTTGACTATTGGACAGAAGCTAAAACAAGGAGGGGTGGGAAAGCTCCTCCTCTTATAGCCTCAGGTGGTGGGTATGAAGAAACCAGGCACAAGTGGGGCTGCTTGTGAGGGTACCACCAGGGAAACGTTTTCAGCATCAGCGTACAAGATGAGCACACACCTACAAAGTAATGGACATAGGCAAGTACTCAAAAGAAGAACTTCCCTCCTCTCTCCCTTGTGCCCTTATTAGCTTCATCCAGCCCTCATTATCATCTACCCTATTTTTTAAAAATATTTTTTTTATTCCTTAAGAACATAAGAATGGCTATTCTGGGTCAGACCAATGGTTCATCTAGCCCGTATCATGTCTTCCAAAAGTGGCTGGTGCCAGATGCTTCAGAGGGAGTGAACAGAACATGGCCCTTTATCACATGACCCAACCAATCATCCAGTCCTAGCTTCCAGCCACCAGAGGTTTGTGGACACCCAAAGAATGGGTTGCACCTCTGACAAATTTGGCTAATAGCCATTGATCGACCTATTCTCCATGAACTTTTCAAATGCTTTTTTAACCGTATTATACATTTGACTTTAATAACAAGTTCCACAGATTCACTGTGTGAAGTCCTTCCTTATGTTTGTTTTAAACCTGCTGCCTATTTATTTAATCAGATGACCTCTGGTTCTTATGTTGTTTGAAAGGATAAATAACATTTTCTTATTTACTTTCTCCATATCATTCATGATTTTTTTAGACCTCTTATCATATCTCCCCATAGCAGTCTCTTTCCCAAGATGAACAGTTCAAGTATTTTTAAATCTCTCCTGATAAGGCAGCTGTTCCCCATACTCCTAATGGTTTTTGTTGCCCTTCTCTGTACTTTCCCCAGTTCCAATATTTTTTGAGATGAGGTGATCAGAGCATCATTCGGTATTCAAGGTGTGGTCATATCAAGAATTTTTATTGTGGCATTTTCTGTCTTATGATAAATCCCTTTCCTAAAGGTTCCTAATATTCTGTTCATTTTTTTTTTTTTACTGACACTGCGTATTGAGCAGATGTTTTTAGAAAACTATCCACAATGACTCAAAGATCTTTTTGGAGTGTTAACAGCTATTTTAGACCCCATCATTTGATATGTACGGTAGGGATTTCTTTTTTCTAATGTGCCTTACTTTGCACATACCAACATTGAATTTAATTTGCCATCTCGTTGCTCCATCACCCAGTTTTGTCAGGTTCCTTTGTAACTTTGCACTCAGCTTTGGTACTAACTTTCTTGAGTAACTTTTGTATCATCTGCAAATTTTGCCACCTCGTGGTTTACCCTCTTTTCTGGATCATTTATGAATATGTTGACATTCCATGTAGTTTCTCTTGCTTCTTTTGTATCCCTCTCTAAGTGCAGGAGATTGGTATGCTGCCATCAATTTACAGGATACCTACTTCCATGTGGCAATTTGCCCTGGCTAATAGGCAATTCCTAAGGCTTGTGGTAGGTGGAAAAACTGCCACTTAAACATTCCATCCTTTGGACTGTCATCATCACTGTGGTTTTCACCAAATACATGGCTATAGTGGCAGCCTATCTGCACTGGGGGCATCCCTACCTGGACAACTGGTTTGTTCAGGATTGCTCCAGGCATCAGGTAGGGACCAGTGTTCATTCAGTTCTTCATTTGTTCAGCAACTTGTTCCTGAAAAGAAAAAGCCAGTTTTTTCATCTCTTCAAAGAAGTAACGAGTTCATTGGGGCCATCCTGGATTTGACCTCAGACGGGGCTTGCCTGCCTCATCCCAGATCCCTGTCTTTATGGGACCTCTGTGTCATTCAGAGTATACCCATGAATCACAGTGAGGAATTGCTTCAGGCACCTAGGTCACATGGCTACTCAAATATGTGACACCTCATGTTATGCTGCACCCCTGGGGAATGTATACATGTCTTGAGTCAGTCTACCACTGTCCTGTTCAGAAACTAGACAAATTAGTATTAATCCCAGATGGAATGTTACTGTCTCTGAATTATTGGATCAGTCAGCACAATATGTTAAGGGAAATCTCGTTCTCTCCATTTTCCCCCTCCTATGACTTTGGTGAAAGGTGCTTCAGTTATGGGGTGAGGAACTCATTTGGGTGATCTTGAAATTCCCATGGAGCACCAGTGAGATAAGGTTACATATAAACTTTCTCAAATGGCATGCAGTATTCCAAGCATGACAGCACTTCCTGCCACATATTCAGGGCTAGGCCATCCAGATACTCTCTGGCAACACAGTGGTGTTTTGTACAAACAAGCAGGAGAATACCACATCAGATTTCCTGCATCAGGAGACATTCAGGTTGTGGAATTACTGCATATGTAGCTCAGTAACTCTCAAGGACTCTCACCTGCTGGGAGTTAAGAATAGCTTGGTAGACCATCTGAGCAGTTTTTTCAATATGGATCATAAATAGTCTCTCAACGTAGCTCTTTGAGGATTGTTTTTGTAAGGAAGTTTCTTGACAGTGGATCACAGCTCAGCGAAACAGGAAAAGTCCCCAGTTTTGTCCAGGAGCAGGTGACAATCCCAAGTCCATCTTGTATGCTTTCCTGTTCCTGTGGGACATGGACTTGCTATATGTGTACCAACCAGTGACACTTTCTCCATGTTGTTGTCAAGATGAAGGATGAATGAGACAGAGTGATCCTCATAGCTTTAGGCTGGCCAAGGCAGCCTTGTGCTTAGACCTGCATAGGCTATCCACCCAAGAACTCTTGCATCTGCCACGAAGAAAAGACTTGATATACCAGAGTCTCATGGTGCGGTTCATTTATGTTTAAACATAGAGGCAGTCTGCATACTGCATGGTAAGTGGCAGTCCAGACTGTCTTGGTTGTTGGACGTCTTCTACAGATGCTATTTGCATTCTTAAATTGAAGCATTTCTTCGCCTGGATAGCTAGCCATGGTGATTTTTCTACAGAGCCCATAGTCTAGAATTCTTTGAATAATCTTTTACATCTCAAAGAGCCAGGTCTAGTAGTTAGCTCCATTAAAACACACCTGGTAGTATTTCTAGCTTTTCACCCATGTATTTACAGCCAGTGTTTTTCTCTAATCCTGTGACAACCAGATTCCTAAATTAGGTTGTTTCTACCTGTTGAGGATCCAGCTGCATTTTTGGACTTGAATTTAGTTCTATCTGCCCTTATGTGACCCTTCATATGAGCCCTCAGCCTCCTGCTTTTTTGTTACATCTCTTTGTAAAAGTGGCTTTCTCGGTAGACATCAGTTCTGCTAGAAGAGTGGGAGAACTTTGTGTGTCTGGTAACAGATTCCCCATATATTTTATTCCACAAAGACAAAGTGCAACTTAGACTGCACTGTAATTTTTTTTCTTAGAAGGTATCAGATTTCCCTTGAAACTGTCTATATATTTGTAGGTCTTTTTTTCAAAAGTCACGTGCTCATAGGGATGAACAGAAGTTGTGTACATTAGATGTGTGCCAAGCCATAGCTTTTTACCTGAGCAGAGTAAAGTTCTTTGGAAGTACAGACAATTGAGTTCTTAGTCGATTTTTCATATAGGATCAAACTCTGGGATGCACATGTGCAAACAGAACCCTCAGACATGCATTGACCACAGCAGAATTGAGGGTAGAGAGGGACCTGTATTGAAAATCCTCAAAAGGAGAGTGTTTCTTCAGAAAAACCAAGAAAATTAAATATAAAAGCTGTTAATATAATCTCAGGGATGAGTACATTATGTCAGTAAAGACAAAGTTTAGGTTCTCATAATAATACTAACATTTATTATTGATTAGACTGCTAAATGTTCTCTTTTATATTCTGTTTAAATTTGCAAACTTAACAATACATTAATATAGCCTTTTACAATTTATGCACAAATGTATCATAGAGACCTTTTTATGTGCTTGTGTGGTGTATGTGTATTTGAGATGATTAGTGTTCCGCTCAGTATTGAGCATATTAGAAGTATGTAACTGACGTAACTTCAGCAACAATATGTGTCTAGATAGCCAGCAAGCAGTACTTTAACTGTACGCTTGAGGGCTCTGTAGGCTGTGAGGAATGGTGCAGAAGCAATTACAGTGGAAGACTATTTTAAGTAGATTGGCGCATTGTACCTATGCAGTGTTTAATGTTGGCTGGGCTATTTGGCTATTTGCCATAATTGGCTTTCCATTCCCTTGATTGGAATCATAGATAAAAATTTGCTAATCCACTTTGTTGGCTGAAAGTATTAGAAAAGTAATCCATCTTTTAAAACTGCCCTAGCAAAATCATAAGGTATAAAGATTTTTTTATAGAATAATGAGATTAATGAGAACTGTAAAGCTTAAGTAATTTTAAACAATTTTCTATGGTTTCAAGGAAAAAAATAGTCTAGGCAGCATGAAGGCATAAACACTTAGATGTTTTTTTCCCTTGTGTGTAAAAAAAAAAAAAACAAAAAACAAACTCTTGCACGTGCTCTTAAAATTTAGATATATGTATGTGTAAAATTTTACAATAATTCTTGTTTAATGTGCCTTATGTTCAGAATATTTTGAATATATTGAAACTGTTTTATTTTTCCTAGGGGATCAGAGCACGTATTTTGGAAACACTTGTTATGCTTATTCTTCTTGGGCTGCTTATCCTTGGAATAGTGTGGGTGGCTTCAGCTCTCATTGACAATGATGCTACCAGTATGGAGTCTTTGTATGGTATGTAATATTTTAAAAAATAAGTTTCACTGTGTACCGCAGGGATGGGGGACCTTTTTTGGGTCGGGGCCACTAACCCACAGAAAATTCAGGCCGGGGGGGGGGGAGGGCTGGTATGTCAGCAGGGCTCCCCAATGCTGGGGGAGAGGACCCCTGAGCCCTGGGGGCCGGATCCAGGTAAGCCGGGGACTGCATCTGGCCTCTAGGCCGTAGGTTCCCCACCCTGGTGTACAGGATAGAAGTGGGTGTTTTCAATTAAAATTCATTGATAATAAATCCCCATACCGCACTCATTATTTTAATTTAAACAGATGTAACCCATTCTAATCAGAATCTGATTTTTGTATTCAGCTGGTATTTTTTCATGACGTTACGGCATACTGATGAAATTCAGATTTCTTGTTCACTGTGTGCACATACCTAATGTTAGAAGCAGGTTTCTCAAGTAGCTTTTAAGATACAGCATTTGGTTTTTCTCCTCAAAGTGTCAAAGAGATTGTTATCCACAATTTTATACAACTTAATTCTTGATTTACTTTTTAAAATTGTATTTTACCATCCTGAAAAAGCCATTTCCTTAAATTGTTCTAACTTAAGGAAAGATTTGAGTCTAAGCTAGTCACACTCAAAACTAAATTGTCTTAGTATTCGCTAAGTACTAATAAATAGATTCAAATAGAGCATAAACAGCGTATATTTAATAAGCTATTACTATGTTGAAAATTTTCTTTACAGATCTTTGGGAATTCTACCTCCCTTATTTATATTCCTGTATATCACTCATGGGATGTTTATTACTTCTTTGTAAGTATTTTCCTGATTACTGTAGAAGAAAAATAATATTTTTAGATTATAGGAGGTTCAGGTGATTAACTGCATATAATTTGAGGATGAAAAAGGAACGAATTAGAGGTATTGTGACACTTTCCCAGGTGTGTGGGTTTTTTTTCGCTTGGGTATTTTCTAAAATATTTTGCTAGTGGTAGATTTGTGCTCCCAAGGAGGATTTTTTCTTTTAAAAACTTATACTTCAGACTTTTCCTCAAATATGTAAATAAGTACAATTAGTATCTTTCACCTTAGGATATAGGACCTTAGAGCAATTTGCAGATGAAAGTACATGGTATCCACATTTTTATAAAGTGAGGGGGAAAAAACCACTATTGCACAAGGAGTCAGGACAGAAATTGATCCAGAACTTAGTCTCATGATACAGTCACTAGGCAATTTTTCCTCCTAGAATCATAGGGCTGGAAGAGACCTCAGGAAGTCAGCAAGTCCAGCCCCCTGCCCAAAGCAGGACCAAGCCCAACTAAATCATCCCAGCCAGTGCTTTGTCAAGCCGAGACTTAAAAACCTCTAGGGATGGAGACTCCACTCCCTCCCTAGGTAGCCCATTCCAGTACTTCACCACCCTCCTAGTGAAATAGTTTTTCCTAGTATCCAACCTAGACCTCCCCCACTGTAACTTGAGCCCATTGCTCCTTGTTCTGCCATCCGTCACTATGGAGAACAGCCTCTCTCCATCCTCTTTGGAACCTCCCTTCAGGAAGTTGAAGGCTGCTATCAAATCCTCCCTCACTCTTCTCTTCTGCAGACTAAATAAGCCCAAATCCCTCAGCCTCTCTTCGTAGGTCATGTGCTCCAGCCCCCTTATCATTTTTGTCACCCTCTGCTGGACCCTCTCCAGTGTATCCACATCTTTTCTGTAGTAGGAGGCCCAGAATTGGACGCAGTACTCCAGACATGGCCTCACTAGTGCCGAATAAAGGGGAATAATCACTTCTCTAGGTCTGCTGGCAATGCTCCTCCTAATGCACCTTAATACTCCATTAGCCTTCTTGGCTATAAGAGCACACTGTTGACTCATATCCAGCTTCTCATCCACTGTAATCCCAGGTCCTTTCCTGCTGAACTGCTACCTAGCCAGTTGGTCCCCAGCCTGTAACAATGCTTGGGATTCTTCTATCCCAAGTGCAGGACTGCTGCACTTGTCCTTGTTGAACCTCATCAGATTTCTTTTGGCCCAATCCTCTAATCTGTCTAGGTCACTCTGGACCCTATCCCTGCCCTCCAACCTATCTACCTCTAGCTTAGTGTCATCTGCAAACTTGCTGAGGGTGCAATCCGTCCCCTCATCCAGGTCATTAATGAAGATGTTGAATAAAACCTGTCCTAGAACCGATCCTTGGAGCACTCCACTTGAAACCAAATGCCAACCAGACATTGAGCCGTAAATCACTACCCGTTGGGCCTGACAATCTGGCCAGCTTTCTATCCACCTTACAGTCCATTTATGCAATCCATATTTCCTTAAGTTGCTGGCAAGAATATTGTGGGAGACTGTATCAGAAGTTTTGCTAAACTCAAGGTATATCACATCCACTGACTTCCCCATGTCTGTAGAGCCAGTTACCTCATCATAAAAGCTAATCAGATTGGTCAGGCATGACTTGCCCTGTTGCACCTGAAATGTCTCCTTATGCACCCAGAAAGGAAAATCCTGGATCCACTGGTGATGGTGACCTGGGCCTTGGCCCTACAGTCTGACTCGTTCTCCCATCGGGGAAAATGGAAATGTAAAGCTACAGATCCCTATGGGAGCCCACAGTTCCCTTCTCAGTTTGAACCATGTTTCTCTCCTGTTGCTGAGAAAGGCAGAATGGCCTTCTCCTTGTGACTGTGTCATGGCTTTCATCAGAATTCTAGCTAAAAAAGTATACAGCCATTGTGGGAATTCTGTCATTGGCTCATTACAGAGGACTGGCACAGCAATTGTCACATTGTCAGTCCTAAAGAACTTTGGATTTAGCTGCCTGATTTTAGGCACCAGGTGTGAAAATTTTTTTATATAGATCTTTAATGTTTGTACTGAAATACTGTTTAATAGAAATATCTCGATTGAGGAGGCCATCAGTGTGAGAATTGAATTTGTGGATGAATTGTAATTCCAACACCTCTCTGTGTATTTGGCTAGTATACTCAATCGAGATAACAGATGTCTGGGACATTATCAACCTAAAATTCAATGAAGGTGCCAACAGCTCTTTGTCTGCGTAGATTCTTCCTCTGTAATTGCTATCCTATGATCCTTATGTGCTTCTTTTAACTATCCAATCTTTAGGTACTTATAGATTACCAGTTCTACCTATTTGGTTTTCCCTTTGATTTTTTCATACCCTCTGCTCCTTGTTTCCCGCCCCCTTCCATTTTTTTCCTTCCTCCCTCTCCCTTCTCCCCTCTTTATTTTGGGTCTGCACATCCTAAACTCAAAACTCTGGTCATCTGAAGAAGTGGGCTGTGCCCATGAAAGCTCATGATACCATCTACATGTTTTGTTAGTCTATAAAGTGCTACCAGACCATTTGTTGTTTTTAAAGTTTATCCTGTACAGACTAACTCAGCAACCCCCTGAAGCTTTTAAAATAAAGGACATCATATCTTGTAGATGCTTGATTTTTCCCTCTGTCCAAATGATCACCTCCAGTATCTCCCACATACTCACACTCTTTGAGGCAAAGGTGTTCTTCATGACCTTTTAGCACTAGAGATATGTTAATACGTATCCAATGTATGCATACATCAGTCTTGAGAACTATCTGACTTTAAGAGACTTTTTAGTGGTAATGACTTCATTAGTAGTGTTTTAAATGAGACACAGTTTTATAAAACTGAGAAATTTACTGACACTATTATCTTAATAAGATAAGAGGCAAATCTACCTTCATCTATTTGCGTAAAGCCACAGCTAACCATTTATTCGAGTATATGGCAACAGATATATAAAGAGTAGCTAGCTTAAATAATTCAAGGGATCTTTGATTACATTCTACTTCATGCTGGCGAAAAGTTTTTCACCACCACTTTGTAATCTCAGAACAGGCACGGGGGATTGTTCAATATTCAGTGATATCTGTGATATCTCTAGTGTGATGGTGGAGTATAGAGGTCTAATCAAAATGTTGCTGAAAAAGAACTTTATTCAGTTATATGTAAGAGTATGTTCAGATTATAGATATAATTAGCCTACATTTTCTAGCCAAGGTTATCTATACTTTTTCCTTCATAGTATGCACGCCAGTGGGACTTTCACGAATGTTTACAGTGATGGGTCAGTTGCTGGTAAAGCCAACAGTAAGTACAATATTTTGCTATACTTTTGACAGTATTTTAAAATGAAGGTACAGTAATATAGCCATATTCAAAAAAATTATTTTTGCAAAATAAATTGCACATTAAACAATGTGCTACTGGATTGCAAAACTTTCTGGTCTCTCCACTTAAAAAGCAGTGCTCCATTTTTCGCACAGTGTAGGCCCAGTCCAGCAAAGATTTAAACATGTGCTTAACTTTAGTAGTCAGGTGACTACTGACATGCTTAAAATTAAGCATTTACAGAAGTCTTTTTGTAGATCCATGGCCTGAGTTGCTCTTATTGGGATTGATTGTAGAATTTTTTGCATGTTTTTATTTTTAAATTACTATTTTAATTTATAATTCCCGGGTCTGTAAGCCATATGTATTTACTTATTTTAGAAAAACTAAATTTAAGCAATAGTATATATGTGGATAGTAACTTTACTGTCTAATTCCACTACGTTTTCATAGTTAGTATAGAAATAGTGAATAGGTAAAAAATAGAACATCTTGATTTTATAGCAGGATATATCTCTGCTCCTCATTAAACTTTTGTGTAGTGGTATTTATTTTTTCCAACTTAACTGACTAGCTTAATATAGTGTATGCAATATGGTTGAAATAAACATTGCCAGGAGTAAGATTTTTGTTTGTGGTAATGCTCAGTGTTTGTCAGATATTTTCTAAACACTTGCCTGACTTATACTTTAAAGTACTCACAGTCCAAGGACAAATGAGAGAGGTTGGGGAGGTGGTTAAGCAATAGGGAATTGATTTACTAGGCAAGTTGGTTCACTATAGGCAGCATGATGTAGATGGGTCTCTGAAATAGGGACTTAAATGTGGAAGTAAGTGGTAGTGACCTTGTGTGAATTCAAGGAAGCTTATATGGTACATGATTGCATCATGAAAGAAGGCATGGAGATGATAGTGTCAGAGCATTAACTGAATATTGCCCAATATTTTTGGGAATAAAATGATTGGTAAAACCCTACCTGTGACACTGGAGAGCAAAACGCTGTTCACAACTATTAGGTTTTTAAAACTCAAATGATCTATAGTTACACAAATCCTAACCACTACAATTGCATGTTTTTCCACAACTTCACTTGCAATTTACCTGCTTGAAATTTCAGACTCCATGAAAACAGTTTTGTCATGTAGACTTTACAATAAATGTTTCTAGAAACTGTAATTCTTCCATGTTGTAGTCTAGTCAAATGTGAAGTTATTAGCTGTTTTTGATCTTTTTTGTGTGTGTGCACGAAGTAATTACATTTTTTTTGGTGTAGCGTAGTTGAGTGAATTTAGCTTAAACTGCTCATACTCCCCCCACCCATGAAAATTCCTTTGGACTGAGACGAAACAGAAAGTTTCAGACCAAAAGAAATCTTATGGGAAAATTAACCATGTAAAAATCAGATTGTAATTGAAGTTCTAAATATCTTTTAATAATAGACAGTGCGATGATTTTTTATGCAGCCTTATTGTTTCAGTAATGTTTATTATCTTAAAAAGTAGGTTTTAATTTAAAAAATAGACTCATAAATTCAATCAGGGTATCACATATAAATGAATGTGTTTGATTAGAATTTGCATTTCTAATTTCAGATCCTTGAAGACCTAGATGAACAGATCTACATCATCACTTTAGAGGAAGAAGCAATCCAGAGGAGACTAAATGGTACATTTGTTGTGTGATAATGTAATATTTAAACCAGAGAAAAAAGCACTTCCCGATCTTGAGTATTCATTTCATCATAAAATAAGTAGGGTCTCTTACCTTGTCGTAGAAGTTGTAGGCTTTCACTTTTCTCAACTATTTCATGCCCCCATTTGCACAGGACTGTGAGGATCCTATCCTTTGTGTTTTATTTTATAACATCTATTATTGGTGGCTTTCTGAGCATGTTCTGGAAGTCTTGTTTGTGATGTGAAGGCTCAGACTAATTGTCAACATTTCAGTTTTACCATTATGATCAAACATATTTCTAAATTGCTACAATTTACATTACATAATTATATTATAGTATAAATACATTCTTAGTCTAATTTGGAGAGGAATCCAGTTACTAATAAGACACCAGTTACTATAAAGAGGAAGGATTTCTGCGTTTTGTGAATGTGATGCAGTGGGGGTTGTATTCACTCTTGTAGTCCCTGTATTCACTCTGTTTGCTTTGTTGTGTAATATGTGATTCTACTGTCCCGTGCTGTTCTGTAGTAACTCTGTGTGTGTGTGTGTGTGTGTGTGTGCGCGCGCGCGCGCATGTGCGCATGCTTCAGTTTCTCTGGGCACTGCAACACTATCTGCATGAGGAGGGGAAGGCTGGGCATGACTCACTGTGGAAGTAGGTCGGTCTCTTATGTCCTGAGGACCAGGTGACAGCATATACCACCTTGGGCCCAGGAAGCAGGACAAAGGAGTAGGCGGGGCTGCCTAGAGGGCTGAGACCAGTTGCTGGGTGTGAGAGTTTAGTTTTTGGCTGGTTTAGGGGGAAGAGAATCTAGCTGGCTTGGAGGGCCAGGCAAGGGCCCAGAGCCCTGGCTCTGTGCCCTTTTATCCCCAAGATGGATTGTACTGAATGCTCCTGGTTCTTGTAACAACAAGTCTGTGCTACGTTGTGTCCCTGTCAATGAATAAACCTCCTGTTCTACTTGTTGGCTGAGCGTCACATCTGACTGTGGATGGGGATGTAGGGTCCGGTGACTCCCCCTCACTCCATGACAGCGAGCTTAGGAGATGAGTGCTCACTTGGTGTGATCCTTGATTTATTTTTAATTAAGGTGAAGATCAAGCTTAGCTTAAATTCTACGTATCTTAGCACAGGGGTGGACAATAATTTTTAATGGGGAGGGCCACTCCAAGATTTTGGCAAGTGTTCCAAGGCCACATTTCTATGCAGGGGGTGCAGAAGGAACCTTGGTGTAGAGGACTGGGGTGTGTGTAGGTGGAGGTGTGGAGTCTGAGAGGGAGTTTGCGTGAAGGAGAGGGTTGTGCTCTGGGGTAGGGGCTTGGGGTGAAGGATGCAGGTGGAGGTATGGGTGCAGGAAAGGATTCTGGCCTGGGGAAGGGGTTCTAGGAGGGAGTGCATGGTCTGAGAGGGAGTTGTGACCTTGGAGAAGGGGGTGCAGAGGGTTTTGGTGGTGACCTGGGGCAGGGGAACGGGGTGCAGCATAGGGAGGGGAGTATGGGTGCAAGAGAGGATTCTGTTCTGTAGAAGAGGTGTTGTAGAGGGTGCAGGGTCTGGGAGGGAATTGTGACCTGGGGGGAAAGGGGTGCAGAGGGAAAGGGGTACAGGGCGGAGGAGAGACGGGGTGGGGTGCTAGGGGCAGGCGCTGGCTGGGGGGTGCTGATGTAGGTGGCTCCCAGCCAGCAGACCTGCAGGAACCTGAGCTACAGTTGCAGGCTGCTCCATGTGGCTCTGTAATGGGCAGGGGGAGGGAGGGAGGAAACTTCACACGCTGCTCCTGCCCTCTGAAAAAATTTTCAGCTCCTATTGGCCAGAAATGGGCCAATGGGAACTGAGATATTTTGCTGGGGGCTGGGGCAGTGTGTGAAGCCTCCTTCCTCCCTCCCCAGTGTCCAGAGCATAGAGCAGCAAGCCTTCAAAGTGGTTGCAGGTGTTCTCTATCTAAGGGTCCTGGTGAGGTGGCCACCGGCCGGATCTGGAAGGTTGGCGGGCTGGATCCAGCCCACTGGGCGCCTCTTGCCCACCCCTGTCTTAGCAGCTTTCCACAATCCAGTGGCTCCCAGCAGAGAATTTAAAGTGATCCATAACAGTAGGTTCAGAAAGTTGCAAGTAGTTCCTATTTTTTCGTATTTAGTGTAAGTTACTCTGCTACATTTTTTCCCCTTTCCCTTCAGTCTTCTGCCCTCCTTTTGTCCTCGGTTTTCCCACATCTTGTTTTGCTGTGCCTGCTCATTGGCATTCTCTTGACCTGTTTCCCTGCATTCTTACCTTCGGTATTCACTCTACATTCCCTTGTCCCCTTGTTTTCTGCTCTGGGACATGCAGTGCTACCATCTTCATCAAGGTGTGGATAAACTGAATAGAAGTTTGCTCGATGACACTTTGGTTCATTATATAATATTCCTGAGACTAAATAATCAGTGTCAGTCTGGTTTATTAATATGGTACAGGAAAAAGGTTCTATATGATATCAGTCTCCAAAGAGCCATCCTGTTGCAGTGACATTGCATTCATGTTACATAGACGATGTGTTCCTCAAAGTTACATTCTTAAAGCCATCTTTTCACTTCTGTGTTAGTTGTTGGCAGCAACAAGGATTGGGTTCAATATCTAGGCAACACGTCCCCTTTCTCAAGCACAGAGTCGGAGTATAGAAAAGAATTTTTTAATAAAAGGAGGGAAGTATGCTGCCATTAATTTGAGAAAATTCCACAAGCAGCATTCATAAATATAAAAACACAAACAAAAGACCCGCCCCTCCAAGGTATGCTGTGCAGTGTCCTTTTGCATCAGTTTATTATGTCTAGCAATTGAAAATAAGTAGTCCTGTCTGAAGGAACAGAAGTCTGACACCATGTAGATTCAAGCACGAGGGCTTTTATTACACACAGCTGGTGGAGTGTCACTTCGCTTATTAGGCTCAGTGAGACTGACAAACAGCTGATTACAATAGATTATATAGGGCGCTGATGGGGTGGGAGTTCCCGAGTCCCTGGATAGGTTCTAGAAGCAAGATATAATGAGCACAATAAGCCAATAGTCTAAAGGATTACATGAATGCTCTGCCCATAGCTCAGGTTTACATGATTGATAATAAACAGGTGTTATTCCCCAAGTTTTCCTCTTGTGGTAAGTAGGTTGAGTTCTGATTTCAGGTCCTTAGAAATGATGGGTGGCACCTCCTAGACAGGTTTGCCTGCAGGTACATTCCTAGATGGTTTTAAAGCAAAGAGAACATTGAACAGTACACAGCACTGGCAATTGTGTCTAGTTTATCAGTGCGTCGTCTGAACTCGGATTGGCATATGTGAGGGTAACCTCACTGGCAGGGAGGTTACCATTCTAGCTCGGTGCGAGTGAGGAATGCCCAGAGGCTCTAAAAGAGTTGTTCCCAAACTTTTTGGCATCATGCCCCCTTTTTGATTTTTGAGAAGCCCTCACCCCCCCCCCCCCATAGCAGCAAAACTTGTTGAGCCAAAAAAAAAAAAAAGGAAACTGACCAGGGCCGAAAAACAAAAATAGCAGCAAAACTTGGGGGGGGGGGATTGATTGGGGGGACTGGGTCGCCTCGTGTCCCCCCTGGAATTTTAGCATCCCCCCCCCCCAGTTTGGGAACCCATGCTCTAAAAGGTTAAAGATTATGCTGTGACCTGTCCAGACTAGTCTCTGGATCCTCATCGATTCTCTGTGTCCCCCACCCCCCCACTCCCATGGTGGGGTACTGGGGAGGTGGGGCCCTACTACTTCCATGAGGGCCGGGTGGACCCAGCCATCCAAGAGGTCTGTTACAATTCCCTGTGTGATAATGGCCAACATTTGTCCTGCTCGCCAACAATTCTTCAATTCCTTTACCTTCGTACCATTTATTAATAGATTGGTTAATTTTTGACCCAAGTATTTTGTTACGTCCAGTGAGGTGGATATGGAGTTTGACAGGTCTTTTAAGCTGTCGAGGATCAGCTGACTTGCCATATCAATATCCAGTCCTCCCGAGCATTAGCTATCATGGCATCTGCCAGCCTTGATTCAATTCAGTCTCTCTTTTCAGCTTGGTGTGCTATGGCATAGGAGTTGCCAACAGAATTCCCTGCGCCGAACCACCCTGCAATGGTATCCGTTAATCCCCGTTTCTGTGTAGTTAGATGTTCACCAATTTGGTTTGTCAGGCTCGTAATGTTTTTACCCATCTGAGGCCTGACCCTTACACATTATCTATTTACTTCCTCTAAGGGAATACGGACCTCGACCCTGTAGGGGTGGAACTTCACCGAGGTGAGGACCGGTAGTGTCAGTCCTATCATTACTAACCCTGGCTCTGGGATGGGGATTTGCATGGGGCATAACATGCAGTTGGCAGTTCTACCCTTTCTTTGATAACTCGGTTAATTGTTCTCAGCTGTGGACATTCTAGGCCATTGTTTGACAAATGTCTGCCATGCTTCTGGGGTTACTTCCATCCGTGCCTTAAGTGGTAGGACCCACCAGGAGTTGACAGGCCCGACTTCCACAGACACTGTGCCGATATAATTGGCACATGACCTGGCATTAGTACTCGGTTTTTTCTCTACAAAGTCCCACACAAATTCCAGCACGGAGACCTGCATGTTTCTTTCGACGCCTGTAGTGTTGCAGTATGCAATGTAGTTATATTTAAACAAGGGATAGCCCAGAATCTTGTGTCCCCCTTGACTATTAGTACGCAGTTGTCTCCCTTTAAAGGTAATTTGGACACTAGCCATATTAATTGTAGACACTGTCCCTCTGAGAGGGCCGCAACATGGCTTGATAGTGTCTCTCATTATAGGTGGGGAGCCTATGCAATTCCATGTTTCCCTCCAAATGCTCCCAAAAAATTCCATAGTTTCTGGCACTTGTCACCAGCGAGTAACTGGGCAGTTGGCTGTTATTGAAATCATGATGTTATTAGTCTCCCTATTGTCATGAAAATCTGTGTATAATTTTATTTGAATTTTCTTATGTTCTGCCTGCCCATGTCCTATTTGTAGGTCTACCCTTACCTCTGGCCAGACCTTTTTGATGATTAATGTGCGTGTTTTGCAAAAGCTAAGCATTTCTTTAGTACGGCAGTTAAAGCGAAGCAAGCCCGACGGAGGGGGATTAGTAACCCATTCCCAGTCCTCCCTTTCACACAGGACACTCCTTGCATCTTTCATCATACACCACAGGGGCAGCAAGAGCCGCAGCAGGAAGCACCTCACGGTCATCCTTCAGTCCTTCTTCTTGTTCACTTGTGGAGACATTGTTAGTATTTGCAGGCACTAGTTCAAACAGTTTTAACTGATTTTGGTGTCTCCAAAATGTTCCCATCTTTCCCCCAACCTTCGCACATGTTAGTAGTCAAAAGGACCTGCACGGGGCCTCGCCACCTTGGTTTTAGAATTCCTTCAACCTCTGGAAAAATACGACACATTACCAGATCCCTGACCTTAAATGCAGGTTTGTCCAGACTGCTGTTATCATCCAGCTGGTTTTGGTTATCCTTTACTTGGTTGTATAGTTCTTTTAATTCCTTGTCTAATACCTTAATGTATTTCTGCAACCTGTCTGTGAAGGGCCCTGACTAGGCATTCTCATTGCCCTTTCTGTCATTAATTCGAAGGGCGTTAACTGAGTTAGCCTGTTTGGGCTGCCTTGGATTTGGTAAAGCACAGCGGGCAGCACACGTGACCACCTGTTTCCAGTGTCCAGTACTGCCTTTGTTAATGCTTCTTTCAATGTCCTTTTCATCCTTTCTGTCATTCCTGAGCTTTCAGGCTGGTATGGTATGTGGAACCTTTGCTTTATTCCTAACGCCTTACATGCCTCTTTCATCATGCATCCTGTGAAATGTGTTCCTTGATCTGAGTCTATTGAAAGCGGCAGACCCCATCTAGGTATTACCTCCTCCACTAAAACATGAGATATGGTTGTAGCAGTGCATTTTCTAGTGGGAATGCCTCTACCCATCTGGTGAACAATAATTACCAACATGTACCTATATCCCCTGCTTTGTTGCAGGGGCCCAGTAAAATCTATTTGCAGGTTTTTCCACGACCCCTCCAGCCGAGTTGGTGGTTTAGGGGTACTTTCTTTCTCTTAACCACATTTACTTGTGCACACGTTACACATCTCTTAAGAAAATTTAACGCATCCTTTTTCGTGGCTGGCTACTACCAGTATTTCAGGGCAGCTCTCATTTGCCTCCACCCCAGGTGGGCTGGGGAGTGGATGGGGTGGAGCAGCAAAGCCCTTATGCACTCAGGAGCTGCCAGCTGTTCTCCCCAGGGCCGGTACCAGAGGTGATCTTTATACACACAAGCCCGTTCTTGGAACCTGCTTTTCTCCTCCGGGCTTATGGTTGCGCATAGCTTTTTCTGATTTACCTTTTCCTCAGCTAATGCAGCTGCACTAACCCCGATCGGTTTTGCCTGTGTGACTTCCTTTGCTTGTATATCTGATGAGCTTTCATGGGCAAAACCCACTTCGATCAGATGAGCTGGAGTGGAAATTAACAGGAACCCAGAATTTATAACAGAAAAAGAAGAGGGAAAGAAAAGGTGCCTCTAAATTGTAGGACAAGTGCTAATGAGACTAATTGAGTGGGCTGGAAGTGCCCCATACTTAGCTTTTGATGTAAATGAGGAGGTAAATGCAGGGAAGACTGGCTTTATAAAGTGACATCTAGTTAATGTCTTTATTCAAGCCCAGGGAAACAGTGTCAGATTTGCAGATGAATATCAATTCCGCATACTCTCTCTGTAATTGGCTGGTGAAATTCCTCTGTAGAAGAATGGCTACTTTTAAATCCGTTAATAAGTGCCCAGGCAGGTTAAAATGTTCCCCTACAGGTTTATGTGTTACCATTGTTGATGTCTGACTTGTGTCCATTTTTCCTTTGTCATAAAGACTGTCCAGTTTGGCCAGTGTACATGGCAGAGGGTCTTGGAACTTGATGGTATATATCACATTAGAGCAGGGGTGGGCAAAAGGGCCTCCACAGGCTGGATCCAGCCCGCCAAGCGGATTGATCTGGCCTGCAGAGGCCCTAATACTTTCCCGTCCCCAGGCCAATTAGGGCCTGGGGGTGGGGGGGGAAGCGGGCAAAGTCTCCTCCTGCCCCGCCCCTGCCCTGCAAGGACTGTGCAGCACTTCAGAGTGCCACGAGCTCCTGTCAGGGCAGGAGGAGACTTCGCACATTTCCCCCCACCCTAGGTGTGATTGGCCTGGGGGGGGGGGCGGAGAGGAGCGCGTGAAGTTTCCTCCCACCCTGCAAGAGGCATAGTGCTTCTAAGTGCCGCATGCTCCTTGCAGGAGGGGGGCAGGGTGGGAGGAGACTTCGCACGTTCCACCTGCCCCCAGGCCAATTAGGGCTTGGGGACGGGGGCGAGCACACAAAGTCAGCCAGCGGTTCTCTCTTGGGGGGGGGCAAAGACTTCATGTACTCTCCTACCCCCAGACCAATCAGGGTCTGTGGGTGGGGAAGCAGGAAGTGTCTTGGCTCTGCCCCTTCCACTTGAGGCCTCACCCCTTCCAGGGTGGCCCAGGACCACTTCAAAAATTTCTGGAATGGCCCCCGGTCAAAAACTATTGCCCACCCCTGCATTAGAGGATGTGTAATTGTATGAGCCCCTGATGTTGTGGCTTTTTTGGTTAGGTCTTGTGATGGTGTCACTTGTATAGATGTGTGCACAGAGTTGGGAACAGAGTTTGTTGCAGGGGTAGGTTCCTGGGTGTGTTTGAGGTGTAATGTGTGGTTGTTGGAAAGAATTTGCTTCAGATGAGGGGGTTGTGTGTAGGTGAGGATTGGACTGACTTCCAAGGCCTGTAAGAGTGAAGGATGGTTTTCCAGGGTAGGTTGTAGATTGTCAATGATGCGCTGGAGGGGTTTAAGCTGGGGGCTGTAGGTGATTACTCTCAGTGTTCTGTTGTTTCCCTTGTTGGGCCTGTCTTGAAGAAGCAGATTCCTGGGTACTTGTCGGGCTCTGTCAGTCTGTTTCTTCACTTCCCCAGGTGGTATTTAAGTTTTAAGAATGCTTGATAAAGTTCTTGTAGGTGTTTGTCTCTGTCTGTGGGATTGGAACAGGGCCTGGCTGTAAAATAGGAGTGGGGAACCTAAGGCCAAGAGGCTGGATATGGCCTCTGGCTTGCCTGGATATGGCCACTGAGGTTTAGGGCTCCCTCCGAGCACTTCAGTCTACCCAGCCGCTTTCCTACAGGGCTGGAGCATACACTGTACCTGCCTGGACCCACTAGGCTCTGATGTGCAAGGGGAATGTGGGGTGTCTTTCTTCTTCTCATTCAGAGGCCACGTCAGTGAGGATTATGCTTTTTGTTGTTGGTGGTTTTTTTATTTTTTTTGCTTTTCACTTATGTGTGGCCCCCAACTGATTTGTCTGTGAATCAGTGGTCTCCAGCCCAAAAAAGTTTCCCCACCCCTGCTGTAAACAATCAGTCATTTGATTTGTCTTGGCTGGAAGCTAGAGGCATGTAGGTAAGAATAGAGCTTAGTGGGTTTCTGGTAAAGTAGAGTTACTGTGGCCATCATTTAATTGTACTATAGTGTCAAGGAAGTGAATCTCTTGTGTGGACTGGTCCAGGCTAAGGTTGATGGCAGAGTGGCAATTGAAAATCCCTTTAACGTACTCCTCCTTTTACCATACCACACTCACAATTGTCCTTGATCAGGAATGACCCAGAGTTCAGAAGTGCATCTTATGAGTTTATCTCCCACTCTAGTGAGGGGGAGGGCACCTTGCCTGCTCCACTGGCCATTTGTTGCTCTGCCAGAAGTTTGCCAGCATCCTAGAACGTCTTAACACTTACCATAGCTCTCAGTGAGTTCAGTTTTGTGATTTTAACTGTTAATGGGGGAGCTCCACTGCTAGCGAAGAGTAGGCTGTTTCTTGCAACAGAGACACTATCCCAAAGCAGGGTGAATTATTAGGCCTGATTATGTGTGATTTCAGCTTTGTTGGGTGCTTCAAAACTCTCAATTGACGTTAATCAGTTCTGTTACTACCCAGTGGAGAGAGAAAGGGTCAGATGATGTCTTGGACTCTTAGGTAAGGCCCATATCACCTGGTACAAATATGTGTCTCCATTCTTTCGTAATTCCTCTGGCCTTTGGCACCCATGTCCCTCTGCCTACCAAGTGCAATATAGTTGAGTGCAAGTCCCTCAGAGTATGCTGAGCACAATTTTGCTGCCCTTGAGTTGTATAACAAGGATAACAACCTTTTAGTACCCCGCCTCAAAAGCAAAGTGATTTGTGATCATGCACCAGCCAAAAATGATAACTTGTGCAAAGCAGTCCCATCGTGCTAAGCAGGATGGGTGTGTCCATGCAAATAAGATTGGTTCCTGAAGTCGACTTTCCCAAATCATTGCTAGATGACAGGTGAGAGCTCATTCAGACCCTCCTTATACTTGTTTACCAGTAAAAGGTACTGTATACCTCATCTAGAGCTGGATTCAAATAGTCAACTTTTTACCTTCTGTTTTTTCCAGGTACCATGGTGTACCTCTTTATCTTTTGTTCTAAACCCATGCATTGCAAGTACTAGGAGGCATGAAGACACCTTGTAGTCCTGTATGGATAAGATTGTGAGGGTAACTTTTTTTTTCTTGCTATAAGGAAACAATTATAAATCGTGATGTTGACAGTTTTCCTATCTATTTAACTAAAAAAAAAAAAATCTTAAAAACAACAAATAAGTTTTTTCAGTTACAGACTAACACAGCTACCCCTCTGAGACTATTTAAATCAAAGTTTACTTTGGTGAACGCAAGGTGATATGGAATACTTAGTATATATGAGCAGGACTGTAATAAAGGTGAAAACAATTTGAGCTAGATAACTGCTATATTAAACTGCTAGCCAGCATGTATTAACAGAAGGTTACTCGGATTCAATTCCTTCAGGAATTATGGAGGATGATAGTCCTCTTTACTAGAGGCAGTCCCTCTTCCACCTACAGAGTTTTTAGGTAAATAGTGACCTTCATTACTACCTGCAACCTCCAGCTTCAGTCTTAAGAATAGTGGGAAATTATAGCCATTTTTGATGAGGCCAAATGTAAAATTCCTGAACTACTTCTGGCATGAGAAACTTACCCTCCCCCTGCAAGCTCTTCCCCTAAAATTACAAGATTTGTGATATACCATGACATAACAATATTGCCATATCTTATGGATTAGAGACTTAAGAAAGGGACCTGAAAGCTCTGGTTGCATCAAACCGGTGATGGTTATTGCTAGTGACAATTTCTCCTCATCTTTGCTCATTCTGACCTGGCCTAAGCCTTTTTTTTTTCCTGAGCCCCCGCTCCCAACATGCTACAACAGCTCCATGGCCCACCTCTGCCACAACTGTTCTTCTGCACATAAAAGCTAGTGCCACTGTTAAGGGGTAGAAAGGAGGGCAGTTGCCTGGGGCCTCACATCATCGGGAGTACCATGAAGCTAAATTGCTGAGGGTTTGGATTCAGCCCTGGTTGGTATGACTGGACTTTGGCTTTCTGCCCTGGGCCCTAGTGAGCACAATACCATCCACATTTGGCAGCACCCTGAAACCTGCTCTCAGCCTCTGGGAGCCCCAGACCTCTTGTTGAGAACCACTGGTCTACAATACAGAGTTTGGTTGTCACAGAGTAGTTCATACAACCTTGCTTCCATTTGATGTACATGCTCTACTGCACCAACATAATAACTCTTCCTCCACGAGATACATAGAGCTTATGTTGGTGTAGTTAGGGTGATGTAGTGTCCTTGTAGACACTGCAGATTACTTGTATGGGCTGTTGGCTGTCATTGTCCATTTCATGGTTCAGTGCTGGAGCTGTGAAATTGACAAGAAAGCCTGACTCTTGCTCCCAGCCAGATGGCTGCCTGGTCTCCATGCTCTGAGTCAAGCTGCTGCTCAGACTCCTCCTGGCTCAGACTGCTGCCTGAACTCCCTACTCCCAAGGGGGAGTCCTGTTCCCCTCGGGAGCCTGAGTGCTTCTCAGACTCTGAGTTCACTGTTCCCACTGGGAGGCTGGTTGCACCAATAGTCCCGACTACCCACAGGAAGCTGGACTGTTTCCCCCCTTAGGCTTTCTGCTCCCTGCTCTTTACTGGGAGCCTGGTAGCTGCCCGGGGTCTAGACGTGGAGTTCCCCGCTAGGTGCAGCCAAGAGCAGGGGGTGGCTTCTGGACTCCTGGCAGGGAGTGGGAGAAAAGTTGGGGGACAACCAGACTCCTGGCAGGTAGCTGAGAATGTGGTCTCTTGGACCCTCCCCCCACTATTCCTCTTAAGTTCGTGGAAGCACTGTTGATGAGGACACGCATCATCAACAGAAGGAGGGTAGTGTGGACATGCTTTTAGTTCCAAAAGGCAATTCATAGGTTGAATAATGGAGATACTTCGTTTCTGACCTCTTCTCCTTTTATGGAATTCCCTCCTGTCCTAGTCTAAAATATCTGAGGTTACTGGCCCTCTAAGTACACTGCAAGGCCATATAGGCATTTGAGGCAGGTGGAGAGTATACTGTGTGTAGTATTTACAGCAGCTGTTGCACAGATGAGCTTTTTAGACCCAGAACACACAAAGGTGTGTTGAATGAATCTCTTTGAAGCTACTGTGGGGTAATTATAATTGTTCTTGATGTTTGATGTTAGCTAGCAACTGTAAAATATTTGTTGCTGAATATTTTATGTTGTCATGACAGTGTTTATGGTATGTGCAGACACTTTATGGAGTTCAAGTTATTATTTTTTTTATTCTAAGCATACTGTGTTTATTACAATATGCTTAAAATAACATCAGCCTTTCACCAACAGAATATAATACGAAGGCTAAAAATGATATTTTTATTCTGGTTTTCTCCTGTTTGGAAATCTGTTCAACTGCATTATCAATTATTATTTTTTAGTATGACCTGTTCTCAGCAGTGTCCGGTACATGGTAGGTGTTATAAAGGTACAAAAGCAGGTCTAGTCTGATCCTAGTTGCTGACTCTCTTAGATATACTCTAATTACTGTATTCTTATAATATGCACTGTATTCCGTGCATATAATAAAAAGTAAGGGAAATTAATATAACTATGTAACTTTATTCAAGTACCAGTTAGAGTTTTTGTGAGGCTCAGAAAAATGTTATAATTTAAAAACTAATCACCCCTGTATTATTCTTATAATTTGTGGGTTTTGGACTGTAAACTTTTTAGAGTAGTTACTGTCTTTATTTTTGCATACTGCTCAGTGCGAAATATATTTTTGGTGCCAATCAGATAAAACACGTACATAGCTTCAAAAAGACAGCTCACTACTGTAATAAAAATTCACAGTAAAAACTGCATTATAACTTCATAAATGGTTGTATGGAAAATTATATCTGTATGGGGTTGTATTGATATTTTTGGGGAAAAGTCAAGAAGTGGTAATAACCTTTCAGTAGAGAAAAGAAAAAAACAATTTATAGTCATAAATGATGTGATTAGTGAGCAAAAACTTCATTAATAGAATGGAGTGAGTATTTCCGAACACTGTACAAGTGATAATATAAGCCAGTGGTCTCCAACCTTTTTAACCACAAGATCACTTTTTTCAATGTGAGTGAAATGTAAAATCTACCTCAAACCAAATACCCTTACTCCACTTCCTTCCTGCTTGTTCTTTGAGGCCTTGCCCCTGCCCCACCTCTTTTCCGAGGCCTCACCCTGTCCATCCCACTTCTTCCCAAAACTTCACTCAGTTTCACCAGGCTGGATTGGGGGTTGGGGTGCAGGCTCTGCTCTTGGGCCAAGGCGTTTGCAGTGTGGGAGGGGCTCTGGGCTTAGTCCAAGGTGGGAGATTGGGGTCCAGAAGGTGCTTCAAGGTGCAAGCTCTAGGAAGGAGTTTGGGTGCAGGGGGCTCTGGTTGGGCACCGTTTAACTGGGGGGCTGGACTTGGTGACCCCTGAGGTCTCTTCCAGCCCTAGGATTCTATGATTCTATGAACTGAGACAGCTTCTGGACGGTGGAGCAGTGGAATTAAGGCAGGCTTACTCCTGCCCTGGCCCTGCACCACTCCTGAAAGCAGCTAGCATGTGCAGCAATGGCTCCATGGCACCAGGTGCTGCCCCATATCTACAGGCACTGAGCCCACAGCTTCTACTGGCCACGGTTCCCTGTTATTTATAAATGGGAGCTGCAGGAGTGGTGTCTGCAGGCAAGGACAGCATGTGGAGATCCCCCTGCTGTTTCTCAGGGGCTGCAGGGGTATGCCAGCCACTTCTAGGAGCAGCAGTTACCACAGGGATAATTACTCCAGCAATGACAGGTTAGGCATTTTAAAAATCACTACTCAAAGAATTACATTTAAGCGTAAGAGAGAATTGAAAATTATGAAATGCACAGATCAGTCAAAAACCAAAAATAACCCACTTTGCAAGCAGTAAAAGGAGTAACAACAACCCGCCCCCCCGCCCCAAAAATGTGTTGGATCGGGAGATGAATGAAGGACAGTGTGTGTTTGTGAGAATGACACAGAAACACACAGTGTGTGTGAGACACAGATTTGCATTGCCAAACTCCCTCCATCCCCTTTGCTATGTGTGGAGATAGGGTACAGAAGTGGGGGGAGGAGGGACACTCTGACATCAGCGCCCCACCTTTCCATCCCACACCCTGCACAGCAAGCAGGAGGCTCCCAGGGGCGCAGCTCCAAAGCAGAGGGCAGGAGCAGCATGACAGTGGGTGGAGGGGCAACTGAAGTGCCAGGGCTTGAGAGCTTCCTGGCCAAACCAGTCAGGATCCCCTGTCAGAGGCTTCAAGATCTACCAGTAGATTCTGATCTATTGGTTGGTGACCACTGATATAAGCCAATGACACTGTGCTTTTACTGAGAATAAGTAGGATCAAAGGTGACCTATTGGACACCAATTATCTTTCAGATTATGGGGAGCTAATTACACTAACTATATTTATGAAATACTAAATTAATATAGTAGCATGAGGGAAGTACCAATGAAAACTAATGAATTTCTTTGAGCTGTAGCTCAAGGTGTGAGTGTAGAAATAGTGTTTAGGTTGAGTGGAGAGATTTTTGTATAAAGCTAGCAATTTTTCGTTCTTAATTTTTGACAGTAAATATTAAAATATAGTTAAATAGAAATGCCATTTGTGTGGCAAGAGCTAGAGTGTATGGAAGCTTTGATTTTGCTGTACAAAGGTACCTTAATACTTCCAAATAGTAGAAAAAAGTTTAACAACAGTTTCTTACAAGGTTTTTAGTGCTGGGGAATTGGATCTGAAAAATCACAGTTATGAATTAATATCTTTTAGGCTACGTTAACTCTACAGCAGTGATCGATGCTCTGAGATTGAGTTACTAGTGGTCCATTTAGCGGCTTTAGTGAAGACCCGCCAAATGGATCACAGATTGCTCTGCAGTCAACCCTTGTACTGTACCTTCAATGAGAAGAGTAAGGTTCTCCTGTAGACCCCTCAGTAACTCGACTTAAAGTACATCGACTCCACCTACAATATTCACGTAGCTGGAGTTGCATACCTTTGGTCAAATTCCTGTGGTAGTGTAGACATAGGCTTAGTTTTTGAACAAAAAGTTAGGATTATTTTAATTTTAAACAACTTCAGCTCTACTAATTATAATTCTTTAAAGCATCTGTATTTTTGGTTCCAAGACAAGGTTGCAGGGAAATTCTTCTAATTCTGGTTCAAGAGAGATGTGTTTTGTTATTAACTCACCTTTACCACATGATTTGTTTTGATAAAAGTAGAGTGTATGGTAAGCTGTAAAATTTGACTCTTGGGCACTAGACATCAAAATTTGTCACTTGCAGATATACCACTGAGACTGCCTAAATGAATTTGCTTTTGATGCAGTAACAAATCACTGAGGTAATGCATTATAATGGAGACTTGCTGTAACCATGACATAGCAGATCTTCAGAAACAATGAAGAGTCCTCCGACATCTTGAAGACTATGGCCTTAGTCTTTAAGGTGCCACATAACTCCCAGTTGTTTTGTGAATACAGACTAACATGAGTACCCCTCTGACGGCAACAACAGCTTTCATAGTGGTAATATCAACCCTACTTTCCCAATTAATTGATTTAATTTAAGTAAGTGTCTTAGTTAATCAGTGAAGCAATAAAAATATTCTGAAATATATACTTTATAAGTGCTACGAATTGAAGTGTTTGAGACTGAGATGCAATGTATTGAGTTTTAGTAGAATTATGAATATAATTTCTTTATATCTTCTTACAAGTAAATTTCTCATTAATGAACAACCAAAAGTGATAAGAAAAAAAGTTGGACAATTTTGATATTTACCCTGATATTTTTAGTTATTGAAGAGATACTGGGAAAGCGTTTGTTTCCAGAATATAATATTTCAATAGCCACATCACTACTACAGAAAAAGAATAAAGCTGGGACTTTTTTTTATATGAAAAGAGAAAAAAATTGCCTTTAGCTATTAGTTTTCCTGAATCCAAAGAGACGGGTGGAGCAGGATCAAAAATACTTACATGATCAAAGTTATTGGCTCTGAAGGTATCCTTACCTATGTAAGAAAGATGAAAGGTAGTGTTTTTATTGCACGCTAGTAACAGTGTAATTTTGAACTAATTGGTGTTGAACTGCCAATCACCTGGGGGAATGCAAATAGATACTCTTACAGTTTCCTTTGAGGTACTGAAATCTTATGTTGGGGCTGGAAGAAAAACAGAATAATACTGTTAAATTGACCTTAAATGAGCTGCTTTGTGGTTTTCTTGGAGAATCCCTTCTAATTTTTCATAACTAGTCCAAACAAGTTTTGTCTACCAATTTGATTTATTGGCTAGACAATGCTGACATTGAACTTTGTTCATGTTTGAAATAAATTAATATGTTCGTAGAGCTTTAAATGTTTAGCTGCATCCTCATCAAATAGTATTTTGACTGATTAAAAACTTTGCCTTATTGTCTCCTCTGTAAAATATTATTCTTTTGTAGAATAACTAATTACTTGCCATCATTTTTAAGGATAAATTTGCAAGAGCTGTGTCTTATGGATGACTCCTATTCTCTACAAGAATATGGCCTAATGCAGCTACCATTGAAATTGATGGAAAGACTCTCATTGTTGTCAATGGAAGCTGTGTTGAGCCCTAAAATTCTGTATTAAAAAAAATAAAAATATGTAGCTCTTGAATAGAAAGTTTTCCCAATGATCTCCAAGTACATTGCAAAGAATGAAAGTATCAAGTGCTAATTTTAAGTTTCGTCCAAAAAATTAATGGGGCCTGGATTTCAGCCTTAAAGTCAGAATTTTTCTATTGACTTAATTGGAGCAAGGATTTCACAGTAAAAGTACGTAACTAATTAGTAGTCATTCCATAAGTCAGGTACTTCACAAAGTACACTGCACATTTACTTCGAAATAAGCTATTCCGGAAGAAATACTCTAAAATAGCTTATTTTGAAATAGCACATCTACACTACAGGGAAGCCCCAAAATTAGTTTGAGGCAGGCTTCCCTAATGTGGACATGCTGCCTCGATTTAGAGCCCCAAGAGGCACTAGGGAGTAAGTAGTAAGTAGTTTGAATGGCCCTGGGGAAGAGCTACTTTCATGAGTAGAGTATCCACGCTACAGCTATTTCGAAGTAGCTATTTTGGAATAGGCATTATTCTTCGTGGAATGAGATTTACAGAAGTCAGAGTAAACCGTCCGTTATTTCAGATTTATTTCGAAATAATGGAATTGCTATGTAGATGCTCACATTGTTATTTTGAAATAACGGTGCTGTGTAGACCCACCCCAAGAGAATAAGGCAGTTTTAGACCTCTCAAACCAACACTTCCAGAGCATACAGCAAAATAAAGCGTTACAAAACTAAAGAGAATTATAAATTTAAAAAACTTTATTGTAAGAGTGCTTTGGAAATATGAGAAATTAGATTCTTATAATTTGCATAATTCTGGAAATCTAGAATAAAGAGAAGACAGATTAGTACCAAAATACCTTTTACAGGTCTTATTTATCATTCAGCGCCTATTATGCTTTTAGTGGAGTCAGTGGCTATGTCTAGACTGCATTCCTCTCTTGAAAGAGGAATGCAAATGAAGGACATTGAAAATGCAAATAAAGTGCAGATTTACAAATCTCATGCTTCATTTGCATAATCACATCCGAGTGCTTTTTTGAAAAAGGGTTTCTCGAAAAGAAATGCAGTCTAGACAGGGTTCTTTCGGAAAAAAAAACTTTTCCAACGAACCTTTAAACCTCATTTTTTCAGGAGTAAGGGTTCTTTTGAAAAAGGGGTGGGTTTTTTTTTTTTTTTGGAAAGAACCCCATCTAGACTGCATTTTTTTCCAAAAAACCCTTTTTCAAAAAAGCTCTTGGACGTGATTAGGCAAATGAAGCGCGAGATTTGTAAATCCACGCTTCATTTGCATTTTCGATGTCCTTCATTTACATTCCTCTTTCGAGAGAGGAATTCAGTCTAGATGTAGCCATTGTGACTTCCAGATACACCCATGTAATGCTCAGTGATGTCAATGGGAGTTTATGCATATGCAAAAAATAGCACTGGGCTTCTTGCTAAGGGAGAAAACGAATTTCAATTTAAATTTCATTATATTGCAGTAAATACAAAATTTGAGATAGAAAAAAGCATGTTAATTTAAAGCAGAAGTTGAACTTTTTCCAAAAGAAAATTACTGATTGAAATACATATCTGGATAAATGCTTAACCACATTGAAATTAAGCCAAATCAATATTCAGTGTGTTTTGAAAGTGTGTTCTCACAGGGCATCAAATATCACAGTGATGGGCATGATATAAGTATCAGAATAGTATATAGAAAATGAGTGAGGTTGCATTTGGAATGTTCTGTATAGTTCTGATTTCCATAAAGGCATACCAAATTCTGGGTGGAGTAGACAAGATATTTTTTATAGAAAATACTTATGAAGGGAATCAACTATGAATGGTCACAAATAGGACCTTTTAGTACCGTTGTTGTTGTTTTTACTTTTGACATCTTTGGTTAAAAATATTGTGAGGATACAAAAGAATTGAAGGAAAATTTAGCCTAAAACTTAAATGTCGTCTTTGCACAAATATAAGGAATTCCATTGATAGCACAATTCAGTTTTGGAAGGGGCTGTATGTGAAGCTGCTGGCTGTTGATGGTTCATAAAATCATAGTTGCTCTCTGTTGCCAATGTTCCTTGAAGACAAAAGCAAGGAAACAAATCTATCATTTTGAAATAGATATTCCTTAAAATGACTATGGTCACTTGGTCAGTCAGTAACTTACAGGCAGAAATCCACTTCGTCTACAAACATTGTTGTAGAAAGGCCCTAAAATACATTCAGTGAGACCAGAGATTGTATTGCAGTATTTAAATAATGTATTAAGACAATAGCACTATTCAGTCTTGCTGGATATCAAGCCAGAGTTCCATAATTTTTGGTTCTGTGCAACACCATTCAACATCCTCTACTTCTCTCTCTCCTTCCCTCTGTGGCTGCTTAAGGATATAGATAGGGTTTCCGGCAGATTGCTCTGTGGTGCCTCTGGTTGGGAAGACACCTCCTGCTTAACAAAATAAGAGTACTTCCAATCAAACCTATGTTTTATGGAAACGATTTTTAATCTCCCAAAGAGACACTTGCAGTTCTAGAACCAAAGGATAAGTATTGCTGCTGTAAGATGACTGCTTGTAAATGAGATCTAACTGGTGTTTTAATAGTTTCCCTTGTGGGAATATTAGTAGTCTGAAAAAATTACATCCCTTGTCTTTGCCTCTGAACAGGTGTGTCTTCTACCATGGAGTACAATACGGTGGAGCTGAGACAGGAACTTGAAAATGTGAAGAGCATGAAAAAAAAATTAGGTAATATAGCTTTTCTTTTTTATAGTTTCATGTAGTTGGCATTTTAAATAAGAAGCCTTCTTTAGCGTGTCAGATAAAACTTGTTCATGTATATGTGCCAGAATTATTTGCAGTTGATTGAAATCAATTGTTTTCTAAGCTTATGTTTGTAATAAACTTCTTTGAGTTTCTATAGATAGATAGGACAACACATTGTAATGGCACTTCATTAGAAAGATGTTTAACAAAATAAATTGGAAAATGAAATGGGAATTTTTGGTTTTGCTTTTTATATTTTTGTAGAAAGATGTATTAAAATATCACTTCTAATACAGAGATGCAGTTCAAACACCATAGCATCTAGTACATCATTTGCATGCCTTTCATCATTTGGGATTAGTGAGACACTGTTTTCCCCTATATTTTTTAAATGAGTGATTTAACCAAGATTTTTTTACAAAAATTAAACTCTTTATTTTTAGAACTGCTGCCATTTTGTATCTTTGTCAGGAGTGTCATTCTTTTAAATGCAATGTTTGCTACTTAAAATGGACATTTTCCAAGTTACCCTATAGCATCAAGATTGCAGTTATTACTTTTTTAAGTGTAGGGAAATACTACTCAAGTATCTGGGATACTGCAGTAAGTAAATGTTAATTTTTAGACTAAATGCTGATTTCTGGTATCTAATTTTTAAATTAGTCATAGGTTTATATACTGACTAATGTAAAACAGCAAGAGCGGGAGTATTATTCAGTATAAATGACTGTAATATAAGACCCTATTTCATTCTCTATTATTGCAGATCTCACAATATTAGGCTTCCACTGCAACTTAACTAGGACTACTCTAGCTTTTCCAAATTATAGCTATTCATAAAGATCCATTACCTTTCTGCCATTTTCCATGTTTTGTCTGCAACTCAGCCATAATTATTTGTGAAGATCATCCCATGATTCAAGTAGGGCCTTAGTGTAATGTCTTTTTCTTTTTGGTATGAAGATCTACATACACAGCTTATGCTCCTTGTAATAGCCCAGGATTTACTGTAATACCACTCCTGCAGAATCCTGCTAGAGTACGAAGGGATGTGAGGAAGTAATTTAAATTTCAAGTATGTGACAAGGTGTGCAGTACAAAATAAAACTTTGTAAAACTACACCAATGCCAGAAAAACGCCAGTATAATTTAACAACTACCTTGATGTGTAACTGTGAGCATTAGACATGGATAAAAATAAAACCTGATTTACAGGAGCTCCACATAGTCCCCCTTTAATGGGGCTCCATGATGGTTTTGACATCCTGATTTTGTACTGCTCTGTGTTATGCTCGGATGTAGATATTCTGTCAACTGATTGTTGCCAAATGGGGTAGATACCAGGGCTTTTTTTAGAAGGTTACCCACAATTAGTAATTTTTACAGATTTATGTTCTTTGTTAAGACTGCTCAAATTATGGCACTAAGTTTTCTTTATTCCCTGTCAAAAGAACGGCGGAAAAAAGCTTCTGCATGGGAGAGGAATTTAGTGTATCCAGCTGTTATGATATTGCTGCTTATTGAGACGGTAAGAATTTCTTTTTTTTTTTTCAGTATGTAGAGTCTTCTCAGTTACTTTTGGCAGCTAATTTTAATAGCTTTGAGTAAGATTTATGTTAAACCATATGAAATCTGTTTGTTTCCCTCCTCAAGTTTTCTTCACAAATATATTGATGGTTTATTTTCACCAGATTACATAATGTTAAGCATTTGTTTAAATGTTAACCTTTAGAATTGACAGAATGTCTGTACTTCTTTATAGTCCATCTCAGTCCTCTTAGTTGCCTGCAACATTCTTTGCCTGTTAATCGATGAGACTGCAATGCCAAAGGGATCAAGGGTAATGTAAACGTCATTTCCTTTATTATTTTGAAAATATTGGGGACATGATCAGAAGACTTTCTTGTAAAAATTCCAATGAGAGATTGCACTTTGATAGCTTTAAAAGCACTGTATTTCACACCTGAGATTGATGTTCTGGGTTGAGTCCTCCAAATACTTAAAAATATGCCTAACCTTATCCAAATGAGTAACCTTATTGACCTCTCAGCAGAATGAAGCCCAGACATAGGGAAGAAAAACATGGGTAAATAGTGTGCCACCAGAAAACTGAGGCGGGTATCTTTTTTTGGTGTTTTGTATTTTTAAATAGTACACTAGTAGTAGGTTTTTATGGGAAAATAATCCATTTAAAAAGCTGTTCACCTCCCCTGCCAATTATCCTTCTGTGTTTTCATATCTGTTTTTACACATGAAACACAGATTTTACACTTTTAAAATACTTTCTCTGAAGAAAATAATAGCGAGCTCATTGTTAGCATTAATTGTGATATTATTTTTGTTGGTGCTGGTGGTTAATACTTTTTTCCTGCATAAATACAGTTCGGCATTGTAGTTGCACAGCTATACAAAGGCATTTAGTAGAAGCTGCTGTTCTGTTGCTAACACTACATACAGTAGTCTGGCTTTAGGGAGTGGGAATGTATATAAATATAATATATGATATAGATATGTTACATATGTAAATCATATGCCAGAAACCTAATTGTTTTCCCATCTTATTAAAATGGATTACTTAAATTTCAGAAGGGTAGCCATGTTAATCTGTCTCAGGAGAAATCAGTGAGGAGTTCTGTGACACATTAAAGCCTAACAAATTATTTGGGCATAAGCTTTCTGATGAAGAGGGCTCCAGCCCACAAAAGCTGACCCAAATATATTTGTTCGTCTTTAAGTTGCCACAGGACTCCTCATTGTTTTTACTTAAATATGAATTCTAGCTAGTGTAATCACAAAGCATTTGAGCCTAAATTGAGATTGTCCTGAATTTACAGAGTTGTCAAAAATATTTAATTTGATAATGGTACTCGTTGTCTGTTATAGCATCTTCCATTCAAGGATTTTTTAGTTTTGCTAGGGACAAAAAGTTAACTTTTTGTACACTTAATACTTGTATCTCATTAAATCATGCAAAGTATTTTTCTCCTTGTAGGGGCCTGGAATAGGAAATGCCTCCCTATCCACTTTTGGTTTTGTGGGAGCAGCACTTGAAATCATTTTGATTTTGTATCCTTTCTTTAAGTAAGAATTCTGTCTGTTAACAAGTATTCTGTCTAGTTTTCTGGGACACTGGTAATTTACTAAGACACTTGCCTTGAAAGAAGAAAGAGACAGGTCAGTCCTTCTCAAGCACTTGAAGTGTTTTTGTTTTTTCTTTGGTTCTTAAGACTTTTAGGAGACTGCTAAGAACTTGAGTGAAATTTGCATTCCTTGGAGGTTCTTTTTTCCTTGATTCTCACAGCTATCTCATGGTATCCTCTGTCGTCGGCTTCTATAGCCTTCGCTTTTTTGGAAATTTCACTCCCAAGAAGGATGACACAACTATGACAAAGGTAAGGTAAAGTCTGAGGTAGTGTTGCTTCTCCCCTCCCCCTTTTTTGCCACCCAAGACAAACTGGCTCTTTTAGTTAGTAATTGCGCTGAATGGCTCATTTGCAGTGATCATTATTTGTTTGTAAGCTGCGTAAACACAAACTGGAAGATTTTCAAAATGCTGAATGAGTGGGAAAAAGGATGTGCTCTGTTGAGTTTGGATGGCATCCATTCATTTGTAAAAAGCCTGGAATAGCAGAGCTTGTTAACTAGCTATAGAAAAGCTAGTGAAAGGACTTTTTTTCCCAAAGGAAACGTATTGCTAATGAGTAACTTTGATTGTGCTAACTGTACTTCAGGGAGCTTGTTTGAAATCTGAAGAACTTGGTTGCAACAAGTAATACAAAGTAATTCAAATTTGAGTAATTAAAGTAAGACTGAGGAGTTCTATTCAGCAACATTTTGCAGTCTGAGTCTAGTTTGACTTTCCACAATTTGGCATTGGTTTTAGAATAACAAATTCTTTACCTAATACTGAGACACATGCAGAGATTTCTGACAAAATATTCCCACAATCTGACAAGAGGGAGAAGCTCAATAAGCAGGAGGCAGGGTTTGGATATAATTAAATATTAGTGTATTCCAGTATTTAAGAAATTCCTTCTCAAATATAGCGTGTTATTTTAATCTTGCCAGGAATTCTTGAAAGTGGGAAAGTGCGTGAAGGCATAGAACATCTCTAATAAATAACAGCGTGTGTGTGCATGTGTGAGTGTTCCTAATGTCTGCTCAGCTTTCATTTACAGTACATTAAGAATAGTTTAGAAAAAATAAAATATAAATAAATTGCAAGGTAGAAACTTTTATACCTTTAACAGGTATTTTATTTACTGTTAATTGTTATAGAACTAGAGCTGAACAAACTGCTTTCAGGAAACACAGGTTCAGCTTCCATAAAACTGCAGACAAATCTAACCTTGCTGAACTGTTTGTTTGTGCTGGTTGTTTAAATTTACTAACAAAAACTTAGTGGAAAGAAAACATTTAGTTTTTCAGCCTTTTTTATAATTGGGTTCTAATTTGGCAAGCAGTTAAAATATGCTTAATTTTACACAAAGGCCATCCGAAAGCCAGTGTAAAGATTCATGTGCATAAAGGTAAGCACATAAAGTGTTCGCAGAATTGGGGCCTAAATTATCAAGTGAAAGACGGTTGGCTTTAATTTATGCAGTCACTATTTTTTTTATGAAATACTTTGATGAACATGTTTATAGATTAAAATGTATATTAAACTTGTTTGTTTATATCTTTCTCTGCTGGTTTTAATAAATATTTGACTTTTTCTATTGTCAGAGGTAAAATTTTTGTGAATAACAGTTATTGGAGATATCTAGCAGAAGAGAGAACAAATTAATGGTTCATAATCTAAAGTAAAATTATATTTCTAAGTCTAATCTACAGGATGTGGCTTTTAGAAATCATTCTTTCAGATCTCAGCTGCCATATTTCTTACAGCAAAAAACCTATTTTGTTGGGGGTATTCTTGTTCAAAATAGATAATTGGAAACTGTGTGTCAATCTTGGTGCTCAGCTCTGCTTTGCCAGTGATGTCAAGAACACTGGGTAAGTTTAATACAAATATTTCAGTATCATAACAGCAACATATTTTTACTGTGATGTATGCATTCATAATGTTTTTAAGCAGGCATGTAAATGAAATTGATCCAGGAAAAGTCAGACTGTGGAAATATATTACATTTTCATGGTGTTTCACAAGAACTATACATGACTTCATCCTTGTAGTTTTGTCAGTCTTTGCTTAAAGCAAATGTATATATTTCTTTAAGTCACACAACACCCCAAGATTGGCAGAATACAATTCTTAATGGATAATATCAATGTTTGTTTCTAAGCATTTTTTCCAATTTTTACATATTTGAAATTTTCACAGTTGCAAGAGATTGAGGGGAGTCAGACAACAATTATTTAATGATAGTAGATGTTAAGATTCAAAAAGTTTATTTTATAATTAGAATTTATAATTAAAACATAAATTGTCCATGTTACATCAAAATATACAAAATAATATCCTAAAATCAAACCCTAATACATTTGCAAGCAACATTTTTTTTGTTTTGTGTAACTTTCTGTTACTATTCATAGAGATGGGTTTTTTTCTTTGTGTGTGTGTGTGTGTGTGTGTGTGTGTGTGTGTGTGTGTGTGTGTGTGTGTGTGTGTGTGTGTGTGTGTGTGTGTGTGTGTGTGTGTGTGTGTGTGTGTGTGTGTGTGTGTGTGTGTGTGGTAATATTGATGTTTACCATCATTTACTGGTAAAAAGATAATCCTTTCAAGCCTACATATCAAATAGCAGGAATCACACATTTTGATAAAAGATGCTAAGTATTTTCTAGAAAATACAGTAAAACTCCAATAGTCCGGCATCCAATTGTACGGCACTCCCGATAGTCCGGCATCAAAATGTCAAGAGCCTAGTGAGTGAGCTTCTGCAAAAAACGAGTCACAGGGCAGCAGCGGCAGCAGCTGAACCGAGCAGAAAGGGTAAAAAAGTGTTAAAAAAAAACCCTAAAACTTTACAGTATACTGTATACAGTATGTACAATAAAAAGGGTTAAAACACTTTATATACAGTATATACTGTATACTGTGTGTGTGTGTGTGTGTGTGTGTTGTGTGTATATATATACACACAGAGCTCGACAAACTATACAATCTACTCGCCCATGGCGAGTAGATTTCAGCCGTGCGCCCCGTTCATTCGTGGCGCGCGCATGCACAATGCGGCTCTTGTGCATGCGCAGTACGGGGCTGGTGAGCGGCTTTCGCTGCCGTTTGTCAAGCCCTGTATATGTGTGTGTGTGTGTGTGTGTGTGTGTGTGTGTGTATATATATATATATGTGTGTGTGTGATATATATATATATATATATATATATATATATGTATATATAAACCAGTTTATAGTACCTCCTGATAGTCCGGCATATCCGATAATCCGGCACCATCTAGGTCCCAAAGGTTCCCGATTATTGGAAGTCTACTATACACAGCTTTTTCAAATGATATTCAGAAGATCATGGTTTCCTTTAAAATGGATTTAAGGAATATTTTAAAGGGCTTTAGTGAAAAGAAAGCAAGAAAAAAATGGTCTAAAATCATTGCTGGCTTAGTATTTTATAGAAACTAAATAATACTATTGTTCTTGAAGGTAAACTTGCAGACAGTAAAAAGAAAATAGTTTTGAAAACTTTTGAAAGAAATCATGGTTATTTTGTGTCCATCTTAAAATTGGTTTTTATTTTATATAAAATTGTGCAGTTCATGTGAGTTCATATAGATGTCATAAGTGCATGGATGATGCAGCAACTTAATGCCTTGAGCATAAAAGCTTATGAAGTGATAAACACACTTCATGTATTTAGCATTTTTATAGCCATAAGAAAACTATTGTTTTTATTAAAATATTTCTGCACACGATTCTTGCCTCTTTAGGTTAATATGTTAAAGGTTAAACTTTTGAATATCGGTGGGGAAAATAAACCTTTATTTCTGTTTAAAATTTTCATAGATACTTGTCCTGGAAAACTGGTGTAACAGATTGGAGAGAGAGAGAGACACTTTGTATTTAAATATTCAGCCTTTCATAAGTAGACCTGAGTGTCGAAATTTAGGCTGGAAAATCCATATGGAAGCATTTAAATAAGTCACCTGATTTTCAGTGAGCACTTGAACCTCCTGTGAACTTCAGTGGGATTTCTGGGTGTTGGCTGCTTCCAAGAATTAGGCCACTTACATTTTAGATGTTTTATGGATATACAAGTTTAACTTCCGGTAGTCAGATTTGAAAGCCATCTAACTTTTGTTCCATTTAGGCTCTATCTACATGGCTCCACCATTTGGACTGTGGGATGTGAAGTGTGGCACATGCTAGTGTGCTGTAACTTTCTTTTAGGACTGTATCAGTGTGAACGAAGTGTTTTTAGGTCCTGTCCACAGTACTATGCAACCAAACGAACAGTCAAATTGTTGTTTAAGTGGCATCAAAGTTGTCAAAACAATAAAGGTTTCCCATTAAAAAAGTCTAACAATTACATGTCATGCTGTATATAATCTTCTTATAAAGAATCCTATTTTAAAATGCCCAAACAAGGACAAACAGGCACTCAGAAGTCTATTTCTGTACTGTCCCATTAAAATTCAGTGACATTCCAGGAGGGAATGATTCTGTGTGTGAAACAATAATTTATTTCAAAGATGGTATCCTAACACACAGCTCTCACCTATAAGTAAATAAATAAACAAACAAACAAACCCATGTTTAATATCACAAGATAATGTAATCATATATTGACATTCTGAATTACACAAAAAATCAGAATAATAAATCTGATAATCAGTTTTCCAATCTTAAAATGAAGAGCAAATATGACAACGATCTGAGAAATAAAACCACTTTTTAACATCTTGGCATTTATATTACGCTACTCATTTTTTTGGTATTTGCCATTTACATTTGACAAAATGATTGATTATGCACTGTAAATGGTGATTATATGGAGGAAAGTGTAAATGTTGGGTGCAACTGTTATGTAAAAAATAAATTAATGGCAAAACTCACTTAAAAACTAACAGATGAAATTCCTGAATAGTTTGCCATAGAGATAAATAAAAATGGAACAATTAAAACACAGCTAACAAATGCACAGACCCAGCTGTCCAAACAGGATTAATAAAGCCTGTTAGAGTACAGTGAGTCATATAGTACTTTTCAAAATAGCTACATGCATTGCATTACATGTTACACCCAGTGGTGCTGAATAAATGAAAAGAAGTAGGTATGTTAAACAGATTCATAGTCTTTTCACAGTATTAAAAGAGCAGGTTTCTAGACTGTAAAGGAAATGCAAGATTTCAGCATTATGGGAAAGGCAAACTGGGGAAGTTTTCAAGTATTTCATGTTTTTTAACTTTTTAAATCCAGTCTTTGAATTTAAGATGAAGTAGCGACAATTGTTACATATATTTTAGCATTCTAAGGTTTCTGTTACTCTTTATTGCCATATTCAAGGAGTTAGGGTTATTTTTAGCAAAAAATGAAAAAAAACCTAGTTTTTTCAGGCCTTTTTCTCCTTTCTTTTACTGCAAATGCATGATTGTCATCACCATATAATTTACCATGGTGAACTGAACTAGGAGCAGAGTAGTTGATAAACTAGGGGATTTTAGAGCTAAAAACACAGTTGCATTTTGTATTATAAAATTAGTGTTTGCCAGCATTTTTTCCTCTAGAATTTTATCATAAATATTGATTGGAAATTAAAACTGAAGTTTTAATGCTGTATTTAAATACTTAATGCTGTATTTTTAGAATTTTGACGTTTATAAATATAATTTTGAATTTTAAAATTTCCACAGAATATTTTATCACTAATACTTTTTATGTATATATTTAAGTGTAGTAGAGGATAACCTTTTATGGTACTACAATAAATTCTTAAAGTATAGTCTTGCTGAATGTTTTTTCCCAGAAAAGGCTGTATACATGCTTTTTAAATAGCTAAGGTAACAAAAATCAACTTGCATAATGGCTGGTTTTCTAGATAAGTGTATTAAAATATTTTTTTGTTAAAGATTGTCAAGAAATATACACATTATCATTGAAACATGGCACACTCCCTCTGATTTGTCTTCCAGTGATGTCTTCTCCTTTGAAAACCAACCCTCCTCTCAGTTCCTTTGTCTTCAGGAGTCACTCTTGTATTTTGCAAAAAAAAAAAAAAAAAAAAAAAGGCGCATTGGCCCCACTTACATATCCAACTAATGCACCAGTTCCTTTTCCCACCTCTTACTTCAGTCTTTTGGAGTGTGCCTTGTTCCCTGCTTTTAATTTCTCTCTCAAACCTTCTTTCTGAGTCCTGCAGTCAGACTTCCACAGTCTCCATTCCATTGAAACTGTGTTTAAGGTCAATCTCAATTTCATGGTCAAGTGTAAAGGCATCTTCTCTGCATTTATCTTTCTTGATCTGCTTGCTGATGTTGACAGTAAAGTAGAAGGAACTATGTGCTTATGAATCATAGAATCATCGACTACTAGAACTGGAAGGGATCCTGAGAGGTCATCAAATCCAATCTCCTGCACTCTTGGCAGGATCAAGCACCTGTACACTTTGTTCACCTAGCTCTTTGCCCTCTCTTTTTCACTGTTTGAGGGTATGTTTACACTGCACAGCTATTTCAGGATACTGGAGGTATCCCAAAATAGTTACCCTATGTCTGCACAAGCTGTCCATTATTTCAAAATATTTTTCGAAATAATAGGTGAGCTATTTCGCCATCCTGGTAAACCTTGTTGCGTGAGGGGTGGGGGATGGCTCAAAATAGCACGTTATTTTGAAATTTGGTACTGTGTAGACACGCCAGATTTCAAAATAAGCTCTTTCAAAAAAGCGTAGCACAAATTGCGTATCTTATTTCACATTTTGGGTGCCCCCTTAGTCAACTTTAGTCCCTTCTCCATTATCCCTTAGGGCTCTATCCTAATACCCCTCCTTTTTTCTCTATAATCTCTCTTTTTCTTGTGATCTTGTACCCTTTCTGTTCTCCTTAAATGCACAATTTGATCCCAGTTAGCTGCTCCTCTTCTAGATAAGATGACTTATGCAAGGGTTTATGTGGTTCATGTTTTGTAATGCCATGAGGTGTCATTGACCAGTATAGAGAGTCTGAAATAGGGCCACGGTACAATGAGGTGCATGGCTTGTGCAGCTAAGGGCCAACATCTCTGTACAATGAGGTGCATGGCTTGTGCGGCTCTTTCTCCTTGCAGCTGGAAAAAAGATGGAATTAAAGTATCATTCTTATGACTGCACAAAGCACTGGAGGTTAGTATACTGAAGTCTGAACAGTCTTTCAAAGTCTGGCATTTTTTTGGAATAGAGCTGTTATTCAAAACCAGCTCCCAAGAATTTCAGGTCTGAGTATTGTGTTTTCAAAGGGAGCTTGGAATCCGGAGCTTTTATTACCCCCATTTTGGTGTTGAAGCCCATGAAAACTTTCCCTTTACCTTATTTACAATTAAGACTGAGGGTATGTTGACACTGCAAAGTTAATTTGAAATAACAGCCGTTATTTTGAATTAACTTTAATAGCGTCTATACATGCAAACCGCTATTTGGAAATTAATTCGAAATAGCGGAGCGCTTAATTCGAATTTGGTAAACCTCATTCTACGAGGAGTAACGCAAAATTCGAAATAGCTATTTCAAATTAAGTGCTGTGTAGACACTTAATTCGAAATAGGGGGCCTCCAGCCCTTCCCAGGGAGCCCTGGTGGCTACTCTGGGCACAACCAGGAAAACTTACTCTCCTCTCTTCCAGCCCCAGAGCCATTAAAGGGGTAGACCCTGGCCACAGTGCCTGTGCCAGCTCCAAGCCTGCCAGCCCAGAGCCAGTAGTGGCCACCGGGGCCCCTGACCCACTGGCCCCAAAACATGAGCCAGCAAGCCACTGGCAGCCTCCACCGCTCCCTAGGAGCAGTCTGCCAGCTCCCAGGAGCCTGACAGGGGCTGGAGAAGGTGGATGCCTTTCTGGTCCAGGGTGGAGATCATGGACCTTATTCAGGTTTGTGGGGGATGCCCCCAATGTCCATGATCTTCACACTAGATGGAAGAATGCAGCCGTCTATGGCAGGATAGCTGCCAGCTTGGCCACCAAAGGCCACATGCAAACCCAGGAGCAGGTTTGCATGAAAATCAAGTTGGTCCGGCGAGACCCCCAACCCTGGGCCCTGAGTTTCCCCTCCCCCTTCTTTCCCTTTCTTCCTCCTTCCAGCTCCCTCCTCCCAGGTTTCCCCCTCCCCTCTCCCACCTCCTTTTGCCAGTCTCCCCAGAGGTTCACCCCCCCCCCCAGTTTTGTTCAATAAGCCCTGTTTCTGTTTTTGAACATACGTGTCTTTTGTTTGACATCAGGAAGGGGGGTTAGGGAGGGGTAAGTGGAAGGATGTGAGGGAGGAATGGGACACGAGCCCCCGGTGGGGAGGACCCGGGTGGCTCCTCAGGGTGGACGCTCTCCCGTAGGGCCTCCTGGATCCTGACAGCCCCCTGATGGACCCCCCAGATGGCAGCCTGCAGCAAGTGCAGCCAGGCTGATGGCAACGACCCCACGAGATGCACCGGCATGCCCAGGGGTAGCTCTGGCTCCATGTGGCCGAGTGCTGTGGTGTCCCGAGTGCGGGCACTCAGGGCGCTTCAAGACAGGACTGCTTTGCTGTCCCTCATCGAGGTAGACAAGCAAGCGGGGAA
The DNA here is from genome assembly GCA_032595735.1 of Pelochelys cantorii. Taxonomy (NCBI): domain Eukaryota; kingdom Metazoa; phylum Chordata; order Testudines; family Trionychidae; genus Pelochelys; species Pelochelys cantorii. The sequence goes on from CM064327.1 coordinate 242,961,767, forward strand.
CCCTGAGAACTGTCTGTCCAGGGTGGGGGTAGGTCCCTTTAAGCACGGAGCTCAGTTAGCCTCAGGCAGCAGCCCCACACACTAAGTCCTAACCTGATGCCCTGCCGGCACTGGTTCCGGCCAGCCTTAACTTTGGTTCAGGGTCCACTCAGTGTGGACGCGCTATTTCGAAATAGCAAAACGCTATTTTGAAATAGGTTTTGTGAGTAGATGCGTTAATTCGAATTAGCTTAATTCGAATTAACTATTTCGAATTAAGTTAACTCGAATTAACACTGTAGTGTAGACATAACCTGAGTTCTGAGGATGTCACCATAGAAATAATCCTTGTAATAGATTCAAGCAGGGAGATTGTTTTGGGAATTGCCTCAATAACCTACACCTTTATATCTAAAAGTCTCAGAGGGGTAGCCGTGTTAGTCTGTAACTGAAAAAACTTAAACAACGAATAATTCTGCAGCACCTTATCATCTACATTTTTTGTTAGTCCTTTATATCTATGCAGTATGTCTTGATGTTGTCTTTTATGGCACAGACTGCCCTCTTGGAACTGACTTGTGTTAGACTTGACACAACATGGGTGTGGAAAGCTTCCTGTTTTCTTGTCTGCTTTTTCAGTAGAGTCTCATCCATTGGCATATTAATACTTGCTGAGGGAACATTAGACATGGAGCTTGGTAGTCCTGAGAGTTTGCTACCCTGGCATGTGAGTTGGACCCTAAGGTCTACATGGAAGCTTAGCTCATTTCATCCTCCTGTGTGACTCCTATTTGACTGCAATACTGGCATGAAGAGAGGAATTACAACTGAAGAGGAAGTCTTTAAATACCAGATTCCGAAATAGTGGATCTGCAAAGCATGTATACAGCCTTAATGTTTACTCTACCATGTAGGTTTGTGCCTCTCTTGGCAGGACATTTACTGCTACAGATATCTGCAAAAAAATCAAAAGTGTAATAAAAATCAACATACAAAATGTACAGTTAATGTAGGCAAAATTATATTTTTGTAGAGATGGGCTAGTCTGTTGTTTCGATTTTGGTCCACCAACAAATAGGATAGTATAGCTAGCAACTTTATGGTAGCCAAACTAGAGACCCAAATGACCTTGAATTTTTTATTTATTTTGCAGTCTGCCCATCTATCAGTCATAAGAATTTGTAGTGCATTTTTTTAATGCAGCGTCAAGTAGTGGAGTTACATATGTCAATCTGCATTTTTATAGTAATTTAAAATGTTTTAAATTTTTTTCTGAAATCTTTATTTCTTTTTAAATGTTAAAAAATCTAATTTTAACAGGAATTACCAGATTTGATCTGCTTGGAGACTTTGGAAGGTTTAACTGGCTGGGAAACTTCTACATTGTGTTATCGTACAATTTACTCTTCGCCATCATGACAACTCTTTGTCTGATCAGAAAGTTCACCTCTGCTGTGCGAGAAGAGCTCTTCAAGGCATTAGGTAATATGGTAAAGGAATCGGTCTTTTATTTTAACATCTACATTTTTTTTCCTTTTTCATCACAATTTCCCAATTCTCTACAAATGTTTTTCACCTAATTCTTGATCTAAGGCTCTGTTACAATTCAAGTTGTTTGTATGCACACCCATTTGGTTAGCTTATGTGCCACTCCAAAAAGGTTATTTTTCTCACTTAAACGTTTTCCCCCTTACTCCTACTCCACACTATACCTTCTGGCCAATATTTGAATTATTTTCATTACTGCTGTATCTTGAGGGTGTTGGTGAATGCAGGTATTTTATAGCAAGTACTTAATCATAGTATAGTTACAGCTGCAAAAGAGTTTGTTATAATATCTTCCTTCATTCATTCACTCACTCACTCATAACTTATTAAAAATCACTGTTTAGGCTCTGTCAGAAAGGAATTGAATTCTGTATTAGTAATTTTTTCATCTTTTATTTATAATTTCAGAAAAATAATCCCAACATTAACAAAAAGAAATGTGAAGCTATTTATGAATATTATTTTAGCAATCCTTTTTGTTTAAAGAGTTCATCTTAAAGATAAAAAGGCTTAGGGATCAATCATCAATATAAAGAAATAAACAATTGGAAATTCTACAAGGTTAAGAGTTAAGCAATTTTCTGAGGGAATGTGCAGACTAAGATTGAGCACACAAGCTTAACTCTGTCGTCTTGTGTATTATGATATCTTCAGTTTTCAGAATATTGCCAGGATGGAACAATACTCTTGCTCCACAGTCAGATCCCTCTCAAAAGTGGTAGCAGTAGGGTGGTATTCATGTGCTGCCTCACAGAAAGGAACATTCAGCCCTGTGATCACACAAGGTGAAGTAGTATTGATCCAATTCTCTGTCCCTTTGTACTTTGGCAGTCGGAGGCTATGCATCCTAGGCTCTTGCTAAAAGAATATAATAGTGCTATGCCTGCAACCTACATTCCTAACTAAAGTTGATTTCTGACTTTTACCGAAAACATTTTTTTAACTTCCAAGTATATTCTCTCCTTACTATCAGGAAATGTTAGATGGCATCATTTAGTACCTTTTAGCTACAGTACACAGAGGATTAAACCTTTACATAAATCACCTAGAGTCTCTGTACTGTTCAAGATGAGCCTAATGGGGATAGAGTTTCTACTTAGCTGGTCTAAATGGATCACATTGTGTATGTGTGCTTGCTATGGTAGTATTTTGCAAGTATGGTAGTATCTTGAAGTTTTAAAACACATTCTACAGGTCCAGGACCGTTTCCACAGTATGTTTTTAAATGTTTCCTTCACTGAGATATATGGGACAGCTGCCCAGAATTCAAATTACAGTATGTTAACTCTGTTGACACGGTTTCTGTGTCTGGTGATCAGTTCAGAAGAACAGTTCTGTTATCTTTATTTAATTAGCTCTTATCAGAGCCACCTTCTTTAGAAGTTTTTGTTGCTAATCTCACAAGCGTGGGGCTTTGTGCTATAAATATTCAAAGGGGAAGTGTTGTGTAAGTTGACTGCCTAGATACATGCTCCATACCAACTGTAACTACATCAGACTTTTGAATGGAATTTGTAGAAAGGTCCTAAAGTGATATTTAGATTGCTGTTTCTTATAATCTTCGGTGTGTGAGCTCCACTGTGAAGGTGCATGTGTAATCCTTCTGCCAGGTAGAGCCAGCACCAGGATCAATATCTAGAAGTTCCTCTCCATCCATCCAACACAGAATTGGCTCAATCCCCCACCCAATAACCTGGAGAATTCACACATCACCTTGAGCGTGTCTTGGAGGCAGTGTTTCCCCACTCGCAAGCACTGAGTCTAAGAGTAGAAAAGAAACTTTTAATAAAAGGGAGGGAAGTAATGTGGCATTAATTTGGGAAAACACCACAAACAGTGTTCGTAAACAAAAACCATGAGTGACAGTCCCACCCCAAGTAGATGGGGCGATGTCCTTTTCCTCTCAGATTCTTAAGTCCAGCAATGCAAATGTCCCCTCACATGCCCAACCCTTCTCTGCATCCCACTCACAGTTGCTGCCCTTGGTCATGGCAGATATAAAGTTCAGAGGTGCAGACACAGAGTTCACCTCCCATCCTGATTAAGGAGAGGTAAAGAAGCATCTTACTTACTCTGATGGTCCCTTGCCATCTGCCTGCTCACTGCTCTTCACTGTTGGCCATTTGTTTCACCTCTGTGCTGCCGCTCTGCTGGCTGCTCATCATGCTACCACCGCTCTGCTGGCTGCTTGTTGTGCCACTGCCACTCTGCTGACTAGCTAAAACATTTAAACAAAGCAAGAGCAAACTGTATTTACATAGACACACCCAGGGTTTCTCTCCCATTCCAGCTAGCTGTTATGGAAGCATTAATTCAGATCCTGCTTACACATGCATGAGACTCCAGTGATCACTGCTTCCTGGAGAGTTCTGACTATAGCAAAGAAAATACAAGTGCTCCTTAGAGTATGGATCTATCCTATCAGTTTGTTTGAAGAACCATGGATTCTTGGTCAGTAATCTATCTTGTGATCACATTTTATGGAGTTGTAATTTAGAAAGAATCTGTGAACACATTACCAACATTGTGACATGTATGCATTCCAAAGGGACAGAGAGAAGGTTTTTTTGATTGTCTTAATTTTCATGTTTTATGATTGTATAATTTCTTAAGTTTGAAATCTTAACACTTCACTAGTTGGTTTGTACGTGTGTGTACATGCATATAGGTAATATATGATAGTCTGATGTATTGTAAAGTCTTCATTAGTATGAATTTAGGATGATTCCTCTTATGGAATTGTGGCCAACTGAGTATATCCCAAACGAGAGAACAAAATGTGTATCATGCCATATCCTTTGTTTATGCCACATACTTTGCAGATAAATTCTAGAATTTTAAAAAATGGGTTTATCCCACTACCTGAATTGCTATTATGCCATAGTAAAATGAGTCCAAATGCCCATGCAGAGGCAGAGAAATATATCTGAGAAACTTAAAACCTAAAATAAAACTACTATGAACCCAAATGTTCTAATTTTAAATACAGAACCCCTGATTTTGAAAGGCTAGAAGTAAAACTGCTCAGAGATGTGGATTCTTAGTAGTTTAGCACAGTGGATTATGTCAGAGTGCATAAATTATGGAGCCCCGTGGAAAACTGAATTTACCATAGACATGAAATTTGGAGTGCACATTCATACAGGCTGAAACATTAAATGTCTGGAGCAATGCAAATGTGAACTTGCTTGTGTATTACTAAGCACCAAAGGTGTAATTCACAATGACCAGTGGGGAAAGAATCCCATAGCTCCTGTCCTGGAGACAGAGCTAGGCCACTTCTCTCCTACTCATACTTTAGGCTGAACTCATGTCAATTTCTTTTTTCATCACAATGAAATATTTCCCACTGAAAGTTGCTTTTAGTTTGTATTCCCTAAGCTGGCAATGAAAGACTGACAGGTATGATATGAAGGCTTATTTGTGATAGGGAAGCCTGTAAGAGTAAATATTCCCTATCTAAGATCAAACCCTTTTTGGTAGGGATGGAGTCTGCATCTGAGGAAGACACACAGGATCAGAATATGGAAATTATATATCTCAAAGGAAAGAACCAGACACATATGGCCTTCTTAGTTGATCCCTTTTAGGTGCAGTGTATTGAGGATATTTGTGCCAAGAACTGATTCATTGTTTGTGAAGTCTGACCAATTTCCTCTTAGCAGCCTTTTTCTTACTATATTAATACCAAACTTTTATATAGCAGGAATGTAAAATTCAGGTTAATCAGTGAATTGGTTAAATGTTAACCTAATGTTTAACCAGTTAACCAGTTAAGGGGGATCCAGGCAGGGGATGCTCCCAACCCCCGGGTCTCACACTCACAGTGCCCGCCAGAGCAGCCCCTATCCACCATGGGCCGGTCTCCCTGTGGGCAGATGCTGTTCCTGATGCTGGCATAGCCCCTGTCTGTGGGGCATCCAGGCCTGCTGGGGACAAGGGCTATCTGGACACTGAAATAGCTTCTGCTGTGGGGCACTTGTTTTCCCCGCAGACAGAGGCTGCTCTGGACGCTAGAGCAGCCTCTGACTGTAACGGGCCCCCTGTGGCAGGAAGGGAGCTGCTTCAGCCCCCCAGTTACTGGTTAACCTTTCACATCCCTATTATATAGTATGATGTTATGCAGCAGTAAAAAAAAGTTAACAGGCGTGTCCTATGTAAGACACTGGCAGTAAGTGTCCAACTGGTGGAGAGCTCACCTGGAGTATTGTCCAGTTCTGGGTGACACATTTTAGGAAAGATGTGGACCAATTGGGAAAAAGTCCAGAGAGAGCAACAAAAATATAAGATTTAGAAAACCTGACATATGAGGAAAGGTTAAAAAAAATACGTTTAGCCTTGAGAAAAGACGACTTGCGGGAGGGGAGAAGCTCAATCTGGTAAGTCCTCAAATATGTGAACGGCTGTTATCAAGACATTGGTGCTCAATTGTTCTCCTTGTCCATTGAAAGCAGAAAAAAGTAATGGTCTTAATCTGCAGCAAGGACAATATAGATTAAATCAGATTAGACCAACCAGTAGATTGGGATCTTATGCTAGATCCTGGAGCCTCTGACAGCTGATCCTGACTGGTTTGGCCGGGAGGCTGTCAAGTGCCAGAACTTCAGCTGCCCTTCCTCCCTCTGCTGTGTTGCTTCTGCCCTATGCCTTAGAGCAGCGTTTTCCAAACTATGGGCCGCTGCCCGTTACCGGTCCGCGGGAAAAAAATACCAGGCCTCAGCGTGGCTGCCGGACTGGGCGGAGGATGCAGCTGGATGTTCTGGGCTCCTGGCAGAGGCGGGGGGGGGGCAGTTGCCCTCGGGCGCCACGCTAGGGGGGCGCCAGGCTGGGCTGCGGGGGGGGCGGGAGGTGCGGGGCGCTGGGCTCACCTAGGCTGCAGGAGGATGGAGGTGCCGGGAACCCGGCGCTGGACTCAAGGGGAGAGAGAGAGGGGCAGGGAATCAGTGCTGGGCTCAGCAGGTCTGAGCGGTTTGGGGGAAGGTGCAGGGAACAGAGCTCAGTTGGGCTGCAAGAGTGAAGAGGTGCGGGGTGCTGGGCTGAGCTGGGCTGCGGGAGTGGGGAGATGCGGCGTGCTGGGCTGAGCTGAGCTGAGCTGGGCTGGGCTGCGGGGCAGGGCGGGAGCTCAGAGCTCGGTTTGGCTGCAGGAGGAGGGAGGTGCCGGGAACCCGGAGCTAGACTCAAGGGGGAGGCGGAGAGGGAGGGGGAGGGGCAGGAAATCAGAGCTGGGCTCAGCAGTTCTACGGAGTTTGGGGGGAGGTGCAGGGAAACAGGGCTCAGCTGTGCTGTGGGGGAGGCATGCAAGGAACCAGTGCGGGGCTCAACTGGGCTGAGGTGGATGGGGGAGGCATAGGGAACAGAAGGGCAACTCAGCTGGGCTTTGAGGGGCTGCAGGGAACCGGTGCTGCACTCCCTTGGATTGTGGGGAATGGTTTTGGGGGAGGTGCAGGAAACCAGCGTGGGTGGGCAGCTCAGTTGGGTTGCAGGGGAGGGAGGTGCAAAGAAGCCTAGTGGGGAGGGGGGAACTAGGAGCCCTGAAATGACCTCCCCTGGTCCAAAAAATCCCTCATCCAGGACCAGTCAGGTCCAGAGGGTGCCAGACCAGGGAGGTCCAACTCCTACCCAAGTCCCCTCCTTACACCCTCCCTTCTAGCCAGATACCCTAACCCCAGTCTGCACCTGCTCCTGCCTCCCAGAGTGCCCGTGTGGTGCCAGGTCCCCCAAACCCTGGCCTGGGCTGGGCGGAGGATGCAGCTGGATGTTCCGGGCTCCCGGAGTGCCTGTGTGGTGCCGGGTCCCCCAAGCCCTGGCCCGGGCTGGGCAAATTTATTCATTTTTAATTCTTTTTTTATATGCATTTATATTTTTGTGCTGCAAAAAACAGTACTGAAAAAAACCGGGTTCTAACTAAAGTAAAAAGTTTGGGAAACCCTGGTCTAGCCAGCTTTCTATCCATCTTACAGTCCATTTATCCAATCCATATTCCCTTAACTTGCTGGCAAGAATATTGTGGGTGACTGTATCAAAAGCTTTGCTAAAGCTGGCATTGGGGGCTTTGGGAGGACCAGAAACAATTTATCTGCATATTCATAATTTGCTTAATGAATATGCAAATAAATGTTACCGGTCCTCCAAAAGCTCGTGAATGGATTTACTGGTTCCCGTGTCAAAAAGTTTGGGAACCCCTGCCTTAGAGCTACCACTTGATAGCCTCCTGCTTGCTGTGCAGGGTGGGGGTGGCAGAGGAGGGAGGGCACTGATGTCAGCGTGTCTCCTTCCTTTCACCACTGTACTCGGTTTCCACAGAGTGAGCAGGGAAGCCTCAGAGAAGGGGCGGGGAAGGAGGTGGGGCCTCAGAGAAGGGATGGGGCAAGAGTGTGTTTGAGGTAGGTCTTGGATTGCACTTAAATTCAAAAAAAAGATCTTGTGTTTAAAAAGTTTGGAGACCACTGGGTTAGACTTTAGAAAAACTTTGTAATTAGAGAGGTAGTTAAGCTCTGAAATAGGCTTTCACAGAGGATTATGGAATCCCCATCATTAGAGGTTTTAAAAACAGGTTGGACAAATACCTGTAAAAAATGGTCTAGACTTACTTGGTTTTGCCACAGTTCAAGGGACTGGAATTGATGACTTCTCAAGGTCCTTTCAGCCCTGCCTTTCTGTGATTCATCATAGATCTTGTGTGTACAAAAGGAAGCTTTGTCTTAATTGGTCTTTATAGATGTGATGCATGTCTGTTTATTTCTTGTTTATCTGTTTGGTTTGATTTTACTATTTGTTAGATAGGGTCATTTTCATGAAGAGAGGATCATTGAATTCACCTCATTCAGTGCCTTGAGTAATACTAGTTTATCTGTCATTACTTTTGATTGCTAAGGGAACAGTCAACATTTTGTGTAGGGAATTAGGATCCAAGAGTGGGAAAGTTCTAAAATGCAATATCCATTCTGTACCCTTAGGATTACATTTTCAAAACAACAACAACAGCAACACACCTCCAAATTTAGGTTCCAAAGTCCATGTTTAGACCACTAAGAGTAGTATTTTTAGAAGTACCCTTGGAATTTGTACACTTAAATACTTCTGAAAACCCGTTCTTAATTGTTCAGAGGACAAATTGAAGACCTTAAATGTGGGCTCCTTTTTCTGAAAATGTTAATAAATTATAAATCCAAAGGTAGTGTTAATATAGTCTGACTTGCAGTATGACACAGACATGAGGATTTCCCTGAAGTAATTTCTGTTTGAATAAGAGCGCATCTTTTAGAAAAACAATTTTGGTGTTAAGCAAATATGGAAAACTAAATCTAAATACAATTTGTTTTGATATCACTGTGCTTTTTTAGCAGCTTTTCATTTTAAATATCTGTGCATATGAAAAGCAGAAAAGTGCATTTTACCCTATGTGTAATATTTATGCAGGTTTAGATAAACTTCATCTGTCGAACAATGCAAGGGACTCTGAGACAACAAAGCTTTCTGCAAATGGACATCAGAAAACACTGTGAGAAGCAATCTTCAATCAATAGTGCTGAAAACAACCTCATCACATTCCTGTCATCTTTATCAAAATACTTTTGTATTAATTTCACTTGTTGATAATTTTGGGTCCAACCTTCTCTCACTTTTCACACTCTGTATTTCTGAAAAAACAGGCTACTTCAGATTCTACAACATCTGATTTGTTTTGGTTCATTTTGTATACTTCCAACTCAGTTTATGGAGGAGGTACCTTGAAGATTGGAAGCTGAGGAAAATAATGAATTCCTGTGTGGACAGAGTCTCAAGTTTCTAGATATGATACCTACTACATTAAGTGCACAGTACCTCCTCTGTGATATAAATATAACAGTGGTGAAGAACTCTGAGACTTGGAAATAAAGAATACATTTGAAGCCCAATATAACTCTAATTAGGAATGTTTAGGTGTCTTTTTAAGCACAAGTCACATTTCTACTAAGAATTCATTAAAAAACTGAAGTAATTTGGAGATCACTGTTACTTTCATACAGGATTCAGTTTAGGCTGTTTGTAATGTTTGGCATTATGAAGCGCTCTTACAGATCCAGGATTGTAGGCTTTTTATTCTTAGTTTTAAATAACAGAAGGCAGTTTTCTTCAGGGGTAATAGGAGGGTGTCTCATTAAGACTAATGAACCACAAGATAAATTCTAATATAACTCACTGTTAAATCTGAGCCCAGTGTGCTTTGTAGAAAACTACACAGGCCTTTTACTGTTATAATTCTTACAGTACTGTAAATTACAGTTAAGTGTTATGCTATAGAGGTCAGTTTACCTTCAAAACATACACACAAAATTCTGCTAACTTTGTGTGTGTGTGCACTCCCACAGGCACACATATATATGGAATCAACACAAGAAGGATAGACTTTATCTAGTAGTTTTCAAATGCACACGGGTTTCTTAAAGGTTTTTTGAGTTAGGTCCTGATGATAATTTTGCAGTCTATTGTAGCTCAGTGGTCCAAGTCACTATTTTTCACTGTCTACTTTCACTAATTTCTTGAGTCTTTAGTTTTTCACATACATATATACACACACAGGAATGTTTATTTTTAGCTCGACGCAAGCCATTATCGTTACTGATCTCTTCAAATCTTTAGTTTCTCCTATATATTGTAAGTAATGTTATATTTATAGTACTATATAGTATGTATGTCTGTGTGCATATATATATATATATATATATATATATATATATATATAAAAGGACTATATAATACTATACAGTATATTATAGTGCGCTATATATATATTGAATACTAAGCTTACAGAAATGATAGTCAGTTTGGTCAGCAAAACCTAAAGTTCAGTCTTTCTTGTGAGTATGAAGCTATGTGCGGTATAACATAACTTAGCCGGTCTGAAGCCTTAGACCCAGAATGGCATTTCAGTATTTTTTAGCATTGCTGTAGAATCAGAAGCTCTTCAAGCAGCATGTGACAACCACAGGTCACTATTAAACTATTTATGGTTTTTTCCTGTTGTCCAACACTGCTGCACTAACATTTGACTGGAAAAGAGAAAGTATAAAGACTTAATGAGGGCCTTTGAACATGTGTGCTCTGTACAGGTTGGGATTTTGCTTGACCAGGAGTGGTCATTTCTGGCCCTCCTGCTACCGCTGCCTCCTGCCCCCCCAGTCCTAGTCCGGACAGTGGCCTCCTGGCTCCCCTCCCTCCCCCACTGCCCTGCTGGTTCCCCATCCCCCCTTTGCTGGCTTTGCCAGGCAGCCCTGCTGAGGTGCACTGGTCCCGCTGGGCAGCACATCTGGGTTGCACCTGGCCACCCAGCTTTGGGGAAACCAGCCCTCTACTGAGACTCTCTGGTCCTGGAACATCCATAGTCCTTCTGGATCATGGATGTTGCTGGACCAGAGTCCAGTTTACAGAGGTTCAACCAATAGTCAGATCAGGCAAGGTTACTCATACCTTATTGGCAAATTTAATGTTTCTTGTTACATACTTATGTAAAACTGAAATAATCTCCTCATGGTCTGAGGCCTTCCACTTCATCAAACCATGACACCGGGCTTATATCCTGGAAAATTCTGAAAAAAGTTAGTCTCTTCTGATGTCAAGTAGCTCTCATCTGTTCTCTTCCCAAGTAAGGTCTGGGTTCTGGATCTATGCATAATGCAGTATGAGTGAGATGGGAGCTTTGTGGAGTACTTCACAAGCAAACCTCAAGCAACAACCACAAAAATAAGGCTTTCCTGAAGTGGTCTTTTCTGAATGGAAATTTGGAATAATATGAATACTACTGTAATAATTTCTGAGCTATATTTACAACTTACTAAGCTGGGTTTTGGTATATTGTACCATGCCTGAGAGTGCTTATATTTATTGTTTTTGGACAGCAGAAGATATTTTTTTCTTTGAAGCAAAGTTCCAGCCAAGAACAGGTAACTACACCTAAGTTACTTTTTCCACATTATATAAAATTAGAAGATTTATTAGTAAAGGCATTGAATTCTTGTATCTCTTGAGAGATGATCATATGATTTTAATTGTATCATATCCCCACTGGGAGTGTGATAAATTGTGACATACTATAATGTTAAGTTTATAAAACATATTCCAGGTTTCTGTTACGTTATGACTTTAAGGTAATTGCCTAAGAAAAAATTTCAATCAGATCTCGTGATAAAATCACCTGCATAAAGTCAAAAAGCAAAAGTCTACTTTCAGCTCTGGATGATATCTACCTTAATTTTGATCTTCATCCTTTTCTCAGTAGTTAGTCCACAACAGAAACTGATTTTTGGAGGGATTTGTGTTCTGTCAATAATCCAAGAAAATCAAGGAAAGGTCAAACAATCCATCATTTATATACGTAATTCTCCAAAATGGATTGTGTTTGCTTAGTGAGTTGTGTGGAGGCAAGCTCCAGTAGATAGGTTCACAAACAGTAAGAATACAAGTTATAGTATGTAGGGGAAAAAAAAAGAAAGGTTTGCAATGTTTTCCCCCTTGTCTAAGTATTTCCCTTCCAAAACAAACACTGTAGTATACTGATTGCACTCTTTTTAGTGGGTTGTAGAGTCACAGAAATGTGTTAGTTAGAAAAAGTACTTAAATAAAGACACTGTATACTGGAAAGAAGGCAAAAGTTTAGGTTAAGTGTGGCTCTTACAGGTGATTAATCTTCAGAGAAAATAAAACCTTTCTGTAGCTGCTGAGTATTCTAACTTCTAATTTTTGTGTTGTGACACTGTCTACAGTAAGTGTCCTGAAACTGACATTCTATATGCAAAACTTGTTACAGATATAGTGCTACTTTGAAATGTAAATAAAAACATTCTTCGTGTATTCATAGAAGGGTAAATTCATTTATACAGAAGCAACTGATATATCTTTAATGGGTATTGAAAATGCACTTCTAATGCTTTGACTCCTGTAGAATCAGGTGGTCTATAACTCTTAAAGTGTACACAAACAGATTTTGGTGACATCAACATCAGTCTTCATTTTTATGAGGCTAAAACACAGAAATGCTCCTATCTGATAAACTAGATACATTTTTGTGGTCTGCTTTATGGTATGTAAGTTAAGTATTTTACGTTAGCCACCTCTTGGCTTTCTCCTGTGTTGGTAGCACAATATTCAATGCACAGTGGCAGAATTGTTGTAATATAGTGGGATTTTTAAGTGTAAGCACAGCTTCAGCATTTACCTTTTTAAGGTAAAAATTAAACTGGTGTGATATGTTACTTTAGCAGTAATGATGTTTGAATTAATAGGAAACTTTGTTTACAGATTGTAATGGTGTTTATTGTTGGCCCTGGTTCTCCCATATCTTTTACACAGTTGACTGTTTTAGTGTCATAGAAATTAAAGAATTTAACCAGAAATTATTTTGTGTGTTGGTTTAGAAGTACCATATTAAAGCTTTAAAAGTATCACCAACCACTGGAACTGTGAGACCATTAGTTCTCCATGCTACTGAAGCCTCTTGTAATCATGTACTGTTTAGAATGCCTATTGTGTGGTCAGTGCTGTACAAACCAGAGAAGAGGTGGTCCTTGCCCTGAAGACACTGCAGTCCGAATTGAGCACAGGATAGCCAAGCGTTCATAACTGAATGTACATCACAGATATCTACATGTCAGATAAGGGTAGAAGGTCAGGTTTTCAAGATACATTTTTGTATCAGATCTGTGATTGGCAGAGACTCATCTAGACAATGTTCACGTTAGTTAGCTTGATGTCTTCCCTGTGGTATTGTAGAGGACCTAGAATAAGCCATGTTGTCATAAAATATAACTTTAGCTCTTCCTGTTCCAAAACAAACATAAGGATTTAAGGCCATTTGCTCTGTTTGTACATTTTTTTTAATTCCTTAAGTACAACTTGATACTTTTTAGTCCAAATTGTCAAAAAGTTATGCAGAAAGTGATGGATGCATCTATTCTAGGCAATTCAATTTTGCTGCTCTTGTGTTCTAAATATCCAACTTATTGCAAAGTATTAAGCACAGAAGTTTCACTGAGTATTTTCTTGTATTTTACACATGCTCCGATGAACCTAGAGTGTGCTGGTTTTTAAACTATACAGTAAGTAGCATAATTCATATCAAGTGATTTTATGTGCATAATTAGGACCAATATTTTTTTTTTTTTAAGAAATATACTTCAGCTTGTTTGGAAAAACAAATTTAGACATTTTAACACTGTAATCTCTTGTTTTTTAAAATGTCAAAATAAGTCCTTAAAATCATTGATAATGAGGGATATTCTTGAAAAGCCGACATTTACAAAGACTAAAATGTGACATCGGCCTTAGAGAAGCATATCCGTCAGATTCTTTGGTATTGAATAAGTGTGCAAGTATTCAGATTAAATATGCCACAGGCAGAAAAGTGCTTTTTTAAGGAGCTGATTTTATCTTTGGACCGCGCATACTAAATTTACAAATGGTGGTTAGTTAGATGAATATTAACTGAGTTATTTCAAGCTCTGCTTTAAGAGCATCACATGTGATGCCTGGAGTAAACAGCTGACTTCCACGGTGATCTGGTACTAGTTCCATAGCCATAGAATATATTGGTTTTCAGCAAATTATGAGAAACTCTCGCCATGTCTGCACCCCATGGGGTGTATGTGTGTGTGTGTTTAAACACATCTCCAGTACCTCTATGTAGGAAGTTGTGGAACTTACTTTTGTCATAGTCTTTGGTTTGTCGTTCTCCCATAACAACTAACTCCAGATTTTGAGATTTTGACTTTGGCTTGGCCAGGGCGGAGAACTATACAACTATAGGATATCTTGAGGTTTTGAACTGTGGTGGATGAGGAGCTGGCTTGTCACTTCCAGCTGCTGCATTTCATTAAGGCTAAAAAAATCTTTTTTTACTGTCCTCTTCCATGTAAGTAACTGTGTAAAAGGGCATTGGAGGCCCCTCCCCCCCTCAGTCCTGCTTTTGCCCTGCTCCAAAAACCCTCTGGCTCAGCAATCATCGGTGCAGTTTATTTGGTGTCCAATCCCATCACCTTCTCACCACGTACAGCTCAGGTGGGGAGTAAGGGGGGAAATTGGCCTTAGAGGTTCTCTTTCCTGTGGCCAGGAGGGAAGAGCTACCCCATCTTCTACTCTCTGCCTTCCTCCCTCCTGCACAGGTTTCTCTAGCCATTTCCAGTTTATCTCCCTTAAGTGGTAGCTGGTGTGACAGAGGGCTGAGTCAGTTGTTCTTGCTCAGCACTCTGTCACAAACTGTAGTATTTGCTGCAGGGATGTCATATGTTTATGAATGGGAGGGTTGTGGTCTGCGTAGTAGTAAACAAGAGGGCACATTTTCCATGAGACAATCTTACATAGTCTACATTATGATTAAAATATGTGAGGACCCTGGTATACTTTTAGGAAAGAGAATCCTGTGTCAATGCTGGCCTATGGGGAGGTGGACTAGTTCTGAGCCAGATCCTCAGGAGACCAAGCTAGTAAAGAGTTGTAAACAGTTTTATGGGGTTTTGGAACCTTTTGCATTAGCAGTATGGATTATGTGAATGGTCTTTTTCCTCTTCCTGGCTGACCTCAGACACTCACATTTTCATTTGGTACGTGGAATTTATGAATCAGATAACAATTTCTTCTGGATTTGGCCATGAGTCCTTGTTTTGACTCCCTTTCCCTTTTAGTCTTCTAAAGTATTTAGTGGGTTTCTAATTACTCACGTTAAGTGGCTTCAAACTGTCTTTAATATATGCACTTCAAAAGTAAGATCTTTGCCTTTTACTGGATAAATAAGATGGGAAAGAAGGGAACAAGTGAATCTAAATATAACTCTGATGTATGGTATAATGGTATGAATTAGCATGGATATAGTTGGGGAGGTGCACAGGGCCATTGCCCCCTCCCAACTGCAAGTCCCAGCCAAGTGTGGAATTTGCCCCTCTACACTCAGCCCCATCGTCTGACTCGAGATGTTCCCCTAACATAGAAGTCAAAACAGTCTAAAAGTGAAATCCATTGTTTTCCAGAACACTTTCTTATACTATTAACTTAAGACTCTTACTGTGCTTTCTTTCACAGATGAGTCTTCACTTTTTATTTTGGATGATTAAATGATACATGTCAGCCTATTGCCCTTAACTTACAATATACAGGTGTTCAAGTTGAATAGAATTGCAGGAAATATCACAAAATAATTGTCTACTTACGGTTGCATGGCATTTTACGGGAACGCAGTAGCTTTGGTTTCAATTACGGTAATCCATGAATTGTAAGGATAGCTGCATGTTTTGATAGCCAATCTATTTTTAAAGTTTAAAATAGGAAAGGTGAAAAATAGGATCTTAAATTCTGCACACTTTGCTTGCCTGTTTAATTGTTCATTCATGGACTTTTCCTAATAGCCCCTTTACCAGACACTTTTATTAATAAGTCAGTTTTATATTTGTTAGCTTTAAAGTTGAAAATAAATATCTTTGTTTCAACTATGGTACAGGTTCATTCCAGTTGGGAAAGATGGCTGAAGGGTAATAAAGAGAAATTCTTTAACAAATGTAAAATAAGTTAAATTCTCAGCCTAACATATTTGTATCAGAGCTGTGTAAAAGTTGTATCTGATCAAATGGAAACTTTGTTATGAAATCCCAGTTTTTGAAAGGGGTTCAGATGTCTACAGAGAAGTTTGTTAAATCTGAGTGTACCTATACCAAATGTCTTTAAATAATATGTAATTGTGTTGTGTTCCTAGATATTTGTACTATAGTCATCTCAACATGTTGCTGTTCTGTTTTTTCCATTAAATACAATTTGTACAGAAGTAACTTTTTAAAGGTAATTATGAGGTTTCCTTCATGACTAGAAGTCTAGCCTGCACACCCCATGCACTCAACACTTCCATTTGCTTCAAGGAATGAAGGGATCAGTACATCAGCTTTGATTTTATTTAATACCTGTCTGCTCTCCCAGTAGTCCCATATGAAACTGCTTACCATAAGTGTTTATACTATGGAAATACCAGTACTATCTGGTCATTTAGTTGTCAACATAGAATTCCATTAAAATAAAGACTGGTTACTTAATATGTCCCCTTTTATGAATATGCCTCACCTCACTAGAGATAAAAAATGAATCTGTTGGTGCTTCAATATATAGCAGCTCTTTGTGGTTTTGATTATCAAGACAACTGTAATATGGTACCAAGAAATGAAGGTTTTTATTCTGTACTTAGCCTTTACTACTTATGGTCCCTTAATAGCCCAGTAGAAGCTGAACAGTGAATAATGATGTATGTGTAATTTGGACCTTGGAGAAAATTTAGAATATTTGAAAACTAATGAATTTCAAACAGGATGGCCAAGTTAAAAAGTTTATGAGCAAAATTCTGTTCAACATCATGCTAATTGAAACATGTTTTCTAACGCAATGCATTTTCCCCATTTAGAAAAGTTACACAAACTTCTGGTTTCAAGCACAATGAAAGAGTAGTGAAAAAGTTTAACCTTTTCCCCAGTTTTTAAAGGTAACCTTAAGAAATTTATTTTTGTTTAGTTCAGTAGGTACAGAAATTTCAAAAATGAAGATGTGTTAGGATTGTGGATTTAAAATTGTAGCCTGTCACCAAAGCATACACACAAACTATCAATACAGAGTGTTTTCATATACATAGGTTCCTCTATCTATATGAAAGAATGATTTGGGACCTAATCCTACTTTCTCTGTCTATATGAAAGAATGATTTGGGGCCTAATCCTACTTTTACTACTCAGGCAAAACACCTGTTGAATTCAATGGTGTTGTCTATACTAAGCGCTTTTTTTTTTTTTTTTTAAAGCAAAATCTCAGCTGCACTACCATGAGTGGGTGTGTACCCAAGGCTCAGCCTGTAAATGTGTTGTCTAAACATGCTTTGAAGAGGGTTTGATTACATGGTCATAAAAAAATACCATCTTTTCTGCATTAGAGACCATATACTTGCACTGATGGTAGTGCAATGGCAGATCTTTAATAATAATAAATAATAATTTTAACCCCCCCACAAGTCTGGTACAGGTTTGGCTACTTAATGATCATTTTCCCTCATATAGATTAAGGCTTTTCCATTCCAGTGTTACCAGTTTCTGTCTTTGCAGAAACATACATATTCTTAACTTTTAAGCGTATCTGTAGTTCTGTTGAGGCCAGTGAGAGAGATACAGCCGTGTTAGTCTGGTCTAGCTGAAACAAAAGACAGGACTATGCAGCACTTTAAAGATTAACAAGATGGTTTATTAGGTGATGAGCTTTCGTGGACCAGACCCACTTGCTCAGATCAATTTGTGGAAGAAAATTGGCACGACCACATATACCAAAGTGATATAATTAAAAAAAAAGTGAACACATAAAATTGACAAATCAAATTTTAGAACAGAGTGGGGGTGAGGGGGGAAGGTTAGTGTCTGTGAGGTAATGACATTAGGGGTGATAATTGGGGAAGCTATCTTTGTAATGGGTGAGATAATTAGCATCTTTGTTGAGACCCATACATAAAGTGTCAAATTTAAGCATGAATGACAGTTCTGAGGCTTCTCTTTGAAGTCTGGAGTTAAAATGTCTTTGAAGCAATATGCATGTTTTAAGGTCATTGAGAGAATGGTCAGTCTGGTTAAAATGGTAAGCAACAGTTTTCTCTCTGTGAGAGAGCCTGATGTCTGTTTTATGTGCATTGATTCTTTGGCGAAGTGTCTGAGAAGTTTGTCCAATATACATAGCAGACGGACACTTTAGGCACATGATGGCATAAATTATATTTCTGGATGAACAGGAATATGTGTTCTTGATCTTGTAAGTGGCATGGTTAGGTCCAATAATGGTGTCAGCAGAGTAAATATGTGGAAAAAGCTAGCACCGGGGTTTGTTGCAAGGGGAAGTTCCAGGGTTGGTATTAGTGTGGTATGTCCTGTAGTTGTTAGAAGAATCATCCTGAGGTTAGGTGGTTGTCTATAGGAGACTATGGGTCTGTCTCCCAGAGCCTCTCGGAGGGTAGTATTCTGTTCCAGTATAGGTTGTAGGTTATTGATAATGCATTGGACGGGTTTAAGTTGGGGGCTATAGGTGATGACAAGTGGTATTCTATTGTTGGTTTTCTTGGGTCTGTCTTGAAGTAGATTGTTTCTGGGTATTCGTCTGGCTCTTTCAATTTGTTTTTTTTATTTCTTCGGGTGGGTAATTGAGGTTTATAAATGCTTGGTAGAGATCCTGAAGTTTCTGGTCTCTGTCAGTGGGATTAGAGCAGATGCGATTGTATCTAAGGGCTTGGCTATAGACGGTGGGATCGATCGTATGGTGTGTCCTGGATGGGAGCTGGAGGCATGTAGGTAACTGTAGGAGTCAGTGGGTTTTCTGTAGAGAGTGGTGTCTAATTTACCACTGGTGATTTGTACCGTGCTGTCCAGGAAATGGATCTCTCGTGTAGAATGGTCCAGGCTGAGATTGATGGTGGGGTGTAGGTTGTTAAAGTCTCTGTGGAATGCATCCAGTGTTTCTTGGCCATGGGTCCATATCATAAAGATGTCATTGATGTAGTGTAAGTAGAGAAGGGGTAAAAGGGGACAGGATCTGAGGAAACATTGTTCTAAGTCAGCCATAAAGATATTAGCATACTGTGGGGCTATGCGGGTATCCATGGCTGTGCCGCTGAACTGGAGGTATAAGTTGTCCCTAAATTGGAAATAATTATGGGTGAGAACAAAGTTACATAGGTCTGCTACCAGATTGGCAGGGGTAACCTCTGGGATAGTGTTTCTAATTGCTTGTAATCCGTCTTCATGTGGAAGTGGAACTACTTGCATGCTAAAGTTAGGCAAGTGCTTAATTCTTTGCAGTACGAAGTCCTTCGTTAACTAAAACTTGTTTGTGGGCATTTTCATACCTTGGAAGCAAAATATGGCTGAAAAATGTTTTTAGCACTAATGTTATTGTTACCAATCTGAAGCAGATACATCCCCCTCACCAAATCCTTGAGGTTGATTTAATTTAGGCCATCTGAAAATGTGTGCTTTATAAAATTTTCAGTTGTAGTTATCATCAAGTATTACAAAACTGTATGAAAACTGCCTTTTTGGATGGCTTGAATTTCCTTCCCAGTGCAATAGTGAAAAGGTGTAGATTTTGGTATCTTTTTCCTTTGTTATAAATGTCACAGTTTGTGTGTGTGTGTGTTTTTAGCAATTTTTTTTAAAGATTCTGTTTTCAATAAAGTGAAACTGTGATTTATAATGTACTGTTTTGTCAACATTTTATTAAAAATAAACAATGGACTTTAAGTCTTTATAAGATGTTCCTCTATTGTCTATGCAAGCCTCATAATGTATCCCTCTATAGCAGGGGTTCCCAAACTTTTGACACAGGGACCAGTAAATCCATTCATGAACTTTTGGAGGACCGGTAATCTTCATTTGCATATTTGCATATTCATTAATCAAATGATAAATATTCAAATAAGTTGTTTCTGGTCCTCCCAAAACCCCCGGTGCCAGCTTTAGCAAAGCTTTTGATATGGTCACCCACAATATTCTTGCCAGCAAATTAAGGAATATGGATTGGATAAATGGACTGTAAGACAGACAGAAAGCTGGTTAGACCAGGGTTTCCCAAACTTTTTACTTTAGTTGGAACCCTTTATTTTCAGTACTGCTTTTTGCAGCCCAAAAATATAAACACATAAAAAACAAACTGAGAAAATATCAGACATATAACATGTCTGGTATTTTCTCATTAGGTAAGTTGTATTATTACTAGATATATCAGTTTGTAGTTTCGAACTGCCTGGCTGGTAAATGTGCTCAGGCTGCATGAGTGTGTCTACCAGGCAGACATTTCGCAACTACTCGAGGAGGGTGTGTGTGTGGGGGGACAATAGAATCCCCAGGCTGGACTAACTCATGCTTTGTGCTTTGCGGGGGAGAGGGGGGAACGGGGGCAGCGCCCCAAAATCTACATATGGCCGGGTCAGTCCCACTCCCCGCAGGCCGATTCATTCCTCCTCCCTGCTCCCCCCGCTGCGCCTCTGGCCAGCCCCACAACCCCCTCCCGGGCAGCCAGTTCTCCCCCGCTTCTCCTCCCAATCTCCCTTGGCCAGCCCTGCTCCCGCGTCCAGCCCTCCTTCCGGTGGCCGCTTCTCCCCCCCCACACACACTTCCCCAGCCAGCTCCCTGCCTCCAACCTCACACCCCCCCCCAGCAGCCCTGCTTCCACCGGCCCCCCAATCTCCCCAGCCTGCCCCAATTCCCCCGTCCAGTGCTGCTTCCGGTGGCCAGCTCTCCCCTCATCCTCACCCCAGAATGCCCTGGCACCTGCACCTTCCCTTAGCCCTGCACCCTCCTGGTGCCTCCCCCTTCCCTTACTGCCCCTGCCCCATTTGTCCTCTTTTTCCCTAATACCCACTCCCTCACCACCCTCTGCCCCATTCCCCTTCTGCCCCTCTGTGCCCTCACACATGACTTGCTCCATCCTGGCTTCCTCATGCCCACCCCTTCTTTCAAGCCTTCTCCCAGCGCCGCCTCCTCCAGCCCCCAATGCCCTTCCCTTCTCTCCTCTCCCAGCATCACCCTGTTGCCCCTCGCACTGACACCTCCCCTCCTGCTCTTTCCCTCATTGTCTGCACTTGGTCCCCTGGGATTTGTCTCTCTCTCCTGCACCCCTGTCCCTTGGTGCCTGCCCCTCCCCTCCCCCCGCCCAAGCCCCTTCTCCTCCCACCCCTTCCCCCCGCCACCTCTCCTCCCCTCCCCTCCGCTCCACCACTGCTGCCGCACAAGCCAGTTCCCTACCTTCTGCCTTCTCCGTTGCGGGGCCGGAGTCCGCGCTCAGGCTCCGGAGGCCAAACCCAGAGCCAGCCAGGCCCCGCAACGTGCCTCCCATGAGTTTCAAAACCCCGGGCCGTGACGTTACGTCACGCCCGGGCGTCCTCCCCGCCGCGCAGCAGCAGCAGGCGGTGAAGAGGAGCTGTGCATGGCAGGGATGTCCAGGGCCGAGGGGGACGCTCCAGGGGCGGGGTGGGAGAACGCGCTTGGGGGGGCCAGCAGGAGGGGTGCCGGGGACTGCTCCAGGCAGAGCCGGGGAGAGACCCAGCTCCACATATTGGTGGAGCAGGGCCTCGGCTCTATAACTCACCGGCACTTCCAGGTTCAGGGGCGTGGGGCCCGATTCGACCGAATCGGCCTAAGGGCCGGCAGCCACCAGGCACGCTGAGGCCCAGTATTTTTTTCCCGTGGCCCGGTACCAGGCCACAGCCCATACTTTGGGAAACGCTGCTCTATAGCATATGTATGCCATTTCACTGTGGGAGGGTGAATTAATATTTGTAAAGAGCTTGAGAGCCTCTAAAACAAGCCATTTGTTGAAGTTCAGAGTATCATAGGGGAGTGTAAAGGGTCTGCCCATAAAGACACTCCGCCAGGGAGTTGTCTGTAACGGTCCTCCCTCTTACGAAGTCCCTTTCTGGGCCCCCACATCCCCCACACACGTCCGCAGCCTTGATGGACTGGGCAGAGAGGGGGTGGAGGTTCCCTTGGGGGCACTGGCTGGCATCACAACTAGCGCTGCACACACCCTAAAGAATGGTTACTTACCTGTAACTGTTGTTCTTCGAGATGTGTTGCTCATGTCCATTCGAATTAGGTGTGCGCACCGTGTGCACCGCGTCTTCCAGAGCGTTTTCCCTAGCGGTACCCGTAGCGCCAGCAGGGCGCCCCTGGAGTGGCGCCGCCATGGCGGGGCATAAGTACCCCTGCCGGCGCTCCCCCACCTCAGTTCCTTCTTGCCGGACGTTCCGATGAAGGGGAGGTGGGGGGGGAATCGAATGGACATGAGAAACACATCTCGAAGAACAACAGTTACAGGTAAGTAACCGTTCTTTCTTCTTCGAGTGGTTGCTCATGTCCATTTGAATTAGGTGACTTCCAAGCCAACCCCACTTTAAGGAGGAGGGGTCGGAGCACTCAGAAAGAGAAGTCCACGAAAGTTGAACAATCCAAACATATTTATTCAACTAACCAAACATAGAAAAAACTGTAGAAAAAGTGCAACGTGGTACAGACAAACATACATATTTAGAATACAGAACTGAGGACCGCAGAGCCCAACCCTGCGTCCTCCCTAGCTTGCTGTGTCAGCGCGTAGTGTGCTGTGAAGGTATGGAGTGACGACCACATGGCCGACCTGCAGATTTCAGTGATTGGAACCTGCGCCCCAAAAGCTACAGAGGACGCCTGCGCCCTGGTGGAATGTGCTGTAACCCGGGGCGGGACCTTCCCGGCTAAGGCATAACACTCCCTGATACACTCTGCGTCCCAATTGGACAACCTCTGGGTCGAAATGGGAAGCCCTTTCATTCTGTCAGCCACAGCAATAAACAATTGTGTGGATTTGCAAAAGGGTTTAGTCCTATCAATATAAAAGGCTAGCGCATGTCTAGCGTCCAGGGAATGGAGGACTTGCTCCTTAGGGGAGGCATGGGGCTTTGGAAAGAAAACCGGGAGGTAAATTTCTTGGGACAAGTGGAACGGTGACACCACCTTGGGGAAAAAGGCCGAGTGAGGGTGGAGCCTCACTTTATTGTCAGAAAACATTAGGTAGGGCAGGTTTACAGTTAGTGCCCTCAGCTCAGAGACCCTGCGAGCCGGTGTGATGGCCACAATGAACGCAACCTTCATAGAGAGGTGCTTCAACGAGCATGTGGCCAGCGGCTCAAAGGGGGACGACACAAGTCTAGACAACACGAGGTCCCAAGTGGGAAGAGGGGGTCTAACCGAGGGATACAACTTATCCAAACCCGTAAGGAACCTTTTTACCACAGGGTCAGAAAACAGAGAGACTCCTGCCGAACCAACATGGAAGGTGGAGAGGGATGCCACATGGACTTTGATGGAGGAGGTAGAGAGGCCACTGGACCTAAGTTCAAAGAGGTAGTCCAGAATGGATGGGACAGGTGCACAGGACGGGTGCACTCCCCTTCTGGACACCCAAGACGAGAACCACCGCCACTTGGCTGCGTACGACCGCCTGGTAGACGGTTTCCTGCTACTTAGGAGCACCATCTGTACCTCCTGGGAACATTCCCTTTCCGGTTGGGTCAGCCACGGATAAACCAGGCCGTTAGGTAGACAGAACTGAGATTCGGGTGAACCATGGTCCCCCCCGTCCCACGGTTGGGTCAGCGGATCCTGAACCGGTGGCAGTGTTATAGGCTCCTTGCTGAGCATGTCCACCAGGATAGGGAACCAGAATTGCCTGGGCCACCGAGGGGCTAGCAGGATGACCATGGACCTGAAGATCTTGACCCTGGTCAGAACCCTGGGAATTAGGGGAAATGGAGGGAAAGCATAGAGGATGCCCACCGGCCAGGGCACGGTCATTGCATCCCCCCTGGAGTGTGCCCCCAGACCCAACAAGGAGCAGTAACTCCGGCACTTGTGTTGCGTGCCGAGGCAAACAGGTCTACTAGGGGAGAACCCCACCTGTGGAAGACCTGACGAAGGGCCGAATCTTTGAGAGACCATTCGTGGGCTCCGCAGGACCTGCTCAGAGCATCGGCCAGCAAGTTTTTGCCCCCCGGCAGGTACTCTGCCTGCAAAACTATGTCGTGCTCTACACAAAGCGCACAGAGCCTCACGGCAGAGGGGAGGCGACCAGGCTCCCCCCTGCCTGTTCAGGTAAAACACAGCCGCCGTGTTGTCCAGGTGGACCAGGACAGAGCGGCGAGAGAGCTTCGACAGGAAGGTCTCGCAGGCTCTCCTGACTGCCCTGAGCTCCCGGACATTTATGTGCAGAGCCTGCTCTGCGGGGGACCATAAACCCTGGGTTCTGTGAGACCCCAAGTGTGCTCCCCAACCCAGGTCGGAAGCATCTGTGACCAGAGTAAGCGAGGGGGGAGGTACAGTGAATGGAACCACTCTGCACACCACCGCCTCCTGGGTCCACCATTGTAAGGAGGCTATCACCTCCGGAGGCACTGTGAGAACCGTGTCCCAGAGGCCCCTGGACTGGTTGAATGCCCTTGCCAACCAGGTCTGCAGAGGCCTGAGCCTCATTCGCGCATGGCGTACCACATACGTACATGCCGCCACGTGTCCCAGCAGCCCCGAGCAGACCCGGGCGGTCGTGATGGGGAACCGGGTTAACTCGGAGACCAGCTCCAATATGGATAGAAACCCGGATCTGGGGAGGAGTGGCTGGGTCTTACTGCCACATGGAAATAAGCGTCCTTGAGATCAAGAGTTGCGTACCAGTCTCCTAACTGTAAAACCGGGATGACAGAAGCCAGGGTTACCATTCTGAACTTGGATTTCACCACCGTCTTGTTGAAGTCCCTGAGATCTAAGATGGGACAAACCCCGCCCTTGGGTTTTGGGACAATGAAATAGCGGGAATAAAACCCCTTGCCCTTCAGATGTGAGGGGACCCTCTCCATGGCTCCCTTTTCGAGGAGCGCTTGCACCTCCTGACGGAGGATGCCTTCATGAAAGGTGTCCCTGAAAAGGGACGGGGCAGGCGGGTTGGAAGGGGGCAAGCCCAGGAAGGGGATTCTATAGCCATTTAAGACTATTTTTAGAACCCAGGTGTCGGTGGTGATTTCTGCCCAGGCGTGGGCAAACCGGGATAACCTGGCCCCAAGCGGGGGGCCAGGGTGGGAGGCTGGTGCGCGACTCTCTAGCAGACCGTCAAAACTGGTGCTTGGGCTGCTGGAAGGAGCCTTGACCAACCCCACGGGGGTTGTCCCTTCTCGGGCGACGTCGACGACCCCTTGCGGATGAGGGGCCCGCAGCTGCCCCCGCACCCCACTGGGGGCACGAGGACGGCGTCTCCAGTAATCCCCATGGGGGACCTGGGACTGAGTTCTCCCCTGCTCTCTGTAGGGCAGCTGACGACGCTGCGGGGCTGGCGTGTGGATCCCCAAGGACCGGAGAGTAGACCTCGTGTCCTTAAACGTATGGAGACTGGAGCCCGTGTGCTCCGAAAACAACGCTTTGCCATCAAAAGGCAGGTCCTGGATCGTAGTCTGGACGTCCGGAGGTATTCCAGACACCTGTAGCCAGGCACCACGGCGCATAACTACACCCGATGCCATGGTGCGGGCTGCAGAGTCAACGGCGTCCAGGGAAGCCTGAAGGGCCGTGCGGGCGATGGTTCTGCCCTCCGAAGTCATGGCTGCAAACTCCTGACGGGCCTTGGCAGGGAGCTTATCCTTAAACTTATCCACCGCTTGCCATGTATTATAAGCATAACGACTCAGCATCGCTTGTTGGTTAGCAATGCAGAGTTGCACCCCGCCACTGGCATACACCTTACGGTCCATCAGGTCAAGGCGTTTGGGCTCCCTAGCCTTCGGGGACGGCCCCGGCTGGGGAAGCCTCTCCTTTTGAGCCGCAGCCTGAACGACCAAGGACCCCGGAACAGGTTGGGAGTACAAGTGTTCGTGCCCCGACTGGGGAACATGATAGCGCCTCTCAACTCCCTTTAAGGTAGGGGTCAGGGACGCCGGGGTCTGCCACAGGGCATTAGTAATCTTAGCCACGGTTTTATTAAGTGGCAAAGCCAAGCGGGCGGGGGCATCGTCCGAGAGGATGTCAACCATGGGGTCCGTGTCCTCGACTACTGCTTCCACCGGGACACCCGGGTTGGAGGCCAGACGCCTAAGCAGATCCTGGTGCGCTCGAGCATCCATAGTAGGCAAGGCTGGTGCGGGATCCGCCAGGGCTTCATCAGGAGACGAAGATGAGGACGACTCCTGGATCAGTACCAGATCCAGCGCTGGACCCGGTTGAGGAGCCAGCTGGGCAGGCGGCACCGGCACCGTGGGTTGTGGCTCAGTTGCGACATCCGCAGAAACTGACCTCTGGGGAGAGGGAGGGGGTCGTGACAGCAACGTCAACTGTTGCGCTCAGTGCCCTGAGACACCGGACACTACATAGGGGGGCACAGGCCCCTGCCACTGATGGTAAGCCCATGGTGTCCAGAAAGGCCATTGCGGTTGAGGTGGCCAAGTCTGCTGCATACGCGGACGATCACGCCGGTGCCGGGAACGGGATCTATGACTCGAGGAAACTCCTGAGGACTTCGACCTGAACGAGGCCGCATCAGAATCCGATGAGTAGTCAGACTCAGGCCAGGGAGGCGCAGATGACGAATGCCCTGCCACCAAGGGGGCGGGGCAAACCTGGCCATAGACTCAGGTTTGCCTGCGTGCGAGCGATGAGGGCTTGCCAGCATCGGGGAAAACAGGTCCCGGTGCCGGTTGTAATGTCGGTTGCGGCACGGGGAGAACGGCCCCCGGTGCCCGGAGGGGAGCTGGTTGCGGCACCGGGAAGACAGTTCCCGGTGCCGAGAGTACATGTCCCGGCGCGGAGATGTGGGCCAGTTGCGGTACCGGGAGGACCGGTGCCGGTGCTGGTGCCAGTTGCGTTTGCGATGACGACACAGTTCATGGCTGCGCTGATGAAATCGGTACCGGTTGTGAGACGAATCCCAAAGAGACCGATGTTATCGGCAATAGTGGCACCGGCATGGCCCACGGGGTCGATGTCGGTGCCTGTAACGGTGCTGAAACTTGCATCGGTGCCGAAGAGGCTGATGCTGAATGGTCTGGTGCCGAAGACTGGAGCTGCACCCCTGGAAAGCTGCTCAGCGCTGGCACTGATGATGGTGCTGTAGACGGTGCCACAAGGCCTGGGTGATAGGGCACCGGTGCAGTCAAGACGGGGTCTGGAAGAGGTCCCAGCGCTGAGGGAGGTCAAGCCCAGTTGAGCGTCGAGTGAAGCCTGGCGGCCTGCGCCGAGGCCGGCACCGATGTAGAAGCAAGCAGTACTGGTCCCACAGGGGATGGTCCCGCTGCACAGGCGACTGGTGCCGTCTCATAACGACGGTGCGGCGGGGAAGCCGGTGCCAACATGGCCTCCGGCGAAGGCGACCTCGACCTCTCTGCCTCAACCGACAACGGAGGGGAGGTAGTGAGGCTAATAAGGTCGTGCGCCGCTTCAAAAGTGTCCGGCGTGGAGGAGCAGTGCGAGGGAAGCTGCCCTGGACTGGATGGCCGTCCCGCTCGCTTACGCCGCACCGTGGTAGACGAGGAGGTGTGCACCGGAGACTCGGCTCTGCGGTGTAGATGTGACTTGGACTTCCGGCTCGGAGACCTACCACGGGACGTTCTTGACCTCTTCGGTGCCGGAGAATGAGAGCGGTGCCGAGCCCTCGACACCAAAGTCCGGTCCTGAGATGAGGCATCGCGCGTGGATGTCGGTGCACTGCGCACCGCAGAGTGTCCAGCCGGTGCAGGCTGTAAAGCCGCTTCCATGAGGAGAGGTTTTAGACGAGAATCTCTCTCCCTCTTAGTGCGCGGCTTAAACGACTTGCAGATCTTACAGGCGTCTGTAAGGTGGGCCTCACTGAGACACTTCAGACAACTGTCATGAGGGTCTCCTTTAGGCATAAACTTTGCGCAGACAGCGCATGCCTTAAAGCCTTGCGGCCCTGGCATTCCTCACCCCCGAAGGGGGAGAAAAAAAACCAAAGAAACTTTAACTATCTAACTAAGTGAACTATTTAGAACTGTTTACAAGACTAGAAGAAACGGGAACCATTAACTGCTCTAACAGTGAGACACACTCCAACGACCGTCACAGGCGGTAAGAAGGAACTGAGGTGGGGGAGCGCCGGCAGGGGTACTTATGCCCCGCCATGGCGGCGCCACTCCAAGGGGTGCCCTGCCGGCGCTACGGGTACTGCTAGGGAAAACGCTCTGGAAGATGCGGTGCACGCGGTGCGCACACCTAATTCGAATGGACATGAGCAACCACTCGAAGAAGAATCTGCCTATATACTATTGCTTAGTTCTGCGGGAGGGAAGGGGCAGGGAAGGGAGACTCGGGCCCTCCCACTCTCCGAGTCTCAGCCCAGGGCCCTAGAGACAAAGGGATCTTCGTCCCTGTCTCAGCTGACTGGGCAGCCTGCAGACCTTTTAAAGGTCTCACGCCTACGCTGCCCCTCCCCTTGCGCTGGTGTCAGAACGCCCTCTCGCTCCCGGCATGCCCCGCCCTCTTTGACCTCAGCGTCACCGGGCCTCGGGTCGGCGGGCACGTTCAGCGTCTCTGGCCGGAGCACAGCTGTTTGTGGCCACGGCGCCGGCTCCGTACTGCCTGCGGCGAGAGTGCGGGGCTGTGCTGCCCTATAACACCAGCCTTCTTCGGCCCCAGCAGTATCGGGCGTTGGGTCGGTGGGCACGTTCAGCGTCCCTGGCTGGAGCACAGCTGTTTGCGGCCGCAGCGCTGGCTCTGCGCCACCCGCGGCAAGAGTGCGGGCTGTGCTGCCCTGTCACAGGGATTAACAGAGATCCCTTTAGATTCAGTATGTATTACACAATGTGGACCAAAACAAAAAACAATTAAACAAAGCAAAAGATATAGCAAAACCACCAAAAAGCACAACTGTACCTTTTACATGCCTGTATCCTAATGTTTGGGTTCTTTTTAGTTAATGGAAAAATTCACAAGCTATCAACAGAATCGTTGTGTCAGTGATTACTGTACTAATTTAAACATGGGAAGTCAACAAGCCTTTTCTGCATTGCAAATATTATAGTTTTCCTAAAGCATCTGAAACATTTTGACAAAAATGTAGCTTTTAGGCTTTTCTTAGTGCATAACATCGATCAAGGGATTTTAGGCTTTCCCCTTTAAAGCTCAAGAGGAAGTCTACAACTGAAAGGTTTTAAATGCATTTTATTCTCTTCGAGACCTAAACACTATGGCTACGTCTAGACTGGCATGATTTTCCGCAAATGCTTTTAACGGAAAAGTTTTTCCGTTAAAAGCATTTGCGGAAAAGAGCGTCTAGATTGGCACGGACGCTTTTCCGCAAAAGCACTTTTTGCGGAAAAGTGTCCGTGCCAATCTAGACGCGCTTTTGCGCAAGAAAGCCCCGATCGCCATTTTAGCCATCGGGGCTTTTTTGCGCAAAACAATTCTGGGTTGTCTACACTGGCCCTCTTGCGCAAAAGCATTTGCGCAAGAGGGCTTTTGCCCGAATGGGAGCGTCATAGTATTTGCGCAAGAACACTGACGATCATACATTAGATCATCAGTGTTCTTGCGGAAATTCAAGCGGCCAGTGTAGACAGCTGGCAAGTTTTTCCGGAAAAGCGGCTGATTTTCCGGAAAAACTGGCCAGTCTCGACACAGCCTATTAGTTGGTCCCTCATGTCTAGACTACAGGGAAGATTCGAAAGAGGATTGCAAATTCTGCGGGAATTTGTATATCTTCTTCCGATCTCACTTTCAAAAGCTGAGCTTTCAAAAGTGAAAGTAGTCTAGACGCATTTTTTTTCGGCAATACCCTCCTTTTTTTGAAAAGCCGCGTAAACCTCATTTTTTGAGGAAAAGCGGCTTTTTGAAAAAGGGAGGGGGTTGCCGAAAAAAATGCAGGGAGGGGAAAAAAGAAAAAGGAAAGCAAAGGGACTAGAAGAAGACAGGTAAGACTGTGGAGAACAAGGAAAAGCAACAAATCAGAGAAAACAGTAGCACAGTTCCCATTTAACTTTTATTTCTATGAGCATCATCATCCATAGAGAAGCTCTTTTTCTTACATTGGATCTGACAAGGATCTAATCTAATCTCCTGTGAGGTTTTTCCATTAAACCAATTAAAAATGCAATTATGCAGCTCATTCTGGACTGTTTGTATATTTGTATCAACATTCAAGAATTTTCTTTTGATAACAAGAGCGACATAAAGGACAAACAACTTTTTCTCCCAAGGAAAACTCTTCAAATGCTTGAAGACAAGTTTGATGAAACATATGTGAACAAGACAGCAGAACAGTCTGGCGTAAACACTGATTGTTGCAATTGTTGCTGTTCTCAGAAAAGACGTTTGGAGGATGAGTAATATGACAGAGTGGCATAATGCAAATAGGGCAGTCAAATATTTCTTGCCGAAACGCCTGAGACGAAGATAAGAAAATATATTGGTTATTGTAGACTGATAACTAAATATTGGAAGGCATGCATAGCAACAATACACTATTCAACTAGAAAGTTCAAAGTGGATTTTGCTACAATTGGTAGTAGGTCATTGAATATTTATTGAAAAATGTTCTATATCTCTTCACATCAGAACAATTTCGAAATATCTTTAATATTACTTCCCTTCTTCTTAAACAAAGGAGGAATTATTTATAAACATAAACCAAAAAAAAGCTACTATAGCGAAGTAACTTTCTGAACATACATAAGAACATAAGAACGGCCATACTGGGTCAGACCAAAGGTCCATCTAGCCCAGTATCCTGTCTGCCGACAGTGGCCAATACCAGATGTCCCAGAGAAATGGAACACAGCAGGTAATCCTCACGTGATCCGTCTCCTGTCACCCATTTCCAGACAAACAGAGGCTAGGGACACCATTCCTACACGTCCTGGCTAATAGCCATTGATGGACCTAACCTCCATGAATCTATCTAGCTCTGTTTTGAACCCTGTTAAAGTCCTAGCCTTCACCACATCATCTGGCAGGGAGTTCTAGAGGTTGACTCTGCGCTGAGTGAAGAAAAGTTTCCTTTTGTTTATTTTAAACCTGCTACCTATAAATTTCATTTGGTGACCTCTAGTTCTTATATTGTGGGAATAAGTAAAAAACTTTTCCTTATTCACTTTTTCCACACCAGTCATGATTTTATAGACCTCTATCACACCCCCCTTAGTCTTTTCTCTTTTCTAAGATGAGAAGTCCAAGTCTTTTTAATCTCTCTTCATACTTTTTAATCTCTTAATACTTTTTAATCTCTCTTCAACTTTGATGTACTATTTTAAAAGTTTGCAGACATTGTTTTAACATGTAGATTGACAAATGATCCAAAGGAATACGAATGGAGGATGTGTTGAAAAGAACTTTCCTGCTCTGACACTGACTTTAGTTGCAAAATGAATTGAAAACCATCTTTCAAATGGCTCTGAAACCAACCTGCATCTGTATTTTTTCCCATTCAGTTTCACTTATTAATGGAGCAAATTTTTCCTCCAGCTGTTGAAATAGATTTCGACTTGCAGCTATAGAAGAATCAATTTCAGAAAAAAACTCATCTATGTTTGTGTCGTAAGAACTCAATAATCGATTGCTGATCTCCTGAAACTAAAGAACAAGGGGAAAAAACAGCTTCCAGTTAGAACAGATTTCTGTTTAACAGTTACTAGCACTGAATTTTCAAAATTATTTGTAAGTTGCTAAAAATTAAGGAAATACATTGAACATTTTCAAAATAAACTCTGTTTATTAAAACAGTACTTTCTTTGGCAAACAACCACATACTACCACTCTATCCAAACATAATGAATTCTTACTTAATGTACAAACATGTACCTTTTTTATATTAACTGTCCAAAGGTCTCTACTTTATACTCTTAAAGGCTTTAACTCATATATGAACACAAGGTGGGTTTGAAAGTATGGTTAACTCCAAAGAACATATTTCATCTTCATTTTAAAAGTTGATAATCTTTTTAAAAAAAGTTAATGTACTATGTTTTGTTAACACTGTTAAAGACATCTAACCCAAGTATGTGCATTGAACAGTAGTACTCAATTAATTTTTAGAGCATAATGCTACTCCCAACAGAAGCAGGAGGGATTGTTGGTCGTATTGACATGGATGTGAGAGAGACAAATGATGGGGTAAGAGCAAGAGTGCATGTTTGGCAAGGCAGGAATGTGGGGGTGCCTCTTCCCATTTTGCCAGCTGGCTGGGTTCAAGGGTCTCTTCCTCCCCCATCTATTTAAAATTCTGGGGGCTTTTCAAAGGCATCTTGCCCCTTTACCTGCACTGCCTTCCCTCACAGAATCACAGGGTTGGAAGAGACCTCAGGACGTCATCAAGTCCATCCCCCTGCTACCTCCCCTGTCCAACCCTCCCCTTAGTTCAAGTGCAGGAGATATGTTTTCAGGATGCTGTGGGTCTGACTGATTTTTGGAGTTCAAGGTTTTTTTTTCAAATGGGTCCTAAATTGTCCAGTGTTTTTTGCTTCTGTTGAAGCATTGTGGAGGCACAATTGGGTTGTACACAGTATGACTTGACAATTTAATATTAGGGAAGATAAGACTGTTTAAGCTCATTGAAACTTACAGCTGGTGTTGGGTGTGGGTAAACAGGCCCAGCTTCCAGAGATAAATGAGACCTGGGATTTCACTTGTGGACTTTGTGTCTAGAGAGGGGGAGACTTGAAGTCTTCAGGACTGAGGTCCTAACCTAGTCTATTCTCTGTGGCGAAGGCTAAAGTGTTCAGAAATGGAGCTTGAGCCGAAGGGGGAGGCAGAATAGGTTCTACCCCAAGTTACTGGTTACATGATGGGAGATCTGTAAACCCTGAGCTGGACCCACCTAAATGCCTGGAATTTGAGAATGGGGGTAGATGTACAGCACCTCTCGGCTTTGTTAAATTATCAGTGTTGCTGTCTGCCACCTAAATTCATCCCATGAGTGTGGTGTTCATTTGCCTGTGTATCCTGATAAAAGACTTGTGTGTTGTTCAATATTTGAAGAGATCAGCTATGCAGCCATAGAAGTAATGAACTGAAGTATAACTGGCTCTCACTCCCATCTTAATTCAGCAAACTCAGGTTCCTGACTCAAAGTTCCAGATGCAGTGTCTATATTTCCTCACATCTGTTGTGAACTACAAAATGCCTGAAAGCTCAGTATAGAGAACAATACTTCTCCTGGAAGCACCACAAGATCTGTGTCAAGATTCTTATTTTGATAATGGTTCTTGAGGATTTGAGAGAGAATTCCACAGACAGGAATGGGATGTGGGCTAAATACTATGGATTCTGTTTCTTTCTCAGGAAAAGAAAATGGGGATTATTCAGTTCATGTGTTCATTTGTTCTTAAGTCCACAATCACAGGAATCAGTTGACCATCAAAGTGACTCAGCCTCACTAGCATGGAAGTTTTTCCATGTCAAAAGGGTTTGC
Organism: Pelochelys cantorii; assembly: GCA_032595735.1. Classification (NCBI taxonomy): domain Eukaryota; kingdom Metazoa; phylum Chordata; order Testudines; family Trionychidae; genus Pelochelys; species Pelochelys cantorii. The sequence goes on from CM064327.1 coordinate 242,995,253, forward strand.
ATATAAAGTTTTCTACATCTGTGTTTGTGTTTGACAGTGAAAATATTGTCAACAGGTTTGTGGTTTTTTTTTTCCTTTTCTCCTTGGCCAGATTCAGTGCCAGAGACTCATGCATGCATTTTGCTTCTTTTGTCTCATTTGAGTACCCTGTGCCCAGGAGAAAAGGAGGTCACCTACCTCTACAGTAACTGATGTTCTTCCAGATGAGTGTCCTCATGGGTGCTTCACATTAGGTCGGTGCGCCGCCGCCAAGCCCAGTGATGGAGATTTTGACAGCTGTGCCCCTGGGCTGCGCATGCGCTGGCCGAGACTGCCACGCGCTCCCTAGCTGCCTAGACTGCGCATGTGCGAGTCCTCCCCCCCCCCACTTCCTTCTCTACCTCGGAGTCCGTTGCTAGACAAGCGTAACCCTGAAGTAGAGGGGAGGGTAGTGGAGCACCCCCGGGGACACTCATCTCGAAGAATGTCAGTTACTGTACAGGTAGGTAATCTTTTCTTCTTCGAGAGATGTCCCCGTGGGTGCTCCACATTAGGTGACTAAAAAACCATTGCTCCTCAAGGAGTTAGGGACTTCAGGTCAGGAAGGAAGGCAGTGGATTTGAGAATCTGAGATTTGATAGAGGGCCCTGTAAGAGTGCATAGTGTTTCACAAATGTGTGGTCCAAGGACCATGTAGTGGCTGAGCATATGTCTGGTAGTGGGACCTTCCTGAGGAAGGCAATAGAAGTGGAAACAGCCCTGGTGGAATGGGTTCTTATTCTGTCTGGAGGAGCCACTCGGGTTTGCTCATAGCAAAGTTTGATACAGTCTGCAATCTAACCGTGACAGTCTCTGCGAAAATAGTGCGCTGCCCTCAGTGTGGTTCGCTATGGAGAAAAAGAGTCTAGGAGAGGATCAGACAGGCTTAGTGCGTTGTAGGTAAAAAGAAAGAGCTCTATGGAGATCAAGGGTATGCATCCTGGTTTCAAAGTAAATCGAATGGGGCTTCAGAAAAAAGGTATGTAAGTGAACAGTCTGGTTGAGGTGAAATGAGAACATAAGAACAAAAGAATGGCCGTACCGGGTCAGACCAAAGGTCCATCTAGCCCAGTATCCTGTCTGCCGACAGTGGCCAACACCAGGTGCCCCAGAGAGGGTGGACCGAAGACAATGATCAAGCGATTTGTCTCCTGCCATCCCTCTCCAGCCTCTGACAAACAGAGGCCAAGGACACCATTTTATCCCCTGGCTAATAGCCTTTTATGGACCTAACCTCCATGAAATTATCTAGCTTCTCTTTAAACTCTATTATAGTCCAAGCCTTCACAGCCTCCTCTGGCAAGGAGTTCCACAGGCTGACTACACGCTGTGTGAAGAAGAACTTTCTTTTATTAGTTTTAAACCTGCTACCCATTAAATGCATCTTTGGGAGGGAATCTGGGATGGGTGCATAATGTGACCTTGTCCTTGAAGAAAATGGTATAGGGAGAATCAGCCATGAGCGCTGCAATTTCTCCTACTCTTTTAGCCGAGGTAACAGCAACAAGGAATGCTATCTTCATGGACAAGTACAGCAAGGAGCACGAAGCCATCGGTTCAAAGGGAGCCCTTGTAAGCGCGTTTAGTACCAGATAGAGCCCTTGTAAGCACGTTTAGTACCAGATGGAGGTCCCATGGTTGTACAGGTGGAGCTATGTCCGGATAAAGTGCTTGGAGTCCCTTAAAAAACCTGCACATGAGTTGATGCGCAAAGAATGAAGTGTTGTCGATATTGACATGGAAGGTAGTAATAGAGATGGACCCTGATGGAAGTTAACACCAGGCCAGTCTGTTTGAGGTAGAGGAAGTAGTCTAGGATAGTTGGTATTGGTGCTGTGGATGGTGAGCGTACCATACTACAAACCTCCTCCACCTGTGCGCATAAGTTTTGCATGTGCTAGGGGCTGTGGAGGAGAACTGTTTGTACTTTTTGGGCATACGAAAGCTCTATGCCCAAGAGCCATTGAGAAGCCAAGCCGTGAGGTGGAGAGAGGTTTGGTTTGGGGATTTGGTCTGTGACAACGGGAGGAGGAGGGGGTCCCAGAGGAGATATAAGTGGATGGGTTGATTGAGGGACAATCTGGTCAAGAATGGGAACCATGATTGTCAAGGCCATGAAGGTGCTATGAAGATGAGGAGAGCCTCGTCTCTCCTGCTTTTGTGTATCACTCTGTTTAAGAGTAGTATTGGTGGGAAAGCATAGAGTAGATGATGTGCCCAGGTCTTTAAGAAGGCATCTCCCCAAAGAACCTTTGCCGATGCCCGCCTTGGAACAGTAATGTTGGCATTGTTTGTTCATGGTGGTGGTGAATAGGTCTATAATGGTCAGCCCCAGCATTGGAAAATGTCGGACAGAATGTTGCGGTTTAGTTGGCATTTGTGTTTCGGAGGGAGCGCTCTGCTTAGGGCGTCAGCAGTAGTATTGAGTACGCCCAGGAGATGGCCTGCTGTGATATTTATATTGTGCCTTATGCACCAATTCCATAACGTGACCACCTCCGAGCAAAGTGCACGAGTGTGTGTGCCTCCTTGTCGATTAATGTAGAACATTGTGGCCATATTGTCGGTATATAGTTGAATCTAGTAGTTTGCTAGAAGGGGCAGGAATTCTTTGCATGCATAGCAGATAGCCCTCAGCTCTGAGATGTTTATGTGGAGGAGTTTTTCTGTTTGCGACCATAGGTCCCGAGCTAGGTGTTGGCCAATGTGAGCTCCCCTTCCCAACAGGGAGGCGTCTGTGGTCATAGAGATTGTAGGCTCTGGAACATGGTAGGGGATGTCCACGAGTAAACTGGGGGGATCTGACCACCATAGGAGAGATGTTTTTATCTGTGTTAGTTGGATGGATGTGGAAAGGGGATGTATGTTGGGCCCGCAGACTTGCTGAAACCACCCCTGCATGCCTCGCATGTGTAAGCGAGTGTTGGGCACCATGAAAGTGCATGTCGACATGTGCCGTAATAATTGTAGACATTCTTGGGCTGATGACCTGGGCTTGGCCTGTAAGGAGTGAATTAAGTCCTTGATATTTTGCAGGCATTCAGGAGGAAATGATGCTTTGGCCTGGGTGGAGTACAGTATGGCATCTATAAACTGGATCCTTTGGGCAGGATGGAAGGAGGACTTTGTTTATCAGAAGGCCTAGTTGGTGGAAAATGTGGTGAGTTAGATGGGCGGCCTCATAAGCCTCTGTCTCTGAGCACACTACCAAGAGGCAATCGTCCAAGTAGGGGAAGATTGCATCATCGTCCTTTCTGAGGGCAGCCAGAATGACGGTGAGGACTTTGGAGAAAACACGTGGGGTGGTGGAAAGGCCGAAGGGAAGAACCCTGTATTGGTAGTGACAGGTGCCTGCAACAAAACAGAAACCGTCTTTGAGCGGGATGAATACAGATATGAAAATACACGTCCTGTAAGTCGAGGGATGAGAACCAGTCTCCCCTTTCCAGCGCAGGTATGATAGTTGCCAGCATCACCATGTTGAATCTTTGTTTCTTGACTAATCTATTTAAAGCACACAGGTCTGATGGGTCTCCATCCCCCCGATTGTTTCTGGATTAAGAAGTAGTATGAGTAAATTCATTTTCCCCTGAACTGCTCCAGGACTGGCTCGATGGCGCCTAGGTGTAGAAGGTGTTGGACCTCCTGATATAGTGTTGTCTCATGAGAGTGGTTGCTGAGGAGGGACTGGGATGGAAGATGGGAAGGGCGTATGGACTCAAAGGGAATAGTGTACCTGTTTAATGATCTGGAAGACCCATCTATCAGATGTGATACGTTGCCAGTTCTATAAGAAGGGTCTCAGGCGATGATGAAAAAGACTGGCTGATGGAGACTGTGCTGAAATGAGGGAGGGAATTTCTGGACCTTCAACTGTCTCATTAAATCTGTTTGCCAGATTGCTGGGATTGTTGAGAAGTAGCCGACTGAGGGCATCTATGCTGTTGTCTTCCCCTGCCCCTGCTATGTTGGATGTGGTCTTGCCTATGATACTGATGATTGTATTGATGGATGCAAGGTCTGGGTCTTTCATAGAGTGCAGTAATTCATTAGTGTTCGCAGTGAAGAGTTTCAGTCCGTCGAAGGGGAGGTCTTCTACAGAGGATTGCACCTCTCTGGGGAAAGAGATGGTTGTGAACCACGGTGCCCTCCTCATCACGATAGCTGTTGAAGTGGTGTGTGCTGCCGTGTCGGCCGCATCAAGGGAGGCCTGCAGGGCCATTCTTGCAATGGTCTTAGCCCTCTGTCAGTAGAGCTTCAAACTGGTGTCTCTTTGCCTCAGGTATATCTGCGGTGAAGTCCTGGATGTTGGCGTAGTTTTTGAAATCGTATTTGTTTAGCAAGGCGGCATAGTTGGCCACCCTGAACTGGAGGGTAGATGAGGCATATGCCTTTCAGCCGAATATGTCAAGCCTTTTGCCTTCACGGTCAGAGGGAGTGGACCTAAATTGCTGCTCGTTTGCTCTTTTGATGAGCTGCTTCCACCACAAGTGAGCTAGGTACGGGGTGGGTAAAGAGAAACTCACAATCTTTAGGTGAGATGAAATATCTCTTATTTGCCTTTTTAGAAGTAGCGGTAATCGATGCTGGTGTCTGCCATATTACTTTCGCCGGTTCCAGAATGGCGGAATTAATGGGTAGTGCAGTCTTTGATGGCGAAGCCGAATGTAAGATATCTGTTAGTTCATGCTGGTTCTCCGTTACTTCCTGTAAGGGGATATTAAGTTCCGCTGCAACTCGTTTGAGCAAGTCCTCAAAATGAACGAAGTTGTTGGATGTGGACGGGGTTGGTGGAGGGGGGCTGCCGGAGACACCTGGGGCATCACAGATGCTGAGGCGCTGTGCCGTGGATATAACCGGCAGCGTACGCTTCGGAGACAGCCTCTTTGCAGGTGGGGCAGCATTCAGCATGGAGGCAGACCATTTCTTTCAGGGTTGATTGCTGATGTGGGATTGGCTGGTGAGTTCTCGGTGGGTAGCCCAGTGTCTGTTAGAGATGGTTGTAATGTTTGCCTTTTTTGCAAAGTGCGCTGAGTGAGACTTGACTTAGATTTTGATTGGGGGTGCCACCCCCCCAGTACTGCCATTGCGGAAAAGGCATAGGTGGGGGTCCCCACGGGTTTGGATACCAGGGGGCCATGTTATTGTAAGTGTGGTATGGAGCAGGTGAGTATAATGAATGTCCTGCCTGAGGAGACCCATGAGGAGAAAAATCAATATCAGATTCTCCCTCTGAGTCCCTCCAAGTCCGAGGAGAATCTAAGATTGAGACATGTTGGAGAGACTGGCTTAACAGGTGAGTTGGTGTTGTCCACAATAGGAGAACTGAGGGTGGGGGAGATCAACAAGTCTCTCTGCTGCGCATATTGCTGTGACAGTGTGGATGGTACCATGTGAGCAAAGCCCGGCGGTAGCTTTCGGCACAGGGTGTTTGGAGCTGGAAGCCCGAAGCCCCGGTGCGAGAGGATTCCTCAGCCCTTGCTGGCCCTTTGCTGGTGGTGCCGGAGACACCTGGGGCATCACAGATGCTGAGGCGCTGTGCCGTGGATATAACCGGCAGCGTACGCTTCGGAGACAGCCTCTTTGCAGGTGGGGCAGCATTCAGCATGGAGGCAGACCATTTCTTTCAGGGTGCCTTTTCTTCGCATTTTTTGTGTTTTGACTGTCAAGAGTCCGAGGCAGGTCTTAAAGAATTTTCAAGCATTATAAGCTTCAACCTGAGATCTCTGTCATGTCTAGTCCTTGCCTTCATCTTAGAGCAGTGAGGGCATTTGTGACAGGCATAAGTTTCTCCTAAGCATTGGACGCATTCGTCATGTCCATCAGATACCGGGATTGCCTCCCTGCAGGTAACACAAACGAAGGTTCTGTTGTGATCAGGGTTCCCTTAAAGTTTTCTTGTTTGTTCTGTTCTGTTCTTTTTTTTTTTTTTTTTTTTGGTCCAGGAGTGTAAAAGCTCGGTTTGTGTTGAAATCATCTGGTAGTCTCGTTGTTGAATTTGTTGTCCAACATCTTTAGTTCTTTGTTAGTTGTAACTATCAATTGAGGTCTCTTTTTTGAGAGAGAAAGAGAGAGGAAAAAAGAGGCATCCATAAGGAGAGAAAACTATTTACATAAACAGGAGAACTCTAACACTAAAATCAACTGCAATGAAGAAACAAACTATCTAATTATGAGAGAGTTTTCTCTACTAAAATTAGACCCCTATCTGAGAGAAAATGCTGTCAGGATAGATGAAGGTTCCATCTAAAGCGAGAGGCGGTAGAGAAGGAACTGAGGGGAGGGAGGAGCTCACACATGCGCAGTCTAGGCAGCAGTCTCAGCCAGCGCATGTGCAGCCCAGGCGTACAGCTGTCAAAATCTCCGTCACTGGGCTTGGCAGTGGCGCACCAACCTAATGGAGCACCCACAGGGACATCTCTCGAACAACATGTACTTCCCTGCAAATACTGACTTCAAATTGGATTGCATTCATAAGGATGTAAGTAGTAGACCTTCAAATGTATTTTCAAAGGGGTCTAATGCAATAAGGCACCCAGCTCCCACTGAAAGGGTATGTCTGCACTACAGCATTAATTCGAGTTAACTTAATTCGAAATAGTTAATTCGAATTAAGCTAATTCGAATTAACGCATCTACACACAAAACCTGTTTCGAAATAGCGCGTCCACACTGAGTGGACCCTGAACCAAAGTTAAGGCTGGCCGGAACCAGTGCCGGCAGGGCATCAGGTTAGGACTTAGTGTGTGGGGCTGCTGCCTGAGGCTAACTGAGCTCCGTGCTTAAAGGGACCCTACCCCTACCCCGGACAGACAGTTCTCAGGGTTCCCCGCTTGCTTGTCTACCTTGATGAGGGACAGCAAAGCAGTCCTGTCTTGGAGTGCCCTGAGTGCCCGCACTCGGGACACCACAGCACTCGGCCACATGGAGCCAGAGCTGCCCCTGGGCACGCCGGTGCGTCTTGTGGGTCATTGCCATCAGCCCGGCTGCACTTGCTGCAGGCTGCCATCCGGGAGGTCCATTGGGGGACTGTCAGGATCCAGGAGGCCCTGCGGGAGAGCGTCCATCCCGAGGTGCCCTCAGAGCCACCCCAGTCCTCCCCACTGGGGACTCGTGCCCCATTCCTCCCTCACGTCCTTCCACTTCCCCTCCCTAGCCCCCCTTCTTGATGTCAAACAAAAGACACGTATGTTCAAAAATAGAAACTGGGTTTATTGAACAAAACGGGGGGGCAGGGGGGATGAACCTCTGGGGAGACTGGGAAAAGGAGGTGGGAGAGGGGAAGAGAGAGGGTGGGAGAGGGGAGGGGGAAGCCCGGGAGGAGGGAGCTGGAAGGGGGAAGCAAGGGGAAGAAAGAGGAGGGGAAGCTCAGGGCCCAGGGTTGGGGGTCTCACTGGACCAACTTGATTTTCATGCAAACCTGCTCCTGGGTTCGCATGTGGCCTTTGGTGGCCAGGCTGGCAGCTATCCTACCATAGATGGCCACATTCTTCCGTCTAGTGCGGAGATCATGGACGTTGGGGGCATCCCCCCCAAACCTGAATAAGGTCAATGATCTCCACCCTGGACCAGGAAGGCGCCCGCCTTCTTCAGCCCCTGTCAGGCTGCTGGGAGCTGGCAGACTGCTCCTGGGGAGCGGTGGAGGGCTGGCTGCCAGTGGCTTGCTGGCTCATGTTTTGGGGCCAGTGGCTCAGGGGCCCCGGTGGCCACTGCTGGCTCTGGGCTGGCAGGCTTGGAGCTGGCACAGGCACTGTGGCCAGGGTCTATCCTTTAATGGCTCTGGGGCTGGGGGAGAGGAGAGTAAGTTTTCCTGGTTGTGCCCAGAGTGGCCACCAGGGCTCCCTGTGTCTACACAGCACTTAATTCGAAATAGCTATTTTGAACTTGGCGTTACTCCTCGTAGAATGAGGTTTACCAAATTCGAATTAAGCGCTCCGCTATTTCGAATTAATTTGCATGTATAGACGCTATTAAAGTTAATTCGAAATAACGGCTGTTATTTTGAATTAACTTTGCAGTGTAGACATACCCAATGACTTATTATAAAAACCCAGGCTTAGCTAACATTTCAAGACATTATTTTTAACTCTGACTGTCATTAGTGTACTTCAGAATTAGTGGCTAACATGGCCTCCATGTCAATTAAACTTCCAAACTTAGTTACCCAGGTGTGTGGGTGTGAAAGACAGCTTTATAATGAAACTCTTAACTTTGATCTCTCTCTAATCTATTGTTTCCTGCTAAAATGAATACTTTGAAACAAAGACAAATTCCAGCATCACCCAGAAAAGGAAAATGATGGGAAGCTTTATTACAAGAGTGGGGATAGGTAAATTTCTGTCTTGTGCATAAGTTTGGTTTGATTATAAGTTTGATTTGATTATATTTTTAAGTTTTTTCCTTTTAAGTAAGAGAAGTGGAAACATGTAAATTCATACTGACTGGAAGACTCAGTGTGGTTGACTGCATTTTGCACTATAGCAAAAAAAAAAGTTTGATACAACCATAAAATATGTTTCTGCTAATTTAATCAGTCAGCTGCAGTTGAGTTTTATTTATTATATGAAAACACCTAGTATATGACTGATGGAGTTTTAAAAAAACTGTATTATTGAGGCCTTTTTAAAGCATTTCCTTGTAAAGCTTTCTGAGAGGTTGGGGGTGTCTAAAAGATTGTCTAGCATAGTACATATTAGTGAAGCTATTCTTGTATTTCCATGGTGTCCTTTCATTAAGAAATATCTTTCAAATTCCATCACATGCAAATAGGTGCATTGACCTTAAATGTTTTGTCCTCTTCGATATTTGCATTTTACGTCGTTTCCATTTATTTCTAAATGACAAAATTGTGAATCTCTTTTGGGTGAGATGCACAATATGTATTGGACTAATGAGATTTTATTTTAATCCAGTTATGAGTGCACATACTGCCCTGAGTGTTTTAGTGAGCTAAGTCTCTGAAATTACATTTATTGTAAAAGGTTATTGGAGTCTTAATTTGCTTTATCTGAATTACTGTCAAATCCTAGGTTTTAGAATTTAATTAACTTGTTTCATGTTTTATATAAAACCTGCTTCTACTCCTAGTGAAATCAATGTTGAAGTTCACTGACTTCAGTGGCAGCAGGAGTTATCCAGCATGATCTGTTCAGAAAGAAATTAGCCAGGATTGATTCTTTTGGAAAGTTTTTCTATGCTGCATTGGCACAACTTTGCTGCAGAGCCTATATTATGTTTGGTTCTAACCTGGCTTTCAGTGAATCAAACTGGCATGTAACACTGTGGGCAATAATTTTCATGAGAAACGTATATGTGGCCATCAGTAATTATCATAAATTAGAGCAGCCCTAAGGCTGCTTCAGCTTTTGCTGGTGGTCAGGGAGAACTCCAAATATGGAGAGTGCATAAAAAGTTTAAAGCAGTGATACTCAGTAGATGGCCTATGGGCCACATGTAGCCTGCCAAGGCTTCCTTTGTGGTCCACCATCAGACCTTAAAAATATTTATAATTAAGTTCAGAACCAGTGACACGCTCCCTATTATTTGCCTATGACTTCCTTAGTAAATAATTTACTGACAGTGCTTAATTTTAATGAAAGCGGTGCTGGGCCAAACTCCTACACAAAATAAGTGCTGATAGGGAGTCTGGAGAGAGGTGGCTGCTGGCCAGGTGCACAGCCCTTAAGGCAGTGCAGCTGTCACCAGCTGGACAGACGTAAGGGTGGCATGGTATGGTATTGCCATCTTCTGTGCTGCTGCTGTCAGTGGCACTGTCTTCCAGCCTAGGTGGCTGGAGAGCAGCAGCTGACAACTGGGAGCCTAGAGGAGTCAAGGATATGAATTTCCAAGCCTAAATGTGCTGGGGTTCAGCTCCATCAAGCCCCAGTACAAATTAAGCACTGTTTACTCAATCTTAAATTCTTGCAATAGCATCGGTTGCAGTTGAGCTAGGACAGTGCACATTATTTTTTAGCAATGGAAATGGAGCAAAAAAATGCATGCGAATGAGAGCAAATGTCACAAAGTCAACAGTGAATACCATGCTTTTAACCCAATTGGACAGATTGTCTTTTTATAATGCCACCTCAGTTAAACACAAAACCTTTGTGCTTAACATGCCACACCATTGTATCTGGCTGTAAGGTCCTCAACATGGAGCATCACTTTGAATCAAAGCATAATAAATTCAGCTCAGTCTGTCTTCCTGGAAATGTTGTGATGTGACAAAATTGAAAATCTGAAGTCTTTATATCACACTTCAAATGTCACTTTCACAACATCAGCGACTATACATGAAAAAGCAACAGCTGCTTCTCTTTGGATAATATTGGCACTAGCCAAGAAGAAAAAGCCTTCTCTGCATGAGCTTTCTGCCAGAGATAAAAATAATTATGACTTTGTGAACCATGTGAAGCAAGTTTCACTGTGTGATTCTATGGCTGTGAGAAGACTGGAAATAATTTAGAGGGACTGTTTGTCAGCACTACATTCCAATTTAAAAACTGCCAAATACATGTGTCTCATGCAATGAATGAATCAAGCAATTTAAAAACAATGAGTAGTCCTGTGGCACCTTTGAGACCAACAAATTATATATATATATATATATATATATATATATATATATATATATATAAATCATGAGCTTTCATGAAGAAGTGGGTTTTGCCCACAAATAAATAAATATAAATAAAATAAATATTTGTTAGTTTTGCCCAAATATATCTATCTATCTATATATCTAGATATATATAGATAGATAGATAGATAAAATAATATTTGTTAGTCTCTAGGGCTATGTCTACACAGCAGCATTATTTCGGAATAATTGAGCATGTCTACACAGCAAGCCATTGTTTTGAAATAATGGCGAACTGGATGACTTCTTACTTCAACTTCTGTAACCCTCATTTTATGAGGTGTAAGGGAAATCAAAGGAAGAGTGTTCTTCCTTTGACTTTCTGCTGTGTAGACCGCACCAAAAGCTGAATTAAGCTATTTCGACTTCAGCTACACAATTGACGTAGCTCAAGTTGGTAGCTTAATTCAACTTTTGCCTTGCTGTTCGGACATGCCCTAAGCTGCCACAGGACGACTTTTTGTCTTTAAAGTTACAGACTCACATGGCTACCCCTCTGAAACTTTTAATCAAGCAATTTGTAACACTGCCCAGTATCATTGTTAGGTTGTATGACAATGACATTTTCAAAGAAGAAATTTTTTGTTTAACATAATTAGAAACCTATACTACAGGACAGATTATTTTTTAAAAGATAAAAGCTTTATTTGAAAAAATGGTTTAAATCTGCAGAAAGGAAACTTGCTTATTGCAGATGGCAGTCCTTTCATTACAGGGAAAGAGGAGATTTGCTTCATATTTGTCAGTAATATACTTCATGCATCATTAATCAGAATATTCAGTGTAGTACATTGTGTGGGGGACTTTAAAAAAAGGGTACTCTGAGATTAGTGAACTACTACACACACTCAACTTCCTGCTTGCAACATCTTCTTTTTAAAGCTCCTTTTATAAGACATTTCAGTCAAATGCAATGTCCAGCTGCAGCATAACATTCACTGGTGAAGTTGAGGACACGTTTTAGAGAAGTTTTATGTCCTTCAAAAAGAAACAATAGACTTTCTTTCAAGCTACAAGACCAACAAGACCTGTGAGTTCCTAGAATTTATGAATGATGTCCATTTATATAATGGTAGGTTTACTGTGCAATATTATTGGACGTGTGAATGCTCTCAACTTTCAGCTCTAAGGTTATGCAAGCAGTGTTGGGAATGTGTCTGAAAAGTGCTTTCAGAGGAATTTTGAAATTTTTGAGACAGACATAACAGGAAAGATGTATTTTTCCACGTTGCATGTTATTATTTAGATGAAGCTTTAATGAAAACAATGTAAGAATTTCTAAAAAAATCTGATCCAGAATTTTAAAATGTCAAAGGATTTACTTTTATTTGTTCATGATCCAATTGTTGCCTCTGCCAATGGACCATGTCCTTCTGAAGCAAAGAATGTTCTTGATTCAATTGTTGAAGGTGTGTTTGTATTAAACTGTGAGTCTCCAGAACTCAGGCATCTTGAAGGCAAAATTCAGAGAAGTAGGAGTTGGTGATTTCTGGACTCAATACATTGGCCATTTTCAGAATAGCCATCTATCTTTTAACAATGTTCAGCTAAACTTTCCTCTGCAAATCTGGGTTTCCGACTATTATTTAAAAAATATTTAAAAAACAACAACACTGCAATTGCCTGATATATGAGCATCTTCTCCCATGGATCTGCCTTACCCTGACCTCCTACAAATCACTCTTCAAAAAGCTGCCCAGAGATCATTGATATCACCTCTCCCATTAGAGATTACCACAAACACAGGTAATAATGTTGATTCATAAACTTTGTTAAAAGATAGAAACACTAATATTTATATTGCAGTAAAAATCTTAAATCTTATTTATTGGCAGCTGAAGGTGAGGTTTTGTTGTTGGGTTTGGGTGTTTTTGGATTAACGTGTGGAAATGGCATGCCTCTTGTTATAAAATTTTCAAATCAGCCCATAGGTAAGATCTAATTGAGTATCATCTGTTTAAAACCACCTTTGCTTCATCCTCTGTTTCTACGATGAATACATGAACAAAGTGACACAATCTAGCACTCTATAGCATATATCCTAAGTGTCAGTTTTGACTCTTTGTATAGGCCACATTATGGATGAGCATGTAAAAAAGGCATGCTGCTGCTGGGGAAGTGCAGACAGTAAAGAGAGTACACACCGTGGTTGTGAGAGAGGCAGGGGAAAAAGCCAGTTTCTTCCAGAAATCCCATTTTCCATGCAGCACGTATGACTCTGGAAGTGAGAAGCTTTACATGACCTTATCTGACAATGACAAGGACTGTTCTGCTTGTTCTTTCCCTCTGTTAGACTCAGCTGTAAGAGGTCTCCCATTCACTCCCCAAAATCACACACAAGACGTTGGGTCCTCTCATCAGACTATCCTGAGCCAAAGCCATGGAAGAAGCAGTGGAGAATTTCTTTTGCTTATGACTGATCCATCATGTTCCCCTACAAGGATGCTGTCTTTCCAATGGATTTTCTGCAGAATGACCCCAGTCCAATTCATCACAAAAGCAGTTAAATAAGAGACTGAAAGACAGAAATGTAGCTAGCTAACTTTTAAAAAGTGGGGGTTCATGCTAAAAGGCCTATAAACATTTAAAGTTTGTATAGGAAAGGATAAGCACCCTTTATAGAACATAGAATTGGTAGTGTTAATACTAGGCATTATGTTTGCAGTTGCTGATGCTAAATCTGATCTGTGTCAATGCACAAATTATTAGATCACTTTGTTTTTCAAAAAATTGAAACTGATTTAATAGATTTTGCTGTACTGAGAGACCAATAGGCTGCGTAGTGCTTTTACCTGTGTCTGAAAAGATATTTGGATAATTAATCGGTATCTTTTTGTGATTTCATTATAGGGTCATTAGGAAAATATTTCAGCTTAATGGTGTGACATAAACTAGGAGTTCTAAATGCTTTATCAATATGCAAAGTGACATCAATCATTTACAAGGAAACTCTATGATTAAATGAAATGATGCAAAAAAAAGCACGTTGGTGAACTCTGTAGAGAGAAGTCATCTTAAGTGATCCGTCTTAATGTCAGCAAATTGTTTACTAATGTGTTGACTTATGACAACCCTCAAAAGTAAAATAAAAAAAGCTAGCATTTACAGCATATCAGTGAATCAGTTGATTAGCTTTTACAGGTTTAATATCCTTCTAGTCTTGCTCCTTGGAGCCACTTCAAGTTAGCAACAGAATGTTTGCTATCACTATGTGATAAAGGAAGTCAAAGGACTAAACAAACTCCAGGACCATTATACTGTTTGGTCAGATTTAAATTAAAATTGTTGGGAGAAATCACGTGGAGGAGGAGGAAACTAAAGTTAAGCGCACTGGTTTACAGATGACTTACCTAGCTTCCCAAACAATGGTTAGGACTTTTACTTAAACTGGAGACAATGCAATGCATTTGAAAAGATTTAATTGCAGCAATAAAAGACCATACCTCAATTAAATGACTTATGCAAGCAGAGCTTATAGATAAGGATCAAAGAAATTCACTACCAAACACATGGAATTCTAGGCAGCACTTTGTTTCTGCACACAGTGATGCTAAAACGTTGACCTTTCATATTCCCTTTGATCTAAATTAGTAAGAACTTGAATGGATTAGTATAATAAGGGCTACTGTATCTCCATCAGACAAATAAAATATACTCTTCTTAACAGTGATATTTCAAGCCTACATTACAATTCATTGGCAATTGTTTATGACTACAAAACTAGACGTTTGACCTTTGTGAGCTAGCCAAAGGAAGTAGGTCTATATTTTAAAACTACTTGCTAAACCCCAATCTCTCAATTGTACCATTGTTCATTTCCGTTAGCAGCTGGGGAGTAATGTTTTAAGAGCATGACCCAAGTTTGAGAGGCAAAATGCTATTTTAGAAAAAAAAAATTTTACATCTGGAAATGGAATGTTATTTATTTGTGAAAAATTACCTAAGGGTTTTACTAACAAGCTGACACTTAACAAAACTATGAATGCTAAAAGTGGAGGAAGCCATCCAGAGTTCTCTTTGGCTTTCAAATGACAATTAAGAAAATGTGTGTACATCCCTTGACTGTGATTTATATTCTCTATACACATTCAAATCTGGGGAATCCGAATCAGTATGTGTTATTCACTTGTGTCCAGGGCTGCCTGTAAGGTGCGCACCTGCGCAGGCACGCACCAAGAATTTCAGTCCTGCCCACTCCCATAGCAGAGTCACGCAGCCACGGCCCCAGCTGCTCGTGGGAGCGGGACCACGTGACTGCCCCATCAGAGGCATAGCGAGGGTGTTATGCGCCCAGGGGCAAAAACAAAATTTGTGCCCCCACCGCCACCACCACGTGCCAGGGCCCTGAACCTGGTGCACAGCTGAGCCCGACGGGGGTGGGGGAACTTGTACTGCATCTTTCCCCACCCCCTCCAGTTTGGGGCGGGCACTATCCCACTGTTGAAGAGGGAGGAAGGTCAGGCTGGGGGTGCAGAGGCAGGGAGGAGGCTTCAACAGGAGGTGGTGGATAGAGGAGGAGCAGGCAAGCAGAGGTATGATAGGGGGAGCAGAAGGGCAATTACCTCCCCACACCTCCTTTGCTATGTCAGTGAATGTAAGAGATTAACTTACCTGTTAAAATAAAACTCAGAAAAAACTTTTAAATAAAACTAACACACAACACGAGAATCGCCCTCGCTTTCTTGAAGCAATACGTATCCTAAGGCTGAGGATACACTGCAAGCGTGGCTTTCAGTCTGCCACGAGGACTTTTTCCTTCAGGCTGCTGTGAGATTCTATCCTTATGTAAAGGAGAGAGGTCTTTTTGAGCTGCTCTTCCAAATTTCACACAAGCCATTCAACTGAAGCCATAGATATCAAGATTCAAGGCCAGCCTTGCCTTTGGCAGCCTGCCTCGCCAGGTATTCACAATCACAACATCCAAACATGTATAAGACTTTTAGTTGAGAGAGCCATATTTAATCCCAAATCTCTGCCATGACTGGGAGATGTGGGTGACCTATAGAAAACAGCAGCATTTTCTTTGGAAAATCCCCAGCAAAATGTGGGAGGATTGATCACCACGGTAATGCCAATTCCTTTAGAATTGAGGCACGGATTATTCAGCACCAGCTGAGGTACAGCGGGCACTGTGTGCACGTGTCCGATATATTTTTACCAAAACTGCTACCTGCCCAACTTGACAAAGGAGAAAGGAAACAGGCAGGCCAAAAGGAATGGTTTAGAGCAGTGTTTCTCAACCATTTTTTTTTTAATAAAGTGTCCCTTTAAAAATTTTATAAGTACCCCCAGTACCTACAGTTTTCAGACACACAACATTTTTTCTACAATTGCAACATACTTGTTTAAAGAACTTCATTGTATCCCCATCACTCCTTACAAGGTACATTGCCCATGGAGGTCAGTGAGGCTGGGCTATTTTATATGTAAAGGTACTGAGAAATGTATATGTCAATACCAAGATGGCAATGTACATATTAAGGAAATAATACCGAATAATAATTGCCAAATGAGACCACTTCCCAACCTGCTTACAAAGGGCCTAATACAATTTAAATTTTAATCTAGGATTGAGCCCAAAACAATCTGTTGATATGACCCAAAAAGATCCAGATAACATTTAGTCACCCTTCAAACATATAAGGGACCAATCAGTAAAAGCCCCACTATCTGGTAGAGGTGATCTTTGAAGACAGTTGGAGAGACTTTGAATTTACTTTTTCTGACAGCAATGCTTTCTCTCACTGAATGTGAGGTCTTCAGCACAGTTTTCACATTATGTGTCAGAATAACACAGAAATGCGTTGTCACAGCTAACTCTATTCAGGTCAAAGCAACGTGCACCCCAAAGACAGAACAACAAATCCCTTGAAGCTAGAAGTCAAAACATCTCACCTCTTCACAGAGCTCACAAAGGGTCTTGTTCACCCAGAGACACAATACAAAAGGTTTCAATTATTTCTTTACTTATGGCAGGCAGCCTTTTTTGGATCAGGGGCCACTGATCCACAGAAAGATCAGATGGAACCACACAAGTGAGAAACAAAAATACTCCTCCCAAAACCCCAACCCTCACTTAGGTGGCCCCCACTGAGACACCTCACTCCTCTGGCATTCCAGCCCAAGGGGCGAGGGGAAGGGACAGGAAGGACTGAGGTTCAGGGCTTTCCATAGGCTAGATTTGCTTTTCCGATTAATTTTATGGACCCCTTAGGTTCTAAAGTGGGGACAAAAATAAGCTGTTCAGTGTGTGAGAGGGCTGCCAATGAGTAAGATAGGGATGGGGTGCAGGATCTGGGAGGGAGGTGGGGGGTGGAAGGGGGCAAGGTCTGGGTGGTAGGTAGGGTGCAGAAGCAGGCTGGATATAGGGTGTCAGCCAGGGGAGGGGCCAGAGCAGATTGGGGGTAGGGTATCTGGTTAGAAGGGAGGGTGCAAGGAGGGGACTTGGGTAGGAGTTGGACCTCCCTGGTCTGGCACCCTCTGGACCTGACTGGTCCCAGATGAGGGATTTTTTGGACCGGGGAGGTCATTTCAGGGCTCCAGCTTCCCCCCTCTCCCCACTAGGCTTCTTTGCACCTCCCTCCCCTGCAACCCAACTGAGCTGCCCACCCCTGCTGGTTCCCTGCACCTCCCCCAAAACCATCCCCCACAATCCAAGGGAGTGCAGCACCAGTTCCCTGCAGCCCCTCACAGCCCTTCTGTTCCCTATGCCTCCCCCATCCACCTCAGCCCAGTTGAGCCCCACACTGGTTCCCTGCATGCCTCCCCCACGGTGGAGCTGAGCCCTGTTTCCCTGCATCTCCCCCCAAGCCCCGCAGAAGTGCTGAGCCCAGCGCTGATTTCCTGCCCCTCCCTCCCATTGAGTCTAGCCCCAGTTCCCGGCACCTCCCTCCTCCTGCAGCCAAACTGAGCTCTGAGCTCTGCACCTCTCCCTCCCTCCCCCTGACCCGCAGCCCAGCTCAGCCCAGCACCCCCCCACTCTGCAACCCAGCTGAGCTCCGTTTCCCTGCACCTCCCCCCAAACAGCGCAGACATGCTGAGCCCAGCGCTGATTCCCTGCCCCTCCCTCCCTCCTTCCCCTTGAGTCCAGTGCCGGGTTCCTGGCACCTCCCTCCTTCTGCAGCCCAGTTGAGCCCAGCACTCCACATGATCCCCCCCCCCCCACAACCCAGCCCGGTGCCCCCCTAGCGTGGCGCCCGGAGGCAATTGCCCCCCGCCCCCCCCTTCGCCATGCCTCTGCGCCCCATGCCAGGAGCAGCTGGGCAATCACCATGTGGCTCGTGTGGCAGCTGCCAGAGCTGGAGCCTGGGCTACGGTAAAAATAGCACCACGGTCCCAGCTCCCATCCTGGTACATGGGGCAGCCACCTGCCATGCAGCCCTGGGAGCAGCTGGGGCCGTGGTTGCTGGCGCCAGGACTGCAGTACTAAAAATAGCACTGCAGCCCCAGCTCGAGTCCCAGCGTATGGGGCTGTAGTGATATTTTTAGTACCACAATCCCAGCCTCAGCTGCTCCAGGAGCAGGGTCGCATGGCAGGCAGGAATGGGGTCGAGGCTGTGTTGTGGGACAGCTGCTCCAGCTGTCTGTGGGGCTAAGGCCGAAGATGCATTGCTACTAGGGCTGCAGCCACATGGTGGGTGGTGATTGCTGCTGGGGATTGGGGTTGCGGAGCTGGTGGGAGGCTGCTGCCGCCGGGAATGGAGGCTACATGGCTGGCGGGCAACTGCTGCCGCTGGGGATCTGGGCTGTGTAGCTGGTAGGGAGCTGCTGCCTCTGGAGATTTTTTTTTTTTTTTGGCCTGGCTTGGAGCGGACTGGCAATCAAAATAGGCCTGGGAAATGGGTTGAGAACGGCCCACTTTTTCACATCAAAGAATTTTTTTTAAATTTACTTTGACCCCCATTAGCCACACCTCTGACCCCTGTTAACCATGCCCCGACCCCTGTTAGCCACACCCCCTGACTCCCATTAGCCAGGCCTCTGGAGGTAACACTCTCAGGGCAAGATGGACACATGACCAGAAGTAAAAGGTGTCATGTGATCCCTCTCTAAGGACTTTTCCCACCATCCTCCTACCAATAGGGATTAGTTTAGCCCCCACCAAACCCCCCTCATGCAACTATCCTACAATTGCATTAACCCAATGTGTGTGACATTAACGAGGTGGCGGAGGGGGCGGAGATGCTGGGGGAAGTGTTCCCTTTAAGAGTTTCCTCCCATGAGCAGAATGAATTTTGTGTTGTACACCAGTACTGAGTTCATGTGGCTTGTTTGGATGTGCCACTGTGGCACCCAAGTTATTAATAAATATCTTATAAACCTCTACCTTTTCCCTCTGCTGCCATGTCTCCTCCCCTTACTCCATCAGCTCCCCTTGTGCCTGCTGCCCCCCCCAACCTCTCACCCTCCTCTGCTGTCCTGACTCCTGCCCTTCTCACTGCCCTCAGCCCTCCTGCAACCTGCCCCCCTTCACCAGCCCTTTTCTCCCCCGTGCCCACTCCTCCAGTAGCCCCACTCTGATTATGTGAGCTACCTCTCCT
Source organism: Pelochelys cantorii (assembly GCA_032595735.1). Taxonomy (NCBI): domain Eukaryota; kingdom Metazoa; phylum Chordata; order Testudines; family Trionychidae; genus Pelochelys; species Pelochelys cantorii. The sequence continues at coordinate 243,014,450 of CM064327.1, forward strand.
CATCCCCTCTCCTAACACTTCCCTCGACACACACATTCCTATAAAGGAATCCAATGCATCAGGGAAGGACAGACAAATAAGCAGTGGCAAATTTTTAAAGTGCTTCTGCACAAATGCTAGGAGTCTGACTAATAAGATGGGTGAACTAGAGTACCTCATATTAAAGGAGGAGATTGACATAATAGGCATCACTGAAACCTGGTGGAATGAGGAAAATCTGTGGGACACAATCATACCGGGATATAAAATATATCGGAAGGATAGAGCAGGCCGTGTGGGTGGCGGAGTGGCACTGTATGTGAAAGATAATGTAGAATCAAATGAAATAAAAATATTAAATGAATCAACATGTTCAATAGAATCGCTATGGATAGTAATTCCATGCTCCAATAATAAGAAATTAGCAGTAGGGATATATTATCGACCACCTGACCAGGACAGCAATACTGACATTGAAATGCTGAGGGAGATTAGAGAGGCTACCAAAATAAAGAACTCTATAATAATGGGGGATTTTAATTATCCCCATATCGACTGGATACATGTCACCTCAGGAAGAGAAGCAGAGATAAAATTTCTCAATGGCTTAAATGACTGCTTCTTGGAGCAGCTGGTACAGGAACCCACAAGGGGAGAGGCAATTCTCGATTTAGTCCTCAGTGGAGCGCAGGATCAGGTCCAGGAGATAACCATTACAGGACCGCTTGGGAATAGTGACAATAATATAATAACATTTAACAGTCCTGTGGTGGGAAGAACACCTCAGCAGTCCAGAACTCTGGCATTTAATTTCAAAAAGGGGAATTACACAAAAATGAGGTTAGTTAAACAGAAATTAAAAGGCACAGTGACTAGAGCCAAATCCCTGCAAGCTGCATGGAAACTTTTTAAAGACACCATAATAGAGGCCCAACTTAAATGTATACCCCAAATTAAAAAACATAGCAAGAGACCTAAAAAAGAGTCACCGTGGTTTAACCACCATGTAAAAGAAGCAGTGAGGGACAAAAAGGCATCTTTTAAGAAGTGGAAGTCCAATCCCAGTGCGATAAATAGAAAGGAACATAAACACTGTCAAATCAAGTGTAAAAATGTAATAAGAAAAGCAAAAAAAGATTTTGAGGAACAGCTAGCCAAAAACTCAAAAAGAAATAACACAATGTTTTTTAAGTACATTAGAAGCAGGAAGCCTGCTAAAAAATCTCTGGGTCCCCTAGACGATCGAGATGTAAAAGGAGCAATCAAGGACGATAAAGCCATTGCGGAGAAATTAAATGATTTCTTTGCTTCAGTCTTCATAGCTGAGGACGTTAGGGAGATTCCTAAATCTGTACCGTCCTTTGTGGGTGATGAATCTGAGGAACTGTCCCGGATTGAAGTGTCATTAGAGGAGGTTTTGGAACAAATAGAAAAACTTAATGTCAACAAATCTCTGGGACCGGATGGCATTCATCCAAGGGTTCTAAAAGAACTCAAATGGGAAAATGCTGAACTATTATCTGTGGTTTGTAACCTATCCTTTAAATCGGCTTCTGTACCTAATGACTGGAAGGTAGCTAACGTGACACCAATATTTAAAAAGGGCTCTAGAGGCGATCCTGGCAATTACAGACCGGTAAGTCTAACTTCAGTACCGGGCAAATTAATCGAAACAATAGTAAAGAATAAAATTGTGAGGCACGTAGAAGAACATAAATTGTTGGACAAAAGTCAACGTGGTTTCTGTAAAGGGAAATCCTGTCTTACTAATCTATTAGAGTTCTTTGAAGGGGTTAACAAACATGCGGACAAGGGGGATCCAGTAGATATAGTATACTTAGATTTTCAGAAAGCCTTTGACAAGGTCCCTCACCAAAGGCTCTTGTGTAAATTCCATTGCCATGGGATAAGAGGGAAGGTCCTTTCATGGATTGAGAACTGGTTAAAAGACAGGAAACAAAGGGTAGGAATAAATGGTAAATTTTCAGAATGGAGAGGGGTAACTAGTGGTGTCCCCCAAGGGTCAGTCCTGGGACCAATCCTGTTCAACTTATTCATAAATGATCTGGAGAAAGGGGTAAGCAGTGAGGTGGTAAAGTTTGCGGATGATACCAAACTGTTTAGGATAGTCAAGACAGAAGCAGACTGTGAGGGACTCCAAAAAGATCTCACCAAACTGAGTGATTGGGCAACAAAATGGCAAATGAAATTTAATGTGGATAAGTGTAAAGTAATGCACATTGGGAAAAATAACCCCAACTATACGTACAGTATGATGGGGGCTAATTTGGCTATGACAAATCAGGAAAGAGATCTTGGAGTTATCATGGATAGTTCCCTGCAAACTTCCACACAGTGTGCAGCGGCGGTCAAAAAGGCAAATAGGATGTTAGGAATTATTAAGAAACGGATAGAAAATAAGACACAGAATATCTTACTGCCCCTGTATAAAACTATGGTACGCCCACATCTTGAATACTGTGTACAGATGTGGTCTCCTCACCTCAAAAAAGATATTTTGGCTTTGGAAAGGGTTCAGAAAAGGGCAACTAAAATGATTAGGGGTTTGGAACGGGTCCCATATGAAGAGAGGTTAAAACGACTGGGACTTTTCAGTTTAGAAAAGAGAGACTGAGGGGGGATATGATAGAGGTATATAAAATCATGAGTGGTGTGGAGAGGGTGAATAAAGAAAAGTTATTTATTAGTTCCCATAATAGAAGAACTAGAGGACACCAAATGAAGTTAATGGGTAGCAGGTTTAAAACTAATAAAAGATAGTTCTTCTTCACACAGCGTGTTGTCAACCTGTGGAACTCCTTGCCAGAGGAGGCTGTGAAGTCTAGGACTACAACAGAGTTTAAAGAGAAGCTAGATAAATTCATGGATGTTAGGTCCATAAAAGGCTATTAGCCAGGGGACAGAAATGGTGTCCCTGGCCTCTGTTTGTTAGAGGCTGGAGAAGGATGGCAGGAGACAAATCGCTTGATCATTGTCTTTGGTCCACCCTCTCTGGGGCACCTGGTGCTGGCCACTGTCGGCAGACAGGCTACTGGGCTAGATGGACCTTTGGCCTGACCCAGTACGGCCGTTCTTATGTTCTTATGTTATGTTCACACCTGCCCTGCCTCTCTTCTCTGGTGCTGGTCCCTCCCCTGCAGGTGTCTGCCCTTCTGCTTCACCCCCAGAATCCCCTGGCACCTGCACCTTCCCTTACCCCTGCAGCCTCCTGGTGCCCCCCTTCCCTCACTGCCCCTGCCCCCTTTGCCCTCTTTTTCCCTGATGCCCACCCCCTCACCACCCTCTGCCCCGTTCCCCTCATGCCCCTGTGCCCTCACACATGACTTGCCCCATCCCCGCCATCCTCATGCCCACCCCTTCTTTCAAGCCTTCTCCCAGCACCTCCCTCTCCCAGGTCCCAATGCCCTTACTCTCTCCTCTCCCAGCATAACCCTGTCCCCCCTCCCACTGACACCTCCCCTCCTGCCCTTTTCCTCATTGTCTCCACTTGGCCCCCTGGCATTTGTCTCTCCTCCACCCTGTCCCTTGATGCCTTCTCCTTTCTTCTCCTGACCTGCCCCCCTCCCCTCAGCACAAGCCCTTTCCCTCCTCTCCCCTTCCCCTACCTTCTGCCTTCCAGTTTGTGGTGCTGGAGTTTGTGATTGGGCCTCAGCTGCTTCCGGGGCTCCAGACAACTTGCTGGGCCTGGAGCTGAGTCACGCGGTGCAACTCTGGGCCAGGCAGTTTTAAAGTCCTGGGCCGTGACGTCACGCAACGCCTGGACGTCTCCCCTCTCAGCTGTTGCGCGGCATTTGAGCACGCCGCGCATGCGCACCCTCAGCCCTACCGTGCCCCGTACCTGGCTGGCGCCCGGGAATTTAAAGTGTGGGGCTGTGGCGCCCCGTCACAATCCCCCTCCTCCTTCAGCAGACACCAGCCAGCCCTTCGGAGGACGGCCCACCGGGAAATTCCTGGTATCCCGCTGGGCCAGTCTGCCCCTGCCCAAGAAAGCAGAGGGATGGGGGAATGCAGCAATTCTGTAGTGTCTGGAGGAGGCTGTGGGTGAGGCATATCAGTGCAGTCAATACTTCAGTGTAGGGCCTGAGCTCTCGCACATTTTCCCCAGGCAGCATCCCTGCAGCTCTGGCCAGGGGCTGTCACTCCCTCCCCCCACACACACACAAATGTGGAAAATCAAAGAACTGTCCCATGCTGCAATACAACCCCTCCTCCCAAATCCCCAGACCATTTGGTTCCAGGCAGCCTCCAGGCTGGAGTGAGAGTCACAAGGAGGGGCTAACAGGCACCTTTTGCCACAGCCCATTGAATTAGCCTGGACAGGGATTCTCCCTGGGCTCTGGCCCCAGTCGCCCGAGAAGAGACACGGGCCCAGTGCTGCTGAGATGCTTGTTCCCAGGGTCTAGCCCAAAGCCTGTCTGAGCGTCCTGGGGCCCAGCTGTAGGTCAGGAAGTAGCTGTAATGGAATCTAAGGGAGCCGGAGTTGCTGCTGGGCTCCTCTCGCTACTGGCATGAGAATAAATATACTGGGGAATAAATAGGGCGATGGTGTCCAACACACTAGCCATATGTGGCTATTTGGCTAGTTAAGTGTGGCTAGTTTGCTACAGCAGTAGCCACTATAGCTTCAGAACTGGATGGACCCCATGGGAATTGGAATTGCCATATGGATCAGACCCAAGGGCCATCTAGTTCAGTATCTTGCCTCTGATAGGATACTGAACAACATGGCTTTGATGCTTCAGTGGAAGGTGTAAGAACACTACAGTAGGCACATTTAGAAAAAACTTCCCTCTCCCCTTCTCCTTTTCTCATATTAGGGATCATCCTAGTCTTTAATAATTGGTTTAAGACTCAACAGTTGAAAATAGTATTCCTTCCAAAATATGTATTAATTTATTTATTATGGAAAAATCAGCCTGCAAAGAGTTAAATCAACTCTAAACCTCCCAGCAGAAGTGTGAGATGGCATGTTTAAAAGTATTCAATACCCTGGGACTTAACTTCCAAATGTATGGCATTTTGAGAATCAGGACTGTGGGACACTTATTAGTAAGGAGACAAGTTAGTATTATAGATTATAACAGTTAATCCTCAAAAACATTCTGGGAAACTCCCCAGGTATTTACATGGCTACCCTAAGCTAGTACCTGATGAGGATAGTCACTTCGTACCAAACCTTCAATTTCTCCCAAAACTAAGTGAGACCTAAGGTCTCTCTAAAAAGTAAAGCTAGTTCTCTTTAGGTTCCATCCTACAGTTTTTCGGGTGTGGCTTTGGGTTTTGTAATGGTTCCAAAGGACTGCTAAAAACATTAAACTGTCATATTTTTAAGGCTGAGAAACATTTTTTGCAATTGGGCCCAAAGGCATCAACCATGCCTGCCTGATGCCCTGTTATGCTAAAGGCTGTACAAAACTGCCCCAAAGCAATTATAGACTGAGGAGCAAAAAGTAGGTATAACAAGGAACGCTAGGGAAAAGAAGAAAGCAACAATAAAGCCTGGACAGTACACACACTTGCTCCCAGTTAGCTAAAGGTGTCGGCTTTTAAATCAGTTTAACTAAACCAGTGTTTCTCAAAGTGGTCTGTGAAACCTCTTTGAAAAACCTGCTAACTGGCTGTTCCGGTATGTTTATATACCAACTCCGTGGCCACAGAGACTCGTGGCTCCCATTGGCTCTGGTTCAGGGCGGGGAGGCAGCCAGAACACCGGCTCCTGCCTGTCCCATCCCCTCGCTGTCTTCTGTGGGAGGCAGCTGGGGGAGCAGGGCAGGTGGCTCCGCAAGGCTGGCACACATGGTGCACCAGCTTAAAAGCTGGCTCCCCAAGTGTATCAGCTCTTGCTGGTCCCCTCCCATGCTGCTGCCTCTGATGCAGAGGGAGCAGCATGGGGGGCAGGAGGCTCTGCAGGAGCTGACACGTGCAGGCAGCTGGCTTGGGTGTACCAACTCCTGCCTGTCCCCCTCACCATGTGTGCTGCTGCCTCTCTCTATCAGAGGGAGCAGCGTGGGAGAGGCAGGCAGCTGCCCAGGATCCAGTGCTCGTGGGGAGTCAGCTTAAAAGCAGAAGCAGCTCCCGCCTCCCCCCACCCACTTGCTGCTTCTGATAGAGGCAGTGGGGGGGAGGAGTGCATATAGTTGACAAGATTAATCAATAAGACCAGGCTTATTGGTTAATCATGTAGTCATCTACATGTTGACATCCCTAGTATATGGTGATATGAAAAAAGGTGTCCTGAAGGTCAAAGGAGAAAAAAACAATCTCTCAATCCAGAGAGAGAATTATTGCTGCTAGGGTTACTATTCTGAGCCAAAGGTGTTCAGAATTCTGAGGTTCAGAATTGGTTCTCATCACTGTGGTGGTTGTTTTTGTTTGTTTCTTTTGAGAACCAGAAGGTACTGGGAATATAATTCTTTTTCAAAGAAGTGTGGTGTAACAAATTTGATCATCTCAGTGTTGGAAGAACCTCCTGCTTCAAGAAATTCTTGTGAGAGGGGTTCCAGAAAAGGGATGGGAGAGGAACTGGATGGAGTAGACTGTAGAAATCACCTCTCAGATCCATCTGTCTGAGGTGATGAGCTCCTGGGAAGGTAGGAAATGGGAGAGATGACCCCCATTAAGATGGACAAAGAACAGAAGCAGTGTAGGAGCTGGAGCAGAAGACAATTTGTGGTCCTCAAGCAGCAGATCAAAACAACTGTATTGCTAATGTCACTGATAGGGCCACCATATACAGCAATCTCCCATTCTTGGCAAATCTAAGCTTCTTCCTGGAGGGTTGTGCCATTCTTCTAGTCTGGCAGCAGGCTTTGTGAGTCCACCGAGCCATCTATTATATTTTCTCCTTGTTTCAGCTGTATTAATGTCCAGCGATTGTAGTGTTGCCCAGGGATATTTAAATGACTAAAAGGACCATCCATGGTATTACTAAACAACCTGGATATCTTGAAGGGAAGGTACTCAAAGGTATTTTGTATCTCAAGGGGGAGAAGCTTACTGCAATAGCCATGCAATGTATACTAGTATGAATGGCATCTAGTGAGGCCTGAAGAGGTGCTTAGGCACTTGTCTGGCCTTCTGTTATGAGGGCTTCAAGTCGTTCCCTCTGATCCTGAGGCAGGTGTTCAATAATAGATGAAAACTTTGAACAACTGGTAAAATATGTTGCCATCAGGGCTTAATAGCTGGCTATTCTGAACTTCAAAGAAGCTGACAAGTAGCTGTTGCAGCCCAGAAGATCCAATCATTTTAGCTCCTTGTCAGATAGGACTGATGTTGCTTGTTCTGTCAGTTAACAGCCTTGACAAGTAGGGGGTGTGGTGTAGCGTGGGAGAAAAAATACTCTAAGCTTCTGGGTTGGAGGTAATATTTTTTGTCAGCTCATTTAAGCCATTTGTAGCCAGAGTTTGCTCCATCGTATGTGCTGGGGCCACCAGAACATTGTTGATGGGCAAGATGATTTTTCCCTGAGGAGATGCAAGAAGGATGTCCAACAGGGACTGTTGGGGCTCTTGTATTTCTTCCAATGGAATTTGCAGGGTCTCTGCTATAAGTTTCATAAGATGTTGAAATCAGTGACGTAAGATGATGGCAGATACATGACAACTTAGAGGAAGAGGACTTGTTGAAGATGATGTTTCTTTTTTCTCTATAACATCCTGTGCAGCAGAATCCAAGGTCAACAGTTGTTGCTCATGAGTGTCTGCTTACAAGATTACAACTCCATAGAACTGGTCACCATAAAAGGCCTAGAGTTCCAATAAGCCAGTGTGGTAAGGAATAAGGGAAGGGGGCAGGGTTTTGAGGTTGTTCTTCCTATAGTTGCCAGTTGTATCTCTTGCTGTGAGTTTCTTCCTCAATGTATACCTGGTACTGGGGTCCAGAGAGGGTCTGGAGATTGCACTGGTATCCTCAAAGAGTTTGCATGGGACAGTGAGCATATTGGTACCAGAGACTGAGCTACCATTAAGATGGTAGGAACTGAAGTGTAAATAGTATCCAGGAGGTGAGTTGGTACTGGCAATGGAAGTGTCTCAGCACCACACAGAAATGGTGATTCAGGCTCTTCCAACGATTCTAATATCCTCATGGAATGGGAACCTGGATGATTCTGGGTGGGGATGCTCAGGAGTCAGTATTTTGGGTAGTATTGGAGACAGTACGAAAGTCTGATCAGTGTGCCCTTCGCATTTGTCTAGAGAAGACAGCACCAGTGACCATTTCAGCTTGGCTCTGATGTCCTTGTATTTTAAAGAAACTGAGTCCAGTGCGGACACTGCTAAGTTTTTACCTGACATGAACTTGGTTGGCATGGTTTACTTAGCTGGTGCCATGATCTCAGAACTGGAAGGGATGAGAACCTCAGCGCTATCTGTATCAGGATATGAAGTCTCTTGAGACCTACACTAAGGAAATGACTTTTCCCCCTTCCTTTATCCTATTCTGGAGAATGAGATCTCTTCTTCTTAGAGGGTCGGGAGGGTTGTGAAGGGCCCTTAGGCTATGGCTCTGATCAAGCAGATTCGAGATACAGGGGCAGAGGATGAACTGGACCCCACAAGTCTCAGAGTACTCCATCAACAGGAGTTTTTTACTTCTGAACCTGAGTAGAGCTCATATATGGCGAGGACACGAGTCTCTCCCAGGCAGAAGTGGCAGCTTAAATGCTTATCACTGAAGGGAAAAGATATGTGGCTCATCTGGAAGAGTTTGAAGCGTAGGATCTTGGGCATAACTGTACTTGAGTCTATGACCCAAGACCTCAGAGAGCATGAAAAAAAAAAGACCCACATCAGGCTTATGAAGAAAGGAAGGGAGAAACCACCCCCAAAGTGAAAATTGTGCTAAATAACAAAAAATAAAATATCAAAAGAAAGATTTAAAAACAACAAATGGTCTTGGTAGCACTTTATAGACTAACAACACATGTAGATGGTATCATGAGCTTTCGTGGGCATAGCCCACTTCTTCAGATGACCAGAGTTTTGAGTTTAGGATGGGCAGACCCAAAATAAATAGGGGAGAAGAAAGAGGGGGAGGAAGGAAAAAAAAGGAAGGGGGCCGGAAACAAGGAGCAGAGGGTATGAAAATATCAAAGGGAAAAACAAGTAGGCAGAACTGGTAACTTATAATCACCTAAAGATTGGATAGTTAAAAGAAGCAGATAAGGATCATAGGATAACAATTAGATAGGAAGGGTACTAACGCAAGAATCTACACATTCAAAGAGCTGTTGGCACCTTCATTGAATGTTAGGTTGATAATGTCCCAGCCATCTGTTATCTCGATTGAGGAGGTCATCAGTGTGGAAAATTGAATTTGTGGATGAATTGTTAATTCCAACACCTCTCTGTGTATTTCGCTTTTAGAATTGGTTTGTGACAAGACAGTCACCTGGAGATCTTTTAAAGAGTGATTAGGTAGATTGAAGTGTTTTCCAACAGGTTTCTGTATGTTCCCTTTATGTATATCTGATTTGTGTCCATTGATTCTTTCCCGTAGGGACTGTACAATTTAGTTCGTCCAATATATATAGCAGTCATGCAGAACACAATGCTATACACAGCCTCAAAAACAATCCTAACATCATAATCAAAGAGGCCAACAAAGGAGGTGCTGTAGTCCTCATGAACAGGACAGATTATGAACAGGAGGCAAACAGACAACTCACCAATACCAGATGCTACAAGCCTCTCTCCTGTGACCCCACTAAGTGTAACCCCAAGGAGATTACCTAGATTCCTGGGACTCTGTCTGCTGGCAGTTCAGGGAGAGGCATACTGTCCCTGGTAGGGAGGGGGAGCCAAGGCAAACTCAGAGTCTGCCCGGAAACCAATAGGGAGTGAGATGCCCCTCCCGGGAAGTTCTGGAGAGGGGAGAAGCCATTTTTGTTGGGGGGGAGGTATGAGTCTGGAGCCAGCCAAGGCAAGGGCAGGGCTGGCTGTGCGGGGAGCTGGTAAGCCCCAGGCCTGCATGCAGGGTTTCCCCTGAGAACTGGCCTCTAGGGACCCAAAAGCAAGATCCCTCAGCTGGGCTTTTCCTTTCTCCACTCCTGATTCCCAATTTGTAGAGTTTGCTGGGAAACTTCCCCAGCCCGGCTGAGTTAGCCCTCCAGCTCCCTAGGTGAGACCAGTCACCACATGGTCAGCTCTGCTCTGTCTGCTAGTTCAGGGCTGCTGCCTGCTGTGTGTGTGTGTGGACGCTGGGCTAGGAGACTATAGTTGGATTTTAGTATAGTTGTGTAATCTGCATCTTGAGCCCTGCACCCCTTTGTGGTGAGAGGAAATCCTGGGACCGAAGCAGCCTGATTCCTGCCTGAAGAGGATCCTTGCTAGCAGAGATCAGCCCTCTGCAGTGACTGAGGAGTCCACAGTCATCTCTGAACCTGAGGATTATTCATGGAATTTGTGAGTGCACCATCTTGTAGTTAGTCAGTCAGTCAGGGAATTTGTTTTGGGGACCCCCTACTCCCTGCACTGTATCCTCAAGCCAGGGAGTAAGGGTTTGGGGATTTTATAACCTGCTGCATATTAAACCTGTGGAGGGATTTGCCACCTCATCCCACTTGTGAGTCATCTGGGCTGTACTGAACCCAGTCAGCCACACTGCTAAACCACTGCAGAGAAGAATTTTGTGGTCATAGGTCATCAAGGGCCCCAACAAAGCACGCGTACCAACTGGACGCTAATCTTATATTTGCTACATCAAGTCATGTGACTGGAGCAAGTCACAGGTATTAGCCACGTGGGCACCAGTGAACCTAAAAATAGTGTTTTACCCTGCTATGTTATATTTATCTCCTGTTTAATATAATTATTGTGTTGAATATATAGTATGTGTTTGTGTTATTTCTTGGAAGTCTCCAACTATCTGGCAAGTAAGTGGGGATTATCCTGTAGTTAGAATTTTCCTCCCAAGCTGCCCCGGTGACCCTGCCAGGAAGGAGTGAGGGGGGTGGAGGCACCGCCAAATGAATTCATGGGGAAAAATAAAGAGGATACACCCTGCTGAGTGGGTGGCGGAATCCAGAAGAACCCAGACCTGTCCATCAAAACATGTAAGCAGACTGGCATTAAAGAAGGTAATCGGGTGGAGAGGGGGCGCTACATTGTAGGGGCCCTTGATGACCTAAGACCACAAAATTCTTCTCTGCAGTGCTTTAGCAGTGTTGCTGACTGGGGGGTGCTACATTGCTTATCCCGCTTAGAATCATAGAACCATAGAGCTGGAAAAGACCTCAGAAGGTCATCAAGTCCAGCCCCCTGCTCCAGGCAGGACCAATCCCAACCAGGGCTTTGTCAAGCCGAGACTTAAACACCGCTAGGTACGGAGACTCCACTCCTTCCCAAGGTAACCCATTCCAGTGCTTCACCACTCTCCTAGTGAAACAGTTTTTCCTAATATTCAACCTGGACCTCTCCCACCACAACTTGAGACCATTGCTCCTTGTTCTGCCATCTGCCAATACTGAGAATAGCCTTTCTCCATCCTCTTTGGAACCTCCCTTCAGGAAGTTGAAGGCTGCTGTCAAATCCCCCCTCACTCTTCGCTTCTGCAGACTAAACAGACCCAACTCCCTCAGCCTTTCCTCATAAGTCATATGCTCCAGCCCCCAAATCATTTTGGTTGCCCTCCGCTGGACCCTCTCCAGTGCGTCCACATCCTTTTTGTAGTGGGGGGCCCAGAACTGGACACAATACTCCAGATGTGGCCTCACCAGAGCCGAATAAAGGGGAATAATGACATCTCTGGATCTGCTGGCAATGCTCCTCTTAATGCAACCTAATATGCCATTAGTCTTCTTGGCTACAAGGGCACACAGTTGACTCATATCCAGCTTCTCATCCACTGTAACTCCCAGGTCCTTTTCTGCAGAACTACTACTTAGCTGGTTGGCCTCCAGCCTGTAACAATTCTTGGGATTCTTCCGTCCCAAGTGCAGGACTCTACACTTGTCTTTGTTGAACTTCATCAGATTTCTTGTGGCCCAATCCTCCAATTTGTCTAAGTCACTCTGGACCCTATCTCTGCCCTCAATCGTATCTACCTCTCCCCCTAGCTTAGTGTCATCTGCAAACTTGCTGAGAGTGCAATCCATCCCCTCATCCAGGTCATTAATAAAGATATTGAACAAAACCGGTCCTAGAACCGAACCTTGGGGAACTCCGCTAGAAACCGACCGCCATTGAGCCGTTGATCACTACCCGCTGGGCCCGGCCTTCTCGCTATCTTTCTATCCATCTTACTGTCCATTTATCCAATCCACATTCCCTTAACTTGCTGGCAAGAATACTGTGGGAGATTGTATCAAAAGCCTTGCTAAAGTCAAGGTAGATCACATCCACTGACTTTCCCATGTCCACAGAGCCAGTTACCTCATCACAGAAGCTAATCAGATTGGTCAGGCACGACTTGCCCTCTGTGAATCCATGCTGACTATTCCTAATCACTTTCCTCTCTTCCAAGTGCCTCAAAATAGATTCCTTAAGGATCCCTTCCATGATTTTTCCAGGAACTGAGGTAAGACTGACCGGCCTATAGTTCCCTGGATCGTCCTTCTTCCCTTTTTTGAAGATGGGCACTACATTTGCCTTTTTCCAATCATCTGGGATCTCTCCCGATCGCCATGATTTTTCAAAGATAATGGCCAAAGTCTCCTCAATGACATTTGCTAACTCCCTCAGTACCCTCGGATGCATTAAGTCCGGACCCATGGATTTGTGTACATTTAGCTTTTCTAAATAATTCCTAACCTGTTCTTTACCCACCAAGGGCTGTCCATCTTCATCCCATCTTGCGTCACTTAGCGCATTAGTCCGGGAGCCGACCTTGTTCGTGAATACAGAGGCAAAGAAAGCATTGAGTACTTCAGCTTTCCCCACATCATCTGTCACTAGGTTACCTCCTTCATCCAGTAGGAGCCCCACACCCTCTCTGATCACCTTCTTCTTGTTAACATGCCTGTAGAAACCTTTCTTGTTATCCTTCACATCCTTAGCCAGTCGCAATTCCAATTGCGCTTTCGCCTTCCTGATAACCCGCCCCCCCCGGTCATTTGTCCAAGTTTCCACTTTTTGTAAGCTTCCTTTTTGTGCTTAAGTTCACCAAGGATTTCCCCCGTAAGCCAATCCGGTCTTCTACCATGTTTGCCTCTCTTGCTACACATCAGGATGGTTTCTTTCTGTGCTTTCAATAAGGCTTCTTTAAAATACTGCCAGCTGTCCTGGACTCCTTTCCCCTTCATGTTAGCATCCCAGGGGATTCTGCCCATCATGTGTCTGAGGGAGTCAAAATCTGCTTTTCTGAAGTCCAAGGTGTGTATTTTACTACTCTCTTTTCTTCCTTTGGTCAGGATCCTGAAATCTGCCATCTCATGATCACTGCTTCCCAGGTTGTCACCCACCTCTACTTCCCCTATTAGTTCCTCCCTGTTTGTGAGCAGAAGGTCAAGCTGCGCACGGCCCCTGGTCGGATCCTTCAGCACTTGTACCAAGAAGTTATCCCCAACATTCTCCAAAAACTTCCTGGATTGCCTGTGTACTGCCGTATTGGTTTCCCAACAGATGTCAGGGTGATTAAAGTCCCCCACGAGAACCAGGGCCTGCAATCGGGAAGATTCTCTCGGTTGTCCAAAGAAAGCCTCATCTACCTCATCCACCTGATTTGGTGGCCTGTAGTAGACACTGACCACAACATCACTGCTGTTGTTTGCACCTCTAAACTTAACCCATAGACTCTCAACAGGTTTTTCTTCCTCTATATACTGGAGTTCAGAGCAATCATAGTGCTCTCTTACGTATAGTGCAACTCCTCCTCCTTTTCTCCCCTGCCTGTTCTTCCTGAACAGTCTATACCCTTCCATGACAGTGCTCCAGTCATGCGAGTCATCCCACCAAGTCTCTATTATCCCAATTAAATCATATTTCTTGGACTGGGCCAGGGCCTCCAGTTCTCCCTGTTTGTTGCCCAGGCTTCTCGCATTAGTGTACAAACATCTCAGATAACCAGTTGATCACCCTATCTTCTCCATTCAAATCAGTAGTCCTCCTTTCTTGCTCGTTCCTCTTTGCATTTCTTCCCGGTATCCAACTTTCCCACTCCCCTCAGGGTTTTGGTCACCATCCCCCAACGAACCTAGTTTAAAGCCCTCCTCATTAGGTTTGCAAGCCTGCCCACGAAGATACTCCTTCCTCTCTTGGTTAGGTGGATCCCATCTCTTCCTAACAATCCTCGTGCCCGGAACAGAGTCCCATGGTCGAAGAAACCGAAGCCCTCTCTGTGACACTACCTGCGCAACCACGCATTTACTTCCTCAATTCACGATCCCTGCCCAATCCTTTCCCTTCAACAGGGAGGATGGACGAGAACACCACTTGCACTCCGAATTCTTGGATCCTTCTTCCCAGCGCTACATAATCTGCAGTAACCCGCTCAAGGTCATTCTTGGCTGTATCGTTAGTTCCCTTAATGAATCCTTTGGGCTGTACTGAACTCAGTACAACCCCACCAATGTAGCACATTTACACATACAAATTTACACTAAACACCCCCCCTCTCCCAATCCCCAACCAGGAACTTTCTATCTGCTACCCAAAAGACACAAACTTGGAAATCTCGGACGGCCCATCATCTCAAGCATTGGCACACTTGCTAAGAGGAATGAATAACCACAAGGAATGTTTTCTCTGGTGTTCAGCACAAATGCTAGATGCTTTGGAAGACTGCTGGTGATTATAATGCTCAGTGATCCCAGCATGGCCATTGAAGCCAGCCCATAAGAAAATTGGGAAGGAATCCAGGACTGGTAATAGAAGGGAGGTTATTGAACCACTGAAAGTCTTGGAGACTGCAAAGTGTCCTTGGGCTGAACAGTTTCAGGAGTGTCAGGAGTAGGAGCCTTGAAATGATATTTGGGAGTATGAAGAGTTTTCATCAATATTTTGTAATGGTGGAGAAGATGAGGGTGGAGTGAGGTCTGCCTCTCTGACTATGTGGGAAACCATGAGTTACCAGTGATCCTTGGGATACCATAGATAATATAGGTTTGTGGTACCAGAGATAATATAGGTTTGTGGTACCAGAAGTCTGAGCTCATTAAAGGAAACTCAGGTTCATCAGAGACGAAAACAGTTCCCTGGAGAATCTGAACTTCAGTGGTACCACATGGGCTTGGGTGAAGAACCAGTGAGCTCTAGAGATAGAAAACTATGATATCAAAGATGGCACTGATGATGGTGGAATTGCCAAAGTAGGAATGCAGCAGTCCATGCACAAGGTACCAACTTCTTAGGTGCAGAGTCCTTATTTCTAGAACCCCCACTCATGCTTCAGTGTTGCTAGACGCTTTGATACCAAGTGATGGGTATCAGTGTTCTGTTTAAGCTGTGCACTCAGGAGAGATTTAAATGCTACCCAGCTGATTAGCAGACAGCCCATAGCTGCCTACAGCTGACAGCATGTGTTTCTACTGGTGGTGCACGTCCACACATGCCTTGGTGTGCATAACAATTTATTCTGCACATGGATGGAAAAAATTAGAGGGAACATTGATGGGTACCCTGCAATTTCTATGAGTCTGTGTACTTTGATTTGGAAGTCTTGGTACCAGGACCATTCAGAGTCTCTGTTTTGAGGCGTACAGGGTCTCTGCTGCAGCAGATCTTTTTAGAACAATGTTTGCTCTGAGGAGATTTCATGGATTTCCTAAATGAGGCCTACCCTGTGTCTCTAAGGGTGTGTCTACACTGCACCCTTATCTCAGAACAAGCTATGCAATTTGAGCTACACAAATTGCATAACTTATTTTGAGTTAATTTTGAAATTTCTGAAATTTGGCGCTGTCTACGCAGCACCAAATTTTGAAATAAACCACTATTCCAAAATGTCCCTTAATCCTTGTGGAACAAGGTTTACAGGGATGTTGGAATAGTACACCCAATATTTCGAAAGATATTTTGAAATAACACGCTTGTTCAGAAGTACCCCGAAATAGCGCTATCTAGATGTATCCTAACAGCTTTGGAGGTTAAATCCATTAATGGCTATTAGCCAGTATGGGTAAGGTATGGTGTCCCTAGCCTCTGTTTGTCAGAGGGTGGAGATGGATGGCAGGAGAGAGATTGCTTGATCATTACCTGTTCGGTTCACTCCCTCTGGGACACCTGCCATTGGCCACTGTCAGCAGACAGGATACTGGGCTGGATGGACCTTTGGTCTGACCCAGTATGGCCGTTCTTATGTTTGTGTCTCAAAGCCTGGGAGAGTGAGCAAGCTGGCACAGGATGATAGGGCTTTAGTCACTCTGGGTAGGGCTACATAGAAAATAAAATCCGGTGGCTGTCCCATGCTAGGGCTCAGGATGCTAGGGCTCAGGCTGTGTACCTGTTTCACTATTGTGTCAACTTCCAGGCTTGGGCTGGAGCCTGAGCTTTGGGATTTTCCCACTCTGCATATTTTTCTTCGCTGTGTAGACATACCCTCAAGGAATGAAAGCTGAGCAGAGGGAGTGCTCCTTCATTAGAAGATGAACTTTTACTTTTCTCTCTCTCTTTTAGAACAACTTTTGAAAGTTATATGGAACTTGCATTAGCAGGCATATATATATATATATATGTGTATCTATCTATCTATCTATCTATCTATCTATCTAAGGTGGTGCATACAGTGTGAACGGCCACCACTAACTGCACTAATTGGGAAGGACTCCTGGGAAATAAGGCAAGGTTTGAAGTGTGGAGATGTAGGCAAACCCTAACAAAACAGGCTTCACTGAGGACTTCTCTTACTGTTGAGAGGGATTTGGGGGCCTGGGAGGGGATTGGGAGTGTATGTCTCTGTGTGTACAGTAATTTCTCATTTAACACGTGCCCGCTTAACACGTTTTCGCGATAGCACGATTTTTTTTTTAGGGAACGTTTTTTGAATTACACGACAGTCCCCAGAATAACACAATTTCCCCAGGTGGCCCGTTGCCGGCGGCTGCACGGGGCTTCCCCCGCCTCCCTGCAAAGAGGCGGAGGGTTCGCTGCTTGCCGCACCGTTCCCCAGCGACCCCCCCCCACGCCGGACGCAGTGCGGGTCCCGGCAGACCCGTCACAGGGGCATACTCCCAACCCAATCCCCCTCCCCTCTCCTCCCCTTCACTTCCCCTCCCTGCTGTAACCCAGTCCCCTTTCTCCCCCAACCTTATGTCCCGGTCCCAACAGACACCACCGCTTGACACGCAACCCCCATCTTTACCATTATTTTCAATGGGAAAATTGACTCCACATAACACGTTTTCACTTAACACGATCATTTTCTGAAACATATCTACAGTGTTAAATGGGGAATTACTGTATATATAAGGGGCCAAAAGCCTTGGATAGGTGAAAAAAAGAACTGCACTTTAAAATAACTAAAGAAATAAGATATAAACCACAAAAGAATAAAACTGACTAAAAACTAGTTAACAAGCAGAATCACAAATGAATCCTGCAGATGCTCCTTCTCAGGGAAAGGGAGTTGAGAAGGAACTGAGGGCAATTTATCCAGCTCGGCCCAATATACCCTTGGTACAGGACAAGAAGTTACCTAGGGTACATGCACACACTAGACAGACACAGATGCCAAAAATCTCCAATCAAAGAAGCATGCATACCTCAACTGGAGCATCTATAGAGAGACTATTCAACGAACTGGCCTCACTTCTGCTTGTTGTATAAGGCGAAAGCCCTAAAGTGATTATATTCTCACTTTTGAGCTGGATTTGGAAGATTTGTTACAGTGTTCTGGCACTAGACTATCAGTCCAATTTTTGAAGCAGTTATGAAAGACCAATGACTAATAACAAAATCTGCAATTAATTTCTTTTACTACCATATCTGCTTAATGTACTTTTGCAAAAAAACCAGATTCCTGGGATCATGAGTGGTGCATCATATAGGCCAGAAGAGGCTCTGCCACGATCGCCGAATCCCTGCTTGCTTATTATGCCTCATGCATGCCCTGTATCCCATGCAGGTTTGGGAGTGACTAAGGAGGATGTATTCAGCTTCCTAGGTTCATCAGAAATCCCCCTGGACTCCAGAGAGATTACTGAGGAACTCGAGAAGCTAATTAAAACATACTGCCTTCTCAGCCACCCTGGGAATCTGCATGGGGCATATCAAAAGCGTCTTCAGGAAGAAATGCTTTTCCCCCTGGGCATCTTGGAGTCTGGGGAGGCAAGAAGCAGCTGGCCTGTGGCTCCTCCAGGGAGATGGAGGGGCTTCAGGGCTTTGGCCAACCTGGGGCTCCTCCAGCAGAGGAAGAGAGGGCCAGGGGGTTTCAGGGCTCTGGCCACAGAATGGGGGAGGGGAGACAGGTGCTAAAGGAGCAGAGTGTGGGGCTAGCCTCCCTGAAGGGGAAGGAAGGGCTCCACCCACTGCCCATGCCTAGGTTTTATGAAAAAGGAAAAGAAAAATCCAAAACAAAAAGAAAAGAAATACTGTTACTGAGGTAAGCACGGGTTAGTTCTTATGTAAAACACAGCCATAAGCTAGCTTTTGTCACTTTTTGCCCCTAGAAAAGGATTGATTGAGGATTTGGGAACATTTGATTTAATAGAAGACTTTAAAAAATAGAACATTAACTAAGACTGAAGAAACAAATGCAACATACCTTTGCTTCAAAGAATTTTTTTCTTAATTTGCTATCTTGAGGAGGTACTGTTTTTCGCAAGTTTTTATACCATTTTCTAACTATATACCCTCTCCAGCAAGCTTGGATTCTATTGAAAACAGAATGTCAATGTTCAGAAAATGCAAACACAAATTTAAAGCGAGCAAAATTAAGAATTATTTTACTAATTACCTGAAATACAACCATTTGAAATATTTTTAAATTGCTTTTCACACTCTTAAACATTTACAGTGCACCCACCTATGCTAAATTTTCAGTATTTAACTTGGAGCTATACAGCAAAATAACTATTGTTCGGTGACAACAGCTCGATTGGAAGTAATCCTTACCTTGTTATACACTTTATTTTAAAAAAACGTGCCCCATCATGTATTACCCTGGTCTGATACTGCTTCTTTCTACACAAAGGACAGGTCTTTTTACCTGCAAACTTTTCAAAAGCTTTCAGGCATTCCTAGAAAAATATTACATTTTAAAATGTAACTAGTCACTCAATTTGTAGATGTAATGTTAATTTTTTCTCAAATAAACAAAATTCACTTTAGTTTATGGTAAGTGAACATTTTTTGCTCTTTCATGAATTCAAAATAGCATATATTTACAAGAATACATTTATATAATAAACTACTAGAAATAAGCAAATGGATGATACATCTTTTAATACTTAGCTTAATTCATAATATTTGACTCCATCTATCTGAAACGTCAATGTACATAATTTGTAATCAGTATACAAACATTTATGGATTACACTCATATGCAAAATGTACCATTATAAAACAAGAATAATACTTGTTTTATTCTAACAGTAAATGATATTAAGTCAAGCTGCAAGACCTAAAATCATGTTTACAGTAGATATAGAGTATTTAAAATAAAATACAGGAATGATGTATTGCATGCTAAAACCAGGGACTACTCACTCTGTGAAATACATGGGAACATGAAAGCAGCACCTATTGTTCAAAGAAAAAAAACAAGAACAGCTTGAAGTTTAAACTGGTTTAAAAGTTTGAAAACCAAAAATATATGAACTAAAAGAAATAAATCTGAATGCAGAAAGATTAGCCATCCTGCGTGTTGGTAGCATTGCAACATCTATTGAAAACTAAGTTTGAATATTTCCAATTTTTATTCTTAAAAAGAGGACTATAAACAAACAGCATGAAAAACTTCTATAGGATGCAACTAGAAAAATAAAGTACAACTCAAAGAAATAAATGGTAATTCATTAGTTTTGAACTGCTTCATATAGAAAAGCCCACGGCAAATGGGGGGAGAGAGAGCTATAAAATGCCAAATGACAAGAGTGAAGATAGCAGCAGAAAAATACTTTTAAAATTAAAATTGATCTTCTTTCCCAGAAAGCAGCTAAATTTCAATAAGGTATATGCAACATACACAATGATTTCTATTTTGACAAGATACAAGATTAGACAACAAAAAAAAAGCAGTTGGTCTTTAGTGGAAGGAAAAAGTGGGGAAGGAGTGAAACTAGAACAGGTACCGTGCGTTTGAGCTAGCAAACACAAATGGATTTAATGAAACATGTAGGACAAAAATAATTCCAGAGGCCCTTTTTGTTCCAAATCTAAACCTTTTCATGAGTGCTATTTTTTGCTCTCTCTAATTAAGACTTACATCTGAAGAGTAGCCAGACTACCTGAGTTTGGCAGGACAGCGTTCTTCAAGGTCCATCCCGTCCCACCTGTCTTTGTGCAATTTTACACTTTCTTTTAAATAGCTAGCAATGTGGTAAAAGGCCAAAAAAAAAAAAATTACTACAGCCCCTTGCACTCAAGTAAGTATTTGCAGAATCAAGCCATAAGATAATAAAATAGAGTTTTTACATCCAGGTCACTGGTTCAAATCCACTCAAGGTCACTACTGACTAAATTCACTCTCTTACAGGTAAGTATCATGAAATGAGTTGATGTCAGTACTCTTTATGGACATGGCTCTACATTACCAAAACAATCATCACAACCTATATTCTGATTGACAGTCTCGTCAGTGGGTGTCAGAGGCCTGGATGACGACTGAACTGTTTTCTGACCTTTTTCACCCAGGAAACTTTCTCTGGGTGAGGGCTGTGAGACATATTGGGTGCTCTGGGAACTTTTTCACTGCTATCACCTTTGTTGAATTTGTTCTTGCATAGCCTTTGAACTTGTACAGGCTTTAAACATTAGTTCTGTCAATCCAGTTCATTCCATAAGTACCACATTCACATGAACTGAAGTAAAATGGAAATACATCAAATGAGTAAGTATAGCAAACTAAGTTATACAACAGGCTCATTAAGCCAACAAGTATCTCAAGTTGGAATCTCTCATTTTCCCCTCTTGTTCCAAATAAACTTTTCTAATATAACCATAACTTTGGAAAATTAATGACTAGTAAGTGAATAACTATGCAAAATACACTCCAAAAGTTATAAATGTACCTGTGGTTGAAGTGCAAATTCTTCTCTACATATTGCACAAGGTTGTACAGAATCCCCCTGTTTTATGGATCTTTGCTTTACTTTATCCCATTCTTCTGTAGTTAATGGCAAGGAAGGAGGCTCAATTAAGCCCAATTTCTGAGCTAGTTAAAAAATAATACACACACATTGATACTTTTACAGGATTAATTTTTTCTTCACATAAACCTCATTGCTATGTATCTATTTAACAATACTATTGTAAAATTCTTAGCAAAACTACATTCTAATCTATCATCGAATATTCACTAAAGACCTGATTCTGCAACGTGCTGAAAGCATTCAACTCCCACTTAAACCAATGGTATTTGGGCATTCTCACACCCATGCATGAGGTATTTAGCACCCATCAGAAAAAACAGTTACTCGCCTTCTTGTAACTATTGTTCTCTGAGGCTACGTCTACACTACAAGGTTTTGGCGCAAAAACCTGTGGCGCGTCCACACGTCAAGTGCATTTTTGTGCAAGAAAATCAACAGTCTCAATTGACAGAACAGAGGGCTTTTTGCGGTGTAGGTATAACTCCTTTTTGCGCTACAGCTTTTGCGCAAAAAGGCATGTGTGGATGCTCTGCAGCGGTTTCTTGCACAAAAAGAACCTATCCGAAAAAACACAGGTGCTCTGATGGCAATCAGAGCTTTCTTGCGCAAGAGTGTCCATGTACTGTAGACGCTCTCTTGTGCAAAAGCGATGCACTTTGAGGTGTGGACGCACTTTTGCGCAAGAACTCTTCCACAAAAGACTTCTGAGCAAAAACCCTGCAGTGTAGACGTAGCCTGAGATGTGTCCATTCCAATCAGATGTGCATGTGCCACATGCAGGGACGTCAGGAATTTTCTCCTTTAGCGGTCCCCATCAGATTGGCTGTGAGCCCTGTAGAGTGGCACCCTTATGGTGCTCGGTATAAACCCTTGCCGACTCAACTGCCCCTTCAGTTCCTTCTTGCTGGCCACAGTGGGGAAGGAGGGTGGGTAATGGAATGGATGTAAACAACACAGTTCTAAGAACATCAATTACAAGAAGTTGACTAACCATCGTTTCTTTTTTGAGTGATTGTTTACATCTATTTCAATCAGGTGACTCCCAAGTTTCCCTGCCCCCCCTCACCACCATCACCACTCCCCTCAGCAGGTGGGTCAGAGTTACAGAATCACTGTTTAGAGTGATGATGCTCTGCCAACTGCTGCATCATCTCTGGTCTGCTGACTGATTGGTAAACATGTGCAATGAAGACCAGGTTGCTGCTCTGCAGAGCTCCTGGATTAGCACCTGGCAGTGTTCCCTCTAACTGGCACAGCTTCACAGGTGATTAATCAGCCCCACCCACTCAGAAGCTCAGGGCTCCTGCACAGAGCTGATGGAGTAGGCAGGGCTGATTAATCACCTGTGAAGCTGTGCTGCCATGCAGTTTAGAGGGAACACTGGCACTTGGGCCAGAAAAGTGGTAGATGTTGCCCACTCAATGAGAGCTCAGGCTTCAATCATCAGAGCTGGGATCTTGGCCAGCTCATAACAGGAATGGATACGGTCCATGATCCAAGATGAAACGTGTTGCAACGAGACTGGAAGACCCTTAATTTGGTCTGCTACCACCACAAAGTTTTGGGTCAATTTCCTGAAAGCCTTTGTGCATTCTATGTAGAATGCGAGTGCCCTGTGGACATCTAGAGTGTGAAGCCTCTCCTCACAAGCACTAGCATGCCCCGTAGCTCAGGATTTGCGAGGATTTCCCATTGCTATCTCCACTAACTACAGTAATTAATAAAACAAAAGAAAGAATAAACAGAATAAGAAAGAAAACTAATTAGCTGTTATCAGACAAGGGAAAGACTTGTGAATTGCAAGTAAGGGTATGTCTACACTAGCTCGTTAATTCGAGCTAGGTAGGCAAATCAGGGAACCGGGGTTGCAAATGAAGCCCGGGATTTAAATATCCCGGGCTTTATTTGCATGTTCCCGTCCGGCCGCCATTTTTAAATCCCCCTTAGTCCGAACGAACTGCCCGTGGCTACACGCGGCAGCTTAAAGTTAATCCAAACTAAGTCCTAGGTCATCTGAAGAAGTGGGCTGTGCCCACGAAAGCTCATGGTACCATCTACATGTTTTGTTAGTCTATAAAGTGCTACCAGTCCATTTGTTGTTTTTCTCTGTACAGACTAACTTGGCTACCCCCTGAAGCCAGAGAAAAGAGTAACAGTTCTCTTATAGGCATACTGAAGGAAGCCAAGAGCTTGATATCCACAAGGAAATGTCAGGAAGACCAGATGAAATTTTAGTTTGAACAAGAGTGGAAAGCTAGATGTGTGAAGAGTCAGCACAGAAATAATATATGAACTCATGTTTGTGAATGAGATCACCCACGGAGGTTACATAAAAGAAGAGGGGGTTGAGGGTGCAGCTCCTTAGGATTAATGTTCCATCTAAGATTTTCCATGAGTGGAGTGAGTTTTGTCTTGTGCACTGATATTGAGGTTATGTAAGCTTGTTTGGATGTGTGCCACCATGGCACCCAAGATACACACACACACACACACACACACACACACACACACACTCACTCGATATTAAAACAAGGAATAATTAACAAGGTGCATGACTTTAAATGTTTATTGAATATGAAGTCAAATAAAAAGAAAATCCTACTACAAAGTTTTCAGTATGTTAGATTAGCCTCATTATTTTTCTATTCCACGGAGGCTCCACTAAAGTGTTCTTACTGACCTCCCATACAGGAGCCTAACCTGCTCCTGCAGAGTTCCTCCTCTAACTTCCAAATCATTACAAACTCAATATGATTTCAGTAGTTTGTCCTTCTACAGTAAGTTCTCAAAAGAAGAAGTTACTCACCTTCGTGCAGTAACGATGGTTCTTCGAGATGGGTCCCTGTGGGTGCTCCACTGATGGTGTTGGGCTCATCCCAGCGCTGCAGCTCAGAGACTTTCAATAGCTGTGTTCAACCGGGCCGCGCATGCACGATCAGCGGCTCGCACCATTTGCACCCTTTGATCATCATTCACGCCCAGCTCCCACTCAGTTCCTCTCACCGTTCGGTATCTGCAACGAGAAAAGAAAACTCTGGAACGGGGAGGAAGGGTGGGACGTGGAGCACCCACAGGGACCCATCTCGAAGAACCATCGTTACTGCACAAAGGTGAATAACTTCTTCTTCTTCTTCGAGTGGTCCCTGTGGGTGCTCCACTGATGGTGACTATGTAGCAGTACTCCATGTGCATTTCCGGAGCCAAGGTTTGTCAGTGACTGAAAGTACTGCTGAAGCCACTGAGGAATCCGCTGCCCACCGTTGAACTATTGCATAGTGGTTCATTGAGGTCAAATTTGAGGACCATGTGGCCACCCTGCAAATGTCTGGCAATGAGACTCCGTGGGCAAAGGCAATGGATGCTGCTACCGCCCTGGTGAAATGTGCCCTAGGAAAAGTCTGAAGGGGTTTGTTGCGGATCGAGTAACAGGTGGTGATGCAAGAAACTATGATCTTAGAAACACGCTGGGAGGATAACAGTTTGCCCTTGGAGCGGTCTGCTATGGATACTAGTAGGCGGTCTGTTTTGCGCCAGCTCCACATTCTGTCAATGTAAAAAGCTATAACTCGACGTACGTCGAGAGTGTGAAGCAGCGATTCTCGAGCAGAGGCATGCAGTTTTGGATAGAAGACACAAAGAACAATAGGTTCATTAACATGAAAATGTGAAGAAACTTTAGGGATGAGCGTGTAACATAATCAAGTCTCTGTTGAAAACCATGAAGGGTGGCGTTGCCATTAGTGCTGCCAATTCACTGACCCTATGGGCGGACGTAATTGCCAAGAGAAATACCACCTTCATGGTAAGCATGAATAGTGATGTCGTGGCCAAAGGCTCAAATGGCGGGTACTTCAAGGTGTCTAGTACCAAGTCCAAGTTCCAAGGGGGAGGGGAGTTGGGGTCTTCAGGGAGGTTTGAGGTTTGCTATTTCCTTATGTAATCTCTTAGTCAGCAGGTGGGCAAAGATCAAATGCCCATCAATGGTTCTGTGGAAGACGCTAATTGCCGATAAGTGCACTCTAAAAGTAAATGGAGAGACCCACTTGATCAAGAGACAGGACATAATTGAGGATCTTATGTATCGGTGAAGAGTGTGGATCGATGTCGCTGTTCTTACACCAAGCCATGAATCTCTTCCATTTTGCCAGGTAAGTTTCCTTGTAGATTCTCTTCTACTGTGCAGCAGGACCTCCTTAACCCCATCTGAGCAAAGGCACTCCTCTATGTCGAACCATCTAGGAGCCACGCTGTTAGATGGAGGGTCTCTGGTCTCGGATGTAATAGGAAGCCGTGGTTCTGAGAGAGAAGATCTTGGAGAAGGGGCAGAGGACGTGGTGGTGGCAGGGACATCCTGTCGAGAAATGGGTACCAAGGTTGTCTTGCCCAGGCCGGGGCTAGGAGAATGACCCGGCTGAATCCTCTCTGATTTTCTGTAGCACCCTCGGTATAAGTACTGTAGGTGGAAATAGGTGGAAATGCATAAAACAGAGGTCCGCCCCACAGGACTACCAGTGCATCCCCAAGGGACCCCTTGCCTACGCCCCCTCTTGAACAGCATAGGTGACATTTTCTGTTGCCGTAGGTGGCGAAAAGATCTATCGGGGGGGGGGGATCCCCAAGTGTGGAAGATGTGCTGCAGGACATCGGGACGGATTTCCCACTCGTGGTCGTGAGGGAAATGTCTGCTGAGTGCGTCCGCCATGATATTGCTCGTGCAGGGGCGGCCTGTGAGCATGGGCAGACTCGGTGGTTGCCTAGGGCGCCACTGGCCCGGGCCGCCCAATGATGACGTCATGGGGCGCCCAGGCACCCGATGATTACGTCACGGCCATTGACGGCTGTGCAGGCGGGGGCGCCAATCGCACCTTCTGCCTGGGGTGCCAGCTGCCGCAGCCAACCTCAGGCCGCTCCTGTGCTCGTGCCAGGTAAGTAGAAAGCTATCAGGGTGATGCAATTCCATACACACCAATTCCATAAGCAGACTGCTTGTGCGCAGAGCAGTCAGGAACGTGCTCCTCCTTAGTGATTGATATAATACATGGTGGCTATATTGTCCGTAAGAACCCTGACGGTCATACTGGTAATGTGCGCCCGGAAATATTTGCAAGCGAGGAATACAGCTTTTAGTTCCAGGAGATTGATATGCAGAACGGTCTCCACTGAAGACCATTTCCCCTACATGGACATGCCGTTGATGTGCCAACAAGAGAGGAGTCTGTAGTCAGTTGGCTTGATGGTTGCTGGTGTTGAAAAGGTACCCCAGTTAGTAGATTTTGGGGATTCAACCACCAACTTAGCGATCTGTGAACTAGAGAGGTTGGATTTATCACTCTGTGAATGCTGTGTTTTGTGGGAGTATATACTGACGCCAGCCAATGTTGCAGGCAGCGAAAATGGAGTCTCGCATGATGAACCACGAAGGTGGTGGGAGCCATATGCCCCATGAGGTGGAGGCACGTGAGCATAGTCACTGTAGGGGCATGGATGACGACCGTGGCTAGCTCCTATATAATTTGAAAATGCTCTTGAGGTAAGTATGCGCAAGCGGTAATGGAGTCTAGCCATGCTCCTATAAAATTTATGTTCTGCGTAGATTCTGTAGTCGATTTCTGCTCCTTGATGATGAGTCGGAGCGATTGGAAGGTTTGTCTGGCTATCGTGATCATATGCAATATCTCTTGCTTTGACCAACCTTTTATAAGACAGTTGTCGAGGTACAGAAATATAATCACACCTCTGCGCCTCAAGTGAGCTGCTACAACTGCCAGAGTCTTTGTAAAAACTCTGGGGGCGGATGCAAGGCCAAACGGTAGTACGCGATATTGAAAATGATTGCTGCCGATAGTGAAGCAGAGGAAATGCCTGTGGGCTGGATGGATCCTTATATGAAAGGATCCTTATATGCAGGTCGAGGGCTGCAAACCAATCGTCCTTGTCCAATGATGGTATTATTGTGGAAAGGGTCACCATTTTGAATCTTTGTCGGCGGAGGTATCTGTTCAACTTCCTGATGTCAAGGACAGGCCTCCATCCTCCGGTTTTTTTCTCCGTGAGAAAATACCACAAATAGAACCTTATTCCTCTGAACTGGGGAGGTATGGCCTCTATAGCTCCTATGGACAATAGACTCTGGACCTCTTGCCTCGTGAGATGGGTCCCTGAAGAGGGACAGGGTTGGTGGATTTGTAGGTGGTATGGTCATGAAGGGGACGGGTAAGCCCGGATACCACGAGTTGTAAGACCCAGCGGTCCAATGTAATAGCTGCCCATGGAGCTTGAAAAGGCTATATAGTCAATGATAAAAGAGATAGGTGACCTGCTGTTCCACCATTACTGGAAGGACTTGCTGCATGCCCTCGACGAAAAAGTCAAACCTGCTGTTTTGAATTTGGCTGGTTAGATGTATGGGGGAGTTGGGGTCATCTACGCTGCGGATGCTGCCTTGAACATGACTGGTCTATTGACCATTGTTGTTGCCTCTGGAAGGGGTAGTCGTACCTCCTCTGATAGGGATAGTATCTTCCGCGCCTAAAGGGAGGTGTATACATCCCCAAAGTGCGGAGCATTGAGCGGGAATCCTTTCCCGAATGGAGGACCTTGTCTGTTTTGTCCGCAAATAGCTTGTATCTATCAAATGGGAGGTCTTCCACTTTCGCTTGAAGCTCCTTGGGGACCACCGCAGAGGTAAGCCAAGACGAGCGTCTCATCGCTACTGCAGTCGCTGTGGTGTGGGCAGCTGTGTCCGCCACATCCAGTGAAATCTGCAAGCTCGCCCAAGCTGCTGCAAAGCCCTGTTGTACATAAGATTTGAAGAGAGGGCATTTAGCTTCCGATAGGTACTGAAGCAGCTGTACTGATAACTTCTCATAGTTATCAAAGTTGTGAATAGATAACAACGCAGCATAATTCACTATGCATAAGAGCAAGGTTGCAGAAGAATAAACTTTCCTACCAAATATGTCTAATTTCTTCACATCTAGCGTCGCCTTTATACTGTGGTGTTTTGGCACGTTGCTGGGCCGTGTCCACCACTAAGGAATTCGGCTGTGGGTGGTTGAACAGGAACTCCAGATTTTTGGAAGGGACAAAATACTTGTCCGCTCTCCTACTGATGCTGGTGTCTGCCAGATGAGCTCCGCAGCCTCCATGATGGCTTCATCAATAGGGAGGGCAACTTTTGCACTCTGCTGGGGGTGAAGATTTTTCAGTAGCTGGGATGGCTTTGTTTGCACCTCTGTCATTTGGACCTCCTGGGACTGAGCCACCCGTCTGAAAAGATCCTGGAACTGTTTGAAGTCGTCCGGTGGAGACATATCCGCTGGGAACACCAGCTCATCAGGAGAGGAAGACGAGCAGTTGGGTATTGGGATCTCTGGCTGTTGGTCCTCCACTTCTGACAATTGGCCCTCTTCAGGCTCAGACTGTTGCGTCAGTCAGCGCGCACATCAACAATCTCCATGCTCTGATCGGCAACCGTTGACCGCGAGAAGCCGTGGCAGTTCAATAATGTGTTATAACAATCTCTCTTTTTTTTAAGGTAACAGAAGAACGTTGAAATAGAAGGGGATAACCTATTTACAATTAACTATTTACAGATCTCCTGAGGGAATCCAAAGAAACGCTGAGGAGAGAAGAGCTCGGTCTGTGGCCGAGGACGGTTGAGAGGAACTGAGCGGGAGCCAGATGCACACGACAATCAAAGGGTGCGAACAGCGCAAGCCGCTGATCACGCATGCACGGCCTGGCTGAACACAGCTATTGAAAGTCTCCAAGCTGCGGCGCCGGGACGAGCCCGACACCATCAGTGGAGTACCCACGGGGACCACTCGAAGAAGAAACAATATTCTACTTTTTATTATTCTGCTGGTTAGCTGTCACTTTCAGTTGGACTGTTTGTTACCCAGGAAGGGGACTGAACTTTGTGACTTAGCTGGAGGGCTGAGCCTCTCAAAGCCTGACAAGAGACAAATGGTCAGAAAGAGGCTCCACAGAGCCTTCTAATATTCCCTTCTAATATTTGACCTTGATTTGTTGACAAAATGGGAATTTTTGTGCCTCATTAAAATCTGTTACAATATGTTATAAAGTAGATGTAGAACAGTGGTGGAAGGTAAAGGCAGGAGAGTGGTGTAAGATAAAAACTGACAAGGTTTCTATGCTTATTTATTTGACATTTGCTGATTGTTCCATATACATTTTTGTGGAACGCACCCTCTAACTTGCTGACTATACCAGATATTAAGGATGTTAAAGACTAATTGACTATCCGATAACCATTTGCTTATTGGATAGTCTTTTGACTAGTCAACTAATCGATAGGCACTTCTGCATTCCTCCTCTGAATTCCTCAAAGGAGGAATGCAGAACTCCGCATACAGCCTGGGGCCAGCAGGAAGTCCCTCTGACTCCGGGCTGCATGTGGGTGCCTTCCTTGAAATGCACAAGAGCCCCCAGTGGGGGTTCTTGTGCATTTCAAAGCCATGGAGCCCAGGGTTTAGCGGGGGACTCCCCAGCTGATCCTGGGCTCCCACAGCATTTCCCCAGAACCCGGGGTTAGCTGGAGAGCTCGGGAGCAGCTGGGGACTCCTAGAAAGGATGATGATACATGTACTCCAAGGGCAATGTTAATATTCTTTTTATTTGATTTCATACTAAATAAACATTGCTCCTTGTTATCTATCCCTGGTTTTAATATATTTTCTTCCACACTTATGGACTGTTTAAAAAAATATATATAGTTTTTTGTTTGTACTGGTGGTGCACATCTATGCACTACCTCATTATTGGTGTTGCACGTAAAAAATTTCAACCCACCCAAAAGAAAATTCAACCTGCCCAAAGATAGAAAATGCATATAAAAGCATGACATGTGAGATATCAGGGAGGGGGTTATAATCTAGTGAAAGTCACTGTTCTATCTAAATATGAGTATCATTAGTACATAGGAAGTTATGAGATTGTGTTGTATGGTTGTCAGTGAAACATGCTATAGGTTGTTGAATCAGCCAGACATCAGCTCTCCAGAGATAAGAGCAAGGAAAATAACCTACACCTGGTCAGGTATCAAACCACCATCAACAGCCATTGTTCAGCATGGGAGTTACAATTTAATGACTCACCTAAGGCTACACCACAGGAGAATTATTCAACCTTGCCTGAGCCCACCAGACATGCCTGGAGTAGGGATGTTAAATATCAGTTAATTGAATAGTCGATTGACCTCATGAATTCTTATGGGTTAGTCAAATATTCTATAGTCCTCAGGAGTGGGTCCAGCAGCCAGTGCGCTCCTGCCCCACTCCTGAGGAGTTCCCTGCTACTCTGTGTTGCTGCCTGTGTATCAGAGGCAGCAACGTGGGGTACCAGGTGGGAGCTGGTCCGTGAGGGAAGACAGTTTAAAAACCAGCTCTCCTCACGGACCAGCTGCCTGTCGTACCACGCAGCCACCCCTGTCTGGGAAGGGGAGGACCTGAGCTCCTGGATCCAGCATGAGCCAGAACTGAGCCAGGCTGCTTGTCTCCTAATACACTTTAAATGCAGAGCCACAATGAGGGTTGGTCCCGGGCCCCTTGCAAGCCAGGACTGAGCCGGGCTGCTGGCCAGCCCTGCTAAAAAATTTATTATCAAGGGGAGAGGGAGGGAAATTCATGTAGTCTATAGCATTAACCTATAAGCTTTTGCTTATCAGTTAATCGGTTAATTGACTACACTATTACATCCTTAGCCTGGAGTTGTGTTCTCCAAGCACCTACATAAAGGTTATAAAACAGAATACACAGGCCCCAAGCTTTGCCAGTCTCCTGCTCCCACCTATGCTGTAAGTAGGATACTCAGAAGACTGAAGACTTCAACAGAGGAGACTGGCCCAGGTTTCAAGGGTGAAACCCTGTGTATTCTGAATTGTACTATCTAGCAGCGGGAGGGATAGCTCAGTGGTTTGAGCATTAGTTTGTTTAAACCCAGTGTTGTGAGTTCAATCCTTGAGGGGGCCATTTAGGGATCTGGGGTAAATCTGTCAGAGATGGTGCTTGGTCCTGCTGTAAGAGCAGGGAACTCAACTCAATGACCTTTCAAGGTCCCTTCCAGCTCTATGAGATAGATGTACCTCCATTTATTATTATTAAAAACTGCTGAATCTAGTTGTTGCCCAGTATGATAGAGTTGGGAGAGTTTAGACTATGTGCTTATATTTTATTTCTTCTGGTAACTAACTCTGACTTTTTGCCTATTACTTATTGTCACTTAAAATCTCTCTTTTGCAGTCAGTAAAATTGTTTTACTATTCATCTTTATCAGTGAGTTTGCCTGAAGTGTTTAGTAAATTTGCTCAGGATTTACAAAGGCTTGTGTGTATCCACTCTTCATTGATGAAGTAGTCAATCAATTAATACATTTGTACTGCACATTTTGAACAGGGCAAGATGGTATATTTCTGGGGTACAAGGCTGAGAGATGGAGGGATTTGGCTACTGCCTTTCTCTGAGTGATTAATGAGTGGTTCAGGGAGCTTTCTTGCAATCTAGCTGGGTGTGGAATTCCAGCTACCGATGTGCTGAGTGATCATAGCACCTGGAGGGGTTTGCTGCTAGTCACTGGCAAAGCATTGAGAGAGACAGCCCAGGCTGGCAAGTTAAGGAGGCATAGTGGTACTCCAGTCCCAGACTGCATGCCTGGGATTTCCATCACAAATATAATTTTAAAAAATAGAAACAATTGAAAGGGCTCACAGCTCTGGCCCCATGTTAGCCCATTGCCTGGGAGCCAGGGACATGCAAGCCCTTTCAACTGCTTCTATTTAAAGGGCTCACACTTCCCCATGGCTGACAGGAAACAGCCCCAGGGAAGGTGTGAGCCCTTTAAATAGAAGCAGATGAAAGGGCTAGCGTGTCCCCAGCTCCCAGACAATGTGCTAGCAGTGAGGCCGGGAGCAGCGAGCCCTTTAAATAACAGGAATTGAAAGGGCTTATAGCTCCCCTCTCCAGCTAATGTGATGCCTGGGAACCGCAGTGGAGGCACGAGCCCTTTCAACTCCTGCTATTTAAAGGCCCTACACCTTCCATTTGAGGCCCCATGGCCCATGACCACTTCAAAAAATTTTGAAGTTGCCCCCAGTCAAAAATTATTGCCCACCCCTGTTCTACAACTTAGCAAAGGTCTTGCCTCCTCCAACGAGAGCCTGTTCTACAAAAGCTCAAGCACTGGTGGCAATATTAATGGTGCAAGTCTCGATTCAGGACAGAGTGGCAATGTGGTCATCAGTCCACACTTTCACATCCCACTATGCCATCACCTAGCAAGCTAGAAATGATGCATATTTTGACCAACATTATTAGTCAGTGTGCCAATGAACTCCTGAATCCTGCACCTGTACAACTGCTTGGGAGTCACCTACTTTGGAATGGACATGAACAAGCACTCCATAATCTTTGATGTGTTAGTTACCACTAATGCCAATGTTTCCTCCTACCCCCGTCCAAGTTGGCAATCAAGAAGGAACTGAAGAGCAACAAACTGTTGCTATAAGGGCACGGGACCAGAGCTGACCTGATAAATACTGGTCAGGGAGCAGTGCTCGGGGTAAGCGCACACTTACATTGGAATGGATATAACAACACATCTTGAAGAGCAAGAGTTATGGAAGGTTAGAGTACAGGGGTTTTTAAAAAGAAATTTACTCGCTGTGTGCGATTCCCAGCTCTCACTTCTGTGACTTTTATCTTGTTGCATGTTTGTTGCTTATTGTGAAGTAGGTATTTAACTACAGGTGTTAATTCTTGCTGGATTTTGCCCCAGGATCATTGTGGAAAAAATGTTTTAAAGTTTGAACTAGGGTGGGTAAATGTTAGCAAATCATACAATTTTATTACCAAACTAGTAAACATTATTTACTAAACAAAAGATAAATCAACAGTTGCACACAATCTTATGTAAGCATTCCAATATTAAAAATAACACTTGTTTTTGTTTTTACTTCTATTGCATTGTATTGTCAACCACAAATATAAATATATATATAAAAATCAGTGGGGAAAAGAGCCTGCTTGTAGGATAAACTTAAAAAACAACAAATAGTCTGGTAGCACTTTAAAGACTAACAAAACATGCAGATGGTATGAGCTTTCGTGGACACAGTCCACTTCTTCAGATGTGTTATACCATCTACATGTTGTGTTAGTCTTTAAAGTGCTACCAGACTATTTGTTGTTTTTTAAGTTTATCCTGTACAGACTAACTCAGCTACCCCCTGATGCTTTTAGAATGAAAAAGTTTTTCATCCAGAGTTACTAATTTCCTCCTTTTACAATCAAAATAAATTCAAATATATGATAGATGTGAGAAATATTCAACCATTTTGATGGCAGTTTTATTGTTTAAATGATCACTGTTTGCTTGAAGGCCCGAAGTACTTGATTTTGACATATTTAGCAACTTTTTATGCATTACACAGCTTTATACTAAGTTATAGTATTGAAAAGAACAGCTAGCTGTTGTACTCTAACTAAAGCTTGAAATAAAATGCAAAAATATACAAATCAATGGTTTACCTAATGTTAGTTGTGGAGGATTAGGATCAAGTACATATTCTTTTTCTGGATCTTCCTTTCGTGAATAGAGAATACTCTTTTTTCTTAGTCCAGTATCTACTACTGCTCTGACCATCTCTTTGTTCAGAGGTTTATAAATGTTCTTTTTATTCTTTAACTTTGACTTAAAAGGATCCGCTAATGAAAGATCCTGGAGTTGGAGGTTATGTAAAATATGATCTTGTAAAGCAACTGCATTAACAGCTAATGATTCTCGTTTGGAGGAACTGCCCTAAAAAAAAATCCATAATTATTAATATACATGACTTGTATGTGTGTACATTATATATAGTATATTAAAAAAGAAAAGTTTAGCCCTTAGTCAATGATATTTTAACTTGACAAAGGTTTTTATACATATACAACTCCCATGCTTGAAGTCTTATTAATATACAATCACCATAATATGAAACAAGATTGATGTTACTGACACATCCTAACCTTAACTTATAAGTCAAAAGGAACCTTTGATTTATAGCTTATATTAAATAAAATAGCAGTAATTTTTAACTTTTAATTACTGAACCTATAATTATTATATGCAATAAACTCATTATGAACTATAAAAGTTTGACAGGCCTAAACATATTTTGCCTCAGTATAATTAAAAACAATCCTAAGGCTAATCTTGCTTTTCACAGCCTGAACATAAACAAGTACTTATAAATATATATTGCTTTCAACACACTAAATGGGCATTTCTCTATTCATTTCAAATTTTGTAATCCCCACTTCTTTATTATGACCTGTGCACCTTGTTATTGTTTTTAGCATTGTGAACTGACGTTACTGATGAACTACTTGTCCTCAAAACAGAATACTGATTCTCCATTGACATGGACAATTGGCAGCATATCTTGTAATATCTTGTAGTTCTAAAACAAAAAATATAAAAGAATTAGCAATCTTTTTAATAAAAAAATACTCTCAATGACAATAGAGTGGAAGCTTACAAAATTAATATTCACTATTTTATTCATCTGTAGACAAGATGTCAGTGCAATACACAATGGTGCTGAAAAAAATAGCTCATAATCTTTCATCCCTAACTTCCACTACTTCCAATCTTCATTACCGTTAATGATGCCACAATGTTCTGTCATGGAGGCCTGTAATTAATATGGGGAATTCTTTGATTTCTCTTTTTCTCCCCACATCCAGATTACGGCCAACTCACGTTGCCTTTTTCCTCCTCTACTGAATATATATGGCCTTTTATTTCCACCCCAAATAAGAAAACCTCCAAATTCCTTGTTCACACCCATATCACCTCCCAACTTTATAACTGCAAGCTCCTTCTCCCCTGGCCTTCTTCATAGTAACCTTATCTTTCGTACCATACAATCCAAAATACTGTTGCTATCTTCTCAGCCATTATTATAACTAGACACCGTTTACTTACTGTACTGATAAAAGGGTGTGATTTTAATTAAAACTTCTTGTCCTTGACTTTATGGCTGTGTATCTTACAACACCTGCCCAAATCTTGAACTTGAATGTGTCTGTAATGCTATCTACCACTCTCTCTAACTAATGACTACCCCTTCAATATCCTTATTGTATGCTCTAAGGATGTTAAGTTTCATTTAATTGACTAATCAATAGGGCGGCACTGCCCCTTTGAAATGCTGGGGCGGAGTTTCAAAGGGGCAGCGCCGCACAGCTGATCCTGGGCTCTGTGCCGTGCTTCCCCATTGAAACGCTGCCACGGCATTTCAAAGGGGTAGCAAAGCAAGGAGCCAGGAATCAGCTGTGCGGTGCTGCCCCTTTGAAATGTCACTGCGGTGTTTGAAAGTGGCAGTGCTGCATGGAACCCAGGGTCAGCTGGAAGCGCCACATGAAGCCCGGGGTCAGCTGGGGATTCCAGCTGACGCCGGGCTCCATGCAGCGCTGTCCCTTTGAAACACTGCGGTGACATTTCAAATGGGCAGCGCTGCACAACTGATCCCAGGCACCTTGCTTCACTGCCCCTTTGAAACACCGTGGCAGCATTTCAAAGGGGCAGCACTGTACTGAGCCTGGGATCAGCTGTGCGGCATTCCCCCTTTGAAACATTGCCGCTTTGAAGAACCCCTTTCTTCCCCCCCTTGCTGCCTCTATCTTATAGAGGCAGCAAGGGGTGGAGGGGGGGGACTGACTAGTCGATACGACTAGTCCTTAACATCCCTAGTATGCTCCTCTTATAAGCATTTCCATGTCTTCTTCTCTGCTCCCACTTTGCTTGGAATGCCCCAACACCAGCCTGGAGCAGCCCCCTGCCCATACTGCAGTGCGACAGATGGTTACTGGTTAACATTTAAACAGGATTTTACGTCCCTAAAGTCCACCACCCCTATCACATTCAAATCCCTCCTAACAACTCACCCATTTCTGCTGTTTCACTTATGTGAAGTGAAGGGAAGGGCAGAAAACACCAAGAAAAGGGGGAACCTTCAAGATAAGTGATGGTATGGAATAATAGAGTGGGAGTGAAAGAAAACTCAGGTTTACATCGACAGAATCACTTACTGGATTGTGTGCCATACACATTAACTTATTTATTATAGAAGTGAGTTATGGATTTCACTGAAGGACACATTGAAGCCTCCTGCTGAGGCTATTTTTTTTTTTTTTTTTTTTTTGAAATTGGCATAATTATTCTGATTACAGTTACAGTTGTCTCTATCTTGATTGCTGCAGTAACAGGAGCAGCTGTGTACCTTAGTAATGGGTAAAGACTATAGCATGACTAAACAATCTTGTTGAGGTTCAGTCTAGATCCTCTAGAGGTGATGATGGTAGGTTGGGGGAAATCACCAGAAGACATGATTGTGGTTATATTCTCCTTAACAAGGTTGTGTATCTGTTTTATTACCAGACTTTTCATATGGCGCTTTGGATAGTATCTGTGGCTAGGATTTTTTTCTTCCATTTATGTCTGGTCAGAAGAGTCAATTTTATTTGTGGACTATTTCAAATGAAAACCTTGCTGTTGTCACCCATGCCTTTGTCACTTCAAAATTAGACTATTATAATGTGTTCTATTTAGACCACATCCATAAGTGTATTCAGAATTTTAAATGGCATACCATACTTCCATCTTTTTAATGAGTGAACAATTCCACAAGGAACACTTTACACCTGTGCTTCATGATCTCCTACACTGTTTGGCTTCTGAGCTGAATTTAAAACACAGATTATGCAGTAATAATACATAATTTATTATGGAATGAAAGCTGTCTCAATTTAAAGTGACAAGTCATATTTTCACAATAATTTAGACTTTCAAAAACCAACAGATTTTTTTGTTTTAATTGTAGTGGAAACTTTTGAAACAAACAATACTGCAAACACTCCAGCATTTTCCAACTACAAAGAGCACCTGAATGTAGAATAAATTAGAAGCAGTCTACAAACAAACATGAATGATCTGGCTCCTCTACATCCACTGCTCAAGACTGAAAGAAATAAATCAACAAAAGCAGAATAAGAAGTGAAGAGTAAACTAGACTTTAAAAAGTTCTTTATTAACAGTCTCAGGTATTATGTTTAACTTAGGGAAGGACATTTTTTAAAAGACTGATTTTTAGCCAGACAATTCACCCTTAAACATCCAAGCCTCTCAGGGACTAATCCATGGGATGCTGGAGCAGCCTCTGTCCACGGTTAATGGTCCTGGTTAACCACAACACCAGGGAGCCGCCTGCCACCTTGCGCTGCTGCCTCCATATCAGAAGCAGCAGTGCAGGGTGGCAGGCAGCTCCCCTGGTGTTAGCGTGACAAGGAGTCCTGTGGCACCTTATATACTAATAGATTTATTGGAGCACAAGCTTTCGTGGGCAAAGACCCAGTTCATCAGATGCAGATTCAGACTAACATAGCTACCCCTCTGATACTTGGTCCCCTGGTGTTGTGGTTAACCAGGACCATTAACCAATAAGAAATCGCTTATCAGTTAAACAGTTAGCCAACTTGCCGCTAACATCTCTAATTCCAGCCACTGATTTTTATAATAAATTAATAATTTGCATATTTATAGCACCTTCTATCCATCTGCCACAGAACTTTGCAATCATCAGTGAGGCAGGTTAAATGTTGCTGACTGTCTCCATTTCACAGGAAACACCTATTCACTCTGACACATCTACCTTTCTTCTTCTCATCCTTACACAATTTTGATTCCATCAAGGTAGCCCATATTTGCACATTTCTTCTGCACACCTCCCACCCATCCCCTCAGAACTAGCCCTCACCCCCATCAGCCTTTGCTTCCCCGTCCCACCATTAACCCTCTCCCCCTACAATGGCCTCTGCTCCTGAATGCACATACCAACTCTTTCCTTACTAGCCCCTGCTCTCCCTAGCTCCCCGCTTTGGCTCCTGTCTCCCCATCACACACTGTCCCCCTTACTGCCTCCCTGCTACCCTACCCACTAATGGCCTCTGCTACCCCACCCAACCAAAGACAGCTATTCCCTCCATCACAATGCCCCCTTTACAGGTCAGTTTCCCCACCCCACTAATGGCCCTGCTTCCCTATACAGTGCCCCCGTTACTTAGGCCCCGCTTCCCCAGCTCCCCACCCCAGGGCCCCGCTTCCTCATCCCCCCACCCAAGGGCCCTCGTCCCCCATCTCTTGTCCTCTGCTTCCCCACCTCGTAATGGCCGCTGCTCCCCCTCCCCACCCCATCACAGAGTGCCCCACCCACCCATCCCCATCACACACTCTATTGCACCCTCTTATTGGCTGCTGTGGTCCGCCCCCGATACAAACAACCCCTCTGCGCCGGGCTCGCCCCAGGGAGCCTGTTTCTGACTTTTTAACACCAACCTGCTCCTCTCGCCTCGGCCCGGATCGGGTTGCTAACAACTCCCAAGCGCTCTCTCAGTCCTCCGCCGCCCTCTCTCTCTCCCTTCCCCCGCCCCCCCCCTCCGGTAGCGCGAGGCAAGGCGCCTGCGTGCTGTGCGAGTGGGCGGGCGGAACGTTGGGGAAGCTAGGGCGGAAGTTCTCGTGCCGCGAGGGAGGAGTGGAGCGCTGGCGTTAGGTCGTGAGGCTGGACCTGTGTCAGGGAGCACGTGGGCGCTGCCACAACGGTCGCGGCGTCCTCGTGCCCCTCGGTGAGGCTGTGTCGCCGAACGCACGTGGGAAGGGGCCACGGGGAGCGCTGTGCACGACCAGCGGGGCTGCGCAAAGCAGCACGCGCCCTCCGCAATTGTCCTGCTTGCTGAGCGTTAGGGCTGCAAGGCCCTGTGGTGAGCCGCCCTGGAGTAGGGGAAGAGGGTTCCTACCACATGGACCGATGAAAGCTAGGTGGAAAAAGGGGGGGGGGGGGCGCTCAGGGTCAGCATTTGAACTTTAAACATAATTTAAATGCAGACGAAATATCCCCCCACACACCTTTTTTCCTCCCAAACTCTCAACCAGCTATAGTTTTGTTGCAGTGGCTCCTCAGACTCAGAGCACTGACCGTCTAACCTGGCACTCCTTGCCAGCATGCCTTCACTGCTCAGCACAGAAGTGCCCACTGTGGATATCCTTGTAGCAGGTTCACTGTACCACCAAAATTGTGTCTCTGTTCTCATCTGTGGATTTCCTATTTAGATTTTATTCTGGTTCCTGCATCTCCAGGGTGTGGCTTACTTTTCCTGCTGGCATTTCACCTTTACATATGCATTTGTAGCGTAGACTCTGCTCTTATCTTCCACCCTACTTCACAACACCCGCCTTCAGTTAATCACATCTGCCTACCGAAAAAAAGTAGTTTTCTTCTGCTTTGTCCTATTGTGATACTTTTGGGAGAGGGAAGTTGGAGCAAAATTTGTTCAACTGTTTTGAACTATTTGTGGAAAAATACATTTTAAACAATTAGATTTTATATGTAAAAAATAAGTTGGTTTTTAAATATTTTGGCAAGTAGCTGTTTGTATATCATAAGGTCAAAAGCAGCCACTGTGCTTATCTAGTCTGACCTGCGGAACATAGCTCTGAGATTTCTCTGAATTATTTCCCTTTTGATTAAAGCATAATTTATCTAAAAAAAAACCCTTTAAGATTTCCAGTGATGGCACTTGCACCACCACCATTTTAAAGTTCTTGTTGTGGTTCCTCATTGAAATATAAATGGTGTATTTTTCTGTTTACTTTGTAGGAGCATGTAGAGGATTAGCGATCTGGGCTCTGCTGGGCACTGAGCAGTCTCTAAGACCCTATTTCCATAAATACTTTCATTTAAATTTAACTTCATTCACATGACTAGTTTTACTGACTTCAACAGCACTGTTCTCATATGTAAGTGATTGTAGAGATAGGGCCTAGGGTTTCCCGCATTTCTCTTTGGTGTTGGAAGTCATGTAGTTTTATGGATTAAGATTATGGGGGCCTAAAACGAAGGGGAGGGAAGGGCCAAAGTATGAATTACATATTGCAAATAATAATTAATAATTAGGAAGTCAAAAATTATCTACATATATATGTACTTATTTATTTATGTAAAATTAATAAATGTATTCCAATGTCACTACATCGTATTCAGACATTTTTTTCCCTAGCTTTAGCCACGGCAAAATCATCAATGATGTCACTGTAATCCAAAAACCTCTCAATGCTCAAGAGGGACAAAGCAGTGAGATGCTCTTGAATCATGGTCGATTGGAAGTAGGGATGTTAAATCAGCTAATTGAGTAGTCGATGGAATTTCCATCGACTACTTGTTTAGTCGATAAGGGAGGGGGGTGCAGCGGGGCACCTGGGGTGAGCGGAGTCCTGGCTGCTGCACCTCTTCCTTTTAAATGTATTAAGAGCTGCCCAGCTCTTACTACATTTAAAAGGCAGAGACACAGCAGTCTGGATCCGGTGCAAGCAGGATCTGCTTCAGTCCCTGCTCACGTCAGGTTCCCCTCCTATTCCCACACCACAGAGATGGTGTTGGGGGGAACTGGCTCCTGCTCCCTCCCCCCAACTGCCTCTGATATAGAGGCAGCAAGAGTGTGGGGGGATGTGAGTAGTCAATTTGACTACCTGATAAGCCTAGGTTTATTGGACAGTTGACAATTCAGCTACTCTTTTACATCCCTAATTGGCCATTTTTTACCCTTGTTAGAAGAAAGAATATTCTCCACTACAGTTAGTGACCATTAGTGACAAATACAACTGTAATGCAGTTTTAAAATTTGGGAAACATTCTATCACATTGGATTGTGATAACTGGGTACATCCAAATAGATTTGATTTTTCCCCTATATAGCTGAGAGTGATATGAATTCAACAAATTTTAAAAAAATTAGTAAAATCTTGTTGGATAGTATCTGGGTACTTCTGATACAGATGTTTGATATTTTGAATGACTTTGGAACTTGAAAAAGTAGGTGAAAAATTTGACAGTACAGTTCCATCATCGCATATCTCCTGTCTTTTATGATGTTTGGCTGACTTAATATTAGCAGTCTTTGCAGCCCCTGAATTTCATATTCATCAAAAATATCCTGCATTTGTTGAAGAGCAGTTCCAAGATTTGTCATTAGATTTATTGTGGTGGAAAAGTCAGTTTGAGCACTCTGCAAGTTTAGACTGAACCTGCTGAATGGCTGATGTATATCATTCCAGGTCTCGCACAAAATACCAGTTTCCAAAGTGTGCATTGTATCACCCAGGATCATTGCATCTCTTTGATTTTTGAGGTTCATATCCTTGATGCACTCTAGCACTTCATTAATGTTGGGGTATGCCAGAACAACTGTATTTATATCTTCAGCATTGGTACTCTCCCTGAAAGTGATTTGCGCTTTGAGTGTCCCTTTGGTAATGAATCTTTAAGAATCATCAGAAGAGTGGTTGATGTAGAGAAAAAAATTGTACAATTTTTGGCCAAGAGGTCATCAAGTCCATTCCCCTGCCCTCATGGCAGGACCAAGCACTGTTTAGATCATCCCGGACAGGTGTCTGTCTAACCTGCTCTTAAATATCTCCAGTGATGGAGATTTCACAACCTCCCTAGGCAATTTATTCCAGTGTTTAACCACACTGAGAGGAAGTTTTTCCTAATGTGCAACCTAAACCTCTTGCTGAAATTTAAGCCCACTGCTTTTTGTTCTATCCTCAGAGGCCAAGGAGAACAATTTTTCTCCCTCCTCCTTGTAACACCTTTTTAGATACTTGAAAGCTGCTATCATGTCCCCCCGAGTTTTCTCTTTTCCAAACTAAAGCCCAGTTCTTTCAGTCTTCCCTCATAGGTCATGTTTTCTAGACCTTTAATCATTTTTGTTGCTCTTCTTTGGACCTTCTCCAATATCTCCACACCTTTCCTGAAATGTGGCACCCAGAACTGGACACAGTACTCTAAATGGGACCTAATGAGCGCAGAGAAGAGTGGAAGAATGACTTCTTGTGTCTTGCTCACAACACTCCTGTTAATGCACCCCTGAATCATGTTTGCTTTTTTTGCAACAGTGTCACACTGTTGACTCATGTTTAACTTGTGAGCCACCATGACCCCTAAATCAGAATGCAGGTAGAGAAGTCACAGGAGTCTGTTCCTTTTTTTCAGGCACAACAGGTTCACTTGGACTGGTATTTACTTGGACTTTCTCAACACCAAACTTAGTAGGAGGAAAATACAGTAGGAGAGAAAAAGTACCTTTTGTTTTTGTGGTCTTTCTTTGGCCTCCTTCAATTTCTGCCATCCTCCTATCTACCACATGATTTCTGTTATCCAGTGTAGGCCTACTGTGTACAAAGTTCAATATTGCCTGTGCCCACAAACACTTATTTAGGCCACAAAGTCAAAATCACAACCAACATAAATTGAATTCACACTCTTGGTGGATTGATTTCTACAAAGCAATATCTAATGAGGCACAAAATTTCCAATGGCCCCAATACCATCACTCAAGTATTACTTCAATATGTAATGGCAGGGTGTGATGGGATAGACTAGGCTCAGCGCCCCGGCTGGAGGCCTTGCCGCACCCTGCCCCAGCGAGAAGAATCAAAGAGAGGTCCTCCAAGCAGAACAGAGTGGCTGCTTCTGCTGTGGTCAACCAGGGCCCAGCAGGCTGATATAAAAAAATGCTGCTGGGCCAGGGTCTGGCAGTTCCTCACTGGAACTCCACCCAGCTAGATCTAGAAGCTGACTGGGAGGACAGCAGCACCTCGGACAGCTCCGAGTGCGAGCTGGACTTCAGAGCTTGTGGAGACCCAGGTCCAGTGGCTGAAGACCAGCAGCATCAGACTACAAAACTTTGGAGAACCCTATTCAGGGTGCGTTGAGACCCTGGCTGCAAAGCCCTGAGAGGGGGGTTGGACAGAGCAGTGTCTTGGGGAAGCGGCCCAGGGAGCAAAGTAGCAGCAGGCAGCAAAGACTCTTAGCAGGCGACTGCTACTCCCAGGGTCCCTGGGCCAGGACCCAGGGGAGTGGGCAGGCCAAGTCCTGCCAACCCCTATTTGCGGAAGTGGCCCTGGGAAAAGGTTGCTATATTGGGGCTAGGGGGAAAACCCCACCAGTTGCCCATACCTATAGTCCCTGGACCGGAACCCAGAGTAATGGATGGGCCAGGGTTCCCCCCAACCCTCTTCCTGCTACTACAGAGTCTCCCCTGAGAGTGAAGACCAGGACTACAAAGGAGCTTTTACCCCAAACGGTGAACTAGGGAAGGCTGGGAGAATTGTTCCCTCTAAGAGTTTCCTCCCATGAGTGGAATGAATTTTGTGTTGTGTACCAGTACTGAGTTCATGTGGCTTGTTTGGATGTGCCACTGTGGCATCCAAGTTATTAATAAAAATCTTATAAACCTCTACCTTTTCCCTCTGCTGCTCTGTCTCCTCCCCTTACTCCATTAGCTCCCTGGGTGCCTGCTGCCCCCCCAGCCCCTCACCCTCCTCTGCTGTCCTGACTCCTGCCCTTCTCACTGCCCTCAGCCCTCGTGGGACCTGCCCCTCTGCACCATCCCTTCTCTCCCCCCTGTGCCCACTCCTTCAATAGCCCCACTCTGATCTTGTGAGCTATCCCTCCTCAGCCCCTCTCCTAACATCTCCCTCTACACAGCTGACATGCCTTTCTCCTCTGTTTCTGGTCCCTCCCCTGCAGGTGTCTGCCCTTCTGTTTCACCCCCAGAATCCCCTGGCACCTGCACCTTCCCTTACCCCTGCACCCTCCTGGTGCCTCCCCCTTCCCTCACTGCCCCTGCTCCCCTTTCCCTCTTTTTCCCTGATGCCTGTCTTCACCACCCTCTTCCCCAGTTCCCCTCATGCCCCTGTGCCCTCACACATGACTTGCTCCATTCCCTGCCTTCCTCATGCCCACCCCTCCTTTCAACCCTACTCCCAGCACCTTCCCTCTCCCCTCTTGCCTTCAATGCCCTCCCCTCTCCTCTGCTCTCCCAGCATTACCCTGTCCCCTTCACCCTCCTACCCCCACTGACACCTCCCCTCCCTCCCTCCCTCCCTCCTGCCCTTTTCCTTATTGTCTCCACTTGGCCCCCTGGC
Organism: Pelochelys cantorii; assembly: GCA_032595735.1. Lineage (NCBI taxonomy): Eukaryota > Metazoa > Chordata > Testudines > Trionychidae > Pelochelys > Pelochelys cantorii. The sequence goes on from CM064327.1 coordinate 243,058,680, forward strand.
ATTTTTCTCTCCTCCACCCTGTCCCTTGGTGCCTTCCCCTTTCTTCTCCTGCCCTGCCCCCCTTTCCTCAGCACAAGCCCCTTCCTCCCCCTGCCCCTCCCTCACCTTCTGCCTTCCAGTTTGTGGGGCTGGAGTCTGTGGTCGGGCCCTAGAAGTCCCCACTGCCCCAGCCCCAGCTGCTTCCGGGGCGGTCCCGCTTGCCAGGCCTGGAGCTAGGCCGCCTGTGGTGCTAATTTTACTGCAGTCCCTGCACCATTTTTGGCTCACATTAGCAGGAGCACAGCGGGAGGGCGGAAGGGAGAAGTCCCCACCCCACCAGACCCAGCTTACGGAGCGCGGCTGTGCGAGCGGGTCCGTGCACTGCTGCTGCCCCAGCAGAGTGGGAAGGGGCAGGGGCAGAAAGGGCCGTGCAGAGAATGCACCAGCAGAGCCAGTATGCACCCCGCTCTGCAGTGCTCCAGCCGGGCTCTGCGCGGTCCCTGCTGGGACTCTGGTGGCAGCTCCCAGGAGCAGCTCACTGGTTCCGACCAGCACCCCACCCCCTCCGGCAGTGGCGGCGGCTACCTGTGAATGGAGGAGGCTGGGCTGGAGGCTGCGCATGGCGGAGGCAGTCTTGCAGCAGGAGGGAAGGGCCACGGGGGAAGAGGGGAGTGTGCCGGACAGCGGTGCATGCTGCAGGGGAGCTTGGCGCTCCGCACACTGTGCGCCACTGGCAGCAGCCCTGGGTGCCCGTGCAAAGCACCAAGGGAGCTGCTTGAGTGCTGGGTGGAGGTGGGGCATTGCTGCTGCGCTGCGCTAGCGCTGGGTGTCTGCGAGGGTGTCCCAGAGAAGGGGGGAAAGGGTGGTGCTGTTTGTAGCTGGATCCCAATGGGTTTTCCGGGACATTTGCTGCCTTTATTGGGACACCAAGACAGAACACTTAAATCCGGGACTGTCCTGGAAAAAAAGGGATGTATGGTCACCGTACCCATGGGGCATGGTCAGGATTTTGCTACAACATATAATTGCTAAGTTGTTGGTTCAAGCTTGTAGCAGTTATGGAATAAACTGCTGGGTTAAGTCATGATTGTGCACATACATTCCTGCCTCAAAGCCCCTCCACCCCCAGACTTGCCTGTGTGCTTGCATGCACCAGACTTGAGACAGGCCTGGGTTTTGCTTTGTTAGAGATCAGTACTTTGGGTAAAGCAGACGTTTCGGTCAAGACAGGGCCATGTAGGCTCCCCTGCAGGTCTGGGCAGGAAGGATGGTGCAGGAGTGGGGGTTCTGGAAAGGAGGGTGCAGTGGAGTGTGGGGTCTGGGTGGGAGAGGGCAGAGAATTGGGGTCCCTTATGGCTTCAGTGCCAGTGCTGGCTCGCCCTGCTGATGGGGGGATCCCCGAGCATAGTGGGCTGGATGAAGGCAAACCACGGGCTATATCAAGGCAGGCCACAGCTGTAGGTGTTTGGAGATGTGGGGCAGGCGTTTGGAGATGTGGGGGCTCTGGGCAGGAGTCTGTGGTCTGGGAGGTGTGGCAGTCAGGGTTGGGGGTGAGAAGAGGCACAAGGCAGGAGTGAGGGGTACAGAAGATAGGTCAGGAAGTTGGGTGGAAGGGGAGCTCGGAAGGAGTAGGGGTGGCTGCCAGCTTCTCCCCAGGGCTGGTCTGGGGCAGGCGCCATACACCCCAACCACCAGCTTCTCCCCGGGGTCTCACGGCCCTCCTGCCTGCACTCGCTTGGCCCGGGGGTGAGGTTGGGATGTACAGGTCACCCACTGGTGCTCCCTGGGCCTGGCCAATGTGTGTGTGGGGGGGGGCGGGGCCTGTGCAGCAGCCAGTAGCTGCTCCCCACTTCAGACTGGCAGGTGCTGCTTTATGAGAAACAATCGAATTCCAGTCACATCCCATTATCCTGGCACAAACAAACCCTAACCTTACTTTAAGTTATAAGGAAGCTGCATACCAAAGTTGGGGGTCCTAGCTCTTACAGTTTAGGAGTTCTTCAGCAAATGGACTCTCAGATGGACAGATAGATATGGATTTCTAAAATATCTAGTAAGATAATGCTTTATATTTCCAAAGGCACTGTGCAAAATTAGCTAACTAACCCTCAAAATAGTTCTAAAATATTAGAAAGCTGTACTGTGCAATATTTATAATGCACTTCATTATTAAATACACTAGTTATTAGCATGCCTAGTATTGGATACATCTGGGTGTCTAATTTTGAATATATCCTGAAAGCTCAGTTAGAATGTGTTCTAAAAAAATAAATGATAGGTAATAGGTAACATTTACGCAACGGCAGATAATTTCTATTTGAGCAAATCAGTTAAAGGAAAAATATACATTTTATTTTTAATAAATACATGTTCTAGGAGTATGGTTTTTGAATTTGTAAAAATGATGGGCATGTAATGCATCATATCTGTTTCTGCTTTATTTTTGAAAGGTGTTCATTCCTTGAGAATGAAGTAAACTTCTAGTTCTATCATTGCAGACTTCAGAATTAGCACTGAAAACATGGGATTCTTTTCCTGGGTTGATGAAAGTAATTTCTTGTTTGTTGTGTCAGACAAAGCATGCTATTTGTCACATTGTGGTTTGTGTATCTTTTTGGAAGCTTTCAACTTTGATCTGAGTCAAGGTACACTCAGTAGCACAGATGACAGAAGTAACAAACCAGTGATGTGCATTGTCACTCTCTCAAACTCTTTAAGTCAACAAATACTGAGACTTAGATGTAGAAAACCATATTACTTTTGAGGAAGCTTGTGTATTCTTGTGAGAAAACACAGACCTTTGCCTTTCTTGTTTCAGACAAAGGTGTGGAACAATTTATTAGTTAAGGATTCAGTTCAGTGTGTGAATCAAAAGATGCATGTTCTAGGCCAGATTCTGGCTCTTGCTTGTATTTTTAAGTAAACAATTGCATTTAAAAGACATTGCAGAGCTGGGCTCAGTAGCACATAAAAGCTGCTTTCTTTAAACTGTCATCACAGCGGATTTCAGAATGTGCTTTTAATACTTCCAGGGTTGATGTTTGTGTGTCTTTCTCTTTTTTTATTTGAAATAGCTTTTTTTTTATTATTGATCTTTCACCTGCCTTTTAACTGATCTATGGTAGCTTTAAGGAAACTAGTCTCGTGTATGATAGGGCAAAGATTTAGAAAAATGTTTTGCAATATTGCACTTTTAAGGTCACAACTTTATTAAAAGCCCCTGTTCAACTCCCCTCCCTCCAAAAAGAAAAATGTAAAACAAAGACATAAATAAAATGATAATAAATGAACTGTTGGTTTCAGGTTTTGACTTACTATATTTTGTGATGTATACTAATTACTCACATTTCTTTAGTTCTACAGTTTCATTTCAAGCTTCAGATTTATTCCAATTCCCCTCTTTTTAAAGAAGCAATATTGGAAGAGAATGAATGACTTAAATAAGCAAACGTGTAGAATCTGCTCCCTGACTACTGTGGAGCCATAGTGTGACTCAGAGTAGAGTCTGTACCATGCTTTCCAAACTTGGAAGCTTTAGTATCATATTATGTGAGAGATTCATAATTTTTAAGCCCAGAAGGGACATTAATATTGTCTGTTGTGGCCTCCTATGTAGCATAGTTCATAGAATTTCACCCAGTTATCCTTGTATTGAGTCCAATAAATGTATTTGACAAAAGCATATCTTTCAGAAAGTCATCTAGTGTTAATCTGAAGTCTTCAAGAGATGACACATCCTTTGGTAGTTTGTTCCAGTGGTTAATCACTCCCGTTGTTTAAAAAATTGAGCCTTATTTCTGATTTGAATTTATCTGGCTTAAACTTCCTATCATTAGTTCTTGTGATGCCTTTCTCCACAAGGGTAAGGATTCCTTTAATATACATGGTATCACCCGCCCCATAAAGGTATGTGTACACCCTCGTCAATTCACTTTTCAGTTTTCTTTTTTATAATCTAAACAGATTGACATCATTCAAGTTTCTATTTGTAATGTATTTTTGCCAGTCCTTAAATAATTTTTGTATTTTCTGCATTCTCTCCAATTTTTCAATATCCTTTGAAAATGTGTGCAATGGCCCTGTAAGCAATATTTCTCATCACTCCATATATAGTGATAAACCCACTTCCCTACTTCTATTTACAGCACCCTTGTTTATACATCCAAGGATCATGTTATACCATTGTCACAGCGTCACACTAGGAGTTCATATACAGTTATTTTTCCACTATGACCCCTAAAACCTGTTCCTTTACTAATAACCAGGATACAGTCTCCCTTTCTGTACATATAGGCTACGTCTAAACTACACCCCTCTGTCGGCAGAGGGATGTAAATTAGACGTTTCGAAAGAGCAAATGAAGCAGGGATTTAAATATCCTGCGCTTCATTTGCATAATGGCGGCCGCCGCTTTTTTTGAAACGGGGCTTTTTGAAAAAAAACTGGCAGTTTAGATGGGGCATTTTTTTCGAAAAGCCCCATTTTGAAAAAAAAGTGGCAGCTGCCATTATGCAAATGAAGTGCGGGATATTTAAATCCCCGCTTCATTTGCACTTTCGAAGCGTCTAATTTACATCCTTCTGCCAACAGAGGGGTATAGTTTAGACATGGCCATAGTTTGTTTTTAAACATATAGCTTGCATTCCTTTGTCCTGGATGCATGACTTTGCCTATTTTTAAATAAGCCCACCTTCCCAAGCAACCCAGATTGCTCTGTAAGATTGTTCTGTCTCATCATTTTACCATTCTATGCACAATTTAACTGTACATTTTTTCGGTAATGTTTTTATATTTACTTCATGGACATGGAGAATAATACTGAATTGTGTAGGGCCTAGAACTGATTCTTGCAGAATCACACTCTTCAGTGATGATTCTCCATGGACAATTACTGCATGAGATCTGTTAGCTAGTTCAGTCCAATTAGAATGTGCTTTATTGATATTGTATAATGCTGTTTTAAAAGGAAGGAAAAATGCCCACATATGATCTACACTGATGGTATACTGCTTACTGAATTGAGCCAGCAGGTTGACATGTAAAGACAGATCACTTATGATGAGTGGCAACATTCTCAACAAATGGATGCCTGTTAGTGGAAAATCCTGTATCTTCACTTGCCTATAAAATTATTTAGATTTGCTGAGACATTCCCATTCAGGCATAATCATTCAGGCAGTAGGAGGCAAGCAAAAGTAAACATACTTTTTCATTCCAGAAGAAATATTTTTCTTTGTTTTTTGCTAGGTTTCTTTTTTTTTTCTTTTGGGGTTCTTATATAATGAATACCCAGTTTATTAACTTCTGTTGAGACCACTCATTATCATGAACTATGGATCCCAGAAGAAAACAAGGTAGTAATTTTGATTGTGCTGGGTCAAGGCAAAAGGAGTACTCTTAATGAGAAGTAATCCAATAAAGTAATAAAAATTGCAAATGCTTATACACCAGTGTAAGGAGCTTAAACACAACCATGGGCGAGCCTGAGTGTCCGGTATCAGAAGAACACAATGCAGATGAAAGCAATCAATGAGATACACTAATTCCTAACTAAACTATACAAGAAAGACAGATGGGGAAGGAGAGCAGTGCTATACATTAAAAATTCCATAGACTATATTTGGAAAGAAAAGCATGGAGAGGACCATGTCAGGAAAATCTGGGATAAATACTGTCCTGTTCTGGATGCATGGAATAGTAAGGGGTAAGAGCCTTTTTCAAAAGTTGCATTTTTTTTGGAGGGGAGCATTTAGGGAGGAGATGGTATAAGGGGTGGATGGGATTATATGTATTCATGGGATAATTAAGTTTTAGTGACAATTTGCCTATAATTCTAGCAATGCTGGAAATCAATTTAAAGGTCAGTGTGATTTTTTTTTTTTTTTTTTTTGCTATGTAACAGGCATCAAGAGCTTGTGATAGGTACTTCTATTTTGTGGTTTTCAAATATGGATGTTTTGGAGATAAAGAGGATATTTGGACCAAAGATATACAGCCCATACAATATTCTGTAAGGGTACGTCTACACTACGGCGTTATTTCGAAATAAGATATTTTGAAATAACACATCTACACACAAAATGCACTTTGAAATAGCGCGTCCACACTGATTTTATGCTGAATCACATTTAAGGCCAGCTGAAACCGGTTCCAGCAGGGTATCAGGTCAGGAGTTATTTTGTGTGGCTGCTGCCTGAGGCTATCTGAGGCCTGTGTTTAAAGGGACCCCCCTGGACAGCCGGTTCTCAGGTTTCCCTGCTTGCTTGCCTACCTCTCTGAGGGACAGCAAAGCATTTTTTTCTCTACGTGCTTTGGTTGCCCTCACTCAGGACAACACAGCACTCTGCACCATGGAGCCAGAGCTGCCCCTGGGCACTCTGGTGCTTCTTTTGGATGTGTTGCTGCAAGCCTGGCTGCGCTTTCTGCAGGCTGCCTCGCAGCATCTGCTGCAGCCCAACCCTCACGCCGTCATCTGCACCCTCCTGGGGTACGTGGAGGAGCAGCTGCAGCTCCTGGATGCTAGCGTGCCCCGCTGTGTCCGGACACCAGCAGCGACTGGTGGGACCACATCATCCTAGAGCGCTGGGGAGAACAGCAATAGACCCAGAACTTTAGGATGAAGAAGGACACCTTCATGGAGCTCTGTGAGTGGCTCGCCCCTGCTCTGCAGCGATGGGACATGCACATGAGGCCCGTCATTCCCCTCCAGAAGCGTGTGGCCATTGCCCTCTAGAAGCTCTCCACGCTGGATAGCTACCAATCTGTGAAGAACCAGTTCGGCATGGGGAGATCTACCGTCGGAGCAGTGGTCATGCAGGTATGGCAATCTCCGGCCACTGTGCCAGGAGGGGGGGGTGCAAGGAGGGGATGGGCTGCCCTAGGGAAAAGGGGGGGAGGTGATGCAAGTCCCCCTCCCCGGGAGGGTTTGTTCTGTCCCACCTGCACTATGGACTGCCCGCCGTGGCCAGGATTGCAGGGGGGGTTGCTCCTGGAGAGTGGGGGCGCAGGGCACTGGTGGGGAAGGAGCACTCTCAGCCACCCTGGCACCCCAGTGACTCTCGGTTTTGTATGTCCCTCTGCAGGTGGTCAAAGCCATCAACAGAGTGCTGCTCCACAGAGTCATCCGCCTCACTGATGTGGACGTGGTGATTGAAGGGATTGGCGCCCTGGGCTTCCCCAACTGCGGGGGGGCAATCGACGGGACACACGTCTCCATCCATGCCCCGGAACACCAGGCCTCCCTGTACATAAACCGGAAGGGATACTTCTCCATCATCCTGCAGGCTGTGTCTGACCACCGGGGCCACTTCGTGGACATTAACGTGGGCTGGTCTGGCAAAGCACACGACACGCGGGTTTACCACAACTCCTCTGTGTGCCAAAGGCTGTACGCTGGGACTTTCTTCCCCGACCACCACATCAGGGTAAGGGACGTGGACATGCCTATGTGCCTGGTGGGGGATGCGGCCTATCCCCTACAACCCTGGCTGATGAAGCCCTATACGGGACACCTCAACCCCTCCCAACAGGCTTTTAATGCCAAGCTCAGCAGGGCCCGCATCATGGTGGACGGGGCGTTCGGTCGGTTGAAGGCCCGTTTTAGATGCCTCCTCACCCACCTGGACTTCTCCGAGCGGAATGTTCTGCACGTGGTGGCAGCGTGTTGTGTGCTGCATAATTTGTGCAAGAGGAAGGGGGAGGCTTTCCTGCCAGGCTGGATGGCAGAGGCTGACCACTTGGATGGCCTGTACATGCAGCCCCAAATGGCTGCCAGCCGGGAGGCCGATCGGGGGGCTGTCCATATCCGGGAGACCCTGTGGGAGAGCTTCCACCTGGAGGAGGACTAAAGTCTCCTTGGTGTGCCCCACTGGGGCCTTGTGCCTCCTTTCACCCTCATATCCTTTCACTGACCCCTTCCTAACCCCCCTTCCTTATATAAAGACACACGTGTTGACAAAAACATGTGTTCTCTTTATTGAACAAAACTGGGGTGTGGGGGGGGGAATGAGGGCGGGAGAGGGGAGGAGAGAGAAGGGGAGGGGGAAACCTGGGAAGAGGGAGCTGGAAGGGGGAGGCAAGGGGAGGAGAAGCTCAGGGTTGGGGGTCTTGCTGGCCCACCTATCTCCCAGCACTGTGGGTGCGGGAGCCTCAGCGTCTCTGGGGGGAGGAAGAAGCGGGAGGGGGAGCAGGAGTGGGAGGAGGAGCGGTAGCTGGGGCAGCAGCAGGGGCTGGAGCGGCAGGAGGCAGCAATCTCTGCACCAGGGTCTGCAGGTGGTCAGAGATGGCACGGCCCTGGTCAAGCAGCTCCTGCCAGCTCTCCCGCCGCAGCTGCAGGTCTTCATGCACCCAGTAGTCCAAGGTGTGATGCTGGCCTCACAGGATCCCCAAGTGCTGCTGCTGGTACTCCTCCTGGTTACGAGTTAGCCTACTGGCCTGGGTGCGAGAGGATGTCCTGGGCGGCGTAGTGTGCCCTGCACTCACAGCTGCTGCAGCTGTGGGGAAACAAGAAGTGGTCAGTTATCCCTGGGGACACAGTGGGTGAAGCCCAGCCCCCCTCTGCAGGGTGAGGACGGTAGGTCTCCGCACCATCGGAGCTGATGTGCTTGCACACAGGCCATGTTTGGCATGTTCTGCTATCCCTGGGAGTGGGAGCTGGCCCGGGACTGCACCCATGCCCCTGTGCTGTATACAGTGCAGGGGTGGGGGGGAGAGATGTCCCCTGCCTCTGTGTAGAGGGGGCTTGTGAAAGGAGGACATCATGCAGTGTCCCACCCCGGGGTCAGGAGCACGTCATGTGCCTTCATACATACATGCGTATGGGTAACAGGCCAGGGCCCCTGTGTGGCAGCCAGCTGGGGCCACGTGCCCAGGGGTGGCACAGCATATGCACAGGTTGCTGCATGATCCGTGATCTCCCTCTCCTCCCCTTCCACCCCCCCCCCACACCGCATAAGGGGACAGTGATGTCACTCACATGTCGTTGCCTCCCCGGCCTTGGATGACACCGGCGACAGGCTTGCTGGGACAGCTCAGGCGTCCTGGGTGCACAGCACGCTTCCTCCAGGCTCCTGTGGCTCCTGGTCATCCTCCTCCTCCTCCTCCTCCTCCTCGTTGGTCTCATGGCCAGGGCCGTCTGCCCCAAGGTCGATGACCACTTGGGGGGCATGGACCGTCTGGCCCCCCAGGATGCAGTCCAGGGCATCAAAATAGGAGCAGGGGTCTGGTTTTGCCCCTGGTTGGGAGCTGCCCCCTGTGGCCCTGGCATAGGCCTGCCGCAGCTCCTTTATTTTCATGAGCACCTGCTCCTGGCTTCACATGTGGCCTTTGGTGGTCAGGCTGGCAGCCATCCACCTGTAGACGGCTGCATTCCTCTGTCTAGTGCGGAGATCATGGACTTTGGAGGATTCCCTCCAAGCCTCAATCAGGTCCATGATCTCCGTACTGGACCAGGAATGCGCCCGCCTTTTCTGGCCCCTGGCAGGCTCCTGGGAGCTTGCAGACTGCTCCTGAGGAGTGGTGGAGGGCTGGCTGGCACTGGCTGCCTCTCTCATGTTGAGGCCACTAGGTCAGGGGCAGCAACTGCTGGCTCTGGGCTGGCAGGCCTGGAGCTGGCACAGGCACGGTGGCCAAACAGACTCTATCCCTTTAAGGGCTCCGGGGAGGGTGGGGAGGAGAGGAGTTTTCCTGGTTGTGGCCAGAGTGGCCACCAGGGCACCCTGGGAAGGGCTGGAGCCCCCCCTATTTCGAAATAAGTGTCTATACAGCACTTATTTCGAAATAGCAGTTTCAAAATTGGTGTTATTCCTTGTGGAATGAGGTTTACCAATTTTGAAATAAGCCCTCCACTATTTCGAAATTAATTTGAAATAGCGGTTGGCTTGTGTAGACGCTAGTGAAGTTATTCCGAAATAATGGCTGTTATTTCGAAATAACTTTGCTGTGTAGACATACCCTAAGTATATCCCAGGAAGCTCCTGGGATAGGCAGTCAGCATGTTAGAACACATGACATAAAGGAACAATCTAAGAAGAAAAACTGATTCTGGCGTAACTAATTTTTTTCTTTATATGGGTTTTCAGCCCAGAGGATATGGGTACTGTTTATAGATAGGAAAGCTAGTGCATTATCAGAGGTAGAAACAGATACATGTGTATATATACAAAGCTTGGAACAATTCAAGGAATTAAATGTAATAAATGGCCAGACCAGATGATGTTATACAAGGGATTTGAAACTAAAAATCAACTAACTGAATTACTGACAATAAATAGGTGTTTGATAAATACTGGTACTCTATTAGAAGATTCTAAGAGTGATTCCAGGAATTAGGTGAGCCGTATCTCAGTGCTAGGGAATTTAATTGAGAAAATCTTTATAAATAAGATCTATAAAGAACCTGAATGAGTGGAATGATAGAGACAATCAGCTAGGTTTTGGATGGTATATCACACCTGTCTAAACTGTTAGAATTATTTTTAAAAGTTAACAAATTAATGTTAATTTATATCAGCAAATCTAAATGAAGCCACACAGGAGACTGTCAAGGCTTTTGGATATTAGATAATAAAACATTTGCTAATTATAATTATAAAGCAAATTTTATTTATAACCTCAATGAGAGTAGAGTTCTGTCATTAAGTGAAAACTTGTTAAGTTATAGAAATCAAAACATGGGACCAAATTTCATCAAGGAAAGAGGTCAATATGGATATATTCCAGGGATCATTGTGAAGAACAACAGGAGTACTATTGAATAGTGATAAAACCAAATTTGCTGATGAAACAAAATAATTTAGGTTGGTCAACAGTAGGAATAATTCTGAGGAACCTAGAAGACTTGGAAATTTAGTAATTGGGTCACTTAAGAGCAATAAGGCGGCACATTGAAAGAGAGGAATAATTTAAAATTACTCAAATTACTCATGCATTCTGACTGGTTTTGAGTTAGTTGTAATTTTTCACGAGGGGCACGTGTACACTAGGACATTATTTTGAAATAATTACATTCAAAATAATAACTCCTGAAATAACTTTTGAAATAAGCTTATTCCCTGAGGAAGGCAGGAGAACAGATTTTGAAATAGTCAGCCTATTATTTCGAAATAACGGGCTTGGTAGAGTGGAAGCTCCACTTATTTCGAAAAAAGGGGAGTTATTTTGAAATAACTCCCTAACATGGACCAGGACAAAAAAGACATAGATGTCACTGAAGATGTTTGCTCAGTGTACAACAGTTGTCAGAAGACTGAATAAAATGGTAAGCTGAAAGGGGTTGGAAATAATAGTGCAAATATTTTAATGCCATTTTATTAATGGGTGTTATGCTATTGCCTTGAATATTGCATTCACTTTGGTCACCACATTTCTAAGACATAACAAAAATAGACAAGGTCAAGGGGAATATAGAAATTACTAGAGGCATGTGAAGTTGATGTGTGAGACTCCTTTAAAAAGGAATTAAAATGAATGTGCCAGATTCTCATCTGATGCAAATTGGGCTAGCTTTATTAAAATCAGTAGAGCTCTGCCAATTTATACCACCTAAAGATCTGATCCACTATTTCTACTTCGGAGCAAAAAAGAATGAAAATTTTTAAGTGTAATTGTACACTGCTAAATTAACTGCAAGGCTGCAAATCCAAGGACTGAAAAGTTGGGAAATGCCCAAATAAACATTGATGAATTTTCCCTTTTGCATGCATCCATTATGATACAGTTATTAATTACATGAGCACGTGGTATTTTTCCCATAATACACTCTTTCCTTTTCTAGCCTGTACCTATCTTCTCTCAGTGCCCCTCCACAATTGGATCCCTCCCCTCTGCCTCCTCCAGCAGCTCCTGTCTCATCTCCCACTTCCAGCTCCTGATCCCTGAGTAGTCCAATCAGGGTGTTTTCTGGTTTTTTCCCCTCTGTGCTAGATGGGCAACCACCGTGGGGCGAGGGGAATTGAAAACACAGACCTGATCTTGCAGGTTTTATTGCTGGTGTATTAATGGCTACCACCAATTAGTTCTTTAATTGATAAACAGTTGCAGTATAGGGCCTTATTTTATTCAGCCAAATATTTATAATCTGTGGAAGTCCTGCTGAATATTATTGAGGGCAACAAGGTTAGATAAAGTTAGTATCAGTATATTTTGTGTTTTATATGAATAAAATTGCTTCAGCAGTTACACTAATCTGGACCCTGGAGTGGGTATCAGACTAAGTTGACTATTGGTGTATTCTGGTGTTTTAGTATCTCCAGTATTTTTTGTTAAATGAGAGTTAAGATACTGAAGCGCCAAATTTACCTTCCCTTTATAATTTTACAATATGTGTTATTTCTGGTAGTGGAGGCATCTGTTTACACACGTGGATACACCTTTGCAAACATACTGTGATTTTAATAAATGTTGAATTTCAATCTTGGAAAGAATTAGTTTAAAATCAAAACATTCTGTTAAAAGAAACATATTTACAGCTAGTACAAATAATATTGAAGGTTGGACACATTTGGGACTAGCCTTTATACCTTCAAAATACATGTAAGAGTCAAGCAGTCCTCACTGGATGAAATTCACCCTTGGTATGTGTCATAACTTAAATCCCAGTTTGGCCCTTCCGAGGAAATTTAATAATTGACTAGGCATCATCTGATTAAATCAATGCTTGTTCATAATTTTTCAGTGACCAATGGAAAAAAATGTCCAATTATTTGCTGGTAGGATTATTTATAGAGAATAAAGCAAGCATTCTTGGAAGAATTTTAAATGGAAAAATGCCAAAATTAGGGTCTTTACTCTCCATGCAGTGATTAGAGCTGATTGAATTATATACAGTTTCCCTAATTTTTTGAATTGTCCTTACTCAGGCAATGTTCTGACTTCAGCAGGAATATTGTCTAAATAGTGACTATGAGATTGGAACCCGAGGGTCTGTTGAAAAGGTTTCTTTATGAAGCAGCATCTTAAATTCTGAATTTCAGTGAAATCCCATTTTCACCTTTTCTCTGTTACTTTGCCTGGTCTGTGGAATTGCTCTGTACAAAAATTAATCCCCTTCTCTCTTTGTCAGCAGAGGGTGCTATGGGAGTTTTGTGCTTTGCAGCAGCCTTTTTGTGTATGCATAGTTCAATCTAATTTCAGAAGAACTGACTATTTCAATGGGAGTGAAGTATGCATTTAGATAGTGTGTGGGAGAACCATACTTTAATTAACCATTATCTGAATTGATTAGTCTTAAAGAAGGAAAAATTTTAAAATGGATAGTTGTAGATACCTGTCCCTGGATGGACCACTGAAAACATTGTAGCTTATTTGCCCATTGCCAACCAATGATTGCATTTTGTGTGCATTTTAAATACAAGTCCTGTATTCAGAGTTATTGGAAATGTATTACAAGGCAATAGTTTTATAAAATTTTGAATTGAAATACATTAAGTGCCACAATGTTTTATCCTAGTCATAATTTAATACAAACATTTTTTTAAATCCCACACTTCAAAATACTTAAAAATGGAAAACTTGTTTTGATAAAATAGTTCAACATAATCAAGCTGGAAGTATGCCAAGGTCTTCCAGGGGTTACATCAGCTCATCTAGGTAGTTGCCTATTTTAACAACAAAGTCAGTACAAACTAAAATTTCATACAATGAATTGTTTATATTGCGCTATGTACCATATTCTGAAATGCAAGTACAATATTTATATCCAAATTATTTATTTTATAATTATATGGTAAATATGAAATGAAGCATTTTTTTTCAGTAATAGTGTGCTGTGACACTTTTGTATTCTTAGGTCTGATAGTGATTTTGTAATTCGTAAGCAAGTAATTCTTAAGTGAGGTTAAACTTGAGGGTATACAAGACAAATCAGACTCTGCCTAGCTTGAGCCTCCGTCTCCCAGTCCATGCAGGCTGGGAGCCAGCAGCCCCATGGGGCTGGAGCAGCTGGGCTGGAGCAGCCCCCACCTGCGGTGCAAGCTCTACTCCAGCCTGGCCACGGCGGGCAGGGTGGGGGTGAAATCACTCCAGTCCAGTGGGTTGGAACAGCCCCCCTGTCCATCCCTGTTTTATCAGTTAACTGGTTCAACTTAACATTTAACCACTTAACTAATTAAACAGGATTTTACATCCCTAATAGAGAATGAAGTTGAGTGTATGGGCTGGAAATGATGTGGCCCAATTAGTAAATGTAAATATTTATAAGGCTAATAGTTTAAAATCTACACCATTGAACTGTTCATTCAAATGAAAAGTTTTATTTGGGGATTAGAGGCAGTGTTCCCTCTAAAGTGCCCAGCAGGACAGTTTCACAGGTGATTAATCAGCCCCGCCCAGTCAGTCAGCTCCTTGCATGGAGCCCTGAGCCTTTGACTGGGCAGGGCTGATTCATGTGAAGCTGTGCTGCCCCACAGCTTAGTGGGAACACTGATTAGAGGTATATTGTTTTCTTAAACTGGATGTGGCATCCCGTTCTGAGTTTTGTTTTAGTCGTACAGCAAATTGTATTGATGAACAGAATTCAAAACTTTAATCTACTGAATCCTTTTTGCTGTCTTTCCTTCCACCAAAATAAACGTCATTGTTTAATGAGGTAGCAGATTTAAAACAAAAGGAAGTTTTTCTTCACGCAGCACACAGTCAACCCATGGAACTCCTTGCCAGAGGATGTTATGAAGACCAGGACTTTGACAGGGTTCAAAAAGGAACTGGATAAATTCATGGAGATTAGGTCATTCAATACTTATTGGCCAGAATGGGTAGGAATGGTGTCCCTAGTCTGCGTTTGTCAGGGGCTAGAAATGGATGACAGCAGAGGGACCATTTGATAATTACCTGTTTTTGTTCATTCTCTCTGGGGCATCTGGTATTGACCACTGTCAGAAGGCAGGATACTGGGCTTGATGGACCTTTGGTCTGACCCAGTATGGCTGTTCTTATGTTTACCCAGAAATATTGATAAGAGTTTTGCACTGATTTGCACCTGTTTTATTATAGTGGTAATAAACACTGATAATTCCCAGGAAAAATAAATTAAAAACTGAAAACGAATGGTCCTGTTTATAACATAACCACACAGATAATGTATTAGTTTTTCTTACTCTGGCCTCTTTAACTTAGATACAGGCAAATTAAGTTGAGGGAATGACAAATCTCATATTCTGCCTTAGTCTTTTGAAAAAGTTTTTAAAAAGTTATCACCTTCTTGGTATTGCTCTTGATTTTTAATCATTGCCAAGATGCCGAGCAGCATGTTCCTTATTTTTAAGTCACATTTAATGTGAGTAGAATTAATCCTAATATTGGTCCTTGTGGCAAACTACTAATCACTTCCCTTCATCCTTCACTTTTCCATTCACAAGTGCTTTCTTTCTTTGATACTCAAGCTGTCCAATCAAGAAGCTCATTCCCTTTACTAGAGATGTTTACTTTTCAGATTAGGGTATCAAAGGCTTTCTTAAAATGCAGGCAAATTTTGTGTAGGGCTGCTTCTTACCAGCTTTTATTAGTTCTTCTATACATCTCCCTTTGGCAAATCCATATTGACTATTCTTAATGGAAACTATAATTGTCTAGGTCCCTTGTTCCCCTGTTCTGTCTTGGTTTGTATTTCTGATATCTTCTCCATATGTTGTTACAGCTTCCCTTTTATCCACTGGTACTTAGCCTTATTTCCAAGGATTTTATACACATTTACTGAAAGTTTTCTTTTAGAAGGTATTAATGGGATCTTTTTCAGGAAAAATGGGGGGCACAAGGCTCTGGGGAATGGAAAACCTGTGTGAATGAAGGAAAGAAAGGAATGAAGAAGAAGAGAAGGAGGAATCAAAGTCCTGTGTTTGGTTTGCCAAACACAATCCATTTTTAATTAGGATTAACAGTTACATGTGGGAAAGGCCTGTTAATTCTTCAGGTTCATCCTATAGCAAGTGCAAGGTATAGTCTCCTTGCTGTAGAATATCAGAAATCAAATGTTGCATCAGGATACTTATTTCCCATTTTCTGCCATTATAAAGCCCCATCTTCACAGTTTTCATTTCCTTCTAGCCCTGAAGATAAGAAGTGCCCTCGACTGTCTTAATCATAAAGAAGTAGGCCAAACTTTCAAACATGGGTCTGTTTGAAAGGCACTCACAACTCTGAGCACTCACAGCTCTGATTTAAGAATAATTTGTAGGTGCTCAGGTACCCCTGAAAATCAGACCCTGTGTAAAAAAAACAACAAATCAAATCAGGAAAAATACAAGATAGACAAGATACCTGAGATCATATCTTATCTTGCTTTTTCATATCCTGAGACCAACCCAGGTACAATACTGCAACCAGGAAAAACATGAACATTACTGATTTCTCCACCCTACAAACATGGCTCTCTCTGCAGTGTATTATTCTCTCACTTCTCTTTCCCTCTGTTTTTAAATACTTCTTTATATTTTGTCATAAGACTCTTAGATGAGTTAACTTCATTGGGAAAAATGAGTGCATATAGCCCATTTGAAAATCCAGGCATGTTTATTTAGGTACCTAACTTGAAGAGCCCAAGTTTGAAAATGTTAGCTGCTCTTAGTAGGAGATGAGAAAGGAACTTTTGATTACTTAATTATTGACATTAAACAATTTACATTCCCTTCCGTAGAAACAAATCATATAGCGCTACTGTTAAAAAGTAAAATAAAGAAATATGTTGCTATGGTCACAACAACCAAACAGACATGAATATTGGGCTGGATCACATATTCCTCATGCATACAAAACATACACTGGCTTCAACAGGGTTCTTGTCTGGTATCACATTGTATAATGTTATGTTTCTATATTAGTTCTGAACATTTTCTCTATAGGAACTTCAGACCATTTTCTTCAGAGAAATACATTTTATATAGTTCTTCCTGCCACTTGTACTCATGTTCAAAGACAAGATGAGCTATTTTTACAATGAGCCAGCAAACATTTGTAAGAGGTTAAACAATACTCTAAATATTCCTTAATTGAGTTTAGATGCATTCCATGAATTTTTATGCCAGCATCAAAGCTAATGTCTTCTCAGAAATAAGCAGATTCTCATATTTCAAAAAATCATCACTTATTTTCAGCAAGCTTTCAGGAATGAAAGCTACTGGACTGCAGTGTTGTCATAATAAAACAGAAAGGTGCACACAGGTATTGTGATTCAGAGATGACAAGTGCTGAACAGTGTATAAAGGCTTTTTTTTCTGGCTGACAATGTCCATCTCAGACTGTTATTGCTCTTGTTTGATCAAC
The DNA here is from genome assembly GCA_032595735.1 of Pelochelys cantorii. Taxonomy (NCBI): domain Eukaryota; kingdom Metazoa; phylum Chordata; order Testudines; family Trionychidae; genus Pelochelys; species Pelochelys cantorii. The sequence continues at coordinate 243,075,912 of CM064327.1, forward strand.
TTTTAAATGATTATCATAGTTGAAGCAAATGAAGACAGTCATCACACTTTGACAGAAAAAAGTACAATGAAGTCTGAAGGAAGCTTTCATTGCCAGTTGATATTTTGTTGATAGTGTGGTTCATGTGAAAAGCATCAGAATATAAATGGTATGCCATTTCCCACTTTGGGAGTCCAAATGACACTAGTGTAAGCCAAGAGTAACTTCCATGGACTGAATTCTGCAGACGGCACCTTTTGTGCAGATTTACACTGATATGACTGAGAGTAGAATAAGGCCTTTATATTTTTATACCTCAGTTGTGTTTAATATTTCAAGCTGACTGGAATAAGTATCCTTTCACCAGTCCTTAATTTTTAAAAGCGTGAAATCTGAACAGATGATTTCTTATAATAAAATCACTGCTGCCATCTGAAGCCAACTTAGTGAAACAGAAAGACAATTTTTTTCAAAAAGCAAAGTGATTAATAGAGATGCTCTGTGTTCTAGTCAGGAGGAGAGGATGGAAGTATGGGTCAGATCAAATGAGACTCAATCAAATGAAAAAGTGTCTAACACATCAGGAAATGGCAGATAGATAAATAGTGACATTATTAAAGTGCTTATATGCAAATGCTGGAAGTCTAAATAGTAAAATGGGTGAACTGGAGTGCCTAGTTTTGAGGGAGGATATTGATATAATAGGCATCACGGAAATTTGGTGGAATGACGACAATCAATAGGACACAATCATACCAAGGTACAAAATATATCGGAAGGCCAGAGCAGGTCATGCTGGTGGGGGAGTGGCACTATACATGAAAGAAAATGTAGAATCAAATGAAGTAAAAATCTTAAATGAGCCAAAATGTTCCATAGAATCTCTATGGATAGTAATTCCATGCTCCAATAATAAGAATATAGCTGTAGGGATATATTATCAATCACCTGATCAGGACAGTGATGGTCACTATGTAATGCCAAGGGAGGTTAGAGAGGCTATCAAATTAAAAAACTCAATAATAGCGGGGCATTTCAACTATCCCCATATTGACTGGATACACGTCACCTCAGGATGAGATGCAGAGATAAAATTTCTTGATACCTTAAATTACTGCTTCTTGGAGCAGCTGGTTCTGGAACCCACAAGGGGAGAGGCTAGTCTTGATTTAGTCCTAAGTGGAGTGCAGGATCTGGTTCAAGAGGTAAATATAATTGGACCTCTTGGAAATAGTAACCATAATGTAATAAAATTTAACATCTCTGTGGTGGGAAAAACACCTCAACAGCCCAACACTGTGGCATTTAATTTCAGAAAGGGGAACTACACAAAAATGAGGAAGTTAAACAGAAATTAAAAGGTACTGTGACAAAAGTAAAATCTCTGCAAGATGCATGGAAACTTTTCAAAGACATTATAATAGAGGCCCAACTTAAATGTATACCCCAAATTAAAAAACACAATAAGAAAACCAAAAAAGTACCACTATGGCTTAACAACCAGGTAAAAGAAGCAGTGACAGATAAAAGATATCTTTTTAAAACTGTAGGTCAAATCCTAGTGAGGAAAATAGAAAGGACCATAAACATTGTCAAATTAAGTGTAAAATATAATAAGAAAAACTAAAAAGGAGTTTGAAGAACAGCTAGCCAAAAACTCAAAAAGTAATAGTAAAATGTTTTTTAAGTACATCAGAAGCAAGTAGCTGGCTAAACAACCAGAGGGGCCCTTGGATGATCGAGATGCTAAAGGAGCCCTCAAAGATGATAAAGTCATAGCAGAGAAGCTAAATGAATTCTTTGCTTCAGTCTTCACGGCTGAGAATATTGTGGAGATTCCCAACCTGAGCCATTCTTTTTAGGTGACAAATCTGAGGAATTATCCCAGATAGAGGTGTCATTAGAAGAGATTTTGGAACAAATTGATAAACGTAACAGTAACAAGTCACTGGGACTGGATGGCATTCACCCAAGAGTTCTGAAAGAACTAAAATGGGAAATTGAAGAACTATTAACTGTGGTTTGTAACCTATCCTTTAAATCAGGTTCTGTACCTAATGATTGGAAGATAGGTAACGTGACAACAAAATTTAAAAAGGGCTCTAGAGGTGATACTGGCAAGTACAGACCGGTAAGCCTAACGTTAGTACTGGGCAAAGTAGTTGAAAGTATAGTAAAGAATAAAATTGTCAGATGAATTGTGGATGAATATAATTTTTGGGGGGAAAGTCAACATGGTTTCTGTAAAGGGAAATCGTGCCCTACTAATGTGCTAGAATTCTTTGGGGGGGGTCGACAAATATGTGGACAAAGGGGATCCAGTGGATATAGTATAATTAGATTTCCAGAAAGCCTTTCACAAGGTCCCTCACCAATGCCTCTTATGTAAAGTAAGTTGTCATGGGATAAAAGGGAAAGTCCTTTCGTGGATTGAAAACTGGTTTAAAGACAGGAAGCAAAGGGTAGGAATAAATGGTAAGTTTTCCGAGTGGAGAGAGATAACTAGTGGGGTCCCTCAAGGGTCTGTCCTCGGACCCGTCCTATTCAACTTACTTATAAATGATCTAGAGAAAGGGGTAAACAGTGAGGTGGCAAAATTTGCAGGTGATACCAAACTGCTCAAGATAGTTAAGACCAAAACAGATTGTGAAGGGCTTCAAAAAGATCTCACCAAACTAAGTGACGGGGCAACAAAATGGCAAATGAAATTTAATGTTGATAAATGTAAAGTAATGCACATTGGAAAACATTCTCCCAACTATATATACAATATGATGGAGACTAATTTGGCTACAGCTACTCAAGAGAGAGATCTTGGAGTCATTGTGGACAGTTCTCTGAAAACATCCACTCAGTATGCTGTGTCAGAGTACAGCAAATAGAATGTTAGGAGTCATTAAAAAAGGGATAGAGAATAGGACAGAAAATATCTTATTGCCTCTGTATAAAACCATGGTTCGCCCACATCTTGAATACTGTGTACAGATGTGGTCGCCTCATCTCAAAAAAGGTATATTGGCATTGGAAAAGTTTCAGAAAAGGGCAACAAAAATGATTAGGGGTTTGGAACAGGTCCCATATGAAGAGAGATTAAAAAGACTTGGACTTTTCACCTTAGAAAAGAGAATAAAGGGGGAGGGGAATATGATAGAGGTCTATAAAATCATGTCTGGTACGGAAAAAGTGAATAAGGAAAAGTTATTTACTTATTCACACAATATAAGAACTAGGGATCACCAAATGATATTAATAGGCAGCAGGTTTAAAACAAACAAACGGAAGTTTTTCTTCACTCAGTGCACAGTCTACCTGTGGAACTCCTTGCCAGAGGATAAAGTAAAGGCTAGAACTTTAAATGGGTTCAAAAAAGAGCTAGATAGCTTCATGGAGGTTAGGTCCATCAATGGCTATTAGCCAGGATGGGTAGGAATGGTATCCCTAGCCTCTGTTTCTCTGGAAGTAGGTGACAGGGGAGGGATCACATGAGGATTACCTGTTGTGATCCCTCCCTCTGGGGCATCTGGTATTGGACACTGTCGGCAGACAGGATACTGGGCTAGATGGACCTTTGGTCTGACCCAGTATGGCCGTTCTTATGTTCTTATTGTTGTTTTTGATTTGATAAGGTGTGAGACCAACACTTTGGGTAAATTTAGAAAGAGAACTGGATCAGATACATGTGCTCATACCTGTGAAAGACATGGTGATTATGTTAGAAACAATGGTATTGTCTTGGTGCATTTAAAATTGTACCACTAGTCCAAATGATGACAAGGCTGAATTTATCACTGACACTGGTCACTTACCTATATACACACTAGAAGGGAGTCTGGCATTTTACATTATAGTGTCATTGGTGTGCATATTGGGAAGCAATGTGGTACAGTAGAGAGGGGACAGGAATGAGACTCAGGAGACCAGATTCTGTTTGTGACCTTGGGCACATCACTTCACCTCTCTTTTCCTCTGTTAAGCAGGGGAGGTGGCCCACTGAGGAGAGGAGAACTCCGATTTCAAACTGAAAACAACATGCCCTGTAAAAGTTATGCCATTTACACAAGCTCTATGGGTCTTCACAGCCAAACCCAGTGAGCAGGACAAGGTGAAGCAGTGGCAATTGTGTAGGGATTCAGTCAGTAGAACTAGAAAGAGCCACTTATAGTTTGACCTCCCTTCATAATGCCAGGACTCATTGGGTATATCAGCAAGCCTCCCAGCCCAGATAGACATACTAGTCCTAGTGTGCTAAAACTAGCAGTATGGATATTGCAGCTCTGGCAGTCACTAAGGTTAGTCAGCTAACCTCAAACTCAGGAGCTCATGTGGGCTTGAGAGACCAAGCTGCCACTCTAGCCACAACATCTAAACTACTAGTTTTATTGTGCTAGCTCAAGCTTTGTTTGCAAATGTCTGTCTGCTTTGGCTGGGCATTTCACTCTCAGCTGCAGTGTAGGTGTACCTGTTGTTATATTACAATGGCTCTTGGTTTATTATGAGAGATATCAGAGTATCTTGAACTCCAGGGTCTTAGCCCTTGTAGAGTTGGGCATGATTCCAGCACTGAGTGACAACTGTGTTGTGCACGGCATATCACACTTGTTGAATTTTTTATTTATTTTCCTGCAGACCAGAGAGGATTCCTCAGCAGACTGATGACTCAGTTCCAAATTCATTGACCATTTAAAAGCTTGATAGGCTTTCAATAATTAAACTTTTCACTTTTACTGGTGAAATTCAGCTACCCTGACTTCTACATTTGCATTAATGATAAGTAGAGTTGATTAAATTAATTGCAAACATATTACCCAATTACTTTGATTTTGTAAATCATTTGCAAACCAATTCTGAGTTCTGTGGGTATTTTTGTAAATTTTACCAAACTCTTTTGGACAAATAATTTCCCATTTATACATTTTAATGGGCTCTTTCCTTATTCCCATTGCTATTTGCCTAATATTTATAAATTATGGTTGGTTACCCAATCCAACTCACGTGTAAGGCTAAGATTTAGTAATGGATATTTTTGGTAAAAATCGTGGACAGGTCACAGGCAATACACAAAAATTCACAGCCCATGACCTATCCCTGATTTTTACTATAAATAGCCATTATTTAATCTCTGCTCCTGAACCCTGCTACTCTGCGGGGCCTATGCTCCAGGAGTGGGGGGGCTGACTGCCACTGGTGGTCTGTTCCTCTGAAGTGCCCAAGCACCAGACTCCTGACAGCCTCTAAGCCATTTCCGGGAGTGTTGCTGCTTCTTGGGCAGTCCCTGCAGCCACTGGCAGCACTTGCACAGTCCTCAGGGATACGTGCCCGTGGCCACTCAAGCAGCAACTGGTGTGTCTGGCCATGGGACAGCTGAGCAGCTGTGGACGTCATGCAGGTCGCAGACACTCATGGAATCCGTGACTTCTGCAACCTCAGTGACAGAATCACAGCCTTATTCACCTGGTATTGTTTTTGTTCTCTGATTGGATGACTGAATTTTTAAGCAGTAGTATAATACTTCTGTTCATGCACAAAACATGTTGGTTCACATTTGACTGTGGGTATTTGAATGAAAAAGAAGCAGTTCATTTATATGAACATATAGACATACAAACAAAAAAATCTATTCAGGTGAATATTTGTGACTAGGGCACAAAAAGTCACAGACTTGACTGTTATGAATATTCTTTGGCACACAAATGCATATTTTTGGGAAATGTTTTTCAGTATTCAACCAGCTGGCCTGGTAAGTAACTGAAGTATGTTAAATCACAGGGTTGAACTACTGGACTCTTGTGAAGTCAATGGGAGTTTTCCCATTGATTCAAAAGGGACAAAGATTTCAACTGTTTTCACTTACAACCTCATGGGTCCTGATTCTCTTACACTAAGGTCTGTAATGTAAATGAGAATCAGGCCCATGGTGTAATTTTTTATATCATCAGGCTCTGTGGCTTCTCATAGTTTATGCTTGTTGAGTTGATCCTTTTGCCTCTCATTGTAGTTTCATGCTCCTCTAAGATTTTGTGCCAACCATAATAGTTTCTGTACCTTATTTTTCTCTGCCTTTTGTATCTTGTCATTGTTTCAGATAATGTACAGTTTTAACCAGTCCTAAATGCTACATGTTGCATCAAAGATTAGTCAGCAGGTCATACTGAGCTGACTGCTAAGCATAGCTGTTGAAGATTGATATCTGTCACAAAAACAAAAAAAATTGGGGAAAAAACTCACATTTTGTCATGGTTTTTTTTTATTAGAGCTGGTCAGAAAATATTTTTTGTTTTGTGGAAAATTTTGTCTTTTTGTCAAAAACAAACAAACAAACAAACAAAAACAAACAAACAAACACCCTGAAATATTTGGCCTCTAAAGGCAAGACTTCCTGATCACACTGTACCTTCCATGAGCTACCCCATAGTTGGTGAAGGACATGGTGCATCATAAGAATCACATCACTGCAATGCATAATGGAATGGACATGAAGTCTGGCTGGGGAATATGGTCCATAGAAGATAATGAGGAGATTAGAGAACTGAAGTACAACTCCCATGAGGCACTACAGCACTTATAACACTTGTAATTTTTCATCTTTAGAACATTTTTACAAGCATTACATAATTAAGAGACTGTTGAGAATTACTAGATGGAAGGGAATAGACTGTGCTCTGGTCAGAGCAAAACCCAAACTGAAAATGGTCAAGAGTACAAAGTGACAGGATTGCCACTGAGAAAGAGCTACTTGCAAAGAAAGGGAAAGCCTTATTAATGGTGTGATATTAAATAATAAACTTTATTATTAAGTTTATCAAGTTAAATAGTTTTAAATTGTGTCTATTTTCTGCACACTGAAATATGTAATATATAGTGCATTACAAAAAAAGGGATTTCCTCCAACCAGAGCTAGCGTTGTTTTGCTTTTATGATGCAAAGCTGCCAAAAATAGTATATCTGTGCACACCAACCAGATTCTCTATTGCTATTTTTTTTAGCTTATTTAAAGACAGGAAATGTAAATGGCTCAGTGCAGTATGTTTGTACAACCAGGGTCTACTGCTGATATCAAGTTGCCCCAAAATCCAGCTTTGGGCTTTGGAAAGGACCATGTGGTTTCTGAAGGTTTTTTTGACAGGATAAAAGAATGTAAAGGAGTATTTATACGAACAGATCAAGTTGTTTGTAAACATGTCCTCTTTAAATTAAGTGGTGGTGAAAACAAAGGAAGTACTTCCTTGTTATCTGCTGGATTTGTCTTAAGTCAAATGGACAAACAAGTTAAACAGGAGATCCTCTTTAAATCCTTAATGGCTGTGAAGATTAAATCTGAAAAGGTCTGTAAAATAAGTAAAAATTAAATTGCTTAATTCTTCTGCTCATTTACTTTAGCTAAAGCTTCTTTTTCTCTCCTTCACTTTTTTCCTCATTCAGCTTTGGGGAACTTTGTTTTCAAACCACATTAGCATAGAGACAAATAATGCACAAGAATTTCACTTCTCAGCTGTCTTGTCACTTGTGATGAATAAGTCTTTGCTTAGTAAGTGGTGGTGACACATCATTGTGGCAGCTTCTGCACTTCAACAGGAGGATAATTAATCTTGCTATCAACACTGCTAAACAGGGGAAGATCACTCAAAGTTTTATTCCATAAAGCTGCTTTGTGTGAGGTGGTATGCTTCCATTAGAAATGGTCCATGAGTCATGTACTTCCTCTGGTTAGCTTTTTGTATTCACTTGGTTCTTGAATAGTGGTGAAAAAATACACAGGTTTGTGTAGTTTTGATGTGGCTTTTTTATGCTGTGTGCATGGGTATGTGTAGTTGGTATGGCACACCCACCTCAAAAGAGATACTAAGGACTGGCATGAACCAGCACTAGTATATATGTTCAGACTCTCAGGGCCTAATCTTGTGAGCATCTTGCATCCCAGTGACTCCAACCAAATTGAAGGTGTTCAACATGCTTCAGGAATGAGTGAACATGGACTGCAGCTTCTGGCAGATATTAATGGGAATGAAAGAATATCTTCTTAGCCAGCCAAATGCTGACAGCATTAGAACTATTAGAAAGAACATTGATTGCTATTTAGCTAATCAGTTAATGTTTAGCAATCACCATTTTTTTACTAAAATCCAGCATTATTGTAACCATAAAATGACAAACCAGAGCAGTAGGCTAACAACAGATTTGCTTCAACTGTCTTTTCACTCATTTTAATAATAAAATAATAATACCCCCTTTATTCATATGCTAAAGAGGTGCTGATCTAAGGTCACAAAGGTGTTAGCGCTGGTGTCCTGGCTAAATTCCAGTTGGCTAATTATTCTGCTTACCTACAATTCCCTGTAATTTCATTATTTAGAAAAGATATTTTTATCCTGAACTATTATGTGTTGTCTGTTTAAAGATTTATATTATTAAAAACAAATTTGGCCATTGAAAGGTAAATATTGAAGACAACTTTCTGCAGCTTACAGTTTAATACAAAACTATTGTTTTGCTTCCAGCTAAATCTTGATGTGCTCCTGCAGTTGAAAGCAAAAGATAATCTTTAATCAGATGCCTACTCAGTTGTCATATCACATATAGAGCAATGAGTATCATATAACACGAAGTGGAAAGCACACAGACAACATGTTCTCCAACCAATGGAGGAGTGTTTTTGTTTTTGTTTTTTTGTTTGTTTTTTGGCTGTGGGTCTTTCTCAGATGTCTATGCATGACCTTTTCCTTTCTGTGTTTGGCCTAAGCCACAGGAATTGTTCCCCCTCCCCCAACCTTTCATTTCTGGGGCCATCACTGCTCCTGTTTGCTGTTTCCCTCCACTCTGATGTGCACCATACACCTGCCAAACGAGCACAGTAACTGAGAAGGTTAGATATTCAGCCTCTCCCTTCCAACAATACTAATTATTTCTTTCTTAATTAATGGCTGCATTGGATCAACCAGCTAGCACCAAGGAAGAGGGATTTTTAGTCATGCCAGTGGCTGTAGTCATTGCACTTGTAAAGTGCCGAGAGAGACAGTATGCGTCTGGGCCTTCTGACATGTTTCTAAGTGGCACATATATGTGTCTCCTATTCAGAGGAGTAGACCACAACCCCATGGTGCCCAACACCATTCACTACCCACCCAACCATATATTCCTTGGCTGGTGAGGCATCTGTGAGTATTCTGCTTTGTCATCTTTCTGTACTCAGGCCACATAATTGTAGGCATGCAAGCTGTCCTCTGTGTAAGTAACAAGGAGGAAAATAGACTCTCTCTACTCACCCCTTGTGAATCCATGTTACAGCATCCAGAATTTATCCATAAATACTTGCAGCATTTAATATTTGCAATATTAATATCACTATCTTTAGGGACCACTGTATCAGTGCTGCTATCTATAGGTGACCAGCATGTGTACCAATGTGTCTTGACAGGTGCTTTTCTTTTTATCTGTGCACTGCCTCCTGCAACTGTCATTAATTTCAAAACTCTTGCTTAGCAGTTGGTCAACTGAAGTCTAAACCTGCAAACAGCACTGCAGTGAAAGTGGACAAGAACTAGGTGAGCAGAAGTAAATAATTTTCTCTTGTTTTTCTGAACTGGTTTATGAAGATAAAATCAAAGCCTTTAAATAATCAAGTTAATTTTTTTCAATTAATAATTTATAGGTAGTTAATCACTAGCATTATTGTGCTGTCACAGTGTTTGCTTTTCAATAAATTCATTCTAGAAACATCCTCAGTTGATGTAAATTAGCATCTGACCAGTTAAGCCAATGTAGTTACCTTAATTTTTTACAGGCTGAGAATTTGTAAAATTCTTTGAGGCTTTGATATATTTTGATCAAAACTTACTTAGGTTTCTTCTAGCTTTTGCCTCATGTTCAGTTTCTGATTTTTGGTTGAGAAAGGTTGCAAGACTGTAATTCCGTGTTGAAACACGGATTCCAATGTATTTGAACTGACTAACCACAGAGATTTGACATGTATCTTTCATAGTTAAAAATAAGGGAAATAAAATCATCTATACATTATTGAGAGGGTTTTGTGCAGAGATTTTTATAAACTTACAAGTACCAGTCCTGTATTTTTATTGAGCTATTGCATGTAATAAGAAACCAAAAGTAAATTGTGACTCAATAATGAAGGGCCTGTTTCTCTGAGGTGCTGGGTGACTTCTGTGACATCCTCGTGTCCCTAGCCTCTGTTTGTCTGGAAATGGGTGACAGGAGAGAGATCACATGAGGATTAACTGTTGTGTTTCCTCCCTCTAGGGTATCTGATATTGGCCATTGTTGGCAGATAGGATACTGGGCTGGATGAACCTTTGGTCTGACCCAGTATGGCCATTCTGATGTTCTTATCCTCAGTTCCTACTGATGTCAGTCAGAGGGTGCTCAGAAATTATGTCACTGATAGAAATTGTTTTCCACTAATGATGATTTAGCATTTTTCATGTTAACGGATTGGTTGGTATGATAACGCAAAACAAGCCTAAGAGAAAATGGTTACATACGTGGCAAAGATGCTTTTCAGGGTTTTTTTTCCTCCAAAATACTCTTAAAATATACAGTCATAATGTTAAGCAATTTATTAATAAGCCTATTAATACCAGAGGCTTTTTTTCTGGAGAGTTTGTTAAGAACATCAGTGTTTAAGATGCTATCCACACAGACTTAATGCCAGGAAAAGCAATCCCATTAAATTGGCCCTCATGAAATATTTATGAGGGCCAATTTAAAATTAATCCTGGCATTAAGCCAAATCAGGCAGCATATTTGCTAATGTACTAAAAAGAAGGAGATATTTTTCACAATCATAATCTAGCTGGATTTTAACATGATCCTAACAATATCTTTAATAATACACTTGTTATTTTTGGCACGAAGAAATACTTATCTTTCATTATCAGTTCTTGCAAAAGCTACACTGAATATCTAGTAGATTTTAAAAGTAATCCTTTGGAAGAAGTGTTATGTTTTTATTTTACATTAGTGAGGAAATCTGTTTTTGAATGAATTCTTTGCCCCATGATTTATGAAAGAAAAACAGTTCCGTAATTTTGCAGAGAGGGGGATATTACATTTGAAAAAGCTTCTAAGGGGGACTTGGGAACTTACGTTCCATTTTCAGAGTAACCGACACATTTAAGAGGCTTTCAGTGGGACTTTCAATATGACCAGAGGGTTTCAGTGGGCCTCAGGTTTTTAAGGGTTACTAATTCTATGGTGTGAACGGACCACTGTGATCATCTAGTCTGACCCCCTGTATAACACAGGCCACAAAACTTCTCCAAAATAATTCCTATCTGAGCTAGATCACACCTTTTTAGAAAAACATCCAGTCTTGATTTTAAAATTTCCAACGATGGAGAACCTGCCACAATCTGTGGTAAAGTGTTGTAATAATTAACTATGATCACTGTTAATCCAGAGGGGTATTTTTTTGCCCTGCTCAGCAAAGCCTAACTCCTAGGTACCCTGGCATCTACTGCAAATCTCATCCTTGAGTTATAATGCATGGGGAATTAGGTGTCCAAGTAAGGGATTCTTAGAAACAAATAGTATAAAGCAGAGAAAAGGGGTCAGGCCTCAGCCTAGCCTCCCTCAAAGATATTTAGGCACTTGACTCCCATTGATCTTGGTCTCTAGGAACATATCTCAGCTTCAGTTTCTCAGCCATGAAACCTTCAGTGATTTATTTAATCTCTCTGTCTCTGAATCATAGAATCCTAGGGCTGAAAGAGACCTCACGAGGTCATCGAGTCCACCCCTCTGGCCCATGATTACTTAGTTTTTATGCAAAGTGGAATAGCTTCAACAGGAGACCCATCCCAGAACACTCTATTGGGTAAAAGTCTCAGAGGAGTAGCTGTGTTAGTCTATATGGGTATGTCTACACAGCAAAGTTATTTCGAAATAACAGCCGTTATTTCGAAATAACTTTCCTAGCGTCTACACAACCAAACCGCTATTTCGAAATTAATTCGAAATAGCGGAGCGCTTATTTTGAATTTCGAATGAAAGCTTATTTCCTCATTCTACGAGGAATAATGCCAAATTCGAAATAGCTATTTCAAAATAAGTGCTGTGTAGACACTTATATCGAAATAGGAGGCCTCCAGCCTTCCCAGAGTGCCCTGGTGGCCACTCCAGCCTCAACCAAGAACACTCCTCTCCCTCCCCCATCTCCAGAGCCCTTAAAGGGGTTGACTCTGGCCACAGTGCCTGTGCCAGCTCCAAGCCTGACAACCCAGAACCAGCAGTCACTGCCCCTGACCCAATGGCCCCAAAACATGAGCCAGCAAGCCACTGGCAGCCAGCCCTCCACCGCTCCCCAGGAGCATTCTGCCAGCTCCCAGGAGCCTGCCAGGACCCGGAGAAGGCGGGTGCCTTCGTGGTCCAGGGTGGAGATCATGGACCTTATTCAGGTTTGGGGGGGATGCCCCCAATGTCCATGATCTCCGCACTAGACGGAGGATAGCTGCCAGCCTGGCCACCAAAGGCCACATGTGAACCCAGGAACAGGTTTGCATGAAAATCAAGTTGGTCCAGCGAGACCCTGAGCTTCCTCTCTCCCTTCTTCCCCTTGTTTCCCCCTTCCAGCTCCCTCCTCCCAGGTTTCCCCCTCCTCTCTCCAACTCTCTCTCCTCCCCTCTCCTGTCTCCTTTCCCCAGTCTCACCAGAGTTTCATTCCCGCGCCCCCAGTTTTGTTAAATAAAGAGAGTCTGTGTTCATGAAAATACATGTATTTTATTTGACATCGGGAAGGGGGGTTAGGGAGGGATAAGGGGAAGGACGTGAGGGAGGAATGAGGCACAAGCCCCCAGTGGGCACACCAGGGAGGCTCTTAGTGCTCCTCAGGGTGGAAGCTCTCCCGCAGGGCCTCCTGGATACTGACAGCCCCCCGATGGACCTCCCGGATGGCAGCCTGCAGAAAGTGCAGCCCGGCTCACAGCAACGCATCCAAGAGAAGCACCAGAGTGCCCAGGGGTGGCTCCGGCTCCATGTTGCCGAGTGCTGTGGTGTCCCGAGTGAGGGCAACCAGAGCACGCAGAGACAAAATGCGTTGCTGTCCCTCATCGAGGTAGGCAAGCAAGCAGGGAAAGCTGAGAACCGTCTGTCCAGGGGGGTCCCTTTAAGCACGGGCCTCAGATAGCCTCAGGCAGCAGCCACGCAAAGTAATGCCTGACCTGATGCCCTGCCGGACCTGGTTCTGGCCAGCCTTAAATGCGATTCAGCGTCCACTCAGTGTGGATGCGCTATTTCGAAATAGCAAAACGCTATTTTGAAATGCATTTTGTATGTAGACATGTTATTTTGAAATAACTTATTTCGAATTAACTATTTCGAAATAAGATATTTTGAAATAATGCTGTAGTGCAGACATACCCTATCTGCAAAAACAAGGACTCCTGAGGTATCTTCAACACAAACAGATTTATATGGGCATAAACTTTTCTGGAAAAAATCTCCACAAATGTCCATCAGATGTATGATGAAGTGGGCTCCATCCCATGGAAACTTCTGCCCAAATAAATCTGTTAATCTTTAAGATACCTTGGGCCTCTTCATTACTATTGGGTAGGATCTTCACTTCGTTTAAGTCCCTGCTCGAAATGAAGCAGAATAGGGATTTGAACTTAGGTCTTCCACCTAGCTGAGTGCCTAACCAGTAGGCTGGGGTACACACACAATTCCTGACCCGATTGCCTGCAATCATCTTTTCTGCAGGGCCTGATCCTGTAGACATGGTCTGAGAATGCCTATGAGATCAAGTGCTGCTGACAAGACAGTCCAGATAACATCTATTTGGAGAATCTTGCTCTGGAGTCTCTGGGTCACTAAGCAGCTCATTGGCTATGGCATCAGCACTTAGGTGAGTTCATGCATCACTGCAGGCAGAAACATAGGTGTCCAGGGAATTTAGACACTGGTGGATTAGCTGGACCATGAATTGTAGTCATTGGGACCAAAATGTTAGATTTAGGCATCTAAAGAGGCAGGTGACTAAATACCTTTATGGATTTAGCCCTAAAAGCCTATGGAAATGGGACTTGGTTCCTGATAGCAGATGAGGTCCCTGTTATGCACCCATTTGAATCAAATAGACTTTATTCATTGTCTTCAATAGGAAACAGAAGACTTAGAATGGAAAGAGTGAACTATCACAGAAGAGTGACCCATTTAAGAAGAAAGAAAACAGAGCTTGTTTTAAAACCTTTTAATAGGTTGGCCAAGAGGCCACCTGTTGGCAAAATACATATGGCACAGATTGGGAGTGTCCTTATGTTTGGAAAGCACCTAACATATTGTGGATGCTGAAAGAAATACAAACAATAGATAATAATAACCTGGATAATTTATATTGCATAGAGCTACAGCTGGTTTTGAATAGTACGTGGAGATCCCTTTAATTATGAAGAATTTTTTGGACACAGTATGGGGGGCGTGGGGATGGAAACAATTAAAACTGAGTTGGACTTGGCTCAGGAATGGGAAAGAGAGTGCTAAAATAAATAGTGTGGGAATGGAAAAAGGCGATAAGTTGGTAATGGTGAAGTTTTGTATTATACCCCCTGGCTGCGTCTAGACTGGCAAGATTTTGCGCAAAAGCGCCTGCTTTTGCGCAAAAACTTGCCGCCTGTCTACACTGGCCGCTTGAATTTGCGCAAGAGCACTGACGTTCTAATGCAAGAATTCAGTGCTTCTTGCGCAAATACTTTGACGCTCCCACTCAGGGATAAGCCCTCTTGCGCAAGAATACTTGCGCAAGAGGGCCAGTGTAGACAGGCACCTTAATTTCTTGCGCAAGAAAGCCCGATGGCTAAAATGGCCATCGGAGCTTTCTTGCGCAAAAGTGCGTCTATACTGGGCATGGATGCTTTTGTGCAAAAGCATCCGTGCCAATGTAGACGCTCTTTTGTGAAATACTTTTAACAGAAAAACTTTTTCGTTAAAAGTATTTCCGTAAAATCATGCCAGTCATGCAGCCCCTGTGTATAAATTATATTTCTTTCCCACTCTTCAGTTTGGAGTAACTTTAGAACTCACAAAACAGAGAGACTTGAGGCTTGTGTATATAGCATGTTTTTGCATGACAAACTAGGGTGTGAATCTGCATCAGACCTGTTTGCCATGTAGTAACATCCTATGTTGATACTTCTACAGTACACGGAAAATCCTGTCGTGTCACACTTTGCCTTGCTGCAAAGCAGCTTGCTGTGTAAACAAACCCTAAGAGACTGGTAGATTATCTGATATTTATTGAACTCACTAGAAGCCTTTCCAAGTCTTGTTTTATTTTTTATGGAAAATTGGGAACTAGATGATATGAACAGATCATCAAAAATGATCAGCTGTTGTATCTCAACTCTAAGCTCCATTGCTTCCCTAGTTCACTGTCATTTATGCTCCCTTTGCATCTTCTTTCACAAGGATCTCCGTGCTTTGTCTCACACTTCATCCTACACTTGGAATGATATCCCTATTTCAGTAAACCATGCTATTCTCCTCTGTCCAAAATGTATTATCTGGAATAGGATTTTTAAATGCACATAGGAGTCAATTATAGCATGTTGGTTTTGGGGGGTTAGAGCAATTTGCTCTCTGGCTGTCCAGATGACTAAGCAAGGACCTTGTGGTAGATGTTACCAGAAGCTGTATGCAGAGAGGGTGACTATGAGTATATACCACCTATCTATACAGATTAAAAGGATTATTGGAATGACTCCATGTTAATTGGAAAGAAAGTGTGAAGCTTTTTATTGAAGAATGCTAAGCTATATTAAATATTGTGCAGTGGTACAAAACTGGTCAGTAAAAGAACAGGGTAAGAAGTTTAATAATGACTGTCTGCCAGTGGAGAATCATTGACTGAAATGATGACTTCATGTCTAAAATGGTAATTAGGCCGTTCACACCTAACGTCTATCAAAAGACTTTCCATAATATGAATAAAAGTGCACGAGCTTTGGAAAGGAACAATATGTTCTCATCAGGCTTGAATACCCTGGGATGCTAAGAAGTATCTGTCAGAATGAGGCCAGAAACAGATGTAACTCTATCTGGCAAAGTTTTACATGGTCTTAGCTAGAGATGAATTCTACTACCTTTTTGGATTTCCTTTGGTTTCCTGTCTATTTTCGATGGATAATCTTGTTTTTGTCCCATAGTGTCCAGACAAAGAAGCCCATTAGAGGGCTTACCTTTGGCAGGAAGGACTGAAGAGAATACTACCTGTGCTCCAAACTCCTTCACCCATACTCCCAGAGCTCTGTAGTCACTCTTGATCTGCTCAGGGTCATTCCTGGCAGTATCATTTGTGCCCACATGTATGAGTAGCATGGGGTAATAGTCAGAAGGCCAGATAATCCTTGAAAGTGCCTCGGTAACTCCTTGAATATGAGCCCCCGGCAGGCAGCATACCTCCCGAGATGACATGTCAGAGCGACAGATGGGTGGCCTCCTTGTATTCTTCATGTTATGTAAAGAGGAAGACCCAACAACTTTAGATATGTTACGCCTCTGGATTTTTATTTTGAGGAAAGTGCGATTGAACCACTCATTGAAAAAGGAAAATAAAACTCAAGATGCAGGGCTTATTTACACATGAGCAACAGTAGAATTCACTTTTTTCTTGTGGACACTACACACACCTGTCTCCCACAGTAACATTCCTCAGTTTATTCAGCAGAGTTGGTCCCCTCTTCTGAGCCTTGCAAGACTTCATCAGGGGAGTTAAATTGATGCAGAGGCAGTATAGATACATACTCGAGACCAAGATAGTTTCACTAATGCAAGGGCAAGAATTCCTTTCACTGCATTCCCTCAGCAGTGGCCTTGCTTAACTCCACTGCCCAGAGGGGTCATAATAACCAAAAGTCTCTTCTGCTTTAAAAAGGTCTGTTAGGTATCACAGGATTTACAAAGCACAAAGAGACATTGCAAGTTAACAAATATTCAGGAGAGCATCACTTTTTACCACCAAAACATTGTGCCTCAGGCTTCAGCTTGGTCATTGATTTTCCAGGACTGTGGGGCTTGGAGTGTGCATAGTCACAGCTAAGACTTCCGTAAGACATTTGACTTGAGGTTTTAATTTAAAAAGGTAGAATCATGCAAAATTAGCATGTTACCTAAGGATTAAATTCTGGCTAATGGAGTGGGTATGTTTCTAGCGAGGTCTCGCAGATACTGGTTCTTAGCCTTACCCTAATTATCTTTTTTATCAGCCACTGGAAGAAAACAAAAATCATCACTGGTAGACTTTGCAGGTAATGCACAGTTCAGAAGAATGGTAAATAATGAGAAGGATGGGTCATTGATACTGAGCAGGCAAACAATAATGCATTTTAATACAACTAAATGTGAATGTATTCATCTAAGAACAAAGACTGTAGGTCATACTTACAAGATGTGGGATTCTATTGTATGAAACAGTTACTCTATGAAACAACAAGTAATCCCGTGGCATCTTAAAGACTAACCAAAATATATAGAATCATGAGCTTTCTAGGGTAAAACCCACTTCACCAGATGAATTGGAGTGGAAATGATAGAAACCAAGATATATATATATAACAGCTGAAGAAGTATCTGTCAGTTGTAGGACCCATGTTAATGAGTCCAATTAGTAAAATGCAGATATTAAAGGCAGGAGAAATTGACTTTGTAATGCACCAACCAGTTAATGTCTTTGTTCAAGCCAAGGGTAACAGTGTCAAATCTGTAGACGAATTATAGGCGCTGTTATTAATTTGGCATACTTGCAAAACAATTTTGGTCTGGAGGGCAATCAAAGCTCAGAGATTTGCATTAACCAAGGAATGTCTCTATCAAACCCTTAAGACAACTCTTTAGTATCATCAGAAATAACATAATGTGTGCAGACAGCTACAGATATCTAATACCTACTATTTACTCTTGAGACTGGCAAATCTAATGCATTCTTTTGATTTTCCTAGGGTAAAATGGGAGTGTGAACTAGGTACTCATTTTTATAACAACCAATGGATACAAATTCTGTTTTGCTCAGATGACATGGAGAAAAGTGTGCTTAAAATTGATGCATTATTGCATTGTCAGATGCTGCAGGGAATTTGTTGGACTCCATATACACTTAGATGTGGGATTGATTGACTTTGCCACCTCCCCTTACATATCTCCAATCTTACCTACCTTTGTTTTTATTCCAAAGTTAATAATTTCTGGAAGGAGTTCATAATTATTATTTACCCTGAGTACCAAGAGCTGTATGTTGGGGGAATAATATCAAACAAACAAGTAACTGCCCTGAAGAGCAAAAGCATATACAAGACAGTACAAGACAAGTCAGTGGAAACACTGGATAGTATATGGTCCTCGCAGAATGCTGTGACTCACCAGACAAGGTGCTTTTTTATTAGATAATTGAAGGAGCAGAGACAGGGGTTTGCTAAATATGTATTGAGTTTGTTCCAGGCATATTGGGTGGTGTGCATGAAGGCTCATCATTAGGAGTAGACAGAGGAGAACAGATGGAGTAGTGAAGAGGAAAGTTTTGCCAAGGCAAAGAGGTGTAGGGGGAGAGATGTGGGCAGGATAACTTATGAAGAGATAACTTATGAAGAGCTTTGAAAGTGAGGAGAATTGATTTGGAAGGGATGGCACAGTCAAAGGCCAGAGAGATGGAGCATGAATTGCTCAAGATTTTGTCTTGGCAGTAAAGTAAATGTTATGAGAGTTTTGTGAGAGAGAGGCTGGTGATGCTAGCAAAAGTGATGGAGAAAAAAATGGTGGAAGAGAAGTGCACTATTGGATATATTGCAGCTGATTCATTCCTTGCCTAATTCATATAGAATGACATCAGAGATAAATTTTAACTACTGAGTTTGAGGTACAATGCTGAATGTGCTCAGGTACCACAGGAATGGGTGATCTCAAAAAAACCCTGATACATAGGCATAATAGAGTCTGTGAAAGATAGATAGACCATTAGGCTATATCAGGGGGAGGCTGTAGTGGGTTTGAGTGCTGTCTTTGGAAACAATTGTTGAGGAAATCAAAGGGAGAAATGTATGTCATAAGCTCATAATTCTTCTCTGAGGCTACATCTAGACTGCAAGCTTCTTTCGAAAAAGAGCATCTAGACAACAAACAGTACTTTCGAAAAAGCAGCTTGCTTTCTTGAAAGAGAGCACCTAGGCAGTCTGGATGCTCTCTTTCGAAAAAGCACAGTTTGCATTACATAGCGCCTTTTTTTGAAAGAGCACTTTCGAAAAAAGGCATTCTTCATCGTAAAACGAGGTTTTCTGTGGTAGAAAAAAAATGCCGTGTTCTTTCGATTTACTTTCAAAAGAACGTGGCAGCAGTTTAGACGCAGGGGAAGTTTTTTCAAAAAAAGCCTGTAATCTAGACACGCCCTGAGTGATGTCCTCGTGGGTGCTCCATTGTTGGTGACATGTCATCCCAGAGCTGCAGATCAGAGTATTTCAAGCAGCTCCCATAGGGTCAGCTCTGGAGGCCCCCTAGAGTGGCATTGGTATATCAGCACATATATACCACTGCCGACCCTACCCTCCCTCAGTTCCTTCTTACCGTCTGTGGTAACGTTGGAACTGTAGCTGGCTCTTGCTTAGCAAGTGCCTAGTCCCTAGTAATAGCTCTTGTTTCCTAGTCTTCATCTCGGTTTTCGTGATAAGGATCTTCAAACAAATACAAGAACAGTGGATGAGTGCTCGAGTGTTTAGCCCCCCTGGGGCGCTGGGGCATGCCTAACACCCTGGGCTTTAAAATGTGCGCAGATTGTAAGTGCCATATGCCCACCTGTGATCCACACAATGCATGCCTTCGCTGTTGGGGTGAAGAACACTGTACGGAAAAGTGAAGAATCTGCAGGAGTTTCAAGCCCCATACCAGAAACGACAGAGAGCATAGGCTCGAACAACTCCTGATGGAGGTGATGTTAAAACCCCCTCAGACTGAAAAATCGTTCCTGGGAGCCAGCTCAGTGTGCAGTGCCCCGGCCTCCATGAGAGACACAGTGCAGAAGCCGGGTGTGGCCAAAGACTCTCGGCACCGGGGATCCCCAGCACTGAAAACAACGATTCCAAGGCATAAATCTGCCTCACTGGCACTGCGGGGCAGGCGAGAGGACAGAGGCAGGTCCTCCCACAGTTCCTGGCAGAGACAGGACCAGGCCTGGAGGAAATCCCTGGTGCAGGAGGTTCAGGACTTGCTGTCGACTCCATCCCCAGGACTGAGGCCATCGAGTCTGGCACATGACCGACCACTGAGAGACATGAGCCCAGTGCAGGTCTGAAACTTCCCATTGGTGCTGGACGCTTTCGAAGTGGCCAGAGACCTGATAGAAATCTTAGAGGCTGAGGTGCTCATAGTGTGGGACAAACCACCAGCACTGCTGGGTCCGCACTGCTCAAGGGGAAAGCCTCCTATGCTCCACCAACCACAGTCCACCAATTGGTACCAGGTTGGCTCTTCTTTTTCAGAGAGTCCCCCATTGCTGGTGCAATGTTCCCCACCACCAGCACGGCAAAAGAGTCTGGCACTGAGTACAAGACTGGCACCAAGGGATTGGCATTCAATGCAGCGGTCAGTCTCCAGGTCAAGGTCAATATCTAGTAGTCTGAGATGCTGCTACTTTTCCAGGCCTCCTCCAGGCTGCTCCTTTTCCAGGCCTCCTCGGAGTCCCGGACATGGTCCTGTCACCCGGTGCCAGCACCAGCATCTTTGGCACTGCCATGGTTGTCCCAGTCAGGATCAGAGTTGCACAAGGTGGTGGGCAGGTCTCGATGTAGCCGATCTCGGTGCAGTGCTAGGGACCGACCAGTACAGTGGCAACAGCACTGGCTACCGCCAGCCCAATGGCCCTTCTGGACCCCCCGGGGCATACCATCAGTCCCATGGCACTCCTCGCTCATTGGTATCCACAAGTCACAGGTCCCATTCTCCTCGGGACAGATGCCGCTCTAGGACACCATCTGTGGTGGAGTCCTGTCCACCTAGAAGGGACAGCCCTCCCCCGAAGGCAAGAACACAGCCACTAGGGAAAAACCATTGGGGGGATCCTGAGGAAGGAGTCCAGGCATCGGTGGAGGACACCGCTCAGGCCCAGGCCTATTCATTGTCCTCTCCGGACGAGGCAGTGGCAGGCACCTCCATGTCAGGGTCCCTGCCTGTGGACCACAAGGCATATCAGGAGTTACTGTGTAGGGTAGCACAGAACATTGAACCTCCCGTTGGAGGAGGTACAGGAACCCGAGGACCCAATGGTGGAAATCCTTTCGCATGAGGGGCCCCCCATGGTGGCTCTGCCAATCATAAAGATGATACAGTCGAATTACATGACCTTGTGGCAGACCCCGTCCTCTATTCCTCCAGCAGTAAAGGAGGTTGAGAGGAGGTACTTTGTCCCACCCAAGGGATACGAGTTCCTGTACTCCCACCGTCATCCCTCGTCGATTGTGGTTTGAGCAGTCAACGAGAGGTAGAGAAAGGGGCAGCAGAACCCGGCCCCCAAGTCAAAGGAAGCCAAGAAGACCAACCTGTTTGGCAGGAAGGTCTATTCAACAGGGGGTCTACAGCTGAGGAACACTAATCATAAGAACATAAAAATGGCCGTACTGGGTCAGACCAAAAGGTCCATCTAGCCCAGTAGCCTGTCTGCCGACAGTGGCCAGCACCAGGTGCCCCAGAGAGGGTGGACCGAAGACAATGATCAAGCGATTTGTCTCCTGCCATCCTTCTCCAGCCTCTGACAAACAGAGGCCAGGGACACCATTTCTATCCCCTGGCTAATAGCCTTTTATGGACCTAACCTCCATGAAATTATCTAGCTTCTCTTTAAACTCTGTTATAGTCCTAGCCTTCACAGTCTCCTCTGGCAAGGAGTTCCACAGGTTGACTACACGCTGTATGAAGAAGAACTATCTTTTATACGTTTTAAACCTGCTACCCATTAACTTAATTTGGTGTCCTCTAGTTCTTCTATTTAGGGAACTAATAAATAACTTTTCTTTATTCACCCTCTCCACACCACTCATGATTTTATATACCTCTATCATATCCCCCCTCAGTCTCTCTTTTCTAAACTGAAAAGTCCCAGTCGTTTTAACCTCTCTTCATATGGGACCCGTTCCAAACCCCTAATCATTTTAGTTGCCCTTTTCTGAACCCTTTCCAAGGCCAAAATATGTTTTTTGAGGTGAGGAGACCACATCTGTACACAGTATTCAACATGTGGGCGTACCATAGTTTTATATAGGGGCAGTAAGATATTCTGTGTCTTATTTTCTATCCCTTTCTTAATAATTCCTAGCATCCTATTTGCCTTTTTGACCGCCGCTGCACACTGTGTGGAAGTTTTCAGGGAACTATCCACGATAACTCCAAGATCTCTTTCCTGATTTGTCATAGCCAAATTAGCCCCCATCATACTGTACGTATAGTTGGGGTTATTTTTCCCAATGTGCATTACTTTACACTTATCCACATTAAATTTCATTTGCCATTTTGCTGCCCAATCACTCAGTTTGATGAGATCTTTTTGGAGTCCCTCACAGTCTGCTTCTGTCTTGACTATCCTAAACAGTTTGGTATCATCCGCAAACTTTACCACCTCCCTGCTTACCCCTTTCTCCAGATCATTTATGAATAAGTTGAACAGGATTGGTCCCAGGACTGACCCTTGGGGGACACCACCAGTTACCCCTCTCCATTCTGAAAATTTACCATTTATTCCTACCCTTTGTTTCCTGTCTTTTAACCAGTTCTCAATCCATGAAAGGACCTTCTCTCTTATCCCATGGCAATGGAATTTACACAAGAGCCTTTGGTGAGGGACCTTGTCAAAGGCTTTCTGAAAATCTAAGTATACTATATCTACTGGATCCCCCTTGTCCGCATGTTTGTTAACCCCTTCAAAGAACTCTAATAGATTAGTAAGACAGGATTTCCCTTTACAGAAACCACGTTGACTTTTGTCCAACAATTTATGTTCTTCTACGTGCCTCACAATTTTATTCTTTACTGTTGTTTCGACTGATTTGCCTGGTACTGAAGTTAGACTTACCGGTCTGTAATTGCCAGGATCGCCTCTAGAGCCCTTTTTAAATATTGGTGTCACGTTAGCTACCTTCCAGTCATTAGGTACGGAAGCCGATTTAAAGGATAGGTTACAAACCACAGATAATAGTTCAGCATTTTCCCATTTGAGTTCTTTTAGAACTCTTGGATGAATGCCATCCGGTCCCAGAGATTTGTTGACATTAAGTTTTTCTATTTGTTCCAAAACCTCCTCTAATGACACTTCAATCTGGGACAGTTCCTCAGATTCATCACCCACAAAGGACAGTGCAGATTTGGGAACCTCCCTAACGTCCTCAGCCATGAAGACTGAAGCAAAGAAATCATTTAATTTCTCCGCAATGGCTTTATCGTCCTTGATTGCTCCTTTTATATCTCGATCATCTAGGGGACCCACAGGTTTTTTAACAGGCTTCCTGCTTCTAATGTACTTAAAAAACATTTTGTTATTTCTTTTTGAGTTTTTGGCTAGATGTTCCTCAAAATCAACAAGCGATCCTTAACAGGTACCCCTTCAAGTCATGGGATGCCCTATCCAAGTTTATAACAGGCTGCCCCATAACAAGAGGCAGGAGTTTGGTGCCCTGTTAGAGGAGGGTCACACAGTGCCCTTCAGGTGGCCCTAGACACCATGGACTGGGCAGTATAAACCCTCTCAACCGGGGTGGCTATGCCTTGGTCCCCATGGCTCCAGGCATCGGGCCTTCCCCTGGAGGTCCTGTCTGCATTGCAGGACCTACCGTTTGAGGGTAATAGCCTGTTCTCGGAACAGACAGACTCTAAACTACACTCCCTCAAGGATACCAGGGCAACCATGAAGTCCCTGGGGATGGCATACTCTGGCCCCCCAGAGGCGCTCCTTCCTCCCTCAGCCCCCCTCAGCAGAGGTTTGTGCCCAGACAGCACCAAGAGCAGCAGCACAGGCGCAATAGGAACAATAGGAGGAGAACCCCATCGTGGCAAAATAGCCAGGAGAATAATGCCTCCAAGCCCCCAGGGCCTAAGCAGGCCTTTTGAAGGTGCACCTGAGGGCAGAGCACCAGACCTGCTGGATCCATTCTCCCTCTTTTTGGCCCATTTGTCCTGCTATTACCATGTGTGGGCCACCGTCACAGACCATTGGGTCCTCCACAGGGTTGGAGTGAGATACTCCCTGCCATTGGCTTGTCCACTGCCACCCTATCCCCCTTCCCTGTCCCTTTTCAGGGACCTCTCTCACAAGCATGTCTACAAGAGGTCGAATTGCTCCTCAAGATGGATGCAATTCAGGAGGTCCCCCAGAAAGTCAGGGGCAAAGGATTTTACTCCCATTACTTCCTTATCCCAAAAGCAAAGGGTGGCCTAAGACCTATCCTAGATCTAAGGAACCTCGACCGCTAGATGCAGAAAACGAAGTTCAGGATGGTCACCCTAGCTTAGCCACTATAATTTCCTGTCTGGATCCAGGAGACTGGTACACTGCCCTTGACATGAAGGACGCGTATTTCCATATTTCAATCCTTCCTTGTCACAGACACTACCTCAGGTTCACAGTTGCGGGGGGAGGAAAGAACACTACCAATTTATGGTACTACCATTTGGCCTTTCTTTGGCCCCTCGGGTGTTTACCAAATGTATTGCAGTAGTAGCAGCCTTCCTTCAAAAGAGAGGAGTGCAGGTGTTCTCTTACCTGGACAACTGGCTGATAAAGGCCTGCTCCAGACTCACATAGACTTTGCCCTAGAACTCTTAGAAACACTGGGTATCCTCCTCAACAAGGAAAAGTTGGTGTTCACCCCAGTGCAGAAGATAGAGTTTATAGGGGCAACTCTGGACTCGACGAAAGGGAAGACTCTGCTGCTGGAGTCCAAGGCCCAGAGCATTTGGGACCTTATAGACTCCCTCATGTGGTACCCTATCACAACCGCAAGGATGTGTCTTAGGCTCATAGGCCACGTGGCATCATGTTGTTATGTGGTCAGGTACACTTGTCTACACCTAAGGCATCTTCAGGGGTGGCTCGCTTTAGTTTATGTGCCCGCATATCATGACCTGGATATGGTAGTATCCATTTCCCAGAGTTGCTAGGGGAAAAGTTTCTGACATTCATGCATGCGGCGTGTGTACATGTGAATTGGAATGGACATGAACAACACACCTCAAAGAACACCAGTTATGAGAACAGGTAATTGTCTTTTCCTGTTTTTTAGTAGTTATTCTTAGAGTTAGTCTTGTTCTTGTTGTTCTGGTTATCTGTTAGAAAAAAATATATTTTTCTTAGTTGGAAAGGGTAGCAGTGGTGCAGCTGTGGCAACTCTGACTGAAAGGAAGTCCACTCGAGTTCTTTTTTCTCAAACTCCCCCCTATTTCATCTTCCTTTTCCCCCCCCATCTTTAAAAAACCTGCCACAACATGCCAGGAACACTAGCGTTTAAGAAATGCAACATATGCTGTGACCCTATACAAGTTTCAAATGGCCACGCATCATGCATTCGCTGCCTGGGGGAGGTGCACTAAGCCCAGAAATGTGAGCATTGTTGCAGCTTCACGGCCAGAGCCAAGAAGGATAAGGAGTATTGGCTTCATATGATCCTTTTTGAAAAAGACATACAGCCCACTGAGACCCAACAGCCCTCTCAGACTCAGCCAGAGATGGCCCAAAACAAAAAACAGGCTGCCTCACCCCAGCCATGGAAAATGTCAAAATGTCCCCTCTATTCTGAGTCCTAGTTAATCAGGCATAGTCGAGGAACTGAGGGAAGGTTGGGCCCTGTGTGTTAGGTGCCAAGGCATGAACGCCACAAGGTCCCCTTTTGCTCATGCGCGGCCCAACTGACAACTGTTTGAAAAGCTCCGATCTGCAGCTCCAGGAAGACCCATCACCAACAGTGGAACACCGATGGGGACACACAGTTCAAAGAACAGTCATTACTGCACAGGGTGAGTAACTTCCTTATATCACTGCTAAAATTTGAACTACAGATTTCCCTGTTAAGATACAAATTTTAGAAAAGTCTCCTTTAGAAAAAAGGAGACCCCTTTTAATGCCAAAATAGCGATACTATGAAAATGGAAAAGGGATATAGTGTAAGAGCTTACATATTGATACTTAGAGATGGGTGTAATTGCTTGTAGGGAGAGATGGATAGAAGGCTGAATTCGGGGTTTGGTGGGAAACCTAAAGAGCCAACTTCGGTTTTCCATTTAAAAAAAAGGGCTAGTTTGTATCCAAATCCCATCTATCCAAACAATCAAAGTTTATGAGAATTTGGATAAAAGTTTTTGATTTTTGCCTGAACTCTGTAAGGATGAATGAGAGTGGATTTGGATGTGCAGCCTGTCAAGATTTTTACAGAAATGAAACCTAACATTTATTCAAATTCAAGATACATTTTATCTGAAGCACCAGAGTTCCAGAAGTGGTTCAGTGAAAAGGTCCTAATTTGGGCCTACTGTTATTCTTCACATCACAAATTCGATTCCTCACAGTTATTTTGGATCCAAAGTCATTAACACTGATGCAGTTTCCATGAAGCTTCTCCTCATTTACTCCATTCAGGCCCATAGTATATAATTATCAGGATGGTTTAATTGTCCTTTGAGACATGTCCCTGTGCGTGCTCCGTTCAGCTCGAGGTGTGTCCCAGCTCCTTCGATTGAGATTTTCTCAGCAGTACTCCTCCTGCCCCAGGCTGTGTGCACTTTGCCTGCCTGACAAACTGTCAGAATATAAATAGCATGTGCACACTCCAGGCTCCTCAGTTCTTTCTCTGCCGTCCCTGGCCAGAGACAGAGTATAGCAGTCATGCTGCCCATCTCAGCAATATAGTTTCTTAGTTATACATAGTTATGTAGCTCCTTAGTTTCAGGTAAAATGTAGCTAGTATTTTTCTTGTGCCTGTTTAAAAAAAAAAGTTTGTTTCAACGTGCGGGGCTCTCACGGTTTCAAGAGGTGCTCCTCTTGTAAAGAGCCCATCACCGTGTCTGATGGTCACTCTCAGTGTGTCAGGTGTTTATGGGGAGTCTCATGTCCCCCCAAAATGCGCTCACTGTCAAAAATTAAAAGTGCTGACTTGGAAGGACAGGGAGCTGCATCTGAAGTTGTCACTGCTCCAGGACTCCCTCAGACCTGCATCAGACTCTAGATCAGTGGTTCCCAACCTTTTCCAGATGGGGATCCATTTTGACAATTCAGGAAGACTTGGTGACCCAAGGCAATTAAAAAACGGGGGGAGGAGAGGGAGCAGAGCGACCTGGGAAGACACTTGGCAACTCTTTTGAAATGTAATGGCGACCCATATTTGGGTCCCGACCCATAGGCTGGGAAACCCTGCTCTAGACAAAACTTTGCAGTCTCAACAAAAAAACTCAAGTCCAAAAAAAGATCTGCTTCCCCAGCAGAACAAACAAGCACAGACTTTCAGTGTCAGCCACTCTGCAGCTGAGCACTTTAGACTCTGCAGGCACCTCCGGTACTGACTGTGAGTTGGCAGCTGCTTTACAAGGTGCAGAGGCAAAGGGCTTTCAGCTGCCTGCCTCTCAGAATGCACCTATGGTCCCCTCAGTGACCCCGGTGCTGACCTCAGGCTCGCAGCAGCCTATTCAAACAGCAGAAGCGACACTTCCCTTTGATCCTGCTGCTCCGCTTCAGCCTTTGATATTGCAGAAGCTGCCTGCTTGCTCAGCAGTGCAGCAACAAATGGCTCTGACTCACAGCACCAACACTTTCCTCAGCTTCCACTATGCTGTCGCCAGCTCACCTCAGCACTGCACTGCAGTCCCACTCTGCACTGGGACATATACTGGAGTTTGGCTCTGCACCAGTTCCACAGTGCAGCTGATCTCACGGTCTTCCCCTCTCCAGGATCTCTTCTCCTGGATGGGGATTTTTCATGAGAGCGACAAACACAATACTGCCAGTCACTTATGACCCTTCCATACCTTTCCAGCGAGGAGGAAGAAGACTTGGAGAACAAAGATCTTTCTCCACTTTATTACCCATCTGAATATAGGGACCTATGCAGGCAAAATACACCTGCCACACAATACCCGTGGTATGCCCACCATTGGGTGGCACCACCTACACCATCCCCTGGCTACCTGCCATACTGGGGTAACTGGGAACACTACAGAGCACAACATACTAATCATCCCACTACAAGAGGCAAGTAAGTCCACAACCTTTCCCCACCAACCCTTCAAGTGGAGGTAGACTCTAATACTGAACCTATACTAGACATACAAACAGAAATCGCAGGGGATGATTCACCTAAGGCCATTGGGACACCCCCTTCACCTCAACAAACCAAACTGCCCACTACATTCACATCTATGGATGAACTCTCCCATTTTCAGAACCTCTTTAAGAGAGTGGTGGACGACCTCAATATTGCTTTGGAGAAAGTTTCGGATAACTAACATGAGCTCACAGACATATTGCAAGCCACTGCTACCTCAAAAATCACACTCCCCATTAATGCAGTGGTCCTACAACCTGCACAAACTGCTTCCATCACACCCACAAGCAAGCACATGGACTGGAAGTACTTTGTTCCCTTTAAGGACACTGCATTTCTCTACACACACCCTGCTCCCAACTTACTAGTAGTGGAAGCAGCTAACCAGAAGAATGAGCAACAATTAAAGACCACTTTATCTGACAAAGATAATAAAAGGATGGAGGCATTTGGGCGTAAAGTATGCTCCTCCTCCAACTTGCAATTCAGGGTGACCAATTATGTGGCGCTATTAGTGAAATATGACCATAGAAACTATTCCAAAATACAAACTTTTATTGATGACATGGTTCAAGACCAGAAACAACAATTGCAGGCACTGGTCTCTGAAGGTCAGTTAATATCCCGCACAGTGCTCCAAGCCATACTAGCTGTCGCAGACATGGCCACAGCAATTGTCATGCGTTGTGTATCCCAGCTCTCATCTTCTTCCTTCCCACAGGAAATCCACACTGCAATAGAGGAGCTTCCATTTGATGGGCACAAACTCTTTGCTGCCAACACCAGTGGTCTTCCACTCCATGAAGGACTCTCGAGCAACCCTGATATCCCTGAGCATACAAACACCTATGCCAAAAAAGAAGCAAAACAGGTATCAGCCACACCAATGACAGCGACACCCCTATTACTCACACCAAGCATAGCACTGACAATAGGAAGGAACAATCAATTTCACACATACAGAATAGGAAGGAACTGTTTAGGAAGGAATACTGCAGAAAGGGATCTAAGGGTCATAATGGACCACAAGCTAAATATGAGACAACAGTGTGATGACACTGTTGCAAAAAAAGCAAACATGATTCTGGGATGCATTAACACTAGTGAGCAAGATATGAGAAGTCATTCTTCTGCTGTACTCTGCACCAATTAGGCCTCAGTTGGAGTATTGTGTCTAGTTCTGGGCACCACATTTGAAGAAAGATGTGGAGAAATTGGAGAAAGTCCAGAGAAGAACAATAAAAATGATTAAATGTCTAGAAAACATGACCGATGAGGGAAGACTGAAAGAATTTGGCTTGTTTTGTTTAGAAAAGAGAAGACTGAGAGGGGGACATGGTAGCAATTTTCAAGTATCTAAAAGGGTGTTACAAGGAGGGGGGAGAAAAATTGTTCTCCTTGGTCTCTAATGATAGGACAAGAAGCAATGGGCTTAAATTGCAGCAAGCGAGATTTAGGTTGGACGTTAGGAAAAACTTCCTAACTGTCAGCATGGTTAAACACTGGAAAAATTACCTAGGGAGGCTGTAGAATCTCCATCACTGAAGATATTTAAGAGCAGGTTGGATAGACATCTGTCAAGGATGATCGAGATGGTGCTTGGTCCTGCTGCGAGGGTAAGGCACTGGACTTGATGATCTCTTGAGGTCCCTTCCAGTTCTAGTATTCTATGAATCTAATATAATATTCATTACCAATATCAGAGCCCAAAGATGTCGCCCTCCACCTTCTGGGGTGACCCAACCCGTAGCCTCCAATAAGCAAATTTGAGGCATCGGTCGAGAGCATTGAAAACAATCTATTCTCCTGTGCTTACAGTGACCACTTCTGTTTACCTATTCTTCCACAACTGGGAAGCTATCACTTCAGACAGCTGGGTCCTGGAGATCATTTAGACTGGATCTACCATCTCACTCACATCCCACCCCACAACCCCTCTCCCCTTCCCATCCCTTTTCAGGGACCCTTCTCACGTGCTATTACTCTATTCAGAGGTGCAACACCTTATTCACCTCTGAGCCATATAGCCAGTGCCTACTCAGCACAGGGGAAGTTTTATTCTCATTATTTCTGGACAGAAAAGGAAAATGGGGGATGGCAACCCATTCTGTATCTCAGGGGTTTGAATAAATATGTACAAAAAAATTCAGGATGGTCACTCTTTCCACAATAATTCCAGTATTGGTGCAGGGAGATTGGTTTTCGGCTCTCAACTGTCAAGATGACTATTTTCATGTTACTATCCATCCAGCACATAGGTGCTTGCTCAGATTCACACTTAATAATGACCACTATCAAAACATTGTCCTTCCCTTTGGTCTCTTCATAGCACCACGAGTGTTTTCAAAGCTACTGGCAGTGGTAACACCATATTTAAGAAAACAGGACCTGAAATCTTCCTATATCTGGACGATTGTCTGCTGAAGTCTCCAACCCATTCTCATGCTCTTTATGCAACATCAATGATGATACAGTGCTTCCAAAAGTTGGGCCTATAAATAAATAGAGACAAGTCAACATTAACACCTACCCAACAAATCCACTTCATAGGCACCTTTCTTGACTCCACTACTGGTCAAGCTGCACTGCCACAGGAAAGATTCAGAGCAATCTGCCATCTCCTACACACCATTTGCATCAGCCCACAGGTCACAGCTCACGACTGCCTCCAGCTACTGGGACACATGGCAGCCTACATCTTTGTCATCCCCAATGCCCGCCTGCACATGAAATTCCTTCAAACCTGGCTAGCTTCGGTATACAAATCAAAATGGCACTAGCTACTCAAGTACCTCACAATGCTATCTACAGTCAAAGACTCACTACTGTGGTGGACCATCCCACTACACATATGCAAAGGGATTCTATTTCAACAAGAACCCCCCACAATCACCATCACAATAGATGCATCCCTCACAGGACGGGGAGCACACATAGGACAAACCACAGTGCAGGGACTTCAACGATCCAGATATATGTTGGGAAAATAACGCAGCAGGGCACAGACTATCCAATAAGTTCTTGGACTGCATTGGAGACAACTTTTTATTTCAGAAGGTTGAAAAAGCTACCGGGGGGAAGCTGTTCTAGATTTGATCCTAACAAATAGGGAGGAACTGGTTGAGAATTTGAAAGTGGAAGGCAGCTTGGGTGAAAGTGATCATGAAATCATAGAGTTCACAATTCTAAGGGAGGGTAGAAGGGAGAACAGCAAAATAGAGACAATGGATTTTGGGAAGGCGGGTTTTGGAGAGCTCAGAGAGCTGATAAGTAAGGTCCCATGGGAATCAAGACTGAGGGGAAAAACAGCTGAGGAGAGTTGGCAATTTTTCAAAGGGACATTGTTAAGGGCCCAAAAGCAAGCTATTCTGCTGCGTCAGAAAGATAGAAAATATGGCAAAAGACCGCCTTGGGTTAACCACGAGATCTTGCATGATCTAAAAATAAAAAAGGAGTCCTATAAAAAATGGAAAGTAGGACAAATTACAAAGGATGAACGTAGGCAAACAACACAGGAATGCAGGGGCAAGATTAGAAAGGCAAAGGCACAAAATGAGCTCAAACTAGCTACGGGAATAAAGGGAAACAAGAAGACTTTTTATAAATACATTAGAAGCAAGAGGAAGACCAAGGACAGGGTAGGCCCACTGGTCAGTGAGGAGGGAGAAACAGTAACAGGAAACTTGGAAATGGCAGAGATGCTTAATGACTTCTTTGTTTCGGTCTTCACCGAGAAGTCTGAAGGAATGTCGAACATAGTGAATGCTAGTGGGAAGGGGGTAGGTTTAGAAGATAAAATAAAAAAAGAACAAGTTAAAAATCACCTAGAAAAGTTAGATGCCTGCAAATCACCAGGGCCTGATGAAATGCATCCTAGAATACTCAAGGAGCTGATAGAGGAGGGATCTGAGCCTCTAGCTATCATCTTTGGAAAATCATGGGAGACAGGAGAGATTCCAGAAGACTGGAAAAGGGCAAATATAGTGCCCATTTATAAAAAGGGAAATAAGAACAACCCAGGAAACTACAGACAAGTTAGTTTAACTTCTGTGCCAGGGAAGATAATGGAGCAAGTAATTAAGGAAATCATCTGTAAACACTTGGAAGGTGACAAGGTGATAGGGAACAGCCAGCATGGATTTGTAAAGAATAAATCATGTCCAACCAATCTGATAGCTTTCTTTGATAGGATAACAAGTCTTGTGGATAAGGGAGAAGCAGTGGATGTGGTATACCTAGACTTTAGTAAGGCGTTTGATACGGTCTCGCATGATATTCTTATCAATAAACTAGGCAGTTTGCCCAGAGTTCTGTTCCAGAATAGGCCTAAGATCCCACTCCAGGGGGGATGCCTTTTTGCTCCCATGGACTGACTTTTTTTTTTATGCCTTCCCACCCATACCCATACTAAACAGAGTAATACAGAAGATTAGAACAGACAATTCACAAGTCATCTTAATAGTACCAGCATGGTCCAGGCAACCGTGATATCCCTTTCTGATGGGAATATTGATCAGTTCCCCCATCTCCCTCCCACTCCAGTCTAATCTGCTGTCTCAATGCAACAGTCAGATTCTTCACCCCAACATAGATTGTCTACACCTCAAAGCCTGGCTACACAATGTTTCTCTCATGAAGAGCTAGTGTGCTCGGAACCAGTATGCACAGTCCTCCTGCAAAGCAGGACTCTAGCCACTTTCACTACCTACCTCCAAAAATGGGAGGTATGCTGCTTAGTGCACACGAAAACATACCTCCCCAAATTCTGTGTGTCTTCACTCAATTCTTGATTATTCACTGAGACTTAAATCCACACGTCTCTCTACTAACTCCATCAAGGTCCATCTCACTGCCATCACCACATTCCACAAAAAGGTAGAAAATGCCACCATATTTGCACAGCCAATCACCAAACGATTTATGAAGGGCATCTAGGCATTATACCCTGATATCAGACCACCATCACATCCCTGGGATCTACATTTTACTTCCTTAATGCACTCATGCAGAAACCCTTTGAGCCTTTGGCCACATGCTCTCCCTTATACCTCTGCATGAAAACAGCCTTCCTGGTTGCAATCACCTCTGCCAGAAGGGTGGGAGAACTCGGAGCTCTCATGGCAGACCCTCCAGATACCACCTGCTTTTGAGATAAAGTCATGCTTCGCATTCACCTTAAATTTCTACCCAAAGTACAGTCTTCCTTCCATCTAAATGAACCCATTCTCTTATCAACATTCTTCCCCAAACCACTTGCCAACAGTTTTGAGTCTGTCATGCTTACACTAGACATGCTCAGGGCACTATCATTCTATCTGAACAGAACTAAACCACTCAGAAGGACTCCGAAGCTCATTGTCTCCGCTGATCCTTGATCTCAGGGAAATGCCATCTCCAAGCAGAGACTGTCTAATTGGATAGCCGACGGCACACATCTGTGCTACCAGCTCAACAAGTCCAGACTCCTGACTCCATCAGATCACATTCTACATGTTCCATCTCCACGTCTACTGCCGTCCTACGCCATGTTCCCCTTGTCGACATATGCAAGACAGCCACATGGGCATTAGCTCTCACATTTGCACAACGCTATACCTTGCTACAACACACTGCAGCTGACACTAGAATTGGCAGAGCTGTTTTGTCCACAGCCTTCCGGCCTGATCCAAAGCCCCTACCAGCCAAAGAGACATTGCTTATAGTCACGTGAGTGGAGCACCCACAGGGCCATCTCTTGTAAGAGAAGAGGAGGTTACTCGTCTGTTCAGTAACTGATGTTCTTCAAGATAAGTGTCCCTGTGGGTGCTCCACTACCCGCCTTCCTCTCCTCTGCTTTGGATATGACACTTCTCTGTTGTAGAGAAGGATCTGAGGAGCCTGGGTCGTGCACATGCTATTTATACTCTGACAGTTCATCAGGCAGGCAAAGCACGCTCATGACCCGGGGCAGAAGCAATCAGGAACTGCATGCAAGTTTTGAAAATAGTAGTTCCAAATATAGGCTCTGTAGTTTACTTTCTATATTTATTGTTTTAACAATGTATTTGTGAGGATCTGTATATCTGTCTGGCTAATCTACTTGCTCTTCAAATGTGCCCATCACCAAAGCATCTAGGTATCACTGTTGTTTAATATTTATACTATAATAGCACTCATTGATCAGGGCACCATTGAACTAGGAGCTAGACAAGCACATGCAAAATACTGTCCCAGCCGTAAAGAGATTAGTCATTAAATATATAGGCAATGACCATTGAAGTCAATCAATATACTCCCTTGAATCATGGCTGCAGAACTCGACTCTGAATGTCTTTAATACAAGCAAGACTGTAGTCTTCCATCATATAAAAATGATATGGCTTTACTCATACTTTAATAGGACCTCTTGTAGGGATGTAAAATTCCATTCAGTTGATTAATGGGTTAAACATATTGTTTAACTGGTTAACTGATTAAAACAAGGAGGATGCGGGGCACCACTCCAGCCCAACTGGGCGCTGGAGCAGCCCCCTCGCCTGCTATTGGGCTGAAGTGCGCCTCCCCTCCAAACATAGGCAGGGACTGCTTTGGCACCTGGAGCAGCTGCTGCCTGTGGAGTGCCCGGACTTGCTGTGGACAGGGGCTGCTCCAGATGACTGGAGCAGCTCTGGTCTGCAGCAGGCCCCCTACAGGACTGGAGTAAGCAGATAGGGAGCTACTCCAGCCTCCACCGGTTAACCGGTTAAATGTTCCCATCCCTAACCTTTTTGTATTAATAGTTGCTACTTATATGTGCAGTCCCATGGAAATCACCGGAACTACTCACATGAATAAGGGTTTCAGGGTTGTGTGCCTTGTTTTAAGGATTTCAGGGAAGTATAATTTGGTAGACCATAGTGCCAAGCATTCCAACAAAGGTCAATATATATGCAGAACCAGATCCTGATCTTAGTTACACCAATGTAAAGCCATTGAATTCTACTGATTTACATCAGTGGACATGAGATGAGACTATGCCACTTAGCATACATATTGAGATAAATGGAATATCAAGGACTTCTGAAAATATGATCAATAGGCAAGCCTTAAAATATTCTATATTAAAATACAACAGTGTCCTGGTTTTAAATATGAATAGGATCAATACACTTTGTTAAATGTATACAGTCATGAAATCAATTAATTTGTAATTATGAAAGGTAAAAGAAAATGCCTGAAACATTTAATATAATATACATTAGAATGATCATCATAAAACCAGGATATCCTATCCCCTCGAGATGCCAGGAAGTGATGTGTTTGAAATAGGTAATCTTTGTTGTAATGAAAGTAACATTTCTTCTTCGGGTCATACATCTAGCGTGGCTTATTAATGTGAGGGGTTTCTTTTCATTTGCTAATATTGCCTGGTATTCAAAGGGTGATTCCACTTTGAACAGCAAATCAGCAAGATGGCATTGTGGTCTCTTATGTTTATGTGTGAGTCGACCTGAGGGCCAACAGCTGAACAAATGAGTAATGCACAAAATCAGACTGGTATTACCTTCTGGGACTATAATTTTGCATGCTTCCATAATTAGACTTCTGAAGTTGAGTAGGAAGGTCATATTAGGAAAATATACAGTGAGGAGATGTCCCTGAAACATTAAATAAAAACATAAACAGAAGAAAATATAATCTGGCCTAGTACGAGAAGGGTAGCAGTAACATAGAGAGGCATATTGGTCACCTGAGTTCAATGGCATGGTTCTATGATATTTAATCCCGCTGTTATCAATCAAGAAGGCTGGAAATGTTAGTAGGTTTCAGGCCAAGTCAGTGATACATGTATAGTTCCTGGAACGGTGATAAATTCTGTGTACCAGGAAGGGTGATGGAATCTCTTACTCATAACCAAGGAAGGAGACAATCCCACTTTGCAAACAAACTTATCTTTGGTATAAATATTGATGGGGATAGATATTGTAGCATAATGCAGCTTGTACAAGTATGTGGCAAAACTGGTGAATAACAGAACACGTATAATCTGAATCAGAGTCCTTCAATATTATGTTACCAGCCAGTGTTCCCTCAAATTTTTTCCATCCATGTACTGAATAAATTTTGTTATGAGCACCAAGGCATGTGCAGATGTGTACCACCAGTAGAAACACATGCTGCCGGCTGTGGGTGCTCTGCTAATCAGCTGGGCGGCATTTGAATCTCTCCTGGATGACCACTCAAGTGCTCAGTTTACAGGGAACACTTGTCACAGCGACTTATCATGTCCCCATAACTGACCTCTCCACTCCATCAATAAGGACAGTCTTTAGGACTTTTTCATTTCCTTCTCCGACTTGGGGCCTTGTTATGTCATCTAGTCCAGTCCCCTGCACTGAGGCAGAACTAAGTATTATCTAGACCAAGGGTGGGCAAAATATGGCCTACAGACCAGATCTAGCTCATCAAGTTGCCTGATCTGGCCCTTGGGGACCTCTGCCAGTCTCGCTGCCTGCCCCACTCCTATTCACTGCTCAGAGCAGTTCTCTAAATGCTGCAAGCCTGGGGCGGAGGGCTGAGGGGAGAGGCTTTGTGTGCTGTCCCTGCTTCCCAGCACAGTTTTGCAGGTCCCATTGGCCAGTTTCCAGCCAATGGGAGCTGCCTGTTTGCCAGACAGGCATTGCACAAAGTACTACTCTCCCTCTGGGCTTGCAGTGTTCAGAGCCACACGTGGCCCCTAGAGCCAATGCAAGGGAATGGAAGGCAGAGATCTTGGCTGAGAAACCTGCTGGGCTGCTGGCCGGGAGCTGCCCAAGTTCGTGTCTCCCAGTCAGAGCCTGCCTTTGGTACCACAGCTCCCGCTTTCCCCCCAACCCTCTGCCCCCTCTTGCACACTTACCCCATGTAAACCAAACCCTCTGCACCCCTGCTTCTGCATCTATACCCCCTCCCTGACACTGCACCCTCTCCTACATCCCACCTCCAAGTCACAAATTCCTCCCAGATCTTGCACCTTAATCTCCTACTCCCAATAACAACCCAAGTACCTGCACCTCTGCCTGCACTCCTGACCTAGGTCACAACCCTCTCCCAGACCCTGCACCCCCTCCTACACACCTCCTCTAGGTCAGAATCTTCTCCTGTACCCATACCCCCTCCCAGTCCCTGCACCCCTTCCTGCTCTCCAGTGTCCAGCCCCAAGTCACAACTGCTTTCTTCACCCAAATTCCCTCCCAGGTCCCACCCCAATCCCTTAGCCCAAGCTCCCTTCTGCACCCAATCTCCATCACAGACCCTGTAAATCTTCCATTAATATCATGGAGGAGTGCAACCCTTGTCTACTTCCAAATTCTCAGAGTGCCCTACCATCAAAAACTGTTGCCCACCCCTGATCAAGACCATCCTTGACAGGTGTTTGTTTAACCTGTTCTTAAAAGCCTCTAATGATATGGATTCCACAACCTTCCTAGGCAATTTGTTCCAGTGCTTAACCACCCTTACATATAGGAAGTTCCCCTAATTTCAAACCTAAACTGCCCTTGCTGCAATTTAAGCCCATTACTTCTTGTCCTTTCCCATGTGGATAAAGAGAATAATTTATCTTCCACTCTTTCTAACAGCCTTTTATGTACTTGAAGATTGCTATTACATCCCCACTTCAATCTTCTTGCCTACAAACTAAATAAACCTTTTCATTCAATCTTTTCCTCATAGGTCATGTTTTCAAGATCTTTAATAGTTTTTGATGTTCTCAACTGGATTGTCCACAATTTGTCCACATAGTCCAGAAATTTGATTCCCAGAACAGGATACAATAATCCAGTTGAGGCTTTTTCAGTGCTGAGTAGAGTGGGAGAATTACTTCTCATGTCTTGCTTACAACACTCCTGGAATACATTGTGAGAGGGCATTCACCCTACACTTGCTCTGAAAAGGTTAAGACAAGTTGAGAAGGGAGCTAATTAACAAACAGGCCACAGCTGAGAGGAATCTGGTGGCTAATCAGTCCCTTAAGGAAGGAAGCCCAGCTGGGGAGAAATGAGCTGGGCAGACTTATAAAGATAGGAAATTGGCTGCAGGGGAGGTTGCTTGGAAAGTCTGTAGTCACCCCCTGAGACTATAGGAATAGGTAGGGAATTCGGAGCCTGGCAGAATAGGTAGGGAATTCGGAGCGTGGCAGACCCAGAGGTGGCAGAATGCCAGATGGTAAGGTATGGATTCAGGAAAAGGCAGTAAGATCTAAAAGGGAGCAGACCTTGACTGCTGCCTTGAGGGTCTCTGATCCACAGCCTGTATGAGAGGCTGGGCCTGGGTTCCCCTGCCAAACACTGACAAGTGGCACAGAATGCAGCGAAAGGGAAGACTGTCTGAGACTGCTCGGGAGAAAAGCTTTAGTGCTCCTGCAAAGGGAAGATGCATTCATTCATCTGGCCAGAGGGCCAAGTCACGAAGAGGAGGCTGCAGCTCATGGAGTGAAAGGGGCTGCAGACCCAGAGAAAAGAGGCAGAGAAATGATATGTGCAATGGTGGGAAGCGGTGTTAATCTCATGAGGTTTTCCTCATAGTGATCAGGAGGAGGCGCCATCCTAGCACTGAGTCATGCACCCTGTCACAACATCCCAGAATGACATTTGCTTTATTTGCAAATTATTGACTCATGTTTTGTTTGTGATCTATTATATCCCCCAGATTCCTTTCCACAGAACTCCTTCCTACTCATTTTGTTTTTTCCTTGGTGTAGTACTTTAAATGTGTCCTTATTTATTTTCTTCCTGTTTATTATAGACCTTTTCTAGTTTAAGATAATTTTGAATTTTAATTCTGTCCTCTCAAGCACCTTCAAACCCTCCCATTTTAGTATCACCTGGAAACTTAATTGCAGAGAGAGCCCATTTATAATCCATATAGTTTGTGGAGCTATTGCCTGGTGAAATTGGACTAAGGCCAGATCCTTAGTTTCCATGTTGCCCTTGTATCCAGCATGATATTTTCTCCTCAGCCACTCCTAAAACTCCACTTCTTCTATAATGCTTTCAGGACTTTTGAGTTTATAATTAATATGTAACTAAGCCTAATCCAGCTGCTGTTGCAACTGTATGGTCAGGGTCTGCCTTTATGTTTATGTATGTATTGCATAGTGCTGAACAAGCTGTGGAGCTAAACAAGTAGACCACCATTTTCAAAGGTGTCCACTAATTCTGAGTGCCTCCATTCCTAGGCATCCATCTTGAGAATAAAAGGACTAATTAGTAGAGGTGCCCATGATTTTTAGTTCTGTTAACTACATAAATGCCCAAATGCCCCCATCAGGATCAGAACCCCATTGTGCTAGGCAAATTGAGATCCTGAAAATGGAGGCACCCAGAATTAGTGTTATCATTAATAGTAATGAATGAGCAGAGGGGTGAGGTGGATACCATGTGGCAGATCTGGGATTATCTTTCTTTGGGAAATGTTCTAAAATATTTTACCACTTGGTATGCTGTGGTCCATTCTGAATACAAACTGTATGTTTTTCACAAGTATCATATATACAGTAGCCCAATGTCTGTAACGCTGAAACGCTGGCTTTTCCCACTGGGCGGCGCTGTTGCCTCCCGCCGTGGCACTCGGCTGACTTCTGCGCTGCTCAGCCAGGTCACCGCGCGGGAGCAAGCGGCACAAGTGGCTGTTTGGGGTCCGCACTTCCCATGCAGCATGGGGGTGCTGCATGGGGAGCGCAGGGCCCAAACGGCCACTTGTGCTGCTTGCTTCCGCGCGGCAGCCTGGCTGAGCAGCGCAGAAGTCAGCCAAGTGCCATGGCGGGAGGCAACAGCGCCACCCAGAGGGAACAACCAGAGGGCGGGGCCTGGACAAGCATGCGTCTCTGACGTCAAGAAAGGGTGCCGGATTCAAAAGGAGGAAAGCAGAGCAGACACAAAGGACACGGAGGAGATAGAGAGGAGAACAGAGAAGGTGGAGGACAGCAAGAGAGAGAGTGAGAGAGACGCAGCAGGAGGAGGAGAAGAGAAACACAGAGTGAGAGGCGGGAAGGGAAGAAGAGAAAGAGAGAGAGACGGAGAGAGAGGCAGGAGGCGGACGAGAGCTGAGAGAGAAAGGGCGAGGCAGTAGGAGGAGAAGAGAGAGAGAGGCCGATTGCA
The DNA here is from genome assembly GCA_032595735.1 of Pelochelys cantorii. Taxonomy (NCBI): domain Eukaryota; kingdom Metazoa; phylum Chordata; order Testudines; family Trionychidae; genus Pelochelys; species Pelochelys cantorii. Next base: position 243,116,266 of record CM064327.1, read on the forward strand.
CCGCTTGCTCCCGCGGCGGCCCGGCTAAGCGGCGCAGAAGTCAGCCGAGCGCCACGGTGGGAGGAGAAGGGGGGCGGGGCGGTGACATACACGCCCACGGGGCGGGGCCTAGATGAGCGTGCATCCCCGACAGAGACAGAGGAGAGTGGAGAGAGAGTGAGAGGCAGGAGGGGGAGAAGAGAAAGAGAGAGACGGAGAGAGAGGCAGAAGGCGGAGGAGAGCTGAGAGAGAGACGGGGAGGCAGTAGGAGGAGGAGAGAGAGAGAAAGAGAAACGGAGCGAGAGACCGGAGGCTCAGGAGAGAGACCTCCGAAGTGGAGGAGAGACCTGAAAATCCCATCTTATGATGGGCTAATTGGCTAGTTTTTTAAGAGTCTGAGAAATTCTTGACTGCACATGATTAAGAGAGGTGTTCTGTCAGAGGCAAGATAAATTATCCCCATGTTCCCTTCAGTTCTGTGTCTAGATGGAACTTTGTTTTTTTTTTTACTCTTAAAGGTAACTGACTGAAGTGATATTGTCAGTACTCTTTTACAAGAGTATCAGAGTGTTCTTTCTGAACATACTCATTTAAGTTCTCCAGTTCCTACATTAGTGTCACTTTCCATAGATAGGAATGAAGAGCTGTATGATGCCTTGCACAAACACTAGAAGACTGGCAGGGGATAGCAAGTGATTTTTAACAGGAGCATTGCACAGCTATTTTGTTTCTTGACTCTGAATTCTCTGTCAAGGTTAGAAGCCGTCACTTGCGTCTAATCTGTGAGCCAGATCATTAAATATGATATTTGGTTTCGCTCAATTGAAAAGTTTTAAAATATCTCTGATTACCAGTTTATCTATCTACAATATGGGCATAATAATGTTGATATGTGTTGGAGGGTGTTGTGAAACCTAATTCATTGATCTGAAAGGTGTTTTAAGAGTCTCTGTTGTACCACAAAATACTGAAAAATTACACTGCACAACAAGAAATATTTACTTATCACTGTATAGGTGCCCTCTGAAATTCACTGCTGCAGGAAGTTATCCAGCAGATAGTATAACCAGTTATTTGTAAAGGGCTGGATGATGACATGATCTTCATTATGTGAAAGGTAAATGACAACATTATGAGTGTATTCAAACATTACAAGTCACGCCATCAGCTAATCTTTTGGAGGAATCAGAAAGGCTTTTCCCCTTTTACTCACCATGAGATCATTTTGTATTAATGTTTGTTCCTCTTCATCTAATGGGTGAAACATTAGCTACTGCTAAGGGTAGGATATAGAAGTAGATTGGCTTAGGAAAGTCCTTTTCTATGGATTACTTGCTATTCTCAATTTTTGCATATTTCACTGAAAGTACTATGGTGAAAAATGCATTAAAGTACATGGAGAGCAATAGTAGAGTAGATTGTGTGGTGGGCTGATCTGGTAGGGCTAGTGCTATATTCATCAGTTCTTTGCACTGCTACAATTTCATTTCCTTTTAAAGAATACAGGCAATATTATAATTATCTATAGATATATATTAAACTGTATACATGCCATAATCTGCAAATGAATTGGATGATAACTGTAAATTAGGATACCACCTAATTAAACTATTGAGTCATGCAACCTGAGTTGGGCAGATCCTATCATAATGATCTAAACTGACACAATTAGCCTGATCATTTATTGTACTTTTTGAGCTCAATAGCTCTGAAATTCCTAAAGAGGTGTGATTTATTAAAGATGAAGGATTGTCCAGTAGCTAGGGCACTGTGATGGGATTTGGAAGACCTGAGTTCTTTGGGTAGATGTAGTTGTGTATTCTACTGTATTCTGTGTGCACATCCAGTGCACCAGAGCCAGAAAAATGTACCAAGCCATATCCCTAGAGTTATGGTGCTCACACCTTATGGCCCTAGTACCTCCTCTCAGTAGAAGGTGGCACCAGACTGACCAGTGTTCCCTCTAATTTTTTCCATCCATTTGTGGAATAAGTTTTGTGATGTGGACCAAGCATGTGCAAATGTGCACCTCCCATAGAAACACATGCTGCCAGTTGTGGGCGCTCTTCTAATCAGCTGGGCTGCATTTGACTTTTTTCCTAATCAGCTGGGCAAATTTGACTCTTGGCTGCCCAAGTGCTCAGTTTGCAGGAAACACTGACGCTGACCCTCCATCAATTCCTTCTTTCTGTCTATGACTGGAGTCAATACTTTGTGTGGTCTCAACCTCACCACATTTCAACTAGTTTAGTTTTTTCTCTTGTTATGTGTAGTTAGTAATACTTGAGTGTTAGTGTTAGTTGTAGTAGATTTTCCCTGGGAAATCAGTGATGCCCTCCTGGGATTTAAGCAGTCTTTCATGTTGGGAAACAATTCCCATCTCTCATGCTAATCTCAGTGAGACCCATGTCAGGGAATGTTGCATGATCTACAGATCATTTAAGAAATGGATTCAAGTGGCTCAAGACATTCTCCTGAAGCAGCACTGGTTTGATTAGTGCCAAGGCTCTTGTCAGGTCGGAAGCTGCTCTCATGCTCCAGGATTGCTGCCACCAGATGTTGCAGAGCAGATGTCTCTCCAAAGAAATAGAGGAGCCGTTCCCTTTCTCTTCTGCCTCCCTCAGGAAAAGCATGTATCAGCACAGAGCTGGTACACAGGATGGCACAGGTACCTCTAACCCTTCCCTGGTATCTAGTAGGGAGGTTAGAAACCCTGTCTACAGACCTCCTCTGCCTTTTGGTCCCAACCCCTCCTTTGGTCCTGGACTTTGCCAGGGCTGTGATTGAATGAGCTGCTGATCTTTTGGGTCTGTTGGTGCCACACCCCAATGTTCCTCTTCCACAGGTTGTGGAAATAGGATTTGTACCAGAATTAGTTTGGGGGAACTAGGTACTGAGGATCTCCTCAGCACTGTTGCAGTCAGTACCACAAATATTTCTGTAGCAGCTTTCACTGCCTTTGACTTCAGTACCATTGGCTACACTCTGGTATCCACTGTTTATTTCAGGACTGATAACACTCTGCCCCAAAGCAATACTCTGGCCCCTCATATTCACCACTGTCATATAATTATATGTATTGTACAAAACATGCCTTGTGAGGTGTCATTCTAAAAATCTTGATCTGTTGAGAATTAATATCCTGTTGGATTGTATGTGCTGTCATTGTATGTGAAGTTAGGAAATTATGCTTTATGTGTGTGTTGCTGAAATATGTTGTGATGTTAGAAACACCCATAAACTAGCCTTTCAGGTACAACAATGAAGAATCTAGATAGTGCTAAGGGCTCCTTTAAAGGAAATCCACATGCCGGAGAACTATCTCAGGAACTGTTTACAATGAAGGCTTCCTAGAGGCAGCACATAGGAAATGGAAGATGCTTGACCAAGGGAAGAACCTGATGTTCATGAGCAAAGATCTTTCCAGAAAGCTGGAAGAAGCTATAAAAGAGAAAAAGTGACATCATTTTTTCTTCATGCAGTGCATAGTCAAACTGTGGAACTACTTGCCAGAAGAGGTTGTGAAGACCAGGATTTTAATAGGGTTCAAGAAACAACTAGATACATTTATGGAGGTTAGGTCCATCAATACTTATGAGCCGAAATGGGTAGGAATGGTGTCCCTAGCCACTGTTTGTTAGGGGCTGGAAATGGATGACAGGAAAGGATTACTGTTCACTCTTTCTGGGGCATCTGGCATTGGCCACTATCGGAAGGTAGGATACTGGACTAGATGGAGCTTTGGTCTGACCCAGTATAGCCATTCTTATGTTCTTCACTTTGGCCTCACACCCCTTACAACTCAACACCTGGGAACACCTGAAGAACAAAGACTTAACTGGGGAAGAGGCTCCCAGATGGGAAAAAAATAAAATCCTGCATGTGTATGGAAGTTTGGTGGACTTCTTTGTATCATCATGGTGAGACACTGCTTAATTCAAATCCTATCTAGCTTATAGCATTTAGACTGAAATTTTGTTTCTTAGGTAATCAACTTTGATCAATAAGCTATTACTTATAATCATCTAAAATCTATCTTTCTATAGTTAATAAATCTGTTCTATATTTTTACCTAACCAGTGTGTTTTGCTTGAAGTGTTTGGGGAATCTTCTCAGTAACAGAAAACTGGTGCATTATCCTCTCCACACTGAGGGAGTGTGAGCTTGTTGTTAATCTTATACTGATCAGATTTTTGGCCAGGGCAGGACATTACAGTCCCAGGGTAATTGTCTGAAGCCTTTCTGGGAAATTGTCTGAAGCCTTTCTTGTTAGTTCATGAGTGACTGAGAAACATTTATGTAACAGCAGATGGGTGTGTCACAGCCTGTGTGAATGTCTGTGTTAGGGCAGAATTGTGAATGGTCTCCAGCTTGTCACAGCCTCACAGTGTGAGAGGGAACCCAGATTGGTATGCCAAAGGGCTCAGCAGCATCCTAGTTCCAGGGGTGAGTCCATCACATGCTCATTACTGGCAGTGGTACTTCCATCAGCAGTTCTGTTTCCGGCCCTGTTCTGGGAGATGGATAAATACGACCACCTACTCACTTCCTCTGGTCTCTCTCCACCCTGATCTATGAGATTCAAGGCTCCTCTGTGCCTGAGTTGGTGTCTCTTCCCACTTTTCATTACCCAACAAGCATTGAAGGCCACTGGCGAGCCTTTATGGGAACCTGAAATAGCTCTATTGCGGAAAAGTGGCAGTCTGCGATTATACAAATGAACCATAGGATATTTAAACAGCAAAACTGTAAATTAGGACCAGACACATCTCCTGATACTAATTCATCATCTTCGCCAGACGAAGCAGTAATCCTACCACCTCCAAAGGTGGTGGACGACTTTATGTCCTTTTAAGACCTCTTTGAAAGGGCGGCAGTGGATCTCAACATTGCAGTAGAGGAGGTCTCTGAGACCCAACACGAGCTTACCAACATCTTACAGGTCACTTCTAGTGCCAAGATCGTGCTCTCTATTAACCCTGCGATTTTGGACCCTGCTACAATGATCTGGAAGACCCTCCCCCCCGCAACTATACCACCCACCTGCAAAAGGGCTGATAGAAAATACTATATCCCCCCCCCCAAGGGATCTGAGTTTCTGTTTACCCATCCTCCTCTTAGTTCCTAGTAGTCAAGGCTGCACTACAGAGAAATCAGCAACACCAGTCACGATCCAGCCCAGCTGACAGGGATATCAAGTGACTGGACCTCTTCGGTAGAAAGGTCTATACATCTTCCATGCTTCAGCTCTGAGTTGCCAACTATGCCACATTGCCTTAGTAAATATGATTTCAACAACTATTTGAAATTTAATACTTTTGATGATATACCGGAGGCAAAGAAACAACAATTTAAAGCGGTGATTTCCACACAGTATTACAAGTCGCTCTAGACACGGCTACTATGTTGACAGCCACAGTGGTCATTATGAGGTGAGCCTCTTGATTTAAATACTCAGCTTTTCCCAGGGAAATACAATCTACAGTCAAGGACCCCCATTTTGAGGGCAAGGATCTCTTTTCAACAAAGACCAACAACATCCTCCATTCTATGAAGGACTCAAGAACCACCCTACATTCCCTGGGAATCTACACTCCTGCAAATAGAAGGTGACAATTTAGATACCAGCCATAACCAAACCCAGGCACCCCCCATATACTTATCACCAGCAGAAACAGAACCACCAGTCTCAGTAACAATGGGGTTGGGGCAGGCAGCAGTGCAGATGCAATCAGACTAGTGTCTCAAACAAGCCGCCTCAGCAAAATAAACAAATTTGAGGCCTTGGTTGAGGGATCAAAAACATCTTCACCTACTCCAGAGCTACTAACTTCTGAGAAACCATTCAACCATCATCTTCTGTCCATTTACACAGCATGGCAGACCATAACATCTGATAAATGGGTGCTGCAGCAGTCAATAAGTTCAGGATATACTATCCCTTTTATTTCCATTCCCCATCCTTACCCATCTACCCCATCCCTCTTCAGGGACCACTGTCACGACAATGTCCTACAACAGGAAGTTGATCATCATCTTAGATTTGGAGCTATAGAGCCGGTCCCACAAGGATGTGAGGGGAGTGGAGTCTATTCATACTACTTCCTCACTCAAAAGAAGAATGGTGGATGGTGCCCCATTTTAGACCTTAGAGCCCTCAACAACTTTGTAAAAAGGCAAAAGGTCACAATGGTTACACTAAACATCATTCCTGCTCTGGAGCTCGGTGTCTAGTTTTCATCTCTCAACTTACAGGAAGCCAATTTTCACGTCCACATTCCATAGAATTATAGAGCTGGAAGAGACCTCAGAAGGTCATCAAGTCCAGTCCCCTGCCCTAGGCAGGACCCATCCCAACTATATCAACCCAGCCAGGGCTTTGTCAAGCCGAGACTTAAAAATCTCTAGAGATGGAGACTCCACTACTTCCCTAGGTAACTCATTCCAGTGCTTCACCACTCTCCTAGTGAAATAGTTTTTCTTAATATCCAACCTGGACCTCTTCCACCGCAACTTGAGACCATTGTTCCTTGTTCTGCCATCTGCCAATACTGAGAACAGCCTTTCTCCAGCCTCTTTGGAACCTCCCTTCAGGAAGTTGAAGGCTGCTATTAAATCCCCCCTTACTCTTCCCTTCTTCAGACTAAACAGACCCAACTCCCTCAGCCTCTCCTCGTAGGTCATATGCTCCAGCCCCCTAATCATTTTGGTTGCCCTCCGCTGGACCGTCTCCAATGTGTCCACATCCTTTTCATAGTGGAGGGCCCAGAACTGGACACAATACTCCAGATGTGGCCTCACAAGAGCCAAATAAAGGATAATAATCACATCTCTGGATCTGCTGGCAATGCTCCTCCTAATATGTCATTAGCCTTCTTGGCATATGCAACCTAATATGCCATTAGCCTTCTTGGCTACAAGGGCACACTGCTGACTCATATTCAGCTTCTCATCCACTGTAATCCCCAGGTCCTTTTCTGCAGAACTGCTACTTAGCTGGTTGGTCCCCATCCTGTAACAGTGCTTGTGACTCTGCACTGTCGTGTAAAGTAAAAGGTTCGAGAATGTGGCCAGTCCCGGGGGGGGGGGGTGCAGAAATAGACAAGCTTTTCACTGAATATCATTTAAACTTTTATTGAAAGGCTTCCACGTGTAGCTTATTATTTTATCAATTTTTTACATATGTGGGCACCAAATAAGTACTAACATGAACAATAAGCAAAATGCAATACAGTAAAGAAAATTCCCTGAGGTTTTCTAAATCCTAATAGTTGTCAACAAGGGACCAGGGATTATTACTGGTTACATTTACATCAACATTACTCATAAAGCTAATCATCTATTTAAGACTATTAACACTACTACTTATCAATACCTCTAAATAACTTCAAATAACAGTACTTACATTTAACAGACACACAACGCATAACAGCATCAACAACATATTCGGTATACGTTACGCTCTACGGGGAATTCGTTCGGTTCGGTGAGCGGGAGGGGGTCCTCGGGTGATCAGCCCTTGGACCTGGCTCGTATTCTGCCTTCCAATCTTTGTTTGGGAACCCTCAATTTGGTACGGGCAGGGGAGCTGATTTATAGAGAGAGCTTTTGCGCGCTTTTTGTGATAGGCGAGCAGACCCTGTTTGATACGTGACAGGAGTATGGGGCAAGGGGAAGGGGTGAGATGGTTTCCTGTTTTTCTCTTTCTGCCGTATTAGGCATGGCACAGCCAAAGCGAACTTTACATGTCTGGTTTTTGTTCCTGTTTTCTCTTTTTGCTGATTTTTAAGTCTCATAGTGTATGGTTTTTCCATCGAGGGGGAGGTGACCTTTAGCTAGGGAGGCTATGCGCACGACGCCTGGCCAGAAAAGAGCCTGTTTTTACATGCACTTGTCCTTGTTGAACCTCATCAGATTTCTTGTGGCCCAATCCTCCAATTTGTCTAAGTCACTCTGGACCTATCTCTGCTCTCGAGTGTATCTACCTCTCCCTCTAGCTTAGTGTCATCTGCAAACTTGCTGAGGGTGCAATCCAACCCCTCATCCAGGTCATTAATAAAGATATTGAACAAAACTGGTCCTAGAACCGAACCTTGGGGCACTCTGCTAGAAACCGACCGCCATCCTGACATCGAGCCCTTGATCACTACCCACTGGGCCCGACCTTCTAGCCAGCTTTCCATCCATCTTACCGTCCATTTATCCACTCCACATTCCCTTAACTTGCTGGCAAGAATATTGTGGGAGACTGTATCAAAAGCCTTGCTAAAGTCAAGGTAGATCACATCCACTGACTTTCCCATGTCTACAGAGCCAGTTACCTCACCATAGAAGCTAATCAGATTGGTCAGGCACGGCTTGCCCTTTGTGAATCCATGCTGACTATTCTTGATCACTTCCCCTCTTCCAAGTGCCTCAAAATGGATTCCTTAAGGATCCCTTCCATGATTTTTCCAGGGACCGAGATAAGACTGACTGGCCTGTAGTTTCCTCAATCATCCTTTTTCCCTTTTTTGAAGATGGGCACTACATTTGCCTTTTTCCAATCATCCACGTTCTCTCCCAATCTCCATGACTTTTCAAAGATAATGGCCAAAGGCTCCTCAATGACATTTGCCAACTCCCTCAGTACCCTCGGATGCATTAAGTCTGGACCCATGGATTTGTGTACATTTAGCTTTTCTAAATAGTTCCTAACCTGTTCTTTACCCACCAAGGGCTGTCCATCTTCATCCCATATTGCGTCATTTAGTGCATTAGTCTGGGAGCTGACCTTGTCCGTGAAGACAGAGGCAAAGAAAGCATTGAGTACTTCAGCTTTCCCCACATCATCTGTCACTAGGTTACCTCCTTCATCCAGTACGGGCCCCACACCCTCTCTGATCACCTTCTTCTTGCTAACATGCCTGTAGAAACCTTTCTTGTTATCCTTCATGTCCTTTGCCAGTCGCAATTCCAATTGCGCTTTCACCTTCCTGATAACCCCCCGGCATTCTCGAGCTGTACATTTATAGCTCTCCCTGGTCATTTGTCCAAGTTTCCACTTTTTGTAAGCTCCCTTTTTGTGCTTAAGTTCACCAAGGATTTCCTCTGTAAACCAATCCAGTCTCCTACCATGTTTGCTTCTCTTGCTATGCATCGGGATGGTTTCTTTCTGTGCCTTCAATAAGGCTTCTTTAAAATACTGCCAGCTGTCCTGGGCTCCTTTCCCCTTCATGTTAGCATCCCAGGGGATTCTGCCCATCAGGTCTCTGAGAGAGTAAAAGTCTGACATTCATCCTGCTCATAGGCATTTTCTCTGCTTTGTCCTAAGTACATGCCACTACCAATACACTGTCCTGCCATTTGGACTCTCCACAGCATCCACAGTTTTCTCCAAAATCCTTGCAGTAGTCACTGTCTACCTAAGGAAACTCAATATCATTATTTTTCCTTATCTCAACAAGTGCCTAATCAAGTCCAGGTCGCAGGCACACTCCAGTCATGACATTCACACGGCCATGTCTTGCTTTCATTCCTTGGGCCTACTGATAAATGAAACAAAGTCAGTACTTATGCCAGTGCAGTCCATACAGTTCATAGAGGCTCAATTCGACTCAATGGTTGCAATAGCGTCCCTGCCTACCAAAAGATTAAAAAAGATCAGGGACCTGGTCCAAAAGCTATGCATGATGCCCCAGGTAATGGCACACTATTGGCTTCAGTTGCTTGGCTACATGGCAGCATGCAACCCAGTGGTCCGTAATGCATGTCTATTCATGAGGTGCCTACAGGGTTGACTCAGCATGGTCCATAGACCAAACTATCATCCCCTTACCAAGCCTTTTTCCATCTTGCCTTGGGTAAAAAACACACTACAATGTTGGACAAAGATACAGATGACCCCTGATTTACGACTGCCCTACTTATAACACCCCGCATTTATGACCATTTTTTTTACAAGTCTTCTTGTCTGTCTGCACTGTATAGAACTTATGTACAGGAATTCTGTTCCAACCATCAGAACCTTCCGCCATCATCACAACAGATGCCTCCCTCACAAGCTGGGGAGTGCACATGGGAAATATAACAAGACAAGACACAGAAGGAAAGTGCTATCCACATAAGTGTACTAGAACTAAGATCTGTAAGACTAGCCTGCCAACACTTCCTTCCAACAATAGCACGCAAGCATGTCAAGATATATACCAACAATGTCACCACCATTATTTTATATAAACAGACAGGGAGGAGCCCATTCCCATGTCCTCTGTACAGCAGCTATTACCCTGTGGAATTGGTGCCTTTCCCAGCTCATCAGTCTCAGCACCTGTTATCTACCTGATTGCACTGAATACCACAGCCGACACACTAAGCAGATCATTACTGTGACAGCCCGAGTGGCAGGTAGATAAGCAGAAATTGGATGCAATCTTTGCACATTGGGGTCGTCCTCTAATAGACCTTTTTGCAACAAACACCAACAAAAAATGTCCCCTATACTGCTCCAGGGCGGGCATAGGCAAAGGCTCCCTTAGAGATGCTCTCAGTATAAAATGGAGCTGTCACCTCTTCTATGCCTTACCTCCCATTTCCCTCCTCCTTCACACGATACTCAAGATAAGAGGAGACAAGGCCAGAGTCATTCTAACAGCTCCATACAAGTCCAGACAACTCTGGTTGCCTTTTCTTAGCAGAAAGTCACTGTTTCTTCCGATCTACCTGCCACTCAACCCTAGACTGTTATATCCACCAGGCGTACAAATCTGACACCAGTGGTTCCTCAGGCTCCTCTTGTTACCTCGATGGCTCTTGGTTATAGAGTCACAATGTTCCAATCAAGTATGTAATGTACTTCTACATAGTTGCACTGCCTTGACTAGGAAAACATATTCTGACAAGTGGACATATTTTGCACATTGGGCCATCCCATGGAACATCTCTCCTGAGACTGCCCCATTACCTGTCATCTTGCCTACCTCCTGCATTATTGCAGTCCAACTTTTCCATCAGCTCTGTTAGGGTACACCTACCTTCTATAACCACGTTCCATTCAAAAATAGATGACAGTACAATTTTTGCCCATCCAATCACAAAACAGTTCATGAAGGGCCTACTGTCACTATACCCTGATGTAACTCCACCAAGGGAGCCATGGGACCTTCATCTCGTCCTCAATGCTGTGATTAATCTTCCATTTGAGCCAATGGCCACCTGCTCCTTTCTTTACCTTTCTATGAAGATCACATTTTTGGTTGCAATTATACCCACCAGGCGGTAATGGCAGCCCTGATGACAGGTCCTTCAGGCACAATCTTTTTTAAAGACAAAGTCATGCTACATACCCATCCCAAATTCCTCCCCAAGGTACTCTCTCCCTGCCATATAAACCAGACTATTCACTTACATGTATTTTTCTCTAAACCTTATGCTAATACTTTCGAAGCAAGGATGCATACACTAGATGTCTGCAGGGCTCTCTCATTTTACATTAACAGACCGAGGCCCTTTTACGGTTTCGCCCAGACTTTTCATATCCATTGCAGAACGCAAAAAAGGACAACAGATATCTTCCCAAAGACTATCTCACTGGATTTCTGACTGCATAGCCTTATGCTACCATCACAATCAGCTCATTCCACCTACCTCCATCCGAGCCCACTCCACCAGAGCTGTGGCAGTGTCCATAGGTTATCTCCACAAGGTCCCCCTCGAGGACATGTGTGCTGCAGCCACATGGGTTCTGACCAAACTTTTGCAAAGCACGATGCGCTTTCTCATGAACCTCTCTCTTCAACGAGGGTCGCCCAGCCATGCTGTCTACAGCCTATCTGCCAGATCCAAAGTCCCTGCCTCCTTAGAACTTACTGCTTTGTAGTCACTAGCTGTGGAGCACCCATAGGGAGGTCTCTCTCTCGAAGAGGAGGTTACACACCTTTAGCAGTAACTGACGTTTTTCGAGATGAGCATCCCTGTGAGTGCGCCACTACTCTCCCTTCCTCCCCTCTACTTTGGAGACCTTTTTCCACAGGTCAGGTTTCCAGGTAGAGAAGGATCCTAGGGGAGGGTGGCCACACATGCCCGGTTGTACCATGTGACATTCATGCACCCTCCTGCCGCGCATGTGCGGTCCCCAGGCACTGCTTTGAAGTTTCCAGTCTGTGGCGCTGGGATGCATATATACCTGCTGTAGAGCACCCACAGAGAAACTCATCCTGAAGAACTTCAGTTATTGCTAAAGGTGAGTAACCTCTTCTAATGGGAGTGCTGAGAGCTACTAAACAAAACTCTAAACTTACAACAGCCAGAAAGATACCAACAAAATTACTGCTCCAAAAAATTTACAATTAACAACCCCATTTCTGAGAGACAAATAACCAAGGGTCAGATTTTCAAAGGTATTTAGGCACCTAAAAGCACCTAGAAACACGAACATTTACAGTACTCTATAAATGATAAATAACAAGGGTCTATGAATGATTAATTTCTTTGTCCAGTAAAAGATTATTGAAATATAAAGTTCTGTATTAAATATTGTTGTAAAATTGCTCTCTTTAAAAGAAACTGTTAGCAACTATCTAGAATATACTCTTGCTTGTCACAAAGACCTATCTCATTCCTAGTTTTATTGAGCTTTATAACGGAATCCTTTGTTACTTCGAGTTAATATGTAGAAACTTGTCTACTTAGAAAATAATGTGATACAAGTATATTTTGTTACAGTAATTTTAAAAAAATACTGTCAGAGCTTATGCTGTGATTGTATGAATATACTTGTTGCCTGTTAATATAAATAAAAAATAATGAATTAAGTCAATGCATTCTAGTGGGCATAATATTGTTAAAATTGATTTACTAAACACATAATTTGATGGTTTTAATTAATAATTTGCTGTAGTGTGGAGTTCTGTCACAGTAACCCCAGGGTCAAAACCTATAGTTTATGGACTATTAATTAGCTATTAAGTCAGTCTCTCAGCTGACCTACACATTCATCAGATTGATAGATAGTAGAGACTGTTATGATCCTAATAGGTATTTTATTTAACTTTCAGAATTTTCAAGCAAAAGTCGATTACTGAATAAAATTAAGTGAATAAAAAGCCTGACAATTTTTTCAGAGTATTGGCTTTCACTTTAAAGTGGGTATTAACTTGAAGATTACCACTGCCACCTTCGCTATTCTCCTAGGACTCTTCGCTGAATAGCATGACTAGTACAGTACCTTAATTTCTTGTCTTTAAAAAGAGGAAATTAAAATTATTTTTACAGATCTTTGGAATGTATAATATCAAGCATAAATTTTAATTGCACTTCATTTACTAAGTGGTGCATTACCTCATCCTTTAGTTTTAACAATGGATTTTCTATAAATCTTAATATGGTTAAACATGATAAACTGTTCAACATATCATGGAACATGGCAGTGCTTATTAGCACTTGAGAAGTTATTGATTGCTTATCTCGATTAATCTTTTGTGGTCTCTGAAGTATTAATTCCACAGAAAAGACTGGAGAGATTCTATACTATGAGTCTCCTCATTCATATTTTCTGCTTCAGTTACAAGGGGTTCACTGGCTGCTATTGTTAGACTAATTATTACCTAATTGTCACCAGATCTTGCTTTCAGTTTATTAAGAATTAGAATTTTTAATTAAAAATATATGTTTAAAAGATTCTCAAGCAATAGTGACATTAATGAGATGAAATGTTTCCTTAAAATTGATAGGGGAAAGGAATGTGCCTTAGTTTCTGGCACATACAGGAGAAGTAAGTAGCTTTTTTTAGAAGCACAATTTATTATGTAGGAGTTTTGCTGAAGATCTTGCCAATCCATTTCCTGGGCATTTTCTTTTTTAATGTTTTTTACTTTAGATACAAAATCTTTTGATACAATCAAGTATGATTGTTATTCTAAAGAGCTAGATCATGCACTCATTATGCATAGAAAATCCACTTGTAAGTCCCTGTCTCAAACTAATGTGTTCGACAAAAGATGCTTAAGAGTTTTCTCATAACAACATCTTTGCTTGACAAACTGCTGGACCCTGGTACTTGCATTCATAGTCACAAGTGAAGCATGTGAAAGAAGAGGACGTTTCTCCAGTGTTTGTCCTCAGAAGGTCATTTCTGTTCAACTTCTTGGCAAAGAAAAGATTAACAGAAATCTCCAGCAGAAGTATAGGATAGGCTTCATTTTGCATGTTTTTACAGAACTCTGTGGGTCATAGAACTACACAACCTTACACCAGTTGAAGGTCTTGCTCCAAGTGTGAGAGAACACAAAAAATGGACATTGCTTACATATAAAAATTATGCACTGTGTTTATGGATCTCTACTGGTGATTGTAGGGGCCAGAAATAGAACACAAAAAATGGGAGAGAAAGATTACTTTCCTGGCAAGTTATGTGTTGACTAATCTATTCAGACCATGCAGTTTCACAAAAGGATTGCTTAGTCCTTATATAAACCGGAAAATTATTATTCTTTTAATGTGGTGACTGACTCCTGACTCCATCTCAGTCTAGATTAATAGATTTTAAGGCCATATGAACCTCTAATCTCACTCCTTGTATAACAGTAGACCACAGAACCTCATCCAGTAATTTTTGCATCAAGTCTCTGGTGGAGTTATAGCATATCTTTTATAAAGATATCCAATCTTGATTTAAAGTGAGGGAGAATCCAGAATTTCCTTATGTACATTGTTACAGAGATTAATTGCACTCACTGTTCATAATTTGTGCTTATTCCTTGTCTTCTGCTTCCAACCCTTGATCTTGTTAAACTTTTTCTGTAAGATTAAAGAGCTGCTACCTACCAGAAATGTCATCCCCATGTAGACCATGATTAAGTCGCCTCTTAACCTTCTCTTGGATAAACTAAAGAGACTTAGCATCTTAAGTCATTGAGGCATGTTCTCCAGTCATTGAATCATTTCTATGGTTCTCTTCTCAACCCCATTCTTATTTTTGACATTTTCAGCTTTCCCTCCCTTTTTTAAAATTACACTTGAAAACAGTTGTTTCTCAAAAGTTTATTTTATTTATTTATTTTGATGGTTGTGGGGGTTCCAATATGCAGGAAATGTGAATTTCATCCTTGTTTGTTTTCCATTTTCTTGACTTGCATCTCAGTGGTCTATTTTCTATATTTGTTTGTTACTCTGTTCAGAAAGCATATATCAATACATTTACATGTTTATCATTATTGTAGACTGTCTTGGTGGGTGCCACACACCTTCAAAATAAAATTATTTATTATTATTTTATTTAATTATATCTGGGACAACTGAGATTTCTAGGAAACCCATTCTGCATTGGGCAAGCAAAACAGAGCACATAGTGAACACAGTTCATTCATGCGTATAGGCATAGGTTGAACATTGCTTTTACCAGAAAAATACTAGACATAGTATCTTAAATTATAATGTGTCTTAAAATACCAGTTTGGTGAATTTAATGTTCTGGTCTTAATTTTTCAGAATGGAAGGTGAATTCCATTTGTTTTATGTTAAATTACTAGTTGATTATTTGGGTAGTCCATGAAGCCTGCATCTTACTTTCTCCATTCCATGTGCTTTTCGTCAGTCTTTCTTTTTCTTTGCCTTTGCTCTCACTTTTTGGCTACCCTATGAATAACTCATTGTTTTGCAGTAAGATTCTTATAACAATTGTGGAAGACTGCATGGTCTGATAATTAGCACACAAGCTAGGAATCAGGAGATTAGACTCTGCTTCCAGTCCTGCTGCATGCTGAAGATACTACTTTACTTCTCTGTCATCTTTAAATTGCAGAGAATATGGTTCATGGAATGTAGGGAAGGATAACTAATTGATGTTTATATAAAGTGTTTTAAGATCTTTGGTCTGAAGATGCTAAATAAAAACTCTGCCATATCAGTCAATTTATCTGTTTACTTATTTATCATTCAGTGGATGACACTGCAGGCTGGGGTTTTATTTCTGGGTTAGTGACATCATGGAAGACAGGGTGTGGAGCAGTAATGGGCAACCTAGTCTAGTGAGTGGGTCGCATGAGTGGTCCTCTAATTGTTGTAACCAAGATGGTCTCCCAGGATAGGGTAGTTTTGATAAATATGTTTGCTACCAAGAATTGCAGGGTGTACCAGTTGAACCTTTGCAGTGCTTTGATTGGATGTAGAGGGAATGCATGGCGCTTACAGTCAATGTTGTGTGTAGTCAGCAGGCACCTCACTTCACATGTCACTTTATTAATACTAGTAGGAAAAATGATGCAGGTGGAAACCAATGGAATCTGGCCACCATGCACATGTGTAACAGTAAAAAAAATGTCTTGCAGGTCACTAATAGAACCCCGATGGGCGAAATTCGGCCCTGGGGCCGCAGGTTGCCCACCCCTGGTGTGGGGGATTGGTGAGGCAATAGGCATGGTATATAGGCAAATGATGCTGTTTACATAAGGCTCATCCAGCTCTCATTCAGACTGATGGAAAATTTCCCATTGATGTGACTGGTGAAGGGTCAAGCCCAGAGAATGCTCTTCTAATATCTAATTTACTAATAGATCTAAATCAATAAAGTGATTGACAGAGCCCTACAGTAAACAAACCAAAACCCAATGTCAGGGAAAGATCACAGATCCATTGTATTTGGTCCCAAACACTAATGAGCCAAACATCTTTGTTAAACCAGAGATAGATTTCCAATACCTACATATTTTGTTATTGTCCATAGCAGACACATGTATGTATGCTGGCATCCCGTATTCGACAATAAAAGAGGGAGTGGGATAGAGAAAGAGACTGGGGATGAAATCCTCGCTTCATTAAAGTTAATGGCAAAATTCCCTTTGATTTCAACAGAGCCAGGATTTCACTCTGGGAGTCAAGACTCTTGCCTTTTATTTCCTGTTCTGCCACTGATTCCCTTTGTGAATTTGCATCAGGCTTTTACCCTCTCTGTGCATTCACTACTCATCTGTGAAATAATGAGAGCAATACTGACTTCAGATAAGTTGTGAGGGAATTTACTAAGGTTCATTGGATGCTTTCAGATCCTTTTATGAAAAGTGCCTCCAAACTTCCTAGTGCTTTTTATTACTATATCTGATGACTAATTAAATGTATATCAATGTTTATGGAGGATTATTTTATATTTGAGCTATTAAGGTAAAATCTGCATTACTAAGTCATAATAAACTATAGGTGGACACTCTGCCCTGGTCTACACTAGGGAGTTATTTAGAAATAACTCCCCTTATTTCGAAGTAACAAGTGGCGCGTCCACACTACCAACTCTGTTATTTCGAAATAACAGCTGGTTATTTAGAAATAACTCCTGCTTTCCACGAGGAATAATGCTTATTTTAAAATAGTTATTTTGAAATACCAGTAGTGTGGGTGCTCCACTGCTGCTATTTTGAAATAACTACTCCCCAGAGTCATTCAAAATAATTACTCTCCAGAGCTTCCTGGGGCTCTAAATTGATGCAGTGCGTCCACATTAAGGGAGCCTGCCTTGGACTAATTTCAAGGCTTCCCTGTATTGTGGACACGCTATTTTGAAATAGTTATTTTGGGAGTTATTTCAAAATAAGTTATCATATATATAGTAACCCAATGTCTGTGAGTCTGTAACACTGTAGCGTTACAGTCTTGCCTCTGGGGGGCGCTCTTGCCTCCCGCCGTGGCGCTCGGCTGAGTTCTGCGCCGCTCAGTCAGGCCGCGGCAGGGGAGCAAGCGGCGGCAAGCAGCCATTTGGGGTCCGCAGTCCCCATGCAGCACCCGTGTGCTACATGGGGAGCACGGACCCTAAACAGCCGCTTGCCACCGCTTGCTCCCCTGCCACGGCCCAGCCGAGCGGCGCAGAACTCAGCCGAGCACCACGGTGGGAGAGGAAGGGGGGCAGGGCAGTAACGTACACGGCCAGGGGGCAGGGCCCAGCCATGTCCATCACTGCCCCACCCCCCTTCGCCTCCCACCGTGGTGCTTGGCTGAGTTTTGCGTTGCTTGGCCGGGCCGCCGTGGGGGAGCCAAAATGGCCGCTTGCTCCCCCGCAGCGGCCTGGCCGAGTGGCACAGAACTCAGCCGAGCGCCACGGCGGGAGAGGAAGGGGGCGGGGCAGTGACGTACACGGCCCTGCCCCCTGGCAGTGTCCGTCACTGGGGTAGGGTGTAAAAAAAACTGACACCCTTGATTGGAGGTGGGAGGGAGGAGGGACCAGCCGGGAGAGGAGCGGGGCTGGCTCGGGGGGGGGGGGTCAGAGACAGCGTAGCTGGCCAGGGGAGAATGGGGGAGGGGTGGCCGGCCGGAAGCAAAGCTGGTCGGGGGGTGGGAGTCGGGGGCAGCAAGGCTGGCCATGGGAAATCAGGAGGAGGAACTGGCTGGCGGGGGGGCGGGGAGAGGGAATCGGCCGGTGGGGAGCCGGACTCACCTGGGCGCGTGCAGACCCCAGGGTGCTGCCCGCCCTGCCTCATGCATCCCTGACGGAGACAGAGGAGAGCGGAGAGAGAGTGAGAGGCAGGAGGGGGAGAAGAGAAGGAGAGAGACGGAGTGGAGAGAGTGTGAGAGGCAGGAGGAGGAGGAGAAGAGAAAGGGAGAGTGAGAGGCAGGAGGGGGAGAAGAGAAGGAGAGAGACGGAGTGGAGAGAGTGTGAGAGGCAGGAGGAGGAGGAGAAGAGAAAGGGAGAGTGAGAGGCAGGAGGGGGAGAAGAGAAAGAAAGAGATGGAGAGAGAGGCAGAAGGTGAAGGAGAGCTGAGAGAGAGAGGGGGAGGCAGTAGGAGGAGGAGAGAGAGAGAGAGAGACGGAGCGAGAGACCGGAGGCTCAGGAGAGAAGACCGATGTGGAGGAGAGACCTGAAAATCCCGTCTTATGACGGGCTAATTGGCTAGTTTCAGAATAATTTCCTAGTGTAGACCATCCCTCTAACTCTTCCCTCTCCATCAAAACAGGAGTTTTGCCACTGAATTCAATGTGTGTGTGTCTCCACTACATGTGGGAGTGTGACCCCCAACCTGAGTAGACAGACTTGCATTAGCTTGATCTGAGTGTGGATGTTGCAATGTTGACAGAACATTTGTGCATATACTTAACATTGTTTAACACTCAACACATGTGCAAGTGTCCAGTTGACATAAGGCATTCAGTGCCTTGTGGGATTATTAAAATCAATGTTGTCTGTCCTATGACATATTAGATAACTTATGCTATTTAGGCCATTTGCTGATTGGAGCTTTCACTGTGATATGGTGATTAGGGCTGACCAGAATACAATAATTTAGTTTTGTAAAAATTTCAATGTTTTATAATGTGGTTTTGTTTCATGTTAGAATGAAACAGAGACCTTTCAAAAACATTTTTTCACAATGTCAGGCAGAGTAGGGGCTTGAATCTAGGTCTCCCACATACCTGGTGAAGTGATTTAGCCACTGGGCAGATTCTCTTTCATTCCTGCTGCTTCCTCCATTTTAGACCTGAGAATTCTTTCCATCAAAACCAATTTTTCTTAAAAAAAATCAATTTCAACAAATTGGCTTTTTCAGATGAAAAAACGATTTATGAAAAATTTTCTAACCCGCTCTGAAGCTCTGTTTAGATAAACACTGTCAAGTCTTTTCCTGGGCAAAGAATAATTTTTGTGCTAAGACATTTTTGCTTGAGATTGTGCTACACGACAACAGAAATGAACATGTTAAATTAATTTTCACTTACAATCTCTTCTCTTAAAGGGTAACCCATAATTCTCACAATACTCAGTTGATCTTAATGTTTTCCTGTCTTCTAATGGACAGTAATTGAGAGGGATCCATCATCTAAATTATACCCTGGTGAAGAACATCACTTAGAAAAATGGAGCTATAAACTGGAATCTCTATGGTAAAAATCAATCTGTGGAAGCTTGTTAGTTTAAAGGAAAGATTTGTACATGCTGTAACTCCCTCTTGGTAGAACTGTACATATAATTACCTTTATAACACTGTTTACATTAACATGCGGAGTTCAAGTTCACCCCTTTTTCTATATGTAATAAAAGGATGACATTAAAATATGTAATTTTTCCCAGACTCAATCTCTTAGCATCTTATCCTCTTCCCAGTAAAGTCTATTGTAGTTTTATCATTGACTTCAGTGGGAACAGAATAAAGACTTTTAATGTATAATTTGCCGCATTCATTTTTAAGACCTTATTTTAAAAACAAAAAAGGAAGAAAAAAATAAGAGTGTGTAAGGCTTCAGTGTGACAGCCCTGAAAGATAAGGCCCATTGGTAGACTAAGGACAATGGATTTCAAGAAGTCAGACTTTAGCAAACTGAGGGAGCTGGTAGGTAAGATCTCATGGGATGCAAGTCTAAAGGGGAAAAACAGTCTGCGTGAGTTAGCAGTTTTTGAAAAAGACATTATTAAAAGCACAAGAACAAATTAACTGCATAAGAAAGATAGGGAGGTAGGGCAAGAGATTACCCTGGCTTAGTCAGGAGATCTTCAATGCTCTAAAATTCAAAAGAGTCCTACAAAAAGTGGAAACTAGGTCAAATGACAAAGAATGAATATAAGCAAACAACATGAGCATGTAGTGACTAAATTAGAAAGACCAAGCACATGATGAAATTAAACTAGCTAGAGGCATAAAGGCTAATGAGAAAACATTCTACAAATACATTAGAAGAAAGTGGAAGACGAAGCGCAGGGAGTCCACTTACTAAATGGGGGAAAGGGGCTGGGAGACAATAACAGAAAATGTGGAAGTAGCAGAAGTGCTAAATTACTTTTTCATTTCAGTTTTCAGCAAAAAGGTTAGTAATGATGAGACTTGTGAATGGCAGTGAACATGAAGTAGGATCTGAGGCTAAAATAGGAAAAGAACAAGTTAAAAATATTTAGACAAGGTAGATGTTATCAGGCCCTGATGAATTACATCCTGGAATACTCAAGGAGCTTACTGAGGAGATATTTGAGCCACTAGTAATTATCTCTGAAAACTCCTGGAAGGTAAGATTCTAGAGGACTGGAAGAGGGCAAATATAGTGCCAAACTAGGAAAAGGAGAATAAGGACAATGCAGGGAATTATTGACCACTTTAACTTCAGTACCTGAAAAAATAATGGAGTAAATAATCAAGCAATCAGTTTGCAAATACCTAGAAGATAATAAGGTGATACATAACAGCCAACATGGATTTGTCAAGAAAAGATCATGTAAAACCAATCTAATAGCTTTGTTGATAAGGTAACAATCCTTGTTGACAGGGACAGACAGTAAGTGTGGCATATCTTGATTTGAGCATTTTGATACTGTCTGGTATGACCTTCTCATATACAAACTAGGGAAATAGAGCTTAGATGGAACTACTACTATAAGATGGGTGCTTGACTGCTTGATAAACCGTTTCCAGAGAGTAATTATCAGTGGTTCACATAGAAGCTGGAAGGGTGTATCGAGTGGGGTCCCACAGGTATTGGTTCTGGGTCTGGTTCCATTCAATATCTTCATCAACTATTTACAGAATGGCACAGAGGGTACACTTATAAAGCGTGCTAATGATACCAAGCTGATAGGAATTGCAAATTCTTTGGAGGGTAAGATTAAAATTCAAAATGATCTGGACAGATTAGAGAAATAGTCTGAAGCAAATAGGATGAAATTCAATAAGGACAAAAATGAAGTACTCTACTTTGTAATGAACAAATAGCTGTACACATACAAAATGGGAAATGGCTGCCTAGGAAGGAGTACTGTGGAAAGGAATCTGGAGGTTTTAGTGGATCACAAACTAAATATGAGTCACTACTGTCCCACTATTACAAACAAAACAAACATACTTCTGGATGTGTAAGCAAGACACACTGGCTGTGTCTAGACTGGCCAGTTTTTCCGGAAAGTCAGCCGCTTTTCTGGAAAAACTTGGCAGCTGTCTACACTGGCCGCTTGAATTTGCACAAGAACACTGACGATCTAATGTATGATTGTCAGTGTTCTTGCGCAAATACTATGATGCTCCCGTTTGGGCAAAAGCCCTCTTGCGCAAATGCTTTTGCGCAAGAGGGCCAGTGTAGACAACCCAGAATTGTTCTGCGCAAAAAAGCCCCGATGGCTAAAATGGCGATCGGGGCTTTCTTGCGCAAAAGCCCATCTAGATTGGCACAGACGCTTTTCCACAAAAAGTGCTTTTGCAGAAAAGCATCCGTGCCAGTCTAGATGCTCTTTTCCGCCAATGCTTTTAACAGAAAACTTTTCTGTTAAAAGCATTTACGGAAAATCATGCCAGTCTAGACGCAGCCAAGAAGTAATCCTTCCACTTTACCCCATGCTGATAAGGTTGGAATAGTGTGTCTAGTTCTGGATACCATATTCCAGAAAAGATGTGAACAAATTGAAGAAAGTCCATAGAAGAACAAGAAAAATGATTAAAAAGTATAGAAAACTTTATCTTTAAGGAGATATTGAAAAACAATTGGGTTAGTTTAGTTGGGAGGTGAAAGGATGGGAGAGGGGATATCAATTTTTCAGAATATGAAAGGTTGTTACAAGGAGGATGGCAAAAATTTGGTCTTATTAATGTCTGATGATAGGACAAGAAGCAATGGACTTAAATTGCAGCAAAGTAGGTTTTGGTTGGACATTAGGCAAAACTTCCGTAGTGTCAGGGTAATTCAGCATTGGAACAATTTGCTTAGGTAAGTTGCAGAATCTCCATCATTGGAGGTTTGAAATAGCGTGTCTACACTGAGTGGACTCTGAATTGCATTTAAGGCCGGCCGGAACCAGTTCCAGCAGGGCTCCAGGTCAGGACTCACTGTGTGGGGCTGCTGCCTGAGGCTATCTGAGGTCTGTGCTTAAGGGACACCCCCCCCCCCCCTGACAGCCAGTTCTCAGGTTTCCCTGCTTGCTTGCCTACCTCGATGACAGACAGCAAACCATTTTGTCTCTGCGTGCTCTGGTTGCCCTCACTCGGGACACCACAGCACTCTGCAACATGGAACCAGAGCTGCCCCTGGGCACTCTGGTGCTTCTCGTGGACGCGTTGCTGCGAGCCTGGCTGCACTTTCTGCAGGCTGCCATCCGGGAGGTCCATTGGAGGGCTGTCAGTATCCAGGAGGCCCTGCGGGAGAGCTTCCACCCTGAGGAGCACTATGAGCCTCCCAGGTCTGCCCCACTGGGGGCTTGTGCCTCATTCCTCCCTCACGTCCTTCCACTTACCCCTCCCTAACCCCCCTTCCTGATGTCAAATAAAATACATGTATTTTCATGAACACAAACTCTCTTTATTTAACAAAACTGGGGGGGGGATGAAACTCTGGTGAGACTGGGGAAAGGAGGCGGGAGAGGGGAGAAGAGAGGGTGGGAGAGAGGAGGGGGAAACCTGGGAGGAGGGAGCTGGAAGGGGGAAGCAAGGGGAAGAAGGGGGAGGGGAAGCTCAGGCTCAGGGTTGGGGGGTCTCACCAGACCAACTTGATTTTCATGCAGACCTGCTCCTGGGTTCACATGTGGCCTTTGGTGGCCAGGCTGGCAGCTATCCTGCCATGGATGGCCACGTTCCTCCATCTAGTGCGGAGATCATGGACATTGGGGGCATCCCTCCCAAACCTGAATAAGGTCCATGATCTCCACCCTGGACCAGGAAGGTGCCCGCCTTCTCTGGGCCCTGACAGGCTCCTGGGAGCTGGCAGACTGCTCCTGGGGAGCGGTGGAGGGATGGCTGCCAGTGGCTTGCTGGCTCATGCTTTGGGGCCATTGGGTCAAGGTCAGTGACTGCTGGCTCTGGACTGGCAGGCTTGGAGCTGGCACAGGCACAGGCACTGTGGCCAGAGTCAACCCCTTTAAGGGCTCCAGGAAGAGGGGAGGGAGAGAAAGGGACATGACTCAGTCAGTGACATGGGATCTGCCACTGACCCTTAGGTCCGACAAAGACAATTCTCTGTGGTACATTTTTATGGATAGGTACAAACAAGCTACATATCATTCCTGGCATATCAGGTTACCACCCTCTGATGTTACTGAGATACAGGGCCGTCCTTAGGCATAGGCAGAATAGGCAGTTGCGTAGAGCACCAGTATTTCTGGGGCACCGCTCTGCCGGGACGGTCGGGAAGCAGTGGAGCAGTGCGAAAAGCCAGCACTCCCCCCCCCCCTCTGAAAGAGAAAGTGCTGGCTAGCCAGCTGCTTTAAGAAGCAGCAGACTTGTTTCCCGTTCCTCCCAGGTGACACAGAGGCATAGGGAGGCGGGGGCAGAAGGAACAGTTGCTCCCGGCCGGCACACCGGGGGTGCCGGACAGGAGTGACTCCACGTGACCCACAGTGGGGAGGGAAGCACTTCCCCTCCCCACAGGAGCTGCCGCGTGCTGCCTGAACAGCTTGGGCTGTGGCACCTGGCAACTTAGTTCCGGGGCCTTTCTGCGTGGTGCGGGAGACCCGGGTCTGTGCAGCTCCGACTGTGCAGACAGCGCGCTCTGCCCTGGGACTCCCTGCACCTTCCCCTCCCCCTCCCAGGACAGCATCGCGGAGGTAAGTTGCTGGGGTGCAACAGCCCCTGCTGCTCAGGCAGCGTGCATGCCAGCTGTTTGGGGAGGGGAGTGCAGTCGCACACTTCCCAGAGGTGCTGCAGGATTGCCAGGTACTTGTCCCAGCTGCCCCTGTCCCTTGCCCAGGCCCCCCACAAGTACCCTGTCCTATGCCCCCACCAACACTGTCACCAGCACCCAGCATCACTCTGTCCCCATCCCCAGCACCCTGCCACCCACCGTAGCACCCAGCACCACCTTGTCCCTGGACCCAACACCCTGCCACCCACCGTAGCACCCAGCACCACCCTGTCCCTGGACCCAGCACCCTGCCACCCACCGCAGCACCCACCACCACCCTGTCCCTGGACCCAGCACCCTGCCACCCACTGCAGCACCCAGCACCCTGTCCCTCGCTCCAGCACCCTGCCAGCTGTGCCAGCATCTTTGAGACTGCATTAGTGAGGCTTGGGGTTTTTTTTTTGGCATCTCACTTGTGTGGCCCCAACTGACTTTTCTGTGGGTCAGTGACCCTTGACTCAAAACAGGTTCCCTGCCCCTCTCATATATAAAGACAATGCTGAAACCTTTTGAGTTTAAGATAATATTTTATTTAAAAATGAAGCCTGGCCAACATGCCCCCAACTGGGGACAAATCCCCCTCTCACTGCAGTATCATAACACTCCTGCACCACCTGACCCCAAATCTGAGCCTATCATACACTGGTACCCCCTGTCCTGAGCCTCTTACATCCCCAAACTCCTGCATCCCCACATCCTCAGTCTTCTGCCACAACATTCCTGCACCATCCACACATGGCAAATGTGTGTCCTGAGCCCATCATACTCACAACCTCCTTGCCCTGAGCCCCTCACATATCCAACACAAACTCTTGCACCCTCACATCCACAAGCCTGTGACTTGCTCAGCACCCCAACCTTCCACCTGAGCCCAACACTCCCCAGCCTGGAGCCTCCTCCTCGAGCCAGCATCCCCTTCTGCATCCAAATTCCCTTCCAGAGCTTGCACTTCACTTCTCACCCCTTCCCACACCCAAATCCCTCATTCCCACCCCAGAGCCCACACCTCCTCTCTCAACTAAGTGAGAGCGTATAATGGCTGGGGGTAGCAAGTGATGGAGAGGAGGGGAACAGAGAGGATGGGGCCTCAAAGGGGTGGGGTCTTGGGGAAGGAATGTGGTTTTAATGTATTGGCGGGTTCCTTTTTTTTTTTTTGCTCGACAAACCTAGGGGTTCCTTGAAATTCTGAAAAGCTGAAAAGGGTTCCATAGCCAAATAAAATTGGGAAACACTGCAGTGGAGCATGTAACAGCAGGGCTGGGTCCTAAAGAGAGCCGAATGCACTGCCTGCAGCACAGTCTGAGGGAGGGGAATGGCTGCTGGGGTCTCTGGGAAGGGGAAGGGCTAGGGGTGGAAGAAAAAGTCAGGCATAGGGGCATCAGTTTAATAATCCTGCCTAGGGCACCATAAATCCTAAGGACGGCCCTGCCGAGATACCACCTTGTACATGGAGGTTCGATCACTATGTATCATGCTGTCAGTTTAGATCCTGTCCTGAACCTGGATTGGTATGTCCCTGTTATCTGAGGGTGCGGGGGGGGGGGGGGGAGGGAGTTGTAACCAAGGTGTTTCTTCACAAGGCGTTCTGTTAAGACCACTCTGGAATGTGCTTATGGCCTGTGCTTAGTACCTCTTAGGTGTGAGTGTTTTTGTAATGTCAACCCTGTTCTTGCCAGTTTCTGTGAGCAGGGCCTGCCTCTTGCTCACAGCTTAACTCTGCTTTATATTAGCAAAGTCTTGACCATTGTGGCCTAGGCCTCAGGCCTTGCACTAGACCTCTGACATGTGGGGTTATGTTTCAGGCCCTAACCTTACTTACAAGGGGCTGCTTAGCTCTCACAGCTATCTTACATGAATGGCAGTGCTACTCCCATCAGCCAGCCTCAAAGACACTTCATCAAACTTATAACATTACAGTTGCTCTGAGGTGCATCTCTTTCTGAAGGACTGAACATTATTTTTTTAGGTGAGCAAAATACAAAATTCCAAGATTGCCAACTGTAGTGAATTTTCCTGGGAAAAGATCTTAGCTTTTCTCACTAATTTCAATAATAATTAATGGTTTTAAGCAGTTTTATAATGCAGCATGGAGAAGAGAGCAATTGATTGCACCTTTATTAAAAAAAATCCCTTTTCCTATAAAAGATTTTCTTCCTCCTTAGTTTTTACACAGAGCCCGACAAAGTCTAGTGTTGTTCTTTTTGCCAGTTAAGTATTCATGCTCACAAACTATGATATCACAACTCATTAATCAGGCAGCAGGATGGCTTGAATGAGATCAGAATGTGGGCTAATGCCAGTGCTCCTGTTGTCTGATTCATCAGGTGATTTTATCAGTGTGGTCACAAAAAGTATATAAATAGGAACAGCATTTGATATTTCATCTTTATTTTAAATGGTTCACTGCGACATGGAGTCAGCTTCTGGGAAATGCTCAGCATGCACGAGTATGTCCAATAAAGTCAGTTGAGCCCAAAGACAGAAACTGTGTAAAGCTTATAGATCGGCAACGGTTATATTTAAAGGCATAATACTGAAGAATGTGTGAGTGGGGAAAGGAATAGGATGCAACAGACTATCCCTGCTTTGTACCTCCATGCAGAGGCCAACACATTATCAGTTCTTCTTTGAGTGATGTCCTTATGGGTGCGCCACGTAAGGTGACAGGATATCCCCGGAGCTACAGAATCGGAGCTTTTTCATAGCAGTTGTTGGTTGACCACTCATGCACCGCCCATAGTTCGTGCTGCTGGTGGTTGGGCGCTTCACGCATGGCCCACCCCCCTCTTCAGTTTCTCTTCTACTGTCCTTGGTCATGGACGGAGCTTCCTGCTGCTTCAGGCATTTCTCTCCTCACAAAAAACTTCACTTTCTCCCACTGACATTCAAACCTCATTCAGTTACAGTTTGTTCCTTGCCACTCTGTTTAAACAAAACAAAACAAAAACAAAAAAAGAAGAAGACAAGATGTTCCTTCAGTGCGGCATATGGACCGCTTCAGTGGCTGCAGCTCCGCTTTCCTCCAGCCAGCCATGGTCCTCATTACTATAAAAAAACAAACAAACAAACAAACTCAGGAGCACAGAAGACAGCAAGCTTTTAATACACAAGTTTGCTGATAGTTCAAGCAAGACCTCCTCCAGTAGAGTTGCCAGGTGTCCAATTTTCGCCTGGACAGTCCAGTATTTGTGGCCTCTGTCTGGTTTAAAAAAAAACCCAGAAAATACCGGACATGTAAAATGTCCGGTATTTTCTGTTTTTCTCGGACAGAAGGCTGGCGGGGACATTCTTTCCCTGTTGTTTTTGGTGGCAGTAAGGGGAGCGGGGAGATTTAAAAGTGCAGTGCTTTTTTTTTTGCTCAACAACTTTGGTTCCCCCCCTCCCCGTTTTTTTTTTGCTCAACCAATTTTTTCCCCGCCATGTTCAGTATTTTGTGTGAAAGTATCAGGCAACTCTACCCCGCAGCCTCGAACGTTAACGGCTCTCGGTATGCCGGGCTCTCAGGGCTTTAAGAAGTGCCACAGCTGTAATGACTCTATGTCGGCCTCTGATGGCCACATCTGCTGCATATGAAGTCTGGGGGAGTGCATCCTACCTGCCAGGGCGAGAAAAGATTGGGAGTTTAGGTGCCGCTTGACCCTCCTTGAGAAGGTTTTATAGCCAGTGGAGGAACCTTCACTTGATCACACAGCAGACCCTCCAAAGCACAGATCTGCCTCTCCAACACCACAGAGGCTTCAGAACAGGAGGCTCTTACCAGTCAGATCTCAGCTGCCCGATCTGTCCTCCAGAGTGAGCAGGGTAGATGTGCCGAGGTGCCGAGTTCTGCCTCAAGTGCTGCTGCTGTGGCACCCAACCAGAAAACAATACCTGCGTTCTCCTCCTCCGCATCAGGGAGAGTGCACCGACAAGCCCTAGTGCTGAAACAAGCGCTTCCACACATGGAATCAGCAAAAGATGTGGAGCCAGCTTCAAAGTGGCCCTGCAAATCCCCGACACCGCCTTCCAGTGTTTCGGCTTCCCTGATGCCTCCCCCTGTGGAGGCTAATGTCAGCATGCAGCCACTACAAGCAGGCTGAACGAATCAGTTAAAAGCAAGAGACATTCCATTGAAAATGAAAGCGAAGAAAGGCACTCCTCCCTATTTCCATCAAGGGAACAATCCCCAGCACCCTTGCCACTATGTCCATCTCCAGGCTATAGGAGATCTCCATGCCTACATGGGTGCCCCGGGGTGACTGAGTATGAACAAAGGAGTGTGTACTCCTCATAGCATTCATCCCCCACCACATCATGACAATACTACCACTACAGGGAACAACCATACCACCCTTAGTGGCATCCTGGCTAGCACAACCCAGCTTCACACTACCCTCCTAACTGGGCACCCTGAGACTACTGGGGACCACCTAGACACCAGTCTCCTGGCCCATCACCACCAACAAAAAGACTTCCACCAGCCTCATCATCCCACACCCTGATGACCACATCAGAGACAGAAGAGGAGGGCCAGCTGTCAGAGGATCAGGACGACACCAGTTGCCATGAGAGTCACCACAGGGCTATTCATCCTCCTCCCCTGAGGAGATTATAGTCCCCAAGGACACACATACCACTGACAACTTGGAACAGTTTCAAGATCTGTTTGAAAGAGTAGCTACTACCCAAGAAGTAAAGCTCCAAGAGATAAAGGAGAAACAACACTGTCTCCTAAAGAATATTTGTCCTTTGTCCCAGAGAAGGATTGCATTACCCATAGATGAGGCTATCACGGAGGTGTCCAAGGACATCTGGAAGATGCCTGAATCAGCCCAACGAATCTGTAAGAAGGCAGACAAAAAGTATTTTGTCCTCCTGAAAGAATTGGACTTTCTTTTATCTCATCCACGGCCAAACTTGCTGGTCATAGAGGTGGCAAACCAACAGTCAAAAGTCCCTCAGTTTAAATTGAGCAGTGGGGACAAAGAGCACAAGAAGCTAGACCAATTTAGGAAAAATGTGTACTCCTAGGACACATCACAGCTTAGAATAGCAAACTATTCCGCCCTCCTAGCTAAACATGATTTTGACTATTATTCTAAGTTAGCTGAGCTTATGGAACACCTACCAGAATCCAAGAGGCCCATCCTCAGGGCAGTCATCTGTGAAGGGCACACCATTGCCTGCACCACATTGCTTTCAGCAATTGATGTGGCGACATGGCAGCAAGAGCAACTGCTACAGCCATGGTCATGAGGCAGGCAGGCTGTAGGAGTCCTTAAAGAACTCCAAAACAAGGTGGAGGACCTCCCCTTTGACAAACATGAGCTCTTTGTGGCCAACATTGACGAGATTCTACATGGCAGCAAGAACTCCCATACCACTCTGTGCACCTTAGGAATGTACACTCCACCATGCAGACAGAAGTGCTACACCCCGTACAATAGAAACAAGGACATATATTACAGCCATCTTCAACACAAAGCATATGAATACAATCACTCCAGACAGTGCACCCAGAGGAAGTGCCCACAACACCCATGCTCCTCTGGTGTCCAGGCTCCTAAGCAGCAAATTTGAAATGTTGGTCGAGGGTCTGCCCGACCTCCCTGATCATCCAGTGCGACAAAATCAGAAACATTTATTCGACCACAGGTTATGTCCCTTCCTCCATCATTGGGGCTCAATAACATCCGACTGTGGATTATGGAAATCATCCGTACGGGATATACAATCCCATTCACTTCCCTTGTCCCTCTCTTCCCCTCCTCCCAGTTCCTCTCCAGGGACCCTTCTCATGAGATACCGCTCAAGCAAGAGATCAATTGGCTCATCCAGCTGGGAGCTATAGAGGAGGTGCCTGAGTTATACAGGGGGAGAGGGTTTTATTCAACTTACTTCCTAACCCAGAAGCGCACAGGGGGCTGGAAACCTATTCTAGACCTCTGCAAACTAAACAAGTTCCTGCAAAAACAGCACCTCAAGATGGTCACATCAGCTTCAGTCATTCCAGCACTGGACAAAAAGGACTGGTTTGCAGCCCTCAACCTACAAGAAGCATATTTCCATATCACGATACATCCTGCCTACAGATGCTACCTAAGATTCACTGTGGGGAATGATCATTTCTATTACAAGGGCCTCCCCTTCAGCCTATCCTCTGCTTCCCAGGTTTTTTTGAAGGTTCTAGCAGTCGTCGCTGCTACCTTCAGCGTCAAGGGGTTGTGATCTTCCCATACCTGTACAACTGTCTAATAAAGGTCACATGAGAACAGAGTCAGCAGAAGTGGTATCAAAGACCAAACACCTTTTCAGCTACTTGGGGCTCCTCATAAATGAGGAGAAATCAACTCTCAATCCCATGCAAGACTTAGAGTTCATAGGGGCACGGCTCAACTCCATATCAGCCAGAGCATATCTACCACAGCAAAAATTTGATACGCTACGTGGCCTAGTTGCCAGTCTACTGGGAAACCCCTCTACGACTGTCCAGATCAGCCTCTAGCTGATGGGCCATATGGCAGTCACTTCTTATGTGGCCTAGTATGCACACCTACACTTCTGTGCCTTCCAACATTGGCTGGCATCGGTTTATATACCATTGCGACATCCTCTGTGCAAGCCTGTGGTTGTGCCCAAGCAAGTGTTGGACTCTGTCAAATGGTGGTCATACCCCCACAATCTACTTTCCGGGGTTCCCTTTCTTCAACCAGAACCATCAATACAGATCACAACGGATGTCTCACTAATAGGGTGGGGCACACACCTGCACCACCAGACGATACAGGGCAAATTAGTTACCCCACAGGGCCATAATGCACAACAATCTTCTCGAGCTTAGGAATGCATGCAGACACTTTGTCACGGCCATCACCAATTGCACTGTCCTCATACTAACGGACAATACTACTACCATATTCTACATAAACAGTCAAAAGGAAGAGCACTCTTCCTTCAACGTCCCTTTTCCTGATAAAACGAGGTTTACAGGAGTCAGAGTAAGAAGTCCTCCATCACGCCATCTCACATTATTTAGAAATAATGACAAGCTCAATTTCTCCAGGCTTCACCTGTCAATCATCCTCATTTTAATCCTTTTCTCTCTCCTTTTCAGCACCTATACTACTTTTGCTAAGAAAGAGTGTAGGGCAAGTGCGTTGCCAAGTCACTGAACATCAGAGCAAGACAAAGCCGCTGCGGCTGGAGACAGTACCCAGCAGAGTCCAGGCCTGTCCGTTAACCCCATAAAAAGAGTGGCACCAGAGGAAGTAACCAGCTAGGATGAGGCATCACACATATAAGTAATTTAAACAGGGAACAAATACAATAGCATGTGGTTTACTGTGCATAAATAAGTAATATGGCAATAATTGTGACTATTGGTAGTCAATTATTGTTGAATGATCTGTGGATCTAGAACTGTGACAGAGGCCTGCATCTCCCATATCAGTTATTTTAACTCCTTGCTCCTTTCTCACTTCCCCTTTTAGTCCTTAGCAAAAACCTCAGTTGCTAAGGCTATGTCTACACAGCAGCGTTATTTCGGGATAACTGATATTATTCTGAAATCACAAAGAGCCTGTCTACACTGCAAGCCATTATTTCTAAATAATGGTAAGATAGCGTGATGGAGGACTTCTTACTCTGACTCCTGTAAACCTCGTTTTATCAGGAATAAGGGAAGTTGAAGGAAGAGTGCTCTTCCTTTTGACTTTCTGCTGTGTAGACAGCGCCAAAAGCTGAATTAAGCTATTTCGGCTTCAGCTACGCAATTGACGTAGCTCAAGTTGTGTATCTTAATTTGATTTTTGCCCTGCTGTGTAGACGTGCCCTAACATGACTTTCTTTGCCCACTGGTCTCATTCCTAATGGAATCCTTCCATTAGCTCCTCCTGCTCCACCACATTAAGTTTAAGCTTCTTGGCCTTGTTTTCAAAGCCCTGTATAACTCTACCTGTCCCTTATTAACTATTCTTGTTGATATTTTCTCTCTTCTCCAGGAATGCTAGCCTTGATGATAATCTGTCTATGTTTCATACAACTAAATTTTCTCCATGATTTTCCTTACGCTGGCCTGCAAGTCCAGCACCTTTTCTGCTTTAAAATCTTTCCTAAAGAGCCATTTCTACCTAGACACCTGTGGGAAACTAGCTAACTAGCTAAGGGTATGTCTACACTAGGTCGTTAGTTCGAGCTAGGTAGGCAAATGAAGGCAACCGGAGTTGCAAATGAAGCCCGGGATTTAAATATCCCGGGCTTCATTTGCATGTTCCCGGGCGCCGCCATTTTTAAATCCCCCTTAGTCCGAACTAACTGCCCGCGGCTAGACGCGGCAGTTAGACGTTAATTCGAACTAACTCCTTAGTTCAAATTAACTGTTACGCCTCATGAAATGAGGAGTTCGAATTAACGTCTAACTGCCGCGTCTAGCCGCGGGCAGTTAGTTCGGACTAAGGGGGATTTAAAAATGGCGGCGCCCGGGAACATGCAAATGAAGCCCGGGATATTTAAATCCCGGGCTTCATTTGCAACTCCGGTTGCCTTCATTTGCCTACCTAGCTCGAACTAACGACCTAGTGTAGACATACCTTAAATAGGGAACAAAGGGTGGGAAGAAATGGCACATATGAGGAAATAATAATAAAAAAATCTAAAACTAAAATTAAAAATGAAATCATCAAGGAATTTGGCCAATCACATTGAACACTTTGCTTCTATGTGGCACCCTTTTACTCCATCCTTTGTCTTTTTAGAGTCTGAGCTCTTTAGGCTAGGAAGTGTCAGGTTTAAAATATCTGTACAACACCTACCAGTCTCTAGGGATTGTAACTCATTCTCTTTTCATTCCAAGTTCAGCATTATCTCTGAATGTTTGCACACTGCAGGTACTCAGAGGTCCAAGTTTACTCTCGTAAATGGAAGTGGTCTGGCTTTACATTAACTTAAATTAGAGTTGGGTTTGGCCCAAATTTTAGTAAAATGTTCTTGCTAAAAGATCACAATGAAGTCAAAGCTCTCATTATTTCCTGCTGGGTCTTTATTTGCATGTTAATGGCAGATTATTGCTATCTTTTCCAGTGTACTTCCCAGGAGATACTATGTGTGTTTTTATTGATTAGTTTCTCTTCATTTAATATTTAAATGGATATTTTCAAATTGGTGCAAAATTATAATAGTGTTTGCTCAAGGCATTTAACTGAGATATTAGCAGAATCTTCCAAGTGTGCTAATTATGCATGCTTTGTACAGAAGAGTTTGAGAACTGCAATGCATACCTACAATTAGGTCATAAAAATGTAAAATCTAAGTCATAAAAATAAAAAATAGGCAAAAATTTGATTTCAGACCTTTTATCTTATGGAAATATCAGGGGAGGTAACATTTAAAATGTTTATATACACTAATGCAGGAAGAAAATAAAATCACAAGTTTCTTATCTACCACACAAGTGTTTTAAAAAAAATCAGATGAATGTCATATGATGGTCAAATTCAATTCTTCCTCTCTTTGTTGGGAATAAAGACATTTTCTTTTGTGCATTGGTGGGTAGAGGTGGAAGTTGCTTAAGAAAATGACATTTTATTAGGCAAGCATATTTTTACTGCATGAATAACACACAAAGCGTTTGCTAACAGTACATATACTTTGATGAATGGGCTGCAGCTACACCACTTGGGCTGTGATCTCATCAGAGCACATAAAGCTAATTAGGCTTGATGTGTATCAAAATGTTAAGTGTTCAAGGAAAGTCTAGGTTGTCAAAAGACTGGATTTTGGTATTCAGCAAGTGGCTAATCTATCCTATATTTATCTAATCTATCTATTCTGTATATTGCATTGTTTTAATTGTGTTTTCTTCCCTTACTGACCTAATGATCCAGCATGGAGTCACAGGGCATTATGCTGCAGGATGTGCCATGTATTTATAATGGAATGGGACTCACTGCCATGGCGCCTTCTGCTGGTCAGGCTGGGAATTAGCTCTCTGGGACCACCAAGGCACCTTTGACTAGCTGTGCCTGGCTCACTATTATTTCATCTGCCTCCACCGTCTTGACCCACATTGCTCTGGACAGTGGCATCTTCTTCGAGGCATAGCCCTCCAGCTGTCTCCCAGCCTGCAATCTCCTCCCTTCCAGGGGACAGGCCCTTCTTAGTCCCACCACTTGCCTCAGTGGCCAAATGCAGTTTCTGGTCTACCCCTTGATGTCAGAGGCAAACTGCAGTCTGGATTTAGGCCACTCTCCTCATTGCAAGTAGTGGCAAAAGGAGGGGGGACCCAAGCCCCCACTCATTACTCTGGATCTAAGCCCAGGGACTCTATAGGTGGCAGCCATTTACTGCCCCTCCTCCTATTCCTACTGTCTGCATTCCCTGGGTCACTTCTCCTGTAGCCCTAGCACCTTCTCTGCCCCTGTATCAGGGCTTCAATCTGGTAGCCAGTCAGTCTGGAGCTCTCTCTCACTCCGCTGACCCTGCCCAGCACTGCTGTATTTGAGATGCTCCTCAGCAGCCAGTCCTTCCCCCTCGCTCCTTTAAATATGAGTGACTCCAGCAAGCCTTCCCTCGATTGGCTATCCCAATAAACCCTTTTCTAATTAGCAAGCGTTCTGCACAGCCTCTCCAAAGCTGTCCTAATCCTTCTCCTACCTGTGTGGGGCAGCTGCCCCATCACTGTATTGAAAGTCTGGTGAAACTGAGATCCTTACCACAAAAAAATGCCATACTGATTTTCACAAGGATTACTGTTATAAGGCCAAATGTCTTGGTTGAATTCTAGTTATGTAGCTATACTGGGCTTGCCTAAATTCAGTTAACGTCAATATGATATTTCCTTCACTCCCTGTTTTAAGTTGAAATAAACATTACTGTACTATTAGACACTTTCTGTGGTGGAATGCAGAGGTGGTTGTCCATTTGTGTTGCTGAGTGAGATGAATATTTTCTATAAAGCACTATTCGTAAATGACCTTCCATCATATAAACTTAAAAAACAACAAATAGTCTGGTAGCACTTTAAAGACTAACAAAACATGTAGATGGTATCATGAGCTTTCGTGGGCACAGCCCACTTCTTCAGCAGGTCATCTGAAGAAGTGGGTTGTGCCCACGAAAGCTCATGATACCATCTACATGTTTTGTTAGTCTTTAAAGTGCTACCAGACTATTTGTTGTTTTTTAAGTTTATCCTGTACAGACTAACTCGGCTACCCCCTAAAACTTCCATCATATGACTTAAAAACCCAGCAATTTTAGATGTTCAAGTCCAGGGTGGCAATCTAGTTGATTGATTAAGGAGTTTGATTGATGGCAGAGATACTACTGGGATATGACTGCTTGGAACAGTGACTGAGTGTGGGTACGGCCCCAGTTAAACCCAGTACAGGCTGGCTGATCATAAGGGTGGTAGGGCCCAGTACGGAAGAGAGGTGGTGTAACTGCATTCCAGCTTCATGAGGTGCAGAACCTATTTGAGGTAGATGTGAGGGCAGCATTTCTTGAAGGCAAGGACTCTACTGGATTTGTCTCCTATTCTGAAAGAGGTGCAAGGTGCAGTGAAGTTCCTTGTAGGCTCTCCTTCCTTGTGCATTTATGGTGGATGTACCTCGGCTGACAAATCTGGGATTAAACTGTGGGCCTTCAGAATTAAAATTAGAATCATAGGGTTGGAAGAGACCTCCGAAAACCATTGAGTCCAACCTCTTGCCCAAAGCAGGATCAATCCAGCATGCGTTGCTACAGCTTGGGTTAAAGAACCAAGGATCTATAATTGAAGGCTGTAACAACACTGTGGATTGGCACAGAGAGGGATCTGTAACGCATACCAGTAATTTACACATTTACAAAGGAATCGAGCAGTATCTGTCCCATGTGCTATATAACCAGTTTAAGTTTTTCAAAGAACAAAAAGGTCCATAACTTAGAATAAGAAAAGCCAAGAAATTTAAGTGCACATTCTGAAATCCTGCATTGCAGCACAAAACAAAATTGCTTAGAGATGCTCACTAAAAATAACAAGGGATAGGTTAAAGATGGAGTTTTAGCCTTAACTCTTCAGGCAGGCCCTTGATGTTATTTTAATGTAATTTTGGTGTGTAAATTGCATCAAAGTAGGTTATTGTATTGATCAATCAAACCACAAAGCTCTAGAGGTAAGTGTCTACAGAGAAATGTCAGAACTCCAGTTCACATGTGTACTGATAGGCACAAGATGTCACTATTGTGCTTATTGCAGAGATAACATTTGTGTTGAAATTGTAATGCCCAAAATTCTTAGCCTTTCTAGACTATGGTAAACTAATCAAGGAGCCTGCTCCAGGACATAAATCACTGTATATTATATCAATCCTTAGATGAGATAAATCAAGGTTTTCAATCAATCCACTCTTCAATCATTCTTTCCAGCTGCACAGAAAATATGGTCCATGTTGTTAGAGTTTAGTTGTAAGAAGATGTTTAACATCAACGTAAGAGATTAACAATGACAAGTTATATTGGAGAGATTGTAAAAGGGTGTTTAGACTGAAATATTAATGTGGACTGATGTAAAACTCATTAATAGATGCTATAAATCTATGATAAAATCTACTGGATTCTGTATTATACAAGTTAATAATGTAGGCCAACGTATTCAAAAAGCAGTTTGCAGTTTCAAAATATGTCAATTAATGTAGAAAGATGAGAGAATCTGTGATAACACAATATATTATATTCTGAAAAAATTCAAAGAAAATGTATTGTGTGCATGGTAATATGTGGAGTAATTTTTTTTTTTTAATGTTAGACTGTCTCTGCTTTTGAGGAGTTATGCTTCTTCTTCTCACAAAAGTAAAGCTGGATGATTATTTGCAATGAACAATTAATGAGTTGAATTTATCCTGTTTCTTTTTGTGAATTATCCATGGACAGACTTTGACCTTCACAAATTTGTTCATTATTTGGAATTCTTTATTTAAACACATCCCATACTATAAACTATTCTTGCACTAAAAATAAAGTTTTGCATATTTGGTATCTGTGTGATTGCTCATCTCAGTCATAGAATCATAGAATCATAGAGCTGGAAGAGACCTCAGAAGGTCATCAAGTCCAGCCCCCTGCTCTAGGCAGGACCAATCCCAACTAAATCAACCCAGCCAGGGCTTGGTCAAGCCGAGACTTAAACACCTCTAGGGATGGAGACTCCACTACTTCCCGAGGTAACCCATTCCAGTGCTTCACTACCCTCCGAGTGAAATAGTTTTTCCTAATATCCAACCTGGACCTCTCCCACCACAACTTGAGACCATTGCTCCTTGTTCTGCCATCTGTCACTACTGAGAACAGCCTCTCTCCATCCTCTTTGGAACCTCCCTTCAGGAAGTTGAAGGCTGCTATCAAATCCCCCCTCACTCTTCGCTTCTGCAGACTAAACAGACCCAACTCCCTCAGCCTCTCCTCATAAGTCATATGCTCCAGCCCCCAAATCATTTTGGTTGCCCTCCGCTGGACCCTCTCCAATGCGTCCACATCCTTTTGGTAGTGGGGGCCCAGAACTGGACACAATACTCCAGATGTGGCCTCAACAGAGCCGAATAAAGAGGAATAATCACATCTCTGGATCTGCTGGCAATGCTCCTCTTAATGCAGCCTAATATGCCATTAGCCTTCTTGGCTACAAGGGCACACTGTTGACTCATATCCAGCTTCTCATCCACTGTAACTCCCAGGTCCGTTTCTGCAGAACTACTACTTAACTGGTTGGTCCCCAGTTTGTAACTATGCTTGGGATTCTTCCGTCCCAAGTGCAGGACTCTGCACTTTTCCTTGTTGAACTTCATCAGATTTCTTGTGGCCCAATCCTCCAATTTGTCTAGGTCACTCTGGACCCTATCTCTGCCCTCAAGCATATCTACCTCTCCCCCTAGCTTAGTGTCATCTGCAAACTTGCTGAGGGTGCAATCCATCCCCTCATCCAGGTCATTAATAAAGATATTGAACAAAACCGATCCTAGAACTGAACCTTGGGGCACTCCGCTAGAAACCGACCGCCATCCTGACATCGAGCCGTTGATCACTACGCGCTGGGCCCGGCCTTCTAGCCATCTTTCTATCCATCTTACTGTGCATTGATCCACTCCACATTCCCTTAACTTGCTGGCAAGAATATTGTGGGAGACCGTATCAAAAGCCTTGCTAAAGTCAAGGTAGATCACATCCACTGACTTTCCCACGTCCACAGAGCCAGTTACCTCATCATAGAAGCTAATCAAATTGGTCAGGCACAGCTTGCCCTCTGTGAATCCATGCTGACTATTCCTAATCACTTTCCTCTCCTCCAAGTGCCTCAAAATGGATTCCTTAAGGATCCCTTCCATGATTTTTCCAGGAACTGAGGTAAGACTGACCGGCCTATAGTTCCCTGGATTGTCCTTCTTCCCTTTTTTGAAGATGGGCACTACATTTGCCTTTTTCCAATCATCCGGGATTGCTCCCGATCTCCACGACTTTTCAAAGATAATGGCCAAAGGCTCCTCAATGACATTTGCCAACTCCCTCAGTACCCTCGGATGCATTAAGTCCGGACCCATGGATTTGTATACGTTTAGCTTTCCTAAATAGTTCCTAACCTGTTCTTTCCCCACCACAGGCTGTCCATCTTCATCCCATCTTGCATCCCTTGGCTCCTGAACTTCTGCGCTGACCTTGTCCATGAATACAGAGGCAAAGAAAGCATTGAGTACTTCAGCTTTTCCCACATCATCTGTCACTAGGTTACCTCCTTCATCCAGTAGGGGCCGCACACCCTCTCTGATCACCTTCTTCTTGTTAACATGCCTGTAGAAACCTTTCTTGTTATCCTTCACATCCTTAGCCAGTCGCAATTCCATTTGCGCTTTCGCCTTCCTGATAACCCCCCGGCATTCTCGAGCTATACATTTAAACCCCTCCCTGGTCATTTGTCCAAGTTTCCACTTTTTGTAAGCTTCCTTTTTGTGCTTAAGTTCACCAAGGATTTCCCCCGTAAGCCAATCCGGTCTCCTACCGTTTTTGCCTCTCTTGCTACGCGTCGGGATGGTTTCTTTCTGTGCCTTCAGTAAGGCTTCTTTAAAATACTGCCAGCTGTCCTGGACTCCTTTCCCCTTCATGTTAGCATCCCAGGGGATTCTGCCCATCAGATCTCTGAGGGAGTCAAAATCTGCTTTTCTGAAGTCCAAGGTGTGTATTTTACTACTGTCTTTTCTTCCTTTGGTCAGGATCCTGAAATCTACCATCTCATGATCACTGCTTCCCAGGTTGTCACCCACCTCTACTTCCCCTATTAGTTCCTCCCTGTTTGTGAGCAGAAAGTCAAGCTGCGCACGGCCCCTGGTCAGATCCTTCAGCACTTGTACCAAGAAGTTATCCCCAACATTCTCCAATAACTTCCTGGATTGCCTGTGTACTGCCGTATTGGTTTCCCAACAGATGTCAGGGTGATTAAAGTCCCCCACGAGAACCAGGGCCTGCGATCTGGAAGCTTCTCTCAGTTGTCCGAAGAAAGCCTCATCTACCTCATCCACCTGATTCGGTGGCCTGTAGCAGACAGCAACCACAACATCACTGCTGTTGTTTGCTCCTTTAAACTTAACCCATAGACTCTCAACAGGTTTTTCTCTCTCTTTATACTGGAGTTCAGAGCAATCATAGTGCTCTCTTACATATAGTGCAACTCCTCCTCCTTTTCTCCCCTGCCTGTTCTTCCTGAACAGTTTATACCCTTCCATGACAGCGCTCCAGTCATGCGAGTCATCCCACCGAGTCTCTGTTATCCCAATTAAGTCATATTTCTTGGACTGGGCCAGGGCCTCCAGTTCTTCCTGTTTGTTGCCCAGGCTTCTCGCATTAGTGTACAAACACCTCAGGTAACCAGTTGATCGCCCTATCTTCTCCATTCGAAACAGGGGTCCTCCTTTCTTGCTCATTCCTCTCTGCATTTCTTCCCGGTATCCGACTTTCCCACTCCCCTCAGGGTTTTGGCCACTGTCCCCCGACGAACCTAGTTTAAAGCCCTCCTCACTAGGTTTGCAAGCCTGCCCGCTAAGATGCTCCTTCCTCTCTTTGTTAGGTGGATCCCATCTCTTCCTAACAATCCCCGTGCCCGGAACAGAGTCCCATGGTCGAAGAAACCAAAGCCCTCTCTGCGACACCGCCTGCGCAACCACGCATTTACATCCTCAATTCGACGATCCCTGCCCAGTCCTTTCCCTTCAACAGGGAGGATGGACGAGAACACCACTCGCGCTCCGAATTCTTGGATCCTTCTTCCCAACACTACATAATCCGCAGTAACCCGCTCAAGGTCATTCTTGGCCGTATCGTTAGTTCCTACGTGGAGAAGCAGGAAGGGGTAGCGATCCGAAGGTTTGATCAGTTTGGTAAGCCTCTCAGTCACATCCTGAATGCGAGCTCCCAGTAAGCAGCACACCTCTCGAGATTCCAGGTCCGCATGGCAAAGGGATGGCTCAGTCCCTCTTTGGAGGGAGTCCCCGACCACCACCACCCGTCGTTTTCTTTTGGGGGTGGTGGCCGTGGAACCCCCATCCCTAGGACTACGCATCCCATGCCTTCCAGTAGATGGTGTTCCCTTCCGGTTTCTTCCTTGTGAGGTCCCTTCCAAAGCATTCACTACCGCAGAGCCTGTGGAGAGAGCCTGAAAGCAATTACTTACCTCTATAGCATTGGGGGATTCCCATGCTGGCCTTTTTCCCCTTCTAGAAGTTACATGCTGTCAGTTCTCTTCCTGGTCACGTACTGCCCTCTCTGACTCTTCCACCTCCCGTGGTATTGTATTTCTGTTCCCAGACTACTTGGCACAGAAAATCACAAAAAGCTTTTCAGATGCCTGGGTCAATATTTCAGGCACAAATAAATGTTTGCATGTAAAACAATGACTTTTCTCTTTCCGTGAACACTTTTGCAAACAAAAATTAATTGATATGGCTGGAAAGCAAACAAAAGAGGGTTGAAATGAATTATGGAATGATATGAAGGAAATTTAAGCTACACCTACACTGACGTGAGATTAAGATTTATTGGGGTCCTGGGCACAAAGAACATT
This sequence comes from Pelochelys cantorii, assembly GCA_032595735.1. Taxonomy (NCBI): domain Eukaryota; kingdom Metazoa; phylum Chordata; order Testudines; family Trionychidae; genus Pelochelys; species Pelochelys cantorii. Next base: position 243,157,847 of record CM064327.1, read on the forward strand.
TGGGTCCCCTACCCTACCTCCCACCATGGGGCCTTGCCCCCTGATCTTCTCCTTCCCAAGGCCCAGCTCCATGGCTTGGCCAGAAACACAGCTTTGGTAAGAGCTGCACAGAGAGCCTGGCTGCTGTGTGGAGTCCTGGACACCTGCACCTGTTTTGGGCAGTGTGCCCTGGGAGCCCAGTTTTTTTGGCAAATGTCCACTTTCGCCAAAAAGGGCTGGGGGGATGGGTGAATGGCATGGCTAGGGCCAGCACCATGTGGGGGAAAAGAAGGGCTCAGGGACCACCTTGGACTGGCTCCATTCCATGTATAGGGGGTGTAGGGAGAAAAACGGCTTTGGCAAGTATCTCTGCACAGTGGGGTGAGGGAGGGGCTCCAGTGAGTGTCTGGGCAAGCTCTCTGCAGGATGGTGGGGGGAATATGCGCTCACCACCACAGCCAGGCTCTGGCCCCTGGCCTGGCTAGGAGGTGGGGCCTCAATGGGAAGAAGAGGAGCAGGATAGAGTGGGGAATGGAGGTGCAGGGTGTGGGGCCAGAGTTCTGGTCATCCTTTTGAGGGCCTCCAAATTGGCTGGGGCCCCTGAGCATGGGCCCCATTGTCTCATGCTGCAATCTGCCACTGCATGTACACTACAGCACTTACAGCAGCACATTTGCACAAATGCAGCTGTGCCACTGTAGCACTTGTTCAGGAGAAACTGTAAGCAGACAGGAGAGGACTCCCACATTGGCTTAATAAGTCCTGCCTCCGCGACAGGTGGTAACTTGTGTTGGTGGGAGAAGCTCTCCTGCTCACATAGTGCTGTCTCCACTGGCATGTAGGTTGGTATAATTTATGTCATTCTTCTTCAAGGAGTGTCCCTGTGGGAGCTTCACCTCATGCGTGGCAACCGTCCCCTCAGTTCCTTTTCTACTGCCGTTAGCATCAGCTGGAACCGCAGTTGTCCTCCTCATTTGCTTACTAGGCAATGCACATTTCCAATACCCAGTGCTACCCTTTGGACTCTCCATGGCTCCAAGGGTATTCTAAAAAATTATCTCAGTGGTGGCCGCCCACCTCCGTGAATGAGGGATATCGATATTTCCCTATCTCGACGACAGCCTGATCAGAGCAACCACGAGCCAAGAGGGCATCAAGGCAGTCTCTCAAGTCATGTCCTTATTTCAGCCCCAGGGGCCGCAAATAAACCTATCCAAATGCAAGCTTCAACCAACTCAGACTATAGAGTTTATCAGAGCATATCTCGACTGCATCCAGGCAACAGATTCTCTTCTGCACCACCAATTCCAAACAATCAAGCACCTTATCAAGGTGCTACAGACCAACCCACAAGTTCCTGCAGCTTCTAGGACACATGGCAGCGGCCACATCAGTGGTGTCACACATCAGGTTACATATGAGACCAATGCAGCAATGGCTCAGAACGGTGTACAGACCCCATTACACCAGTATCAACAAGCTGAATTCACTCCAAAACAGGATCAAACACTCACTAGATTGGTGGGCGAATCAAAAAACCGTGTGCACTGGGGTACCCTTCCGCAGAAGTCCCCTGACGATCACAATCATGATAGACGCCTCCCTCCTGAGGTGGAGAGTGCACTCGGGCCCCCTCACAGTCCAGGGCTGATGGCAGTCCCACGAGTGCTCCCTGTACATCAATGTGTTGGAGCTTCATGAGATATGATTTGCATGTCAGAACTTCCTGCAACAGATACAGGGCAGCACTGTACAGATTTATACAGACAATCAAGCCACACTGTACTACATAAACAGGCAGGGCAGAGCTAGATCCTATCCCCTGTGCAAAGAGGTGGCCCACCTATGGTTGTGATGCATAGATCACAATGTCCGTATACAAGCCTCTTACCTTCTGGGCAAGGACAATGTTACGGCAGACACCCTCAGCAGGAAGTTCACTTCCAACCACGAATGGGAGATGGATGACAACATACTTCACACAATATTCACACGTTGGAGATTCCCAACGATCAACGTATTTGCAACCTATGCGAACAAGAAGTGTCCACAGTATTGTTCACATGCAGGCATTGGCTCACACTCTCTGGGGGACACCTTTACAATACCTGGGAATGCACCCCTTCTATATGCCTTCCTGCCAATCCCTCTTCTTCACCAAGTGGTCAACAAAATAAGAGCAGGGTCAGCATCAGTCCTACTCAACTCTCCAGCATGGCGCCACCAGACCTGGTACACTTACCAGCCCCATATGTCCATAAGACCTCCTTGGCAGCTCCCGATAGTGCCTCATCAGCTATGTCTAGACTGCAAAGAAAAGTTGGAAAAAGATACGCAAATTGCGAACTGCAAATTGTGAAACTGTTCCAAAAAAGCAGACACGTTGCTTCGACTCGGCAGAGCTTTTCCGGGATACCTTTGGTATCCCGGAAAAGCTCTTCAGTGTAGACAAAGCCATCTCCTGACTCAGCAAGAGGATCACATCCAGCATCCATCTCCCTGCATCCTTTGCCTCCAAACGTGGCTCCTCACTGGCTCTCCTAAATAGAAGCTACATTTATGGATCAGGTCAAACAGAGCTTAATAAGTCGTCACAGAGTCACAACAATAAATTCTTACCTATATAAGTGGCGAAAATTCTGTCTCTGGGTGAGCCAAAGATTGACAGATCCATCCATGATTCCATTGGGTGATATATTAGAGTACCTTTTACACCTAAAACGCACAGGTCTCTCGCTCAGCTCGTTAAAGGTACACCTCACAGCCATAACTGCGTTCCACCAATCCATCAAAGACAAATTGATCTTTGCCCACCCCACAACTAAACGCTTCTTGAAGGGCATTCAAAACTCGTTTCCACCTGTTAGAACACCAGTCCCAGCCTAGGACCTAAACCTCGTACTACGGGCCCTTACCTGTGCACCATTCGAGCCTGTGACCACGTGTTCAATGTTGCACTCTCAATGAAGGTTGCTCTGTTAGTTGCGCTTACATCAGCCAGAAGGGTAAGCAAAATTGGGGCTCTAATGGCTGACCCACCCTTCACCGTATTTCATAAGTACAGAGTGGTTCTGCGACCACATCCGAAGTTCTTACTAAAGATACTTACCTCCTGGCATTGCAACAAACCTCTGGTGTTACCCATCTTCTGCCCAAAGCCCCACACCACCGCTGAGGAAGCTAAATGGCACACGCTTGATGTGCACCATGCAATTGCCTTCTATTTGGAAAGGACAAGGTCAATTTGTAAAACTAATAGACTTTTCATCTCCACTGCTGAAAGATCCTTGGGCATGCAAAACTCTATGGAGAAAATTTCCAGGTGGATTATAGACTGCATCCACCTGGCTTATGTAAGCATTATTCAGCAGCCACCACTCCAATTATGTTCACACTCCACAAGGGCCATCACAACTTCTAGGGCCTACCTTAGGAGTATTCCTCTAATGGATATTTGCAGAGCTGCAACCTGGTCTTCTGCACACACTTTTGCCAGACATTATGCCCTGGAGGCTTACCTGAAATGGTGCACTGAATTCGGACACACAGTCCTCACCAAAGCTCAACACAATATTTAGCCAAAGCACCCGCCTCCTATCACAGGTACTGCTATATAGTCACCTAAGGTGGAGCATTCACAAGGACACTCCTCGAAGAAGAAGAGAAGGTTACTCACTGTGGGTGCTCCACCACCCGCCCTTTCTCTCCTCTGCTTCAGACTCATTGTTGTCCTTCTGGGGCAGAGAAGGAACTGAGGGGACGGTTACCACGCATGCATGGTTGCAGCATCCCGCGTACCGCCTGCCTCGCCTGCACAGCCCACCAGAGGGCACTGCTACTATTAATCTCTGACTAGGCATGCAGCGGTGTCTCAAGACCTAAGGTGGAGCACCCACAGAGTCAACCATCTCGAAGAACCTCCATTACAGCACAAAGTGAGTAACCTTCTCTTCAGGAAGGCAGACTATTCCCACTCATGAGCAACATAAATTATACCTAGGTAACTTGTATAATAGACAAGGTCCCAGTGAGGTGATCCTGCTGAGGTTTCTTCCGTATCCACAGGTGTTTCTGCAGAATTGCATGCTCTAGGTTTTATATATAATGGACCAGAATCTCAGCAGGTGTACAGCAGTGGAGCTCCACTGTCATCAGCAGAAGATCTGAACCTATAAGATTATTCTGAACAACTCATTGATTGAAATTTACACAATTGCACCTAGTCAGTCTAAAATAACTCAGTGGCATGTCTCTGGAGTTGCATTAACATAACTGAGGCCATGTCTACACTTCTGGGAGATCAACGCTGCAGTGATCAATTCTCGGAGGTCAATTTAGCAGGTCTGGTGGAACTGCCGATCACTCTCTCATTGACTTCAGTACACCACCAGAATGAGAAGCATAGGGGAAGTCAACAGTGGAGACCCCATGGCAACTCGACCTAAAGTACGTTGACTCCAGCTATGGAATTCACATACCTGGAGTTCCATACTTAAGGTCGATATTGCCCCATAGAATAGACCTGCCCTAATAGTAGAAACTGGGCCTCTAGATTACAACACTCCTGCACCAAGTACATTCATTTACACCAGTGCAAATTGGATGTCAATTGCTACCAGATCAGAATGATAAACTTTTGATGGATGTAAATGACTATCCTGCAGCTCTTACTGTGAGTGCGTCTACGCTGCATGCTTATTTCGAAATAAGCCATTCCAGAATAGTTAATCTGAAATAGTTTATTTAGAAATATCACATCTGCATTTCAGGGAAGCCTCAAAATTAGTCTGAGGTAGGCTTCCCTAATGTGGACATGCTATCTTGATTTAGAGCCACAGGAGGCACTGGGGAGAAATAACTTAGAATGGCCCTGGTGAGGGGCTATTTCGAAATAGCAGCAGTGGAGCGTCTACACATGCCTTATTTTGACATAGCTATTTCAGAATAGGCGTTATTCCTCGTGGAAAGAGGTTTACAGATTTTGGAATAAACTCCATTATTTCACACTTATTTTGAAATAATGGAATGGCTGTGTAGACGCTCACATTGTTATTTCAAAATAATGCTAGTTATCTGAAATAACGGTGTAATGTAGACGCACCTTGTGTTGTTGTTCAGACAAAGCTCCCATTGAAGTTTACTGAATTATCATAATCACCTTTTTATTACTTATTAAAATGACTCTAATAAAATAAATTTCATAATGGATTGTTTTTTCTACTTTCTAAAAAGTTTTACATGTGCATGCAAACTGCTGCAAGTAATTTTCACTGTAAATATGTATTATCATGAACATTATTTTAAAATCATATAACTTATGAGTGCTCCTTTGGTCTTTACTTATTTTCATAGTAAAACCATTTGAGAAGTTACTTCAATATTTCTTGTCTTATGAAAGGAAAGGATCCTTTTCTCCCCCCTAAGGACTTAAGTATATTTCACAGTGCACTAAATGATTATAAACTGGAAGTTTTCTGCAGTATCAGCAGTGGAGGGATGGGGAGATAATGGTTATGGGATGGGCATTTTCACTAGTGCTTGGAAAAAGAAGAGGGTATTGCTCTTTATTAATTTAGTGCAGGGATTGCCAACTGAGGGCTTTGCTGATCAACTGGCAGGAATCTGAGGGGCTAATTTGCATGAAATCCAGCAGGTTGCAGCTCTCCTCATCTTAACTGGGAAGGTACAGCATATTGAAGCTACAGATCCCTGAATGCATTGCAAAGGAATACAATGCACCTTTAGCTAAGAGCCTTTGTTCCTGGAGCAAGATGGTGCACTGCATGCTGGGACTTGTAGTTGCTACTGGCTGCACCTCCATATTACAAATAAGAGTGGCTCCATTGTAGAACTCCCTGGGTTGCAACTGGCCCACAAGGCACCAAGCCATCTCTAGCTTAGTGAAAGATTCTGGGCTTGGTATTACTCCATAGGAAGTCAGTGGAAGAAAATTCATATGCATTTTCAGATTTCAACTGCCTCAATTCTCCAACATGCTTAATAGTGGATCTGAAGCCAATGTCATAAATGCAACCAAGAACCCCTTAGTAAACTGGGCAAATGAGGGGAAAGCATGTAAAAATTTTGGCACAATGCATTTTGGACAGATTAGAAAATACTCTGCTAATTAGGGGAATTCCAGTAGTGTACAGGAAACATTTTTTAATAACCCACAATTATGTTGGGTTTCATGTAAAGCCATTTGTTTGGCTGCCAAAATGTTTTATGGTGTTATGCCAGCTGTAATGTTATCACTGCACAAGCTGAAAAACTTTGATGCTCAATGAGTTCACATGATATAAACACAAAGACAAAAGACTTTTAAAACCTCAACATGACTGATTAAGGTAAATAGACACATTTTTTTCTGGAATCTGATTGAAACATAAGTAACTTTTGGGCATTGTATAGTTACCTAATAATTCAGATTTTAAAATGTAGTCAAATATCCTTAAAGTTAAAGTGCTTTTAGAAGCTGCTTATAAAGGTAGTGATGGAGAACCTGTGTTGTGCCATCTATTTCATTTTAAGGCATCATAGTAGCCAACTTTTAGTACACATACTGTATGCACTAAAAGTCGACTCCTACTATGCCTTAAAATGGAATAGAAGGCAACTCTCAGGTTCTTCACTGATTACCTTTATAAGCAACTCCTAAATATATGTGTGCATGCATGCATCCACCAACTTTTTAGAATTGTGAGGATCATGTGGGTAACTAATATAGTCAATGTAAAAATATTAGTGATACTTTAGGCCTTTTTGAGGCCCTTTAACAATTTCCTTCTTTTCTGTCTGTCTGTAGGTTAGTGTCCATCATTAGCGGTGGGGCCAGCACCAGTGCAATGGATAGCAAAAAACTTGAAGACCCTCCAGAAGATCAGTAGAGGATGTGTAAAGGAAGAAGAGTGTATGTATGTCACCTTGGTCTCTGCTAGCTTGAGGCTAGGGAGTTAAGTGCCTTCACTCCTCATGATGGATAAAAGCATATTTCTTTATGAAATCACCTTAAGTGTGGCACAGTAGAGCAAGGCTATCTTCAAACCCCTTCTGCTGTATGAGTCCTTTAAATGGGAATAATTCTCTCATTTTGGCTGGGGGGGGGTACTACTTCCAATCCTTATCCTACTTCCTTGTGGCTTGGAGTATGCTGTGATGTTCCAACTTTGTCTCAGCCTAGAAGAAATATTGAGTTTTTTTCAAAATATAGGAGCATAAGGAAACCTACATGTTAAAGTTCACAGTCAAATCTGTATTTTATTTATAGAGTCTATAATCAATTATATTTTTGAGACACGGGGCAAATCACAGATATGATTACAATAGTGATTTATAAACCTTAGCAGAGTTGTCCAAGTACCAAAACTTCCCAGTTAATATCTGAACTCATATCATTTAAAATACTCTCCAACTGCAGAACTTTCCAGTTCTTCAGTTTGCTCCTCTGACAAATATATTGTTCCTGTCATCCTCCTTTACTGGGAACTCTCCAACAAGCTCCTAGTGCCTCTCCCCACTTAAAACTCCTTTGCCTTTGCTGATAAAGTTAGAGGCTACGTCTAGACTGGCATGATTTTGCGCAAATACTTTTAACGGAAAAGTTTTTCCATTAAAAGTATTTGCGCAAAAGTGCGTCTAGATTGGTCCCGGAGTTATCATTATAACGATGCGCTTTTGCGCAAAAGCGTCCCGCCAATGTAGATGCGCTTTTGCGCAAAAGCAGAAGCCCGGAACCATTTTGAAGAGGGCAAAAGGGCACCAGCCCTTTCCGGGGGTGGGGGCTGGAGCTCCTTTGAGACACGTGCTTAAAGGGATCTCCTTGGACAGCCGTTTCTCTCCTGCTGCATGCTATAGGACCTCTTGCAGGGACTGACAGCCGTAGCAGTTTTGGTGGCTGCCCTCTGCCTTTTAGGACACCACTGCTTTTTGCCACTTAGTGCCTTTGCTTGTTTTTTTTTCATCTGCCTTGTTTTTTCTGCCATGGAGCCAGGGGTGGCCATGTGCCTGCTCTGGCCCCTGCCGGCCATTTTGGAATGCCTGCAGCTGGTGTTCCAGGCTGCTGCCCTCCTGTTCCAGGACCTGGAGGCGCAGGTCGCTTTGGACTCCCTCACCACGGAGGCCATGGCGTCCCTGTGGCATCCCTACCCCAGGGTGGAGAGGCCACTGTGGAGACTGGACACCAGTATGGACTGGTGGGACCGGCTGGTCCTGGGGCAATGGGATGACCAGCAATGGCGCCGGAACTTTCGCATGCGAAAGCAGACGTTCCTGGAGCTATGTGCCTGGCTCGCCCCTGCGCTCCAGAGAGCCACCACCCGGCTGCGGGCACCCATCCCCGTCGACAAGAGGGTCGCCATCGCACTATGGAAGCTGGCCACCCCAGACAGCTACCGATCGGTGGCACACCAGTTCGGGGTGGGCAGGTCCACTGTCGGTGTCATCATGATGGAGGTAAGTCCCGTGGGGAGTGGGGTGGGGGGAGGGTGTTGCACTCCATGCCCAGGGGCAGCCAAGACTCCAGGCTGGGTCACCCAGGGGTTTGGGCCGTCCCTCCCTTGCACAGGCCTGATGGTGGAGGGGGGGGGCAAGGGGGCCCTGGTGTGTGTGTGTGTGTGTGTGTGTGTGTGTGAGCACAGAGGGCATCACGGGGGGGGGCCCAAGGGAGCGCACACTCACCCTGCGTTATGTGATGTGGTTTCTCTGCACCCTTCTGCAGGTCGTCCACACCATCAACGACGTCCAGCTCCCAAGAGTCATCCGCCTGCGCGACATGGACGCTACCGTGGCCGGCTTCGCTGCCCTCGGGTTCCCCAACTGCGGGGGAGCCCTGGATGCAACCCACATTCCCATCCGGCCCCGGAGCATCGAGCAGCCCATTTTATGAACAGGAAGGGTACTGCTCAATTGTACTCCAGGCCCTCGTGGACCACTGTGGCCGCTTCCTAGATGTTTATGCGGGCAGGTCCGGCAGGGCACACGACTCCCGTATACTATGGAACTCCAGCCTGTTTCGCAGGCTGGAGGCGGGCACCTACTTCCCCCAGCGGGAGTTTACTGTCGGGGATGTGCCTATGCCCATATGTATCGTCGGGGACGCGGCTTACCCCCTGCTGCCCTGGCTAATGCAGCCCTACACGGGGCGGCCGGACCAGAACCGGGCCCGGTTCAACGACCACCTCAGCCGGGCCCGCAATCACGTGGAGTGCACCTTCGGCCGCTTGAAAGCCCGCTTCCGGTGTTTGCTCACCCGTCTCGAGATGGGTGAGCGGAATGCCACGGAGGTAGTGGCCGCGTGCTGCGTGCTCCACAATGTTGTGGAGCGGAGTGGGGAGGCCTTCCTCCCCGCATGGATGGCAGCCGAGGGCCAGAGCTATGAACAGCCCCACACAGCTGCCATCTCCCAGGCGCACCAGGATGGGGTGCGCATCCGGGAGGCCCTGATGGACATGTTCGCCCAGGCCCCATAGTAGGGTCGCCTTGGTCTCCCTTTACAACGCCCTCCCATCCCCTACCCTTCCCCCTCCCCTCCCAATAAACACCAAACACAGTTGTTTTGTTTTGAACAGAAAAAACTTGTATGTTTTTATTTACAAGAGGGAGAGGGGGAGGAGACCTTGAACTGGGAGGGGGAGGAGCTACTCCTGGGAGGGGTGGCCCCTGCGACCGCTCCTGCGGGGGCAGACCTGCACATGGGGGGCAGGCCGCATCGGGGCAGGCTGCACGGGGAGGTGGGCAGGAGGGGCAGGGACAGGAGCAGGAGGGGCAGGAGCAGTGGTAGTGGAGGGATGGCGGGGGCATGGGGCAAGGCCATGCCATAATGGATGGCATGGCCAATGTGGGTGGTGAGGGTGGCGATCGAATCTGCTATGCGGATGCACTGGGCCTGGAAGGCACCCCAGGCCTCCTGGCGCCACTGCACGTCCGCCTCCACGCGCCGAGTGATGGCTGCCTCGACACGCTCGACGGCCTGCACGTGGCGCCAAAGGAGCTGGTCCAGGTGGCGGAGCCGCCGCCTCGGTGGTTGGGCAGCTGGGGGTGCTGCTGCTGCCGCTGCTGCAGGACATGTTGTATGTTTGCATACAGGACTGCCCTTGGAGTATGGTCCTCCTCCATGTATTGTAACCACCGGTCTGTGTCCTGGCCCCGTGGAGGGTGGGAGGGTGCTTGTGTTGTGTTAACCTGTGGAACTCCCTGCTGGTGGAGGCTGTGAGGCTTTGGGCTAATCAATGGTGTTTGACAGGGAGTGAGATGAATCCCCACACAGTGCCTGGGAGCACATCTGGCAGACGTGGTCTGGGCTCTCAGATCCCCATCGCGTGGGATGTCTCCTGGACGGAACTAGGGGTGACTGGGGAGTGTACCATCCTTGCAGCAAAACTCAGGTGGCCCTAGGGCCGGCCCGAGCGCTTCTCCCCCTCCCCCTCCCGTTAGCCCTCACATACGTAGCCCAGGGACATGTGTGGTCGCAGTGGGGGCTTCCCTCGAGGGGCCAGCCAAGGCACCGGGAGCAGGCGAGGGGCTCAGTGGGGGCCACGCTCACAGGGCTGTGACGCTGCAGTTTTCCCAGGAGCAGCTGGCTGTGCCTCACAGCCAGGCATGGGACAGTGTGCCGTTCTGTGTGCTGCACCCTTGCGGAGGTGCGGGCTCTGGCCTGAGTCCCTGGGGCCCTGGCTGGTTCCAGCCGGCATCCACCCTTCCCCCCTGGTCCGGACGTGAGTGAGCAGCACGGTCCCAGGCGTGCCCTGGAGCTGCCTGCCGTGGCCACATGCCGCTCAGTCACCAGGCTGCACGTGGTTGCACATGCTGCATACTGCCTAATGCTACACAGCGTGCAGCTCATGTTCCCTGAGTGACGTGCTCTCCCCCTCCCCCCTCCGGGTGCCTGGCTCCCCCCCCCCCCCCCGCCCTTGTGAGTGCTAAGTGCAGCACTCACCAGTGGATCCTTCCCCGGCCTCCGAGGATGCACGGGAGACATCGGGGCTGCCGGAGGGGGCCTGCAAGGTGGCAGTGCTGGCCTCGTCCTCTGATGCACTGCTGCTGTCTCCTTCCCCCGCCTCGGTGGTCCTGGTGACGGGGGGGGGGGGGTGCATGCTGCTGTCCACGGGGACGTCCGGTGCCTGCGGGGCTGGCTGGCCCAGGGTGGTTTGGAGCTGTCAGTAATGGGGGCAGGTGTCGGCTCCTGCCCCCTGGCCCTCGCTGACCCGGATGTAGCCCAGGCGCAGCTCCTTTACTTTAGCCCAGACTTGCTCCAGGGTCCGGGCTGGATGGCCCTGCTGGGCGAGCGCCTGGGCCATGCGGGCAAAGATCTGTGCGTTCCGGCGCCAGGAGCGGGTGTCATGGAGGGTCTCCTCCTCCTGCCACAGGTCTAGCAGTGCCTCCAGCTCCCCCGAGGACCAGGATGGGGCCCTTCTTTTTCTGGCCCTGGGGGTCTCCTGCGCTGGGAGTGCGGGTGGCTGATCCCCACCTGGAGCTGCCATCGTGCTTGGGGGTGTCTGCTGGACGGCAGGGGCCACGTGGCAGACCTCTGGCCAGAGGTCAGAGAAGGGCTCCTGCCTTGTGACCTCTGCAGGGCTGCGTCTGCTTTAAGAGGGCTCGGGTTACCAGGAAGTCCGGGAGCTGATTGCGGCTACGAAGCCTCCAAGCATCCACTAGGGCTTTTTTCCGTTTAGCCTGCTTTTGCACAAAAGTCTTAGCTGCCTGTCTACACTGGCCCTGTTGCGCAAAACCATTTGCGCAAGAGGGCTTTTTCCTGAGAGGGAGCGTCAGAGTATTTGTGCAAGAAGCACTGATTTCACACAGTAGAACGTCAGTACTCTTGCGCAAATTCTCGTGGCCAGTCTAGATGCAGCCAGAGAGTCACCCAGTTGTAGCAGCCTCTTTTTTTTTTCTGGGCTTTTCAAGGTACAATTCCATTCCTTCTCTGTCTGCCTGCTTCATAGTACATTGTCTACTGGATTATTTAAATATGTGATATTCAAATGTTTAGCCCAGTAAGGTAGATGCCATCCAGTGACAGGTACCTGGTCCAAAAATATGAAACCTAAGTGTCTAAAGTTAGCCATCTCAGTTAATATTTAGGCACTTAATGAAAATTGGACTGATTTTCAAAGGCTCACACTTTTCCTATAGACGTTATTGGGATCTGCAAGTTCTCAAGATGTTTGAAAATCAGGCCACTTTTATCCCGGTGTCCTATCATGGATTTAAGTGGCAAGTTTGAACCATTTGGCACTGCCAGGTAGGCATCCTTTTGATGAGCACTAGTGAACAAGCACAGCGATGATATCATAGATAGAGGGATGTAGATCATTCATTGCTAGAGCATCAATTCAAATCTGACCTAGGTCAGCATGTCCAAAACTGATTACTTTCTGATGGTTGTTTGGTGGGCCACATGGAGTTGGCAGTCTCTCTATAGCTGCTGAGCATTATTGGTACTGATTGACATCCTTGTCTAAGGGTTCAACAGAGAGTCCAGCATTTAATTGGAAATTCAACAACCTTCACTCCACAAGAGATGGGTCCTTCCTGCAATATGGGCAAGTAGTACTGCCATTGCTGATGCAGAACCTATTTGGTAGATTGAAATCTTCATTCTCCAAGACATCATTTTGGCTCTTTTTACCACCTATAACGCCACTGAAAAATCCAGGACATTGGAAAGAGTGGGGGGATGTAAGGGCCTTTTCATCTGAGGCTATTTAAGAATAGTTGAGATTTTGATAGAATGGCAAAATTTTGACAGGCTGCAGTATTGAAAAATAATGACGTCTAAAAATAGGAAGAGTGGGGCAAAGCACAGTATCCTAGAGGACTAGCTGTGGTGAGGTTAAGGGAAGTAGCCAGTAATAGATGGATGCACATGATCTACATAATTTTAAATTTTGAAAGATGAAATTGAGGCTATTGTGTCAGTGCTCCATATTTTTGTGATTCTTTTTTTCTAGCCAAGTAATACTCATGCTGGTGGAGATAACCCAAGTAAATGCAGAAGGAGATCCACAGTGATATTAAGTCTGCGCTGCAGTGCTGGAGTAATACAAAACAGTTTTTAATCTGGAATAAATGCAGATTCCTCCAGTATCAGGGAAGACCTTTATGGAGAAGAGCCTGCTGTAGCAGCTCCTCTTTATGGCACTTTCAGATCCTGTCAGAGCAGTATACCCTGACAAAAGAGGGTGTGTCCAGAAAGCAGCTCTGCTTTGATATCTCTCAGCTTCTGAACTGATTAATTGGGCCTGAAGGCATTTGGCATAGTGTAGAGTGGCCTGAAAGTGGACTAAGGTTGGCACTTACCAGCCCTAGATTCAAGGAGCTACAGGAATGACTTACAGCTGTCTGTATATCCTTTTTAGCTGAACTGAGTGCTGCTTTGGTGCCACTGAGGACCTCTCCCGGGTTTACTCATGTAATCATCTGGGGATGGTTTTAACTAGATATTGCTGACCTGTGATAGGCTGTGATAATGGATGAAAACCAGTTGTAATCCATCTTTCCAATTCTTCAATTCCCTTCCATTTCACTTTTTCTAGTCCCAGTATTGCTGTCAAACTTATGGATTACTGTTTTTCCCCTCTCCATTTCTTGGCCTAAGAAACTTCACGTTTCATGGAATAAAGAGTAATGTAAAGTTAACATGTAAGTATGTAAATCCTGCAGTTTAGAAATAGAGTGATCTGTATGTGGAAGGATTGAAGCATGGAACCAGGAGTCAGGAGCTTTGTTATATTCCTGCCTCTACCATTCACCTCCTGTGTGGCCTTAGGTAAGTCATTTGATCTCTCTGTGACTCCATTGCCCCATCTGTATTAAGGCTGATCTTTATGATTACATACCTGACAAGTGGCTCATTTGCTTGGTCCCAGATCCTGAGGTGGAGTGGGCTGTAAGAGTGAAAGGTATTTCTATTTTATTGTGTCTTTAAGCAAATAGTATTTTTAAAAGAGTCACCATTGCTATTACTTTTCCTTTTCATATAAGGGTAATCACTGGCATTGAGATGGAACTGATTCCTCAGTAAATGCATAATCATACAAAGATAGACTCTACTTTAAAAACCATTCTATCTCTGGTGTTTTAATACTTAGGGTATGTCTACACAGCATAACTGATGTTATTCTGAAATAACATAGTCTGTGTCTACACTACAAGCAGTTATTTCGATATAATGTCAAAATAATGTCGAGTTGGAGGACTTCTTATTCTGACTCTCGTAACCATCATTTTTTGAGGAGTAAAGGAAGTCAGAGGAAGAGTGCTCTAGCTCAGACTTCCTGCTGCGTAGACGGTGCCAAGAGCCGAAATAAGCTATTTCAACTTAAGCTACACAATTGACGGAGCTCAAATTCCATAGCTTATTTCAGCTTTAGAGCCATAATTCTTCACCCACATAACTGAGATCAGAATTGGGCCCTTACTTTATATATTGAGCAGCAGCAGTCCCATTTACATAGTATCATCTTCAAAAGATCTGTCCAGGAGCAGGAACATATAATACAATGTGATCAACATGGCAATGTTCAGTAAACAAAAACTTCCTATTTGTCCTTGATTTATTAATACTTGAAGCGATTGAAGATGATGGACGAACAGCCTGAGGTCCTCATTCTCTATTGCTCTACACATTCTGCAGTCTTGCCTGTGAAAAATGGATAGACTTTTATACCCACTTGCCATACACTTTACACAGATATAACGGTCTAGACAAGACATTAGAAGAGAGAGCCAGGCCTTGAAGCTCTCAGGGCTAAGGGTACCTGCTGTTTTATAGTATCAATGGCAGCTGGCCTCTGTCCTTATTTGCTGTGGCAAGAAAGTAATTTCACGCTACATATTGCTCAGTGTTTGGCTTGTGCAGTGACTCTAGAAAAGGGGCAAGTTGTAGGGGTTTTTGTTTTGTTTTTAAATGGTCACCTATCCTTTGGGATCATCAAATAGCCATCAAATAGCAATGACTTCTGCTTACTACCAGTCTAGGCTGGATTTGACTTGGGATGTCAATGTAATTGTGAATCAAGCCTTCCGTACTCCCATTACCCTGGGCCTTAATTATCTGTATGATTTCAAGATTGTCATTCGGTGGGTCACTCTGAAGCCTAGAATGACTGAGTCAGCGTAAAGTGATGGAAATAGCCACATGTATGGATGAGAGCTTTTTCATGTAGAATATCACAAAATTCATAACTCTGGGACCTATGAGAACCTGATAGAGTGTTGGCATCCAAAAGTTCTGTGACATGTGACAGGTTGGGTCACTCAGATCCCCTTGAGACTATCACCTGATGGGATGATCATACCTCTGAGACCACCTAGCTACCCTTTAGGGTGCCCCATCACCCTATCGTTCTGGGCCAGAAGCTCTGGTCTCCCCCAGCAAAGGTACAGAATTGTCGGCTGTTGCCTCCCAGTTGAGTAACACAGACCCTGCTAACAGTTCATCTGTGGGAGGCCTCAGTTACAGAGACTCAATGGCCCTTAAGAGCACTGCCCCAAATAGGACCAAAACCCCAAGTAAATCAGTTTTACTCTTTATAAAAGTTTTACCCAGAGAAAGCTCAAAAGTTTGTTCTCTTTATCAATTCAAAAGAAATATGCATAGCTGTTGTCCCCGCCCCCCAGGTAACAATTATTTACACAGGGTTTAATAATAAAGAAAAGTGATTTTATTAAGAATAAAGGGTGTGTCTACACAGCACCCTAAAATCGAAATAAGATACGCAATTTGTGCTACACAAATTGCATATCTTGGTTCGACTGAATTTTGAAATAGGCTATATTGAAATTTGGCGCGTCTACACAGCACCAAATTTTGAAATAACGTGCTATTTCAAGACATCCCTTAACTCTCATGGAACTAGGGTTACTGGGATGCTGAAATAGTGCTCTCGTTATTTTGAAAAATATTTCGAAGTACTGGGCAGCTTGTGAAGATGTGGGGTATCAGTATAGACATACCCAAAAAGTATGATTTATGTGGTTGCAAGTGATAACAGAGGGATCCAAGTTACTAAGTTAAAATAAACAAAACATGCCTGCTAAGGCTAATATACTAAGATAAATTGTTACAAATCATAATTTCTCACTATTCCTTATTTCAGGTAAAATTCTTCAGACCAAGTCTAATCTTTTTCTTGACCTGGGTTTAACAGCTTCTCCCCTCATTAGAGTTCCTTTTCAAGTCCTTTCATGTGTCCTTTTGAGGTGAGGTGCAGTCTGTGAACCCAGATGAAGACGATCTTTCTTTGTTTCCCATCCCTTAAATAGAAGTTCACCAGAATGGGAACTCGTAGTTCAAATCTCCCAACTTCTCCAGTTGAAGAGTACAACATTCAAGATGGATTCCACTACCGGATGGTATGGTCACCTGTCTTTGTAGGACCAACCATAGTACAGGCTTACAAGAAAAAAAGGTTATTCACAGATCATTGTCCTGAGCACTGGGCCATTAAGTTCCTTAAGTACCACTAATGGCTTTCACTAGAAGATCTAGATTAATAAACAGGTTTACACTTCATATTTCTAACTTCACAAATAGGAAAGATACATCCACAGAAATAGAATATAAACATTCAGGGTGCATCTACACAGCACCCGACACTCAAAATAAGATGCGCAATTTGTGCTATGCAAATTGCATATCTTATTTTGATTGAATTTTGAAACAGCGAATTTTGAAATTTGGCATGTCTACACAGTGCCAAATTTTGAAATAAAGCACTATTTTGAGACAGCCCTTAACCTATCTTGAAATAGCGGGCGTGTTCAAAAAACATGGAGTAGCTATTTCAGGATACTTCTGGTATCCCGAAATAGCCCTGCTGTGTAGAAGTACCTTCAGGGGATTACAAGCTCTTGAACGGTAGAATCATAGAATACTAGAACTGGAAGGGACCTCAAGAGGTCATCAAGTCCAGTCCCCTGTCTTCATGGCAGGACCAAGCACCCTTTGATCATCCCTGACAGGTGTTTGTCTAACCTGTTTTTAAATATCTCCAATGATGGAGATTCCACAACCTCCCTGGGCAATTTATTCCAGTGCTTAACTTTATGAATAACACCTCGCTGGTAGCCCAGGCTTTCAGATACTAGATGAAATATAATCAGTCTGCTCTGTCTGTTTGGTGTGTTTCTCCACTGCAGTACAGTAGCTGAGGGTTCCCTTTCCCCTCCACAGATTCATTGTAGAAGTTGTTAAAGAAACTTGAATTCATTCACTTTCTGAAAGGAATGCTCTTTCTCACTACACAGATATGTTCAGTATAGCAGTGATCTTTGTGGTGCTGTATGGCAAACATCAATATCTGAACAGTATAGAAACTATGAAATAAACATTGGAATCTAGGGCTTTTACAGCACTGTAATTCATTCCACTTTCTATTGGTGCTTTTATCTTGATTGTAGTTTTAACTCTCATATTGCCATTGTGTGGTAACAAACACATTTGCTATTCAACGTTTGGGGGTGTGTTTTTTTAATAACATGCTTTCTGAACTTTGAACATATTCCAGTTTTTACGGACATTTTTTCAAGGCGACTCTGGCTACAGAGGGGATACAGAAGGTCATCATGATGTTGGAGTGAGAGTGTTATATCTTTTTATATTTGCATTTTAGGTTTAATAATGTAGTAATGTAAGGTAACATATTTAACATGTTATTAATCAAGCCCTTTAGTTAAATATACATTTCTTTGTTTTAAAGTTTAGTAAGTAAAGAGACAGGATTTTGGTATTGTGTCTATGTTAATGAGATTAGAGGAATGCTGATGGCTGGAGTTTTAATTGTTGGGTTTACAATGTCTTTTGCTTTGCCCAATATGAGCTGCTGTTGTTTATGCTTTTCTTTGAAGGTCCTTGTAGAGATTGTTTATGTGTGAAAGTGTTATGTATGTGTCGAGATAGAGGGCGAAGGTTGTCCTCAGAGACAGATGGCCAAGAAAGGAGGGGCGAGGTGTTGGTGAAGACAGACATGTCGGCGTCAGAGGAACCATCAGTGCGTACCCATGGTCAAGAATTGATCAGATTGGCAGACTGAAGTAGAGCGAGCACCCCCAAAAGACAATTGATTACAGGATGAGCTTTTCAGAGATGTTTTGGGAATGATTAACATCAAAAGATAACACACCGGACACAGACTGACACAGCAAAATCCATAGACTTCAACAGAGAAAAGGATTATAAAAGCAGGGTGCTTTGCTATGGAACTTTGGGTTTGTCTTGCCACTAATTCCAGGAGAGCATCGGATTGCGACCAGCAAAGTCTAGCTCCCCCTCTGTGATCGATCTGGCTGGCCACTAGATTGATCCAGACTCTGGACTGGTAACTATAACATCGTCTGGCGGGACTGTGTGTGTATGGCGTTTGTGTGTGTGAGTGACTGAAAAGCATATGCTACTGCTGTATTCTCAATAAATGCGGCGTACTGCCTTTTCCCCTATAAAAGATCTCGCGTGCTTTGTTTAAGCATAACAATGATGCTTCCTCAGGGTATGTCTACACTACAGTGTTAATTCGAGTTAACTTAATTCGAAATAGTTAATTCGAATTAAGCTAATTTGAAATAACACATCTATACACAAAAACTATTATTTCAAAATAGCATTTTGCTATTTCGAAATAGCGCGTCCACACTGAGTGGACCCTGAACTGAAGTTAAGGCTGGCTGGAACCAGTGCCGGCAGGGCATCAGATTAGGACTTAGTGTGTGGGGCTGCTGCCTGAGGCTAACTGAGCTCCGTGCTTAAAGGGACCCTACCCCCACCCCGGACAGACAGTTCTCAGGGTTCCCCGCTTGCTTGTCTACCTCGATGAGGGACAGCAAAGCAGTCCTGTCTTGGAGTGCCCGCACTCGGGACACCACAGCACTCGGCCACATGGAGGCAGAGCTGCCCTTGGGCACGCCGGTGCATCTCGTGGGGTCGTTGCCACCAGCCTGGCTGCACTTGCTGCAGGCTGCCATCCGGGAGGTCCATCAGAGGACTGTCAGGATCCAAGGGGCCCTGCGGGAGAGCTTCCACCCCAAGGAGCACTAACAGTCTCCCTGGTCTGCCCCACTGGGGGCTTGTGCCCCATTCCTCCCTCATGTCCTTCCACTTACTCCTCCCTAGCCCTCCCTTCCTGATGTCAAATAAAATACACTTTTTTCAAAAATAGAAACTCTGTTTATTTAACAAAATGGCGGGGGGGAGGGAGGGATGAACCTCTGGGGAGACTGGGGAAAGGAGGCAGGAGACAGGAGGAGAGAGAGTGGGAGAGGGGAGGGGAAAAACTGGGAGGAGGGAGCTGGAAGGGGGAAGGGAAGCTCACTGCTCAGGGGTGGGGGGTCTCGTCAGGCCACAATTCTCCCAGCACGGCGGGTGCGGGGGCCTCGGCATCCTTGGGGGGGATGGAGAGGAGGGTGTGGAGGTTGAGGTGGGGGGTGTGGAGACTGAGGAGGAGGTTGAGGAGGGAGAGAAGAAGAAGTGGGAGAAGGAACGGTAGCTGGGGGTGCAGCAGGTGCTGGAGCGGCATGAGGCAGCACGCTCTGCACCAGGGTCTGCAGATGGGTAAAGATGGCATGACCCTGGGCAAGCAGTTCCCTCTGGAACTCCCGTTCTTCCTGTGCCCGCTGCTCCATGATGCGGGTCAGGGCTCGCAGGACCCCCAGCTGCTGCTCTCGGTGCCCCTGCCGTGTTGTGGTCATCCTGTGGAGCCCTCAGGTGTGGGAGCATGTCCCGGGTGGGATGGTGCGTCCTGCATGTGCAGCTGGTGCAGCTGTGGAGAAAGAAGAGAAGTGGTCAGTTTTCCCTGGGGACACAGTGGGTGAAGCCCAGCCCCCCTCTGTGAGGTGAGGATGACCATGCCCTGCACCGTCAAAGCTGCTGTGCTTGCACAGAGGCCATGGTCGGAATGTCTGGCTATCCCTGGGAGTGGGAGCTGCCCCAAGACCGCACCCAGGCCCCTGTGCTGTGTATAGTGTGGGTAATGTGGGGCGGGGGGAGATGTTAGAGGGGACTTGTGAAGGGAGGGCGTCCTGCTGTGTCCCGCCCCTGGGTCAGGAGCATGTCAGGTCTCTTCACACACGCGTGTGGCTATCAGGCCATGGCCCCTGCATGGCAGGCAGCTGGAGCCACCTGCCCAGGGGTGGCACGGCATGTGCTCGCACATGCACAGGTTGCTGCGTGATGCATGGTAAGCAAGGGCCACGCGCGTGGTCCCTGGTCTCCCTCCCCCCCCCTCCGGGAAGAGGACAGTGATGGCACTTACATGGTGTGGCCTCCCCGGATGACCCTGCTGACTCCTCTCCTAGGACTGCTCGGGGGTCCTGCTGGCGTGGCAGCTCCTCCTCCGCGCCCTGGTCAGGGTCCTCCAGGCCCGGCTCGCTGCCCCCTGGAGTGGCACGGACTGCACCGCCCCCGAGGATGCGGTCCAGGGCGTCAAAATAGGGGAAGGTGTCTGCCCCTGCTGAGGAGCTGCTCCAAGTGGCCCTGGCGCACCCCTGCTGCAGCTCTTTAATTTTCAGGCACACCTGCTCTCGGGTGCGCCTGTGGCCTTTCTGGGCCAAAGTGGCAGCTATGCAGCCATAGACGGCCACCTTCCTCCGTCTAGTGCAGAGATTATGGATATTGGGGGCCTGACCCCAAACCTCAACGAGGTCCATGATCTCCTCACTGGTCCAGGAGGGAGCGTGGCGTCTACGACCCCTGGCTGGCTCCTGGGTGCTGGGGAATGGCTGGCTGGCACTGGCTGCCTGGCTCATGGTGGGGCCACTGGGTCAGGGGCAGAGACTGTTGGCAGGCCTGGATCTGGCACGTGCAGTCTGGCCAGAGTCTACCCCTTTAAGGGCTCCAGGGCTGGGGGAGAGGAGAGGAGTTTTCCTGGTTTGGCCCAGAGTGGCCACCAGGGCAAACTGGGAAGGGCTGGAGGCCAGATAATTCGAATTAAGTGTCTACACAACACTTATTTCGAATTAGCTATTTCGAATTTGGCATTACTCCTCGTAGAATGAGGTTTACCAAATTCGAATTAAGCGCGCCGCTATTTCGAATTAATTTTGAAATAGCGGTTTGCATGTATATACGCTATTAAAGTTAATTCAAAATAACGGCTGTTATTTCAAATTAACTTTGCAGTGAAGACATACCCTCAGAGAGTATGGCAGTAGGAGCCGCTGCTGGGGGTTCTGCAACCACTGTGGGCTCTGAAACCAAGACCGCTCCATGACAGATGGGTTGCCTATAGGAATGGGGAAGGCCTGGTGTCATGGTTTCTGGTCTGCATGGCTCAGCTGGCTGCAAACCCTGCATGGGAGAGAGGTACAACCAGTCACTACTCCAGCCTCTGACTTTAATGTCTGTGACGTTACCAAGATTACATAGTACTGAAACTCCTGAGACTAAGTATTCAAGTTCAAGCACTTAATCTCCTAGGACATCTGGCATGTTTGTGTACTTACAGTAGCCATTTATTAAAGTGTTTACAGTTCTGGCATCCTTCTTACCCTGTAGATGAGAAAGAAATTTCAATCCAAGGAGGTTGCCACTATGTTGCAATAATGGTTCTTTTCTGTGCATCACTGAGGCTTTGTCAATCAAAATGTTCAATGTCTTCATTATTCTGTAGGTGCATGTCATGCTTCAGGGAAACACTAACAGGCTGAGTGTTAGGACTTGCCCGGTAACAGCAGTAAGGATAACTTTACCAGGAATCAACAGAGGTTTATCTGTACTGCAGGACTTTTGTTTTCTGGAATCTTGGAGATCAGAATCTGGCTCATTTCAAATTTTCTGTTGTCTATTTCAGATTTTAAGAAGAATGCCACTCTAAATCATTTCTATTGCTGCTTGCAATCAGCATGTTTCTTTCTCATTTTTCATTGCTGTATTTTGTATATATAAGTTTACTAAGGGTATAGAAATTAAAATTAAACACTCTAACCAAATAGTTTATGTGAGTTTTGTAAGGTAATGTCAAGATATTTTACAAGCTTACAAAATTACATTTATTATGCTCCAATCATCTGGCAGACCATAAACACCCCTTAATATTTCTGTTATAGGCCAGACTTTTTTTCCAAACCTACATAGGAAATATGAGTTTGTCTGAAGAATGAATGTATTAGCCTGGGCATCTTTTCATTTTACTTTAAGTGGGCCTGCTTGGCCTTTAGGAGCTGTGTCTCCAACATCTGTTTTTTCTTTGCTAACACCATTCAGCTAAGTAATCAAAGAAAATTTTGCTACTGCCTTTGACTGTGCACATTCTCTCTCTCTCTCTCTTTCATGTGTGTGTATTTTGTGTCTTTGAAAGCCACAAAGACGAGTAGAAAAAATTCAGGAGCAGAAAAGCAACAACGTGAAAACAAAGGCAAAGGATGAAGAATAATCAAGCCCAAAATATATAATATCAGAATTATAAGATATATATATATATATATATATATAGAACAGGACCAAACAACAGTGCAGTTCTAAAGAAAGGAAATATTAAATATAAGAGTAAAACTCTGCTTCTCACAAAGCCAGAGTAAAAAGATTTTGTATTAGACTAAGCTGAAGTCTGAGGGATGACATAGTTCTTCTCAGCCAGGAGATGTTAACTATGGAGACCATAGACCAGTGTCTCACGTTAGTCCTTATATGACATCTGCGGCCAGTGAATCCCTCCCTGTTCTAATTCACTAATCACTACATTCAGTGAATAGTGATCCCTGTCATGTGACAACTATTGTAAACTTCACTCAGAACAGATACTGGAGTCAAGTCCAGCCTCAGAATAGCATTCTGGTGCACCACTTGTTTAATACATATGCAGTTCCTTTATAATGAGACTGAAAGCAAACAAACATATATGTTAAATATGGACAAACACATCCCATATCTATGGGGAAACGAAGGCCTTGTCTAACTTACCGAGATCAATGCTCTGGAAATTGATCTTCTGGGGTTCAGTTCAGTGGGTCTAGTAAGGACTCGCTAAATCAAACCCTGATGGAGCCCCACCATCGACTCTGGTTCTCCATGGAGTCACAAGGAATAAAGGAAGTCAACGCGAGAGTTTCTCCTATCGATTTCCCACAGGGGGTGCCGGAGAAATTTGATTTAAGATATGTCGACTCTAGCTACATTAGCTGGAGTTGCATATCTTAAATAGAATTTCTCCTCTAGTATAGACCTGTATTTGCATGGTGCTGTTATTTGGAGGCTAGCATGATACACTTGATATGAGCATGTTCAGAAAGTGAGTTATTTCTTGATAGAGAAAAGAGTCACAGTGGTAAGTCTTTCGAGTTAAGTTCAGAATTTAAGAAGAAACTATAAAGATACTAGTATGAGAGTGATTATGCTATTGTTTCTGTTGAAGTCTCTGAACATGCCCAGTGTGTAATATATGTCTCCAGAACACTGAGTTGAGTCAGACTGAGTTGACTGCTTGTGCAATTAATAAAATGTACTGTTTCCAGGTGAGCCAGCTCCTTGGGATTTTATTGTGAATTTCATGATATTTGGTATTTGTTTGTTTACTTGTTTTAAATCCAGTTCCTGAAGACAAGTGATTTTGTGAGAATCAAAGATTTCGTACAAAAAAAGTGAATTTCTTTCCCTCCTGGGAAAATCAGACCCAACAAAGCCCATGAAAAATGTCTATTACAATGAGAGAGTTTGAAGCATATTTTATAACAAAATGGAATGTGACTGATGACTGCCATTTTTGCAGAGTCATTAGGTCTGTACTTAGAGCTCTCAGTAAGAATAAGTTTAGGGGTTTTGATGGAATTCATAGCAACAGATGAAAAATATATGGGATCTTAGAAATGTCATTATAGACAGTGAGAAATCTAACAACTGTTCCATCTATTTAATATACTGTAGAAAATATGGGAAAACAGATTCTCATAACATTATTACACAGCAAAGTATAAAACACAGAAAAGGAGAAAGTCCAAACATTTGACCAAATTCTGACCCCATGCAACTACACTCTTTCCAGGATGGACTTCTGCGGAGTTTTATGGAATTTAAGTTAAGGCAAATTTTGGCCTAGTGAGTTCTGTGTTAATGTTTCAAATACCACAAATACAAGTTCCTGCAAGGACTGGGAGGCCCAGGCCAAGGTACTGTTAACTGCTCATCAGGTTTAATATTCTGAGGCTGGGATACCTGCCAGGAGAACATATGAGTGAAGCAGAAGAGAATATATTTGTTATTTACACATGCAGAAAAGTATCTTCACGGTTTTACAAACTGAAAGCAAAATGGAAGCAAATGGAAGGACCAAAGAAAATAGAAAGGGTAGACGAACTATTCAAGTTGATAGAGTCAGTTGTTATTTGTGATAAAGAAATTTTGTTTTTTATTCTTCAAGATCTCTGTGACCAAATTAAACTATGAAAAATGTGCATTATAAGCTTTGGTTATAAACTTTCTTCTTCAAGTGGTTGCTCATGTCCATTCGAATTAGGTGTGCACACCGGGTGCACTGCGTCTTCCAGAACGTTTTCCCTAGTGGTACCCGTAGCGCCAGCAGGGCGCCCCCTGGAGTGGCGCCACCATGGCGGGGCATAAGTACCCCTGCCAGCGCTCCCCCACCTCAGTTCCTTCTTACCGCCCGTGACGGTCATTGGAGCATGTCTCTCTCTTAGAGCAGTTAATGGTTCCTGTTTCTCTTAGTGTTGTAAATAGTTCTAAATAGTTCAATTAGTTAGATAGTTAGTGTTTCTTTGTTCTTCTTCTCCCCCTTTGGGGGTGAGGAATGCCAGGGCCACAAGGCTTTAAGGCGTGCACTGTCTGCACAAAGTTTCTGCCCAAAGGAGTCCCTCACGACAGTTGTCTGAAGTTTCTGGGTGAGGGCCACCTTACAGATGCCTGTAAGATCTATAAGTCGTTTAAGGCCCGCATTAAAAGGGAGAGAGTCTCTCGTTTAAAACTTCTCCTCATGGAGGCGGCTTTACAGCCGGCACTGGCTGGACACTTTGCGGTGCACAGTGCACCGGCATCCATGCACAATACTCCATCTCGAGAGCGGGCCTCGGTGTCGAGGGCTCGGCACCGTTCTCATTCTCCGGCACCGAAAAGATCAAGAATGTCCCGTGGTAGGTCTCTGAGCCAGAAGTCCAAGTCACACCGACACCGCAGTGCCGAGTCTCCGGTGCACACCTCCTCATCAACCACTATGCAGCGTAAGCAAGCGGGACGACCATCCAGCACAGGGCAGCTGCCCTCGCACTGCCCCTCCACGCTGGACACTTTGAAGCGGCGCATGACCTTATTAGCCTTGCTACCTCCCCTCCGTCGTCGGTTGAGGCAGAGAGGTTGAGGTCGCCTATGCCGGAGGCCGTATTGGCACCGGCTTCGCCTCCGCACCGTCGTGATCGGACGGTACCGGTCGCTTATGCAGTGGGACCGTCCCCTTTGGGACTAGTACCACTTGCCTCCACATCGGTGCCGGCCTCGACGCAGGCCGCCAGACTTCACTCGGCGCTCGACTGGGCTCGACCTCCCTCAGTGCTGGGACCTCTTCCAGACCCCGTCTTGGCTGCACCGGTGCCCTATCACCCAGGCCTTGCGGCACTGGCTACAGCACCATCATCAGTACCAGCTCTGAGCAGCTTTCCCGGGGTGCGGCTCCAGTCTTCGGCACCGGCCCCTTCAGCATCAGCCTCTTCAGCACTGATGCAAGTTTCGGCACCGTTACAGGCACCGACATTGACCCCGTGGGCCATGCCGGTGCCACTATCGCCGGTAACATCGGTCTCTTCGAGGTTCATCTCGCAACTGATACCGACTCCGACAGCACAGCTATGCACCGTGTCGGCACCGCAACCGGCACCTGCCCCCCCCGGCACCGACTCCACTCCTGGCACCAGGGCCTGTCCTCCCGGCACCGCAACCGGCACCAGGACCTGTCTTCCTGGCACCAGCACGCCCTCATCGCACGCATGCGGGCAAACCCGACTCTATGGCCAGGTTTGCCTCCCCCCCTTGGTGGCAGGGCATTCATCATCTGTGTCTCCTTGGCCTGAGTCTGACTACTCGTTGGATTCTGATGCGGCCTCACTCAGGTCGGAGTCCTTGGGAGCTTCCTCGAGTCATAGATCCTGTTCCCGGCACCGGCGTGATCGTTCGCGTCTGCAGCAGACTTGGCCGCCTCAACCGCAATGGCCTTTCTGGACGCCGTGGGCTTACCACCAGTGGTAGGGGCCCGTGTCCTCCTCTGTAGTGTCTGGTGTCTCGGGGCACCGAGCGCAACCATCGGCGTCGCTGTCACCACCCCCTCCTTCCCCCCAGAGGTCGGTTACTGCAGATGCCGCTACTGAGCCACAAGCCCCGGTGCCGGAGCCGCTTCCGCAAATGGTGCTGCCTGCCCAGCCGGCTCCTCAACTGGGCCGTGTGCTGGATCCGGTTCCGATCCAGGAGTCGTCCTCATCTTCGTCTCCTGATGAAGCCTTCTTTAAAGAGAAGCTAGATAATTTCATGGAGGTTAGGTCCATAAAAGGCTATTAGCCAGGGGATAAAATGGTGTCCTTGGCCTCTGTTTGACAGAGGCTGGAGAGGGATGGCAGGAGACAAAGCGCTTGATCATTGTCTTCGGTCCACCCCCTCTGGGGCACCTGGTGCTGGCCACTGTCGGCAGACAGGATACTGGGCTAGATGGACCTTTGGTCTGACCCGGTACGGCCGTTCTTATGTTCTTATGTTCTTATTGCCTACTATGGATGCTCGAGCGCATCAGGATCTGCTTAGGCATCTGGCCTCCAATCTGAGCGTCCCAGTGGAGCCAGTAGTGGAGGACATGGACCCCATGATTGATATCCTCTCTGATGATGCCCCCACCCGCTTGGCTTTGCCACTGAATAAAACCGTGGCCAAGATTACTAATGCCCTGTGGCAGACCCCGGCAACCCTGACCCCTACCTTAAAGGGAGTCGAGAGGCGCTATTACGTTCCCCAGTCGGGGCACGAACACTTGTACTCCCAACCTGTTCCGGGGTCCTTGGTCGTTCAGGCTGCGGCTCAAAAGGAGAGGCTTCCCCAGCTGGGGCTGTCCCCAAAGGCTAGGGAGCCCAAACGCCTAGACCTGATGGGCCATAAGGTGTATACCACTGGCAGGGTGCAACTCCGCATTGCTAACCAGCAAGCGATGCTGAGTTGTTATGCTTATAATACATGGCAGGCGGTGGATAAGTTTAAGGATAAGCTCCCTGCCGAGGCCCGTCAGGAGTTTGCGGCCATGACTTCGGAGGGCAGAACCATCGCCCGCACGGCCCTTCAGACTTCCCTGGACGCTGTTGACTCTGCAGCCCGCGCCATGGCGTCAGGTGTAGTTATGCGCCGTGGTGCCTGGCTGCAGGTGTCTGGAATACCTCCGGACGTCCAAACTATGATCCAGGACCTGCCTTTTGACGGCAAAGCGTTGTTTGCAGAGCACACGGACTCCAGGCTCCATACGCTTAAGGACACGAGGTCTACTCTCCGGTCCTTGGGGATCCACACGCCAGCCCCGCAGCGTCGTCAGCTGCCCTACAGACAGCAGGGGAGAACACAGTCCCAGGTCCCCCGTGGGGATTACTGGAGACGCCATCCTCGTGCCCCCAGTGGGGGCACGGGGGCAGCTGCGGGCCCCTTGTCTGCAAGGGGTCATCGACGTCGCCTGAGAGGGGACAACCCCCGTGGGATTGGTCAAGGCTCCTCCCAGCAGCCCAAGCACCAGTTTTGATGGTCTGCTAGAGAGTCACGCACCAGCCTCCCACCCTGGCCTCCCATTTGGGGCCAGGTTATCCCGGTTTGCCTACGCCTGGGCAGAAATCACAACCGACGCCTGGGTTCTAAAAATAGTCAGAAATGGCTATAACCATCCCCTTCCTGGGCTTGCCCCCTTCCAACCCGCCCGCCCCGTCCCTTTTCAGGGACACCTCTCATGAAGTCATCCTCCTTCAGGAGGTGTTAGCGCTCCTCGAAAAGGGAGCCGTGGAGAGGGTCCCCTCACATCTGAAGGGCAAGGGGTTTTATTCCCGGTATTTCATTGTTCCAAAACCCAACGGCGGGGTTCGTCCCATCTTAGATCTCAGGGACCTCAACAAGATGGTGGTGAAATCCAAGTTCAGAATGGTAACCCTGGCTTCTGTCATCCTGGTTTTACAGTTAGGAGACTAGTACACAACTCTCGATCTCAAGGATGCTTACTTCCATGTGGCAATAAGACCCAGCCACAGGAGGTTTCTCCGTTTTATTGTTTCCAAATGCCACTTCCAATTTACGGTGCTCCCATTTGGCCTTTCAACAGCACCCAGGGTCTTTACAAAATGCAGAGTGGTCGTAGCGGCGTTCTGCCGCAAAGAAGGGGTACACATCTTTCCGTACCTAGACGACTGGCTGATTCGTGGTCGTTCCTACGAACAAGTGGAGGCCCATGTTTCCCTCACAAGGGCCCTCTTCGTAAGGCTGGGACTCATGCTAAACGAGGAAAAGTCATCGCTGACTCCCTCCCAGCACCTCGAATTCATAGGTGCCCTCCTGGACGGCAGGGTGGCGAGAGCACTCCTCCCCAAATCCAGGTTTCTGTCCATAGTGGAGCTGGTCTCTGAGTTAACCCAGTTCCCCATCACGACCACCTGGGTCTGCTCGAGGCTGCTGGGGCACATGGCGGCATGTACGTATGTGGTACGCCATGCTCAAATGAGGCTCAGGCCTCTGCAGGCCTGGTTGGCAAGGGCATTCAACCAGTCCAGGGGCCTCTGGGACACGGTTCTCACAGTGCCTCCGGAGGTGATAGCCTCCTTACAGTGGTGGACCCAGGAAACGGTGGTGTGCAGCGGGGTTCCGTTCACTGTACCTCCCCCTCGCTTACACTGGTCACAGATGCTTCCGACCTGGGTTGGGGAGCACACCTGGGGTGTCACAGAACCCAGGGTTTATGGTCCCCTGCAGAGCGGGCTCTGCACATAAATGTCCGGGAGCTCAGGGCAGTCAGGAGAGCCTGCGAGACCTTCCTGTCGAAGCTCTCTCGCCGCTCTGTCCTGGTCCACCTGGACAACATGGCGGCTGTGTTTTACCTCAGGCAGGGGGGAGCCTGGTCGCCTCCCCTCTGCTGTGAGGCTCTGTGCCTCTGGGACCTGTGCATAGACCACGACATTGTTTTGCATGCAGAGTACCTGCTGGGGTGCAAAAACTTGCTGGCCAATGCTCTGAGCAGATCCTTCGGAGCCCACGAATGGTCTCTCAAGGATTCGGCCCTTCGTCAGGTCTTCCAGAGGTGGGGTTGTCCCCTAGTAGACCTGTTTGCCTTGGCACGCAATACCAAGTGCCGGAGTTACTGCTCCCTGTTGGGGCTGGGGGAACACTCCAGGGGGGATGCCATGACCGTGCCATGGCCAGCGGGCATCCTCTATGCTTTCCCTCCGTTTCCCCTAATTCCCAGGGTTCTGACCAGGGTCAAGACCTTCAGGTCCACGGTCATCCTGATACCCCCTTGGTGGCCCAGGCAATTCTGGTTCCCTATCCTGGTGGACATGCTCAGCAAGGAGCCTATAATGCTCCCGCTGGTTCAGGATTTCCTGACCCAACCTTGGGACGGGGGGTGGGGGGGGGGACTATGGTTCACCTGAATCTCAGCTCTTTCCACCTGACGGCCTGGTTTATCCGTGGCTGACCCAACCGGCAAGGGAATGTTCCCAGGAGGTACAGATGGTGCTCCTAAGTAGTAGGAAACCGTCTACCAGGCGGTCGTACGCAGCCAAGTGGCGGCGGTTCTTGTCTTGGGCGTCCAGAAGGGGAGTGCACCCATCCTGTGCTCCTGCCCCGTCCATTCTGGACTACCTCTTTGAACTTAGGTCCAGTGGCCTCTCTACCTCCTCTATCAAAGTCCATGTGGCATCTCTCTCTGCCTTCCATGTTGGTTCGGCAGGAGTCTCTCTGTTTTCTGACCCTGTGGTCAAAAGGTTCCTTAAGGGTTTAGATAAATTGTATCCCTCGGTTAGACCCCCTCTCCCTACTTGGGACCTTAACCTCGTGTTGTCTAGACTTGTGTCGCCCCCCTTTGAGCCGCTGGCCACGTGTTCTTTGAAGCACCTCTCTATGAAGGCTGCGTTCATTGTGGCCATTACGTCAGCTCGCAGGGTCTCCGAGTTGAGGGCACTAACTGTAAATCTGCCCTACCTAGTGTTTTCTGACAATAATGTGAGGCTCCGCCCTCAGCCAGCCTCTCTCCCCAAGGTGGTGTCACCGTTCCACTTGTCCCAAGAAATTTACCTCCTGGTTTTCTTTCCAAAGCCCCATGCCTCCCCTAAGGAGCAAGTCCTCCATTCCCTGGATGCTAGACGTGTGCTAGCCTTTTATATTGATAGGACTAAACCCTTTTGCAAATCCACACAATTGTTTATTGCTGTCGCTGACAGAATGAAAGGGCTTCCCATTTCGACCCAGAGGTTGTCCAATTGGGTCGCAGGGTGTATCAGGGAGTGTTATGCCCTGGCTGGGAAGGTCCCGCCCCGGGTTACAGCACATTCCACCAGGGCGCAGGCGTCCTCTGTAGCTTTTGGGGCGCAGGTTCCAATCACTGAAATCTGCAAGTTGGCCACGTGGTCGTCGCTCCATACCTTTACCGAGCACTATGCGCTGGCACAGCAGGCTAGGGAGGACGCAGGGTTGGGCTCTGCAGGTCCTCAGCTCTGTATTGTAAATATGTATGTTTATCTGTACCACGTTGCACTTTTCTACAGTTTTTTCTGTGTTCGGTTAGTTGAATAAATATGTTTGGATTGTTCAACTTTCGTGGACTTCTCTTTCTGAGTGCTCCGACACCTCCTCCTTAAAGTGGGGTTGGCTTGGAAGTCACCTAATTCGAATGGACATGAGCAACCACTCGAAGAAGGAAAGAATGGTTACTTACCTGTAACTGTTTTCTTTGAGATGTGTTGCTCATGTCCATTCGATTCCCCCCCTACCTTCCCTTCGTCGGAGCATCTGGCAAGAAGGAACTGAGGTGGGGGAGCGCCGGCAGGGGTACTTATGCCTGGCCATGGCGGCGCCACTCCAGGGGCGCCCTGCTGGCGCTACGGATACCGCTAGGGAAAATGCTCTGGAAGACATGGTGCACACGGTGCGCACACCTAATTCGAATGGACATGTTCTTCGAGATGTGTTGCTCATGTCCATTCGAATTAGGTGTGCGCACCGTGTGCGCCATGTCTTCCAGAGCGTTTTCCCTAGCGGTATCCGTAGCGCCAGCAGGGCGCCCCTGGAGTGGCGCCGCCATGGTGGGGCATAAGTATCCCTGCCGGCGCTCCCCCACCTCAGTTCCTTCTTGCCAGATGCTCCGACGAAGGGAAGGTAGGGGGGGAATCGAATGGACATGAGCAACACATCTCAAAAAACAACAGTTACAGGTAAGTAACCGTTCTTTTCCATAAATGACACACAAATATTAATACTATTGTTAACTTAGTTTCTCACATTAATAAAACATGAAAGCTGCAACACAGCAAAAAGGTCGTCTTTATTCATTTTGCAACAGATAGCTAGACATAAGATGGGCTCTGCAATTTCATGATTAAGTTAGATTGTATATATATGAACTAATCATACTAAATATATACTCGGGTCCATACGCAGGAATTTCGGGGTGGAGGGGAGCTGTGGGAGGGGCTGGTGGCTGCCTCGCCCATGCAGCCCAGCCCTTGCCTCAGCCTTGCTCCTGGGGGAGGGGAGGAATCAGCCCCAGCCTTTCCTCGGTCAGCTGGAACATGCGGGAGGGAGGCTGGGGCAACGCGCAACCTCATACTTACTTGGAGGACCATGGGTGGGGGGTGTGTGCATTCGCACCCTTTGCACCCCCCTGTGTATGCGCCTGGTACTTCAAAGCCAGTATAAAACAGTGTAAAACATCTGTAAATCCT
Organism: Pelochelys cantorii; assembly: GCA_032595735.1. Classification (NCBI taxonomy): domain Eukaryota; kingdom Metazoa; phylum Chordata; order Testudines; family Trionychidae; genus Pelochelys; species Pelochelys cantorii. The sequence continues at coordinate 243,189,695 of CM064327.1, forward strand.
TCACTTTATTTTTCAGCTATTTCTAGAATGTTGATCATTGTGTGGAACTCTTTTTGCTCTCAATATGTCAAGTTCATAGCAATTTGTTTCAGCTGCTTTTCACCAATGCTGACCAGAACAGAGCCCATACACAAAGTTCAAGCCCAGATAAAAAGAATCAGACCATCCAACAGTATTAGAAAGGTCTTGCACAGAATTTTCAGTTCCACCCAAGTCTAATCAAATATCACAGTTCAGAGTAATTGCCTGCCAGGGACTTTAATTTGTTATCTTGAGTGCAAGGGACTGGACTAGGTAACCTACTGAGGTCCCTTGCAGTCCTACATTTCTATGATTTCATTCTATGAAATACTATTAATATTAATAACTAAAACTCTGAAAGCAGCTTAAACATAAGAGTCAATCCATTAGTAGTTGACTTGTTTATCACCCAACAGTATCCAGAAGGCCATTGGGCAATTATGCAAATATCGATCCAGATTGGTCTACTACATGTGTTTTACACAATCACTTGTGCTATGCTGCCAATATTTTAACAAGCAGCTCCCATAAGAATGCCCTCTTTGTCAAACTCCATGCAGTAACCAGGGCTGTAGGTACGAGAGACATAAGCTATGGAACAAATACCAAATCAAGGTGGTAAACAATTGTGTCAAGATAGGTAATTAGCACTCTCAAATGTTCATGGAAGGGACTTTTATAGAAATGTAATTCAGGATCAAACTGATGAAGAAACAATAGGAGACACTGGCCAGAAAAAAAAAATGTAAACCTAAAGAAAAATCCAACCCAAGAAGATAAACTAAAGCTAAGCTATTAAAACAAATCATAATGTCACTTAGCATCATGGATAGTGGGATCTGGATACTTTAGCATTGCACACTCTCCATTTCAAACATGGTCACAGAGCTGGGAGGCTTAAGAAACCTATAAATTCACAGCATGAAACTGTCATTTGCCCAGACATGTATTTGCTCAGTTCCTGGCTCAGGTCATGAACATTTTGATTGTTGGGAGCTCAGCAGTCTACATTGTTCATGCTGGACAAGCCATGGATGTCCTGGAGCCCAGAGGTTTGGTTGAAGTAACGCAAGGATTATTTAGCTATTGTAAATATGTGACTCTTTGACTTGCCATCTGCCACTTGCATTCTTCTCCACCCTTTAAACATACTAGTTTGCTGTGATTAGGGTATTCAGGGGATTAGATTTGCTTCTCTAAATTCACTGTTTTGTAGGTGCTTGGTGGATGATGATGAAACCCAGCTTTACGCCTTCTCATTAAACCCATATTCTGGAATCTCCTTGCTTTCTCAATGCCTGGCGGATTTAGGGTCCTAAATGTAAACTTGCTATTTTAGGATAACTAGTCAAGCTAGAGATGATATTGATGGACAGGAGAAAATCATTTTGTGGAACATAAGGTGGTTATAACTGCTCCGTCTTCTGAAGAGATATAACTACCATTCTCTCAATTTTGTAGGGATCTTACTGGATCCATCACTGCTCCTGGATTGTTAGATAACAGGGGAAGTCTGAAATGCCTTTTACCGTCTTCAGCTGGTCTTCACATTCATAGCCTTTCTACTTGCTGCACTTAACCGTGCCTTTGCTACCTCCATGATTAGATATTCAGCTTATGATAAGGCTCTGCTGAAGAATCTGGAAGCTTTGGTGAGTGTGGATTGAGGCTGATTATCTCTTAAGTGAAGTAGGCCAATATAAAAACACAGCTCCAGTGCTGTGTCCTCTGTACTTGCTCCCAACCCATTTCTGTGTATAGGTCAAGGTGCTGATTGTTTTCTCTGAAGTCTTGAATGACCTGGGACCCAGTTCTCTGAGAGTGTCCCTTGCATTATGCCCCAATTGTACCAGTTCTGCTCCACTAAAAAACAATTTGTGCCTGTGTGCAGGCTTGAATAATGGGTGACAGGAATTTACCAGGAGATAAGGGATCCTCTGCTGGGGAACTTACTTTCCCCAACAGTCCCCAAGACTCCCCAGTTTGATGGGTTTCTAGAAGCAGTTCAGAATATATTTGTTCACTCTGGCTTTTTCATTGCTTAGGACTGCAGGCAGAGGCTATGTTCCCTTCCAGTAGGGAAGAGTGCAAGAGTCTTGTATTATATCACATGCCTGATTTGTGATAAATGCAGGCAACCTTTGTTTCTTTTTAATCACTGTTACATAGCTGGATACTACAGCCATGGGTACACTCTATCTTCAATGAGGATGGGATGTTCAATCCTGGGGGGGAGGGTTAGGTGCCCAAATCTCATTAGCTGCAATTTTCAACCCTACTACCACACCCTGTACCTCCTTACTTCTAGCAGTGTGCATCACTGTCCTATCATATGTTCTTATTGCTCTTTCCTTCCTTCTCTTTCCCTGGTTTCTCCCTACTTTTGTCACACTAACTAGGCATCTTATCTAAATTATGACTGTTCAGGAATTGTCCTCTGTATATACAGCATCTAGTACAATCACCCCTGACCCTGACTAGCTGCTACGATAATATAAATAACAAAAATCTCACCATCATGCTGTAACATTATTAATATAAGTGACATTAAATCTGTATAGATATGAACAAAAGATGGTGCCTAAGAATATGTATTAAACTTCCTGAATTTTGTAGGATCTCTGTGATAGGGTGGACTAGGCCCTGAGACTCCCTGCTGGAGGCCTTGTGGTCCTGCCACACCATACCCCAGAAAAAAGCCAGTACAGAGGTTCTCCAAGCAGGCTAGAGTGGCTGCAGGGGAAGCAGCCAATCAGGGGAGAGGAAGGTCATGTAAAAGGAGCTGCAGAACAGAGCAGCAATTAATTGCAAGGTGCAGCTCAAGGAGTGAAAGAAAGAAAGAAGTAGTGCTGTGGACAGCTGAGTGTGGAAAGCTCATGGCAAACAAGGCAGAGCTCTGAGATAAGGGCAAAGGCAACACAGGTCTGTGGAGAAATGGCCCAGGGAATTAGAGCAGCAGTAGTATGGCCATAGCAGATAGCTGCTACCTACAGGGTCCCTGGACTGGGGCCCTGAGTAAAGGGTGGGACTGAATCCCCTCCAAACTTCCCATTAGCTACTGGAGGAAGTGTCCTGGATCTTGAGGCATCCTGGAAGGGGTAACTGGACTATAGTGACCCAGCCAAAGGGCTGAAATCAGAAGGGCCCTGAGAGGGCAAAGGCATTTTCTCCAGAAAGGAAGCCCCGGTGGCACTGCTCTATTCCAGAGTGGAAACAAACAGAGAGACATTAAAGAGGGCACTGAGAGAGGCCTTGTTGGACTGGTACCACCGGAAGGCTGAGTCACCGAAGAGCCTCCACAAACAGCAAGAGAGAGTGCAGGCACACATGCTTGGCCGGGGGCACTCATGAGAGGTGAGTGCAACCTCTTTACAAGTAGTGAAACTTGTTTTCTTGTGAACTACAAATGGCTTCCACTGAACAGCTCTTTAATCAGCTGTTAATAGCTTGTATCTATTGCAATGGAATCACACATGGTTTAAATGAGCACAGAATTTGGCCCAATCCAATGGTAGGAATCTCTGCTGAGTTAAGTGTAAATTAAACATTAATTTTCATCCAGTGGAGAAGACACTTAAAGCAAAATATGCTTTATTATTTGCAGACTGTGAGATTTCTGATCTCTTTCACATTAAGGACACGGGGGAAGGAAGGTAGAAGAGTTTTAGGTCTAGATGGAACAGACACTGTATTTAGCAGGGCACTGAATAGGTCAAAGAAATAAAGTAATCTTTCTGCTCCATGCATTATTATCGCAAACAACAGCCAGCTGGCAGAAAACAAGTTTTAATTGATTGTTGTTATTGATTTTACAGGAAGAAATACAACCTGAGCTAGAGTGACTTGAAAAATACAAAGGAGAAAAAAAAAAGCAGGGGGAGGGGAGTCCTTCATGTTTTGGCCAATACTATGCACTTCTGTGCAGACATAAAAGCTCTCTCCATTAACTTTCTATTTATATATTTGGATAATATTGATTTTCTCATTATCCAATCTTCATTTTAAATTTTTATTCAGGTTGTGCATTTCGTGCTGTCAGTGCACAGATCCAAGGCATTTATTATTGCTAGTAATTTATATGCATCTCTTTCTCCCTCTTTCCCTGCTAGGTTTTGCTGTAGAAAAAGCTACACTTAGGTTGCAAAACCATTTGCATTATGACTTGTATTTTTCAGATGATTGTTAACTTTTTAGAAAACTTTTCCATTGATGTTTCAATGGAAATACTTTAATCTCACTTAGTCTTTTTTTGGGGGCAAGGTAAGCTGTCCTGTGTACTTTTCAAAGCCCCGATCCTGCAAAGAGATACATACAAGTAGACGATTGCACCCAGACTGAGGCCTGCCTGCATGCAGTCTGCATCTTTATATATGGAACAGACCAGAAATTAATTGAGTTAGCAGCCCAGAGAACTACATAAGTGAGGGCATTTGGCAGCAGGGCATTTTCAATGCGTGGACCTCAACTCCAGCAATTATTTCCCTTCTGCTCCGTCAGCTTGGATTCATTGATTCTCATGCCCTATCGATCTATCCCAGAATCTCCCAGGTAGAAGGTGAGTTACTTGAGGCATGAGTGGATTGTGGGGGAAGATTTTATCAGTGATGGATAGGGAAGTTTTTGTGGCTACTGAATGGGTGCAAAGGGGAAGACTCTCAGGAATGAGTTGGGGGTGTTTTTAATAGATGTTAATTCTATGAAATTTTTGGGTTGAGTAATGTGAAATTGAAGTCAGTGTGTGCAAAAGAGGTCATTAGGGTCTTGAGTTCTGGATAAATTCAAAATTTGTACATAAAATAATAAAATAACAGCAAAAGTCTTTAGAATGGTGCAATATTGATTTTAATGAATATGGTGATTGTATTGCTAGCTTCAGGTGTTCAAAGATCACCAGTTACACCCCCAAAATCATGAGATTGACTTAAAATGGGTTTTAAAACCATAAAAAATGTGTTCTTTTTATTTGCTGTTTGGTATTTCAACCATTACAGCACTCATATTTTCAGGAGTTTCTCAATGACAATGAGGGCCAGAAACTTTCCTCTTTCCAGTGAGACCTGAAATTTTCATGTGATAACAAACTTCAGAAGCTGGGGCTTTAAGAAAAATACCAAAAATCACAAGTCCTTGTAATAACATTGTTGGGGATTAATGGTTTTAAAGAGAGAGGCCAGTAATTATCCTCCATGTTCTAAAATGAACTGCTTTATGATACTGCCTTTTCCCAGTAGAAGCCTGCTACTGCTTGAGAACTTTTTACTGCAATCAGACCTTTTTTCAGCAATATACTTTCCAGGATGATATGGAAGAAAAAACATTGCTTTTGCAGCACTCACCAGACTTTTCCACCAACTGATTTGTTGTTAACATGCAGGAAATCCCAATGAATGCACGTCATTTGGTGAAAGAATGACAGCAGACGCCACAGCCATCCTTAGCAAGCATCCACCTGCTCCCATGGTGTCTTTTTAAAACAAGTTCAGCTTACCTCTTCCCCTCTTAGTTTTCCTTTGCTTAATTGCAGGTGATGATTAAAAAAAGCCTTCACCTGTTTGAGTGTGCTTTCATCTTTCCCAGACAAAGCAGGCTTGGGCTTGGTGCTTGATCTGTGGCATAGTTAGGGCCTTTGGTATTAAAGGCGTTGGGATCACCCTCAGGCTTTTAAGGTTTTAGGGTTAAATTGATGAGCATGTATAAAATTTGCTTTGTTGTTTGGCACAGATTTTCAGCATTTGTTATTCTTTTTTTTTTTGTTAAAAATATCATGGGACTATATTACATTCTTTAACTGCCTCTTACCCATTAAATAATGTTGTCAAATTGAGACATCTTAAACTTGCTTAGAATTTATGACTTGTTATACTGCCTTTAATCCTAGATAGCTATCTAACCTTGCTACCCGGCTATCTATCCAAGCTGCCAGCTGGCTGGCTGAAAAGATGGCTCTCTGTATAACTACCACTGATTCAAGAACATAAGTACCAACTTTGGGGAAGACTGTTAAAAACCACAGCACAAACACAACATTGGTTGTGAATTCTAAACTTGGTTAACTTCACCGGACAGCTGCACCAGATGTAAACTCCTCAGGCATGTTGACAGATTTAATGCAGAGTCACAGTCAGTCCCTCGGGGACTCCAATTTGTCTTGCCATCCAAGTGAACATGTCTCTATGGTAGATATATTTTTACACCAAGAATCCCTGCAATGCTCAGGTTACTCCTAACCCAAGGGCAGGGCCATCTCTACCAATGCTGGTGCTCTATGTAGTCCAGCACTGGCATCCTCCCCCGCGGTAGGGGAGTGGCTGCTCTGTGGGGAAGGAAGGGGCTGTAGGAGGCAGGAGTAGGGTTACCCACTCTCCCAGATCGGACTGACTGGACATCATTGCCACAAATGGCATCTAGTCTGTCCAATTGGGAGAGATGGTAACCCTAGGTAGGAGCAGGACAGGGTGGGAGACTCACATGAGAGCCTCAGGGGAGCAGGTGGGAGGTGCAGGTGGTGGCGAGTGGCATAATCACAGGCCAGAGGAACGGAGGGGCAGCTGGATAGAAGTGGCATTTTGAAGGGAAAACCGCCAGTTCTGTACAGTCACTGGCTGTGTGGCTGCCCTCTGCTCCTCCTGAATCCTCCAGCCCACACTTGCGCTGCTCACTGCCACCTGGTGAGTGGGGCCTGGGTGCTGTCCCTGGAGAGGGGAGAGCAGACGGGGATGGGGCTGAAAGAGGCTGGAGCCCATACATATCAAGAAATTTGAGGCAATTCAGTGGTGCCTTATGCAGATGCGTGTTTTGCCTATTGGTAGGGATGGGCCTCCCCCAGGGGCCAGTCACTTATATGAAGTCACTTGTGCTTTAGGTTTCGCACTAAAGGCAATGCGTGTAGCCAATCATATAGTAAACTATATGAAAAATTATAAAATAGGAAAAGTTTACAAGGTTTAAACAAGCCAACCTAGACACACCAATGTAGTCTTAGGTTGCAAATGGTAATATAGCTTCTATTACCATTAGAAGGTCTATTTGCCCTTCAGAGCTAACCTAGACTAGGGTGTCAATGGGTGAGTTGTGGGAGGTCTAGCTGAATGGTTGGAGCAACAGTCTAGGATTCAAACCAAGGATCAGTTCTAGGGCTGGTTTTGTTCCACATCTTTATTAATGAACTGGATGAGGGGATGGATTGCACCCTCAGCAAGTTTTCAGATGACACTAAGCTAATGGGAGAGGTAGATACGTTGGAGGGCAGGGATAGGGTCCAGAGTAACCTAGACAAATTGGAGGATTGGGTCAAAAGAAATCTGATGAGGTTCAACAAGGACAAGTGCAGAGTCCTAGCTGAGGTGGGGTCCTGGAGTGAACCCAAAGGTCAGAGTCAGGGATCAGAAGCCAAAGCCACAGTCAGAAGGCATAGCCACAATTCAGAGCTGGGAGTCAGAGACCCAAACCGGAGTCGAAGGGTTAGCAGTAGCAGTCAGGAGGTGCAGCAAGGCTCAGAGATGGTAGTTAGAAGCCAGGAAGGCCTACGGTTCTGGGGCAGGAATGGATATAGGCTGGGAATGCAGCAGGTAGAGGCAGGGCTAGAGACAGGGACAGAACCAAACACAGGTGTAGATCAGGAGCACATCAAGCAGCTGTTGGATTGCTGCTGCTAAGCTTAAATATGAGCCTGCTGATTCCTACAGCCTATCAGATAACTTCTATCGAGGCCAGCTGTGCTCATTAGGTTGCCAAGATACTGGCACTGCTACAGGCTGGCTACTGACAACACCCCCATCCCCAAGGGTGCTTGCTAGGGGCAGTGGGCTTTGGTTTCAGGGATATGTAGTGGAAGGCACATATGATATGTGAAATGTGGATGTTTTCTAGTGGTTCCCATTATTGAACTTCTAGTCCATAGCTCTTCCAATCAATCAGATATCAAACTCGCTTGGAGTATAGTTTTCTGTCAGATGTCATACACCTCTTGGCCCTGGACATCCACAGGAAGTGATGATGGAGCAAAATATGCAGGAAAGGGATTTTCTGCATTGGATTTGAGTAGGGTCATGTAAAAACTGTGTGGGCCTTCAAGGATTCTGGCAATTGGAGTATAAATATTACAGAGCTTATTTGTTCTGTGATCTTAAATGGGCCTACGTACTGGCAGTTCAGCTTAGCTGAGGGACTGATGGATTTGAGGCAGTTGGAGGACAGCCAGACTTTATCTCCTACAGACACAGTCAGTGTGACTAGGTGTTTTTGGTTGGCATGGCATTAGTAAGCCTCCTTGACATCTTCCAGATGTTTTGCTAGCTCCTGGTGAATTTGATGAAGGTAGGCAACTACATCTGCTGTGGCAGGGAGTCTTTAGATGCAGTAGAATGGAACTGAGATTGAAAAAACGTAGTTTGTGTTCTACATACGGCAGGAGATTGTTGCTTTTTCAATTATTGTCAAGATGACTGGGTCAGAGTTATTACCTGAGAATATGATTCCCTATGTTCTGTCTGCCCAGAGCTGTCCCATCCATAGGACGGTTCAGAGTATCTGCCTGGGGCTCCATGCTTTGGAGAGCCCTGTGGGGCCCAGGACAGCCTGGGAAATTACCAAGGAGGCTGGGGCCAGCAGCAGGGATAAGGCCCAACCCTGCACTCACCAGTGGTGTCAGGAGCCGTGGCAAGTGGAGCAACCTAGCCCCCGCTTGCTCTGCTCTGCCATCTCCCAGCCAGGTCGCTCCACTCCCCCTGGCTGTGGGAAGTGGAGCACCCTGGCCCCAGCCCACCCCTTTCCCTAAGTAATGTGACAGGGAGCCATGATCAGGGGAATGCAGCAGCCTGGGTCCGGTTTGCTCCACTTCCCATGCTGTGGTTGTGGAGGGGGCGACCCCTGCTGCTGGCACCAGGCCCCCAATATTGTCCCTGGCAGTGTCACTCAGGGTAAGCAGATTGGGGGAAGGCATGCAATGGGGGTGGGAGGGAGCGGAGCAAGAACAGGAAGAGGTGGGCCAAAGCAGGGTTGGGGCTTGGAGGAAGGGGAGGATATGGGGTAGAGGCAGAGCAAGGGCAGGAAGAGAGATAATGGGATGGGGCCTGGGGTGCAGCAGGGGTTGTCCTGGGCCCTGGGCCCCCCAGGGATGGCTTTGTGTCTGCCCCTATGGAGGTGATGGGCTGAGGAGGAAAGCAGCTCCATTCTTAAGAGTTTGAACCAAAAACAGGAAGTCAATTGCAGACTTTGATCTGAGACTATTCTTGTTGGCAGTCAAGGAATTTGAAAAATATTATCTATAAGAATGCAGGCCATTGTGTATGTTTGGGAGGGAATGAACAGATATAAAGGGTGGAGAACAATGGTGATGAGGATTATGGTATAACCCAGGGAGAGAAGTAACTCAGTGATGAAATCCAGGGATAACCAGGACACTGGCCAAGGTGGGGTAGGCAAAGACAGGAAGAGACAAAGCAGTTTGTCACATGGGCATTTGCTCCAATAGCTCAGACTGTATGAAGTAACATACCTCTTAACATCAGTGTTCAACCCTACCCACCAGAAATTCCATGACACTAGGTCTTGGACCTTGTAGTGGCAGAAGTGCTTAGCAAACAGGATATCATGGCATATCTTTAACCCCTCAAGTCTGTCAAGGACGGAATAATGGACATCAGATCCCTGTGTGTTGATGGGTGTCGAACAGTGACCGAGACATTGAATCGGATGCAGCTCTATTTGCCCTTGCTGGATAGAGTATCTGCCTTCCTATTATGTGATCTAGAGCAGCAGGTAATGACAAAGTCAAATCTTTCACCGGTTAGAATTACAAGGAGTTTTGATATTTTCCATATTCTTGATGAAAACCTGGCCTGGGAATTGAGCTCCATCTTGTAGGTGTCTTCATACTTCAAATGCCGCCTTTATTTCATTGTGCAGGGAGGGAGTTGTTTACAAAGGTCAGTATGTTGAGACAGGATGGCTTTGGTAGCAAGACTTGAAGCACTTGTATCTATAACGGAGAGCTTGGTGAGATTTAGATGTTCAAGAATGGAAGCTGAGGTAAAAGATTTCTTTAGCTGATGAAGAGTCTGGCAACCACACAAAGTGGACCCCCTTTTGGCCAAACATAGTTATTGGAGCTATTAGGTGAGAGAATCATTTGATAAAATGCCTGTAGAAATTGGCAAACCCAATAAACTGCTGAACACCTCTTACATCCTTTGGGGCATTTCACTCAGAGTTGGCAGATACCTTTCCTGGTTCTATAATTAGTCCTTTGGGAGAAAGGATATATCCAAAGAACTCAGCTGTGTCTTTGTCAAACTCAGTTTCTCCAGTTCGGCATAAAGATGGTTTTGGCAGAGTTTGACAAGAACATGGCATGCATATTCAGAGGCCATCTGGCTTTCAGAAGAAATAAGAGAATCATCCATATAAATAACCATGAATCAGTACAACATGTCCTGTAAGATACTGTTGACAAAATGCTGAAATGTTGCTGGAGTATCAATCTAAAATTACTCTAAGACATAACTAGATAATCAAAATATTGAGTGCAGAAGACAGCCTTCCACTTGTCATCCCTCATAAATCAGACCAGACTGTAGGCCCCACGAAGGTCCAATTTAGTAAAAATGTTGCGTGAGCAGAACCTCCAAAAATTCATTCATAAATGGCAAGAGATAGATGTTGATGGTCTCTGATTCAGAGATCAATTGTCAGCGCAGCAGGGTAAGGAGTCATCCTTCTTTTTCACGAAGAAGACTGGAGCCCCAGCCTAATAAATGAAGGGATGAATAAACCATTTCTTCAGGTCCTTTTAGTGATAGTCCTAGAGCATCTGGAATTCAGGTTCCAAGAGGAAATATGTGAGGCCAAAGGGGATATCAGCTCCAGATTGCAGATCAATTGAATGGTTATAACTGTGAAGGGAGGGCAAAGCACCAGCTTTCTTTTTATTGGAAATATTGGTGTAATCCCAACATTTCAACAGGATTCCTGAAGCTATTGAGGGAGTAATAGGAATGGGAGCAGTTGCCTTCAGAGTATCTCCCATGGTCTCTGAATTTACAGGTCGGTAGCAGAGATTGCAAGGGGCTGCTGCTCGGACACATAGTTTGGGGAGGTGTTCTGACACAACACATACCATGTTTGGCCCTAGCAGATACGTGGATCTTGGGTGGCAAGCTAAGAAATACCAAGGATGATGAGGGACTGAGGTCTATGGATCACACCAAACTGTTACCCTGGATCATGGTACCAAGTAAGGGTGCCATTTGATGAGCAGTTGGGTCAGAGGAGAGGAGTGAACCATCAACAGAGACCACCAAATCAGGGGTGCTCTTTCACTGAACTGGAATATTGTGAACCCAGAAAAAACCTAAATCATGAAAGTGTTGGAGGTCCCCAAGTCCAGGAGCATCCTCGGGGTGTCTCTGCCATGGTGGGATGCTTTAGCCAGAGGAACAGTTGGAGGATGATTGCACCGTGTCCATCCCGAGTGAGGGTACTGGGAGAGAAAGGGCAGTTGAAGGCTCTGAAAGGAGGAGAGGAACACTGTTTCAGCCCATTATTGGGGCTGATATCTTGCATCTTTCTGGCTGAGACGTGACCTGGTTTTTAGCAAAGCATCCCACAGTGTATTCTCCACAATGCAGGCAAAAGTCTGAAGCATGATGCCAGACCTTTTCTATGTCAGAGAGTGAGGCTGAATGTGGCTGATCTGCCCGTGCCCCTGTGATGAAAATGTGAAAGGGGATATTGACTCTCTCCGGACAACTTTCAATCAGGTGTTCATCACTCCTGATACACAACCTGAATGAGGTCTCCAGATTGGGCAATAGCTCTGTTTGAGCCAACCTATCCATGATTTCCTTGCTTAGGACATGTAGTTATGCTAAGCCACCAGGTTTCATTTGGTGTCAGGTGCCAGAACTCCGCTACACACTTGGCAATGACCTCTTTCCCTGGTGCAGCTCCCAAAGCACGATCTTAGTGGTTTGCATGTGAGTTGGATTGTCAAACACAATGGCCATGGCTTGGACATACTTTTCAGATTGCCCCAGCACTGGGCTAAAAGTCTTCAAGATCGGAGATGCCCAGGCCAGGGCCCACCTGGTTAGTAAACTAATAATAACCTCTAATTAAATCTCTGTAGTGGATAATGATTGGGATCATGTAAACTGAGTTGATGGGAGGAGTCCACTTGCATGACTCATCTTCACAGGTTGGAGAGCAGAACTATAATAAGAGTTTTTAGTCCTTTTGTTGACAGTTTCATAATCCAGATATAGAGAGTTTCCAGTTGCAAGACCCAAACTACCCTGACTGATATCAATGTATGTCCTTTTCAGGGCGTGTGTAACAATTTATATAGAAGAGCTGCTCTTCACACTAATTAATGTCCCTTTCCTGCATGGAAATTCATAGTCACAGAGGCTCAGAATACAACTGCTCAAATATTTCATTACAGTTTGGAACACAGATATTACAAGTAGGATTAATACATGGAACATCTCACAAGCATTCAGTAAAATCCAATCAATGCACCTTTTGTTATCATTACCCATTCTTTCAATATTAACCTACAAGTGAGACACAGAGAGATTCCAGCTATGTATCTGTCAGTGTCCATTTGAGACCTGGGCACATTGATGTGAGCTGGTACTTGGCCTATCAATATATAAATTGTAGACCCACATAATGAACTGAATTTTTCACACACCTCTGAAATCCTGATCTGCTCTCTGCCCAGTAAGATCTGAGCCTTTCCTTTTTAAAAAAATCAGTATTTACTTTCCCCAAGCATATTTACTTTTCCCAAAATGAAGATTTTTCTGTCCCAAAATTAAATTGGCATAAAACCAAGGAAAAAAGTGTTCTGGTCTTTACCGTTGGCATGTTTAAGGCTATGGCACCCATAAATGCTAGAAAAGACAGCTTTATATTCTTAGGAATAGGAGACCTTTGAATTTCTAGTTGAGACAACTACTTGGCTAGTTATATCTCTCTCCCTCTGAGTCTTGTCTTTATCTCACCTTCATGTGAAAAACCTTTATACTACACCATCGTATAAGCTCTCTCTATAAAGTCTGGACAGTTTCCAAATGTTTCACAAAATGGTAAGGGCCAGATTATGGCTAGCCTCCACAGAGGGCCACAAAGGAGAGAGCATGTAAAAAAGACTTGGAGTTACATGGAGATACACAAAGACTAGAATGCAAGAGGTAGAATGTTTTAGCACTGTTAGAAATGCTGGATGCCCTTTGGCTTTGCCATTAACCCCTTTCAGCACTGGCTGGCAAAATGCAGCTACCAGATGGGGGCATGTACATTGCATCCCTCCCCAAAAAGTGTAAGCACATCTTCTCTGCACAGCTCCTCACCCCACAGTTAGGTCTGGTCTATAATACAAAGGTCAGCATAAGGCAGTTTATGTTGGTCTAATTATGTCATTGTCTATGCTACAGCCTTCCTCCCACTGATATAAGTACACCAACTACACCGATATAATCATTCCACCTCCATGAAAGGCATAAGGCTTATTATGGTCTAGTTAGGATGACACATTGTCTTTGTAGATCGGGGTGGGCAATAATTTTTGGTGGGGGGGCCACTCCATGATTTTAGAATGTGGTCAAGGGCCACACTTTTCTGTGGAGGAGGTGCGGGGTCTAGGATGGAGGTTGGGTGCAGAAGGGGGCACAGAGTAAGGGACTGGGGTGCAGGAGATGGTGTGAGGTTTGAGAGGGAGTTTGGGTGGGTTGTGACCTGGGTCAAAGGATTCGGGTGTAGGGTCAGGGAGGGAGTATGGATGCAGGAAAGGATTCTAGCCTGGGGGTGGGGCTCTAGGAGAGGGTGCAATGTCTGGGAGGGAGTTGTGACCTGGGAGAAGGTGAAAAGGGGGTGCAGAGGGTTTGGGTGATGACCTGGGGCAGGGAAATGGGGTGAAGGTCAGGGAGGGAGTGTGGGAACAGGAGAGGATTCTGGCCTGGAGGAAGGGTGTAGGTGGGGGTACAGGGCCTGGGAGGGAGTTGTAACCTGGGGCAGGGGGGTGCAGAATGTTTGGATGGTGAGCTGGGGGAGGGAGTTGAGGTGCAGGAGGGGTAGGGGTGCCAGAGGCAGGATCTGGCTGGGAGGCGCTTACCTAAGCATTTCCTGGCCAGCACCCCCAAGGCAGGCTAGGCTCCCTGCCTGTTGTAGCCCCAGACTGCTTGAAACTGCAGGCTGCTCCCTCTATGTTGCTCTCAGCTCTGGGAGGGGGAAGAGGTTTGCACTGCCCCCACCCCCTGGGCCAATCTCTCAGCTCCTGGAGCTGAGAGATTGGCTAGGGTCAGTTCCTATTGGCTGGTTGTTTCTGGCCAATAGGAGCTGAGGATTGGGCTGGGGGTGGGGAGATCACATGGAACCTCCCCCTCCCTCCAGAGCATAGAGCAACTGAACTGCACTTTAAACTGCAGCAGCTGCATGCCTGAGGGTCCCGGCAGGGTAGTCTGTGGGTTGGGTCTGGTGTTTTGCCCAGCTCTAGTGTAGACATTGGGTGCCCTGCATTGGCTGTTGACTGTGTTGTCAATTTCATGGCAGGAGTTGTGAATTTGACAAGAAAGTCAGGCAGCTCCTATTGTCTGGCAGACTGTGCCCTGCCAGATAGGCTGCCTCCAGAGACCATGCCTGGAGTAGTGCCCATCTGTATATCCACCCCATAGCTCAGTGGTCTCCAACCTTTTTACACCCAATATCACTTTTTAAATGACAAACCAAGCCAAGATCTACTGCCCCGCCCCTTCCTTGAAGCCCCGCCCCTTCCTTGAAGCCCTGCCCTCTCTATTCTCCTCCTCTCCATCACTTGCTATCGCCAATCCTTATACTGCTGCTTTTTAAAAAAAAAAAATTCTTCTGTACGAAGAGGTTTTTCCAACATTTGGCCTATCTAGACTGGACCAAATGTCAGAAAAAAACCCCTTCTTTTGGAAGCCCCCTTATTCCTTGTGGAAAGAGGAATATAGGGGTGACCGAAAGAGCATGTTTGCTCTTCTACTAAAAAAAGCGGAAGAACAAATGCAACCGTGGATGCAGAAGAGTTTTTCTGGGATATCTCCAGAATCCTGAAAAACTCCTGCAGTCTAGCCGGACCCTCGCTGGGTTGAGACAGGATGTGTAGCCTCTGGGGTGGGAATGAGGGATTTGGGTGTGGGAAGGGGTGAGAGGTGCAAGCTCTGGGAGGAAATCTGGATGCAGGAGGAGGTAGAGAAAGGGACACTGGCTCGGGGAGGGGGCTCCAGGCCAGGCAGTGTTGGGGTACTAAGCAAGCCACAGGCTTGTGGATTTGAGGGTGCAGGAATTTGGGTTGGGGTATGTGAGGGGCTCAGGGCAGGGGGGTCCAGTGTATGATAGGCTCAGATCTAGGGTCTGGGTAAGAGGGAATGCAGGAGTGGTTGTGGCCAGATGGGGGCTTGGCCCCAATTGGGGGTTTGTTGGCCAGGCTTCATTTTTAAATAAAATACTATGTTAAACACAAAAAGTTTCTGCATTGTCTTTATTTATGAGAATGGCAGGGAACCTGCCTTGAGTCAGGGGTCACTGACCCATAGAAAAGTCATTTGGGAGCAGGGGACACAGTACTGGGGAGGGGTGCTAGTGGGTTCTGGGGCAGGGAACAGGGTGCCAGTGGGTGCAGGGGAGAGGGGGCAGGGTGCCAGAAGGACAGGTTTCTGCAGAGGGGTGGGGGGGCAAGGGAGAGGGAACAGAGGGGCAGGAGGGCGGGGGACAGGTTTGGGGCGGGGGAGAGAGAACAAGGTTCGGGGGCAGGGAGTCCCCTACACCAGCCATGGAGGGAAGCCTCGGTCCTGCGCTCCCTCCGGGCTGACCGCAGGGCAGCCAGGCAGAAGAGAAGAGAAGCCGCTTCTCTTTGCTCCAGCCCGGCTGCCCTGCGCTCAGCCTGGGAACCTTGCTCCAGCACAGCTGGAGCTAGGCGCAGCCTCCCTGGGCTGAGCGCAGGGGAGCCAGGCTGGAGTGAAGAAAAGCTGCCTCTCTTCGCTCCAGCCTGGCTGCCCTGCTCTCAGCCTGGGAAGCTTGCTCCAGCACAGCTGGAGCTAGGCACAGCCTCCCTGGGCTGAGCACAGGGCAGCTGGGCTGGAGCAAAGAGAAGCGGCTGCCCGGTTAGCTGGCCATGGCGCTCAGCCAGGGTGCCCCACGCTCCACTTGGGCAGGCGCAAAGGAGAAGCCACAGATCAGCTGGAGCGCAGGGCAGCCTCTTTCAGCTGAAAGCCACAGCCAGCTGGCCGGGGTGTTTCAGCCCTCCTGACCTCCCAGCTCCCACCATTCTGCACAGCTACTCACCTGTGTTGTTGCTCGGTGAGTAGCTGCTCCTCAAATGAGGAAATCTAATGTAAATGTGCTGTGCAGGCATCCAGTTCAGAGAGGGCTCAAGAGCGACTCTTAGAGCCCCTGAGATCGACCGGTAGATCGCGATCTACCGGTTGGTGACCACAGCCATAGCTGATGATCCCAAGTCTTATTTTCAGGAAAGGAAATTTAGGTTAGATTTAGGTTAGATTAGGAATGATAGTTATGTGTGATTATATAAGATAATTTAAGCATTGACATAGTTTTGCAAGGGTGGCTGTAGAGTTCCTGTCATTGGAGGCATTTAAGAAGAAGTTAAACACCTTGCTAGGGATAGTCTTGGTGCTGACTCTGGGGGTGGTCTGGGGGTCAAGCAACCATGAGGGGAAACACAGCAAGTGTTCAGCACGCGGGAGCAGAGCTCACATGTGAAATGAGGTAAGTTCTGTGCTAACAATTTCTGTTATTGGGGCAGAGAGTTAGTTTATACACAGAGGTAGGGTGATTATGATAATAAAAGCTTTGTCATTAAATTCAGGATAGTTAGATGATCCTGAAAGCATTCCCAACACCCCAGTTAAAAGATAGGAAACAAAAGTTCGGAATAAATGGTCCATTTTCAGAATGGAGTGAGGTAAATAGTGGTGCCTCCCCTGCGGTTGTAGTGGGACCAGTGCTGTTCAACATATTCATAAATGACCCACAAAAAGGGATAAACAGTGAGATGGCAAAGTTTGCAGATGATACAAAATTACTCAAGATAGTTAAATGCAAAACAATTTGCAAAGAGTTACAAAGGGATCTCACAAAACCGAGGGACTTGGCAACAAAATGGCATATGTGAAATGCAATGTAATGCACATGGCAAAATATATTAACAACTACACATACAAAATGATGGTGGGTACCAAAATTAACTGTTACCATCAAGAAAGAGTCTTCAAATTCATAAGTGACTTCTGACTGTGCCTGTATCATCCTGAACTCATTCTCCAGCTTCAGAAGACTTAAAAACTATCTGGTCATCAATGGAACAGATGCACTTGGATTATGTAGCTGTCATTAATGTACATCAGAACAATACAAGGGTACCTAGATGTAAATGAGATTGCTGCCAGCCTCACCCAGAAAGCTACAGTGAGACATAATGTCTTTAAACTTGAACATTAGTGAAGACAGCTTTGTAAGTGATTGTAATGATTTTAATATACATAATATATTCATGATAATGTCATTCTGTAGTTCAGGAGTTCTCAAATTTCATTGCATGGTAACTGCCTTCTGGCAACAAAAATTACTATAAGACCCCAAGAAGAGGGACTGAAGGCTAAGCACCATTGCCATAGGCATGGGTGCCAACACTGAAACCTAAGGGCTTCTCAGCTCCCAGACAGGGGCCTCATAATGGTTTGTGCTTTGGCTTCAGCTCCAGGCCAACAAGTCTAAGTCAGCCCTGGCAACTCCTTTAAAATGAGGTCAGGACCCACTTTGGGGTCCTGCATTTTGGGAGTTGCTGCTGTACTTCATGACAATTAAATCATTATTGAAATAGTAAAGATACCAATGATTAGACTCTAGACTAGAATATGAAAGAAGTGCATAAATAAGCTAAAAATAGTCTCCTGGAAAGCTGGCAGAGTGTTCTCCCAAACACATGCATCTCTTCAAAAGCTTCCACCAGCAAAACCAGAAGTCAGGACCTATGCTGCCTCAGCATTGGGAGCTGGACTAGAAGACCTCATGAGGTTCCTACCAGCCCTACACTGCTCTGAGTCTATGATTCTATACTTTTTAGAATAGAATAGAATAGAATAGTATTCACCTGCATGCTTCAAATGATGGAGAATCAACAACTTTTGGTAAGTTGTTCAAGTGGTTAATTGTCCTCACTTCACAAATTGCACCTTGTCTCCAGCTTGAATTTGGCAGCTTCAGTTTCCAGTCATCAGATTTCCTTATACCTCTTTCTTCTAAATTTGAAAATGTCTTCTCTCTGTATAGATCCAACACTCTGGTCATCTGAAGAAGTGGGCTGTGCCCACGAAAGCTCATGATACCATCTGCATGTTTTGTTAGTCTTTAAAGTGCTACCAGATTATTTGTTGTTTTTTAAGTGTCTCTCTATATATGTACTCTTAGATAAAGATCAAGAAGTCTCTAAAGCTTCCCTCGTAAGTGAGTTAGATTGGGCTTCTTAAGGCTTTCACTGAAGGGCAGGTTCTTCTTTGAGTGATGTCCCTATGGGTGCTCTCCAGTTTTTCAATACCCTTTTTGAAGCACGGACATCAGAACTGGACGTAGTACTCCAATAATTGTCTCACTACTGCCGCAAACAGAGGCGACACTGCTCCCCTACCCCTACCTTCTTATACATCCAAGTACCGTACTAGCTCCCTTAGCCAGAGCATCTCACTGGGAAATGATGTGCAATTTGTTATGTACCATGTCATTTTCAGAGCTGCTGCTTCCCAAGATACACTCACAATCCTGTAAATGTATGTATACTTCAGATACACTTAGCAACAAACTCTTTAGATGTTATATGAAATAGTGTTTGGTAAAACTGCTTTAAAATAATGAGGAAAATATACAGTATGATGAAATGTTACCAGCTGTGATTACTGGCTGCTAATCTGCCCCTCCGCTCAGTAAAGATGACTTATAATGTTGCATCTTTCTTACCCAGACTTCCATCAAAAAGCCTTTGGGCCAGCTTCTCTCCTGACTCAAAACCTTCCATTGACTTTTCAAAGTGTAATGAGATGCCCAGCATTTGGAGACAGACTATAGGGCTTTGTTATTGCTCTTAAGAATACAGAGATTTAATATTTTAGCTGTCTTTGGCATAATTTTATAATGGGCTTAGGATCACTAAAGTTTGTCTTTCATATTGTTTAGTTTTTTGCGTTTATAACTTGGAAAGGTTTTTTTCCCCCTCTTCTTGCTTATATTACACTTTCAGTTACTACACATTGAGCTTAAGCATATCACTTGGAAAGCAAATGGAGAAAGTTGTGCTCTTTTACTCAGATTTAATCAGTTTGGATGAATTCCAAGTTCTAAGCATTAATCTCAGTTAAACCAAACTCTTGATAGTTCATCTACTCTGAGTATTCATGTCAAAAACATAAAACAATCTTCTTTAATGCCCACAGTACTTTTTTTGAATAGAGCTTTCACTGTCTGTTAATAAAATCTGCTTTGTACTGTTGGTTGTGTTTTGTGGAATGTGTCAGGGGCAAGTTTCAATTTCCTTCCAATTTTTTAAGGCTTTTTTCCCAAAATTATATGAAAATTATGCAATACAGTAAGAAGGAATTAGTCACTCATTGGCAGAATCTCCAGTACCTTGGTGTACATCAAAGGGAGAGAGAAGTGTGGCCCTTACAAGTTTACAGCATTCCTTTGTCTTGGAGTTCCATTCTGCGATGACAACTAAATTGGACACTGATATTTGCTTATTTTTCAGCAGATGGGTGTAAAGTACACTGACCTTGAAGTTGACTCTTTTTGAGCACCTTTCATCATGGGCCCCAATCCTGCAGTCTCTGTCAAAACTCCCCCACTGACGTTAATCAATCAATGGGGAATTCTGCCTGAAAAAGGTCTAAGGCCTATTGTTGAGTCTATCTGCCTTTCAGCTTGGTAGCGCTACTAATGCTGCAGATGAGAATATTGCACACAAAGATTGCGACTAGAATCCTCATTTTGGAATGAAAGGGCCCATTACTTCCATTAGAATAAATGCAAACTGTAGGAGTGAACCCCAGTGTAGTGATATGATAATTTTTTAAAGTATAAAGCATTAACCCTCCACAGCATCCAAGCTGCTTTCCAAAATAATTTTTACAGTGAGAGTCTCTTTCTTTACTTTCAATTTGAGGAGATATGGAATGAGTCAGGTTACCGATAGTGGCTGGAGGGAAAGGGACAGCTGTCTTGGGACCCAGTGATTTAAAAGGGCCCATGGTTCTCAGCTGCTGCTGCGGCTGTGGCAGTGGCTGGAGACCTGGGCCCTTTCAATCACTGCCAGACATCCAGGCAGCACAGAAATTCTGGCTAGGTGAGGCTAGCACCCAGTCCCGTCCCTACTATCCAACGTACTCACCCTTATAGGGACCTGGAGCCAGCCCCCACACTTTGCCCAGAGACCCAGCAATTCTGTCAGCAGCCCTGAGAATGAGATGGATTTTGGGGCAGAGAATGTTTCATTCCTTGGGAATCTCCATAGCAAAAACCTGATTGCCTGTGGACTAAAGAAACAGTGGATGATGTCTATTGCTGCAAACCCAGGCACAATACAAAACCAGATGCATGGATATACATGTTAGGGTGGGAGTATTTTTTGCCTTCCTCTGCATCATGGGACATGGGTTACTTGCAGGTTTAAATGGTGTAAATATAACTTGAAGTCTTTAAATCATGGTTTGAAGACTTCAATAACTCAGCCAGAGATTATGGGCCTGTTGCAGGTGTGGGTAGATGAGGGTCTGTGGCTTGCAATAAATAGGTCAAATTAGATGATCATGATAGTCCCTTCTGGCATCAAAGTAATGAGTATATGAACTGGGAAAGCAGGGGGGAGAAGAGGGTTGAGGTGGGTTGGAGTTCTGTCATTCTTTGAGCCATCTCAACATTATTTATCCAAATCTATCTACAAAAGGGATCCAAATATCTTTGAATTCATATAATTGCTCTCAGTGACAATAAGATATTTTTTCCTTTGGAAGCTAACACAGAAAGATCCAAATACTATTGCTGTATTCTAGACATAGGCCTACTCTTCCATTTTTGTAAAATCATTTGCTTGGTGATCATATCAGCCCTCAAAAGCCAAAGTTTTTGTGGTGGAGTTAAATCCAGTTTAGCAGGTAAATAACCTATGATATAATTTTCAGTTAAGGTTTGGCTGCTGGAACTGAGCACAATTTAATGCTTGTATCTGAAGTAATGCTTCCCTTACAGTTAGCTGGAAAGGGGGAGAGACCCTGGGTGTGTCCAAATAAATACAGTTTGTTCCTGTTTAGCAAATCTAAGCAAGATATTCAGCAGATGGAGGGGTATTTTGCTTATTGAAATCAACTTAATTTGTGACCCAGCACCAGTCATGTTTGTATTAAATGCAAGGATAGCTAAAATATGGTTACCAATGTTTGTAATTTTGTGGGAAAACAGAAAAGTAGGACTGTACTAAATTTTCCAAAGCATAGTTTGCACAGTTAGCAGAAAGAGCCTTGCTAAGCAGGGGCTTGACTTTCAGAGCTCAGTGAGAGTAGAGGGGATGAGGGAAGGTTTTTCTGGTTGGGAGGCTGTATACCTTCTCCTACCTGGTTTGACCTGCCCCCTTTAAATAACAGAGCTAAATAGGCATAATTAAGAGCCTCTTTCTTATGTTAATTGTGTTAGAGTTGTGTTTCTTCTATCCTGCTTGCTAAGAGTTGAACTCAGTGGGTGCTGAAATCACTTGAGACTGACAGGCAGAGGTCACAGCCAAGAGGTGGATGGTGGCAGACAGTGACTGACCACCAGCTGGGCAGTGGCAGAGAGATGCAACAGGTAATGGAGAAGAGGTGCAACAAGCAGCCAGCAGGGCAGTGTCATAGAGGTGCGATGAGTGGCCAGCAGGGCGGCAGCGGAGAGTGAGCAGGCAGAGAGTGAGACTGCTCCCCCCCCCCCCCGCCTGAAAATTCGTACAGGAACATTGCTGGCTGTTTCCCTTTGTCAGGGAGTGAGGAGAAAGTGCAAAATTTCCTGCGTTTTTCACTCTGGCTGGGGAACATAGGGGGTAGACAAACCTGGATCTACCCTAGCTGGGGGAAATGCATTCCTCCCCAGCTTTGCTGGAGCTACAGTGGCCATGGAGAGGTGCTTCTCACCTGACCCCCAAACAGCTGCCGTGAATGAGGGCTGGGGTTATCCTCTCTCCCTGGGACAGCCAGCACACTGAACCCCTCATCCCCAACCCCACCCCAGAGCAATGAGTCAAAGGAAGCACATACATTTTAATTTTATTTTTCACCCCCCCCCCAAATTAATTGAGTTAAGGACCCAAAAATGCCATGGAAATCTTCCAGTAAAAATAATAATCAGTGGTTGGTGTTTGAGCACAGACATTCATGTACCAAATTCTGCTCCCATAAAAGTAAAGGGTCCTGTGGATGAGAGATTCTATGCATGAGAGAATATTGCAAAGGGGGCAGGGGATCAAGGAACTTGGTACAGCTGGCTGATCCTCAGATGGCTCCAGACCAAATGTAACCCAGTGCAGTCTAAAGGCTGCTCTAACTTATGGTAGTTGGCTACGGTCCCTACAAGACTATATGCCTGCTATGAATTGGCAGACCATAGCTCTCCTATGCCCTGTCCTGACACATACCCTTCGCCTTTATGTCACTTGAGAGTGTTCCCCTTCCCCCTGCTGGGATAATTCTCAGTCTGGCAGATTCTGGAACCAATGGGACTGCTGTCCCTTTAGTAATGCAGTATCATACCTATTTTATTATCTATTTAATGAATGCTATAGCTCAGACCATATACAGTATTGTGGTAGCTGTGTGGATCCTAAGGTATTAGAGAGACAGAGTGAATGAGTTAATATCTTTTAGCGCAGTATTTCTCAACCAGTGGTACGAGTACCCTAAGGGGTACCCGAGAGAAGTCTGGGGGGTGCGTCAACACAAATGAAATTTGGAGAAAACTGAATTTTTGTTTTACGTTTTACAGTGCTTTATTATTTTGTACTTTTTACACCCAAAATTTTCATCGCCCACCCGGCTACGATTTGTTTAAACAAATGTGTTGCAATGGTAGAAAAAATTGTGCATGTCTGAAAACTGTAGGTAATGGCGGTACTTATAATTTTTTTTTTAAAAGGGGGTACTTATAAATTTTTTTTGAAGGGGTACTTTATAAAAAAAGGTTGAGAAACTCTGTTTTAACAGACCAACTTCTGTGTTGCTCGAAAGCCTGCCTCTTTCACAACCAAAGTTAGTCCAATAAAAGATATTATCTCACCCACCTTCTCTTTCTAATTGTTTGGACCGTGAGGAATCGTAGGGACTTGCTCCGCAATTGGTGCATGTTAGTACAATGCACAGATGTATTTCTCACCATGGGCTAAGATTCATAGTAGGTATATTTATTCCTCACGCTTCCTTTCAAGGCAGACTCCTTTAGTAACAAAAGTAAAACTCATTTGTGCTTTCAAAGTGGGCAAGGCATTTTTTTCTCACTCAGCATGTATCAACCCTATTTCTAATCCCTAGGGAGCACTACAGTAGGAAGCCAGTGATATGAATGCTGATTATGATTAAGCTATTAACACTGGAGCTGACTACATCTTACAAGCATCCTGTTAAAGGGAGCCATTTATCCAGTCAGGTTTAAAAAAAAACCTGTCATCTATCTCACCTTCAATTTTTCCTTTAGCTTTTCTGGCATGCAGAGAGTTAAAAGAAAAGTAAATTCTGCTTTTATTTGGATTGGTGAAAATCCAAAATAACTCTGTTATAGACCATGGAATTATTTCAGGGCAATTGAGAAGTGAAACTAGCTTTGACGATGATGGATTATTATTATTTATTATTTTTCTTATTTCTAAAATGTAACTTCACTATGCATTTCACTGACAGAGATGTAAATAATCAAATACAGCCTCGAACTAAATTTGGATTTGACTGCACAATAGCCAGTTTCTGCAGCTATTTTATTAGTTTCTTCTTCTGAATATTTGTACTTTTGCTTGTCAGTTTTTTATTTGGCTTTTGTGAAGCCTTGTATCTCCATGCTTAGAAAATTGTTGTACATCTCTACTATGGGGTGTGTGTGTGTGTGTGTGTGTGTGTGTGTGTGTGTGCACATGCATGCGCAAGCACACACATGTGCTGACTTCATGCAGAGCTGTGCAGAACTTTCGTATCAAAGCAAAATAAGGAGAAACATTCCTGACTTAGGTTTGTTACAAGCCTGAAACTAGAACTAGTTTCACCAAAAGATACATGAAGGAAAAGCCTTTAATCAGACTTGGAGAGGGCCCTAGCTTAAGACATGGGACCATTAATGATGGGTTCACTGGACCATTAATGTTGACTGTGGGTGACTAGAGAAGTTCCAAAAAACTGGAAGAAAACTAATAATGTACCAATATATTAAAAGTGTAAGTGGAATGACCTGATAATTATAGGCCTGCCAGCATTACATTGATCCAAGGAAAGATAGTGGAAGAGAGGAAGATAAAGAGCTTGATTAATAAAGAATAAGAGGCTAATATAATTAGTGCTAATCAACATGGGCTTATGGAAAATAGATCCCATCAGACTAACTTGATTTTTTATGAAATTACAAGTTAGGTTGATAAAGATAATAACTTTGACAAAATAGACTTCTGTGAGGCTTTTTACTTGCTGCTGAATGGAATATTGATTAAAAAACTAGAATAATATAAAATGAAGATGGCACACATTAAATGGATTAAAAACTGGCTAATTGATAGGTCTGAAAAAGTAATTGTAAAATGAGAATAATCATCAAAGTGGGGGTATATCTAGTGGGGTCACTCAGGGATTGGTTGGTCCTATCCTATTTAACATGTTTGTCAATGATATGGAAGAAAATACGAAGTTATTACTGACAGAATTTACTAGTAATACAAAAATTGAGGGGGCAGTAAATAGTGAAGATGATAGATCACTAACAGGGAGTGACTTGGATACAAGCAAACAATATATATTGTAATATGGCTAAACATAAATGTGTATGTGAGAAAGAGCCTCTTTATGCCTATAGACAAAGGGATCCAGAAGGATACAGGTTCAGTAAAAGTCCTTTTATCCAGCATGCTGGGAAAATATGGATGTGCCGGTAAATTGAAAATGCAGGCTAAGAGGGAGAGGTTTGGAGTGTAGAGGGGGTGCGGGCCAAGGGCATGGGAGACGCTGTGGGGTACAGGTTCTGGGAGGGGAATTGGGTGCAGCATGGCATTAGGGATGGGAGGGGCTTGGAGTGCTGGATGGGGAAGCAAGAACAACAAGCAGCTCCCAATGCCTGCTGCTCCTAGTGGAGATGTGACCTGGCAACTTTACTGCAAGTTGGCACGATGCCTCTGTCAGCAGGTGTCATCTCCCCTCCCCCGCAGCTCCCATTGGAGTCAGCACTCGGCGTGGGGGAGGGGGAGATGGAGTCAGTGCACCTGCAGAGCTGCTTGGCCACTCATCCACCAGCAACAAGTAGGGATGGAGCCACTTGTGGAGACAATTAGACACGAGCTCCACCCCCATCCAGCACCCCAATCTCCTTTGGTGCCCCAACACCCTGCCCAAAGTCCTTAGTTACCTGTCTTCTTTGCTACTTCAGGCCCTGTGTCCCTTCCAGCGCACGGTGCCCTTTCCTCATGGTACTGCCCAGTGGCAGTGCCCCTGTGTTCTGGGGTCCTCCCCTCTCAGGGAACCCCAGTCCTCTATGCCTGCCTTCCCTTGGTGACCCACTTCCACTTGTCATCCAGCCCCTGCCTCAGATGCAAACTACAATCTGACATGGCCATCATGAGCTATTGGGCTGATGTCTTCTCCTATCCTGGCTGCTTCCCTGCAGTCCTACTACCCTTCAGGCCCCTGTATCAGGCCTGCAGCCTGGGAGTTGGGTCAGGTCA
The DNA here is from genome assembly GCA_032595735.1 of Pelochelys cantorii. Taxonomy (NCBI): domain Eukaryota; kingdom Metazoa; phylum Chordata; order Testudines; family Trionychidae; genus Pelochelys; species Pelochelys cantorii. Next base: position 243,215,676 of record CM064327.1, read on the forward strand.
GTACTGCCTGCCTTTCCCAAGCACTGCTCCATCTCAGGTACCCTCTGTATCTTCCCTGGCAGCCAGGTCCTACCTGTTTCACAGCTAGAGCAAGAGTGACCTTGTAGCCTTTTATAGAGACCAGCCTGGCCCTAATTGGCCATGAGCCTCCTCTGACTTGTCTGTAACCCTCTCCCTGCTGGAATGGCTTCAGAACCACTACACTCTCCCACACTCCAGCCCTCTGCCAGTCTCACACCAACCACACTATAAACTAGACTTTCTGAGGAGATCAGAAATGCCAGTTTAGTGAGCTTTCTGGTTGGTGAAGTGCTGGATATAACAGCTTTTACTGTATCTCTTGATTCTAGTATGTACATTCTGGTTTACCAAATAATGTCATGTGAAATCTCATATGAAAGCCAGGGTCATGCTTGTCATAATATACTTTGTAATATATGTATGTGTACCCATGCAAGGAGTTCTGTATTTGTACCAGATAATTATGTTTTTAACCATGTAAAGGTGACAGGCCCTAAGCTACATCTGCCCCATGCAGATGAATTTTCTGCTGCTTAGGCCAAAACTGTGGAGGACGGTGTACTGTGTCCACACACTGATTGGCACCTGTGTGTGTGTGTGTGTGTGTGTGTATGTGCGCGCGCGCGCGTGCGGTGGGCCAAGCAGCTGCTTTCAGAGCTGGATTCATTGTCATCTGTAAGGAGAGTAGTCCAAAGCTGTTCTGCAGTGCTCAGCACTGCACACTGCTATTGGTGCATAGTTGGGTAGGGACCTGGACTGTATAAGGATCTAGAAGAAAAAGGGGCGAGTGCATAGCGAGAATGGGGTTGGCGGACTTGTGAAATTTGAGATCTGGTATGCGCTGCTCACCCCTTTCATACTGCTAACTGGCATGGGTACAGGATCATGCCACAGCTAAGGCTTGTGCTTACCCACACATCTTGTAGATGTGCTAGTTAACTCATCCACAGCTTGTCTTGGGATATGTGCAACAGGGGTTTAAGCATGGACAGCAGGGGGACAATGGCACAAGCCTGCGCATGGACATGTCTACACCAGTAACTACACATGTAGTCTATAAATACCTAATGGAGTCTTTAATCTAGCAGAGAGAGGTACAGCCCCACTCAGTGTTTGGAAGCTGAAGCTAAACAAATTCAGACTGGACATAGTGCATCATTTTTAACCTCTAAGCTAATAAAAAATGGGAACAATTTACCAAAAGTTGTGGTGGATTCTCCATCACTGGCAATTTTTAAATCAAGATGGGATGTTTCCCTCGAACAGTGGCTCCCAACGTTTTTTTATACCACGGACCAGCAGACCCATTCGCAAACTTTTGGTGGACTGGTATAATTTTATTTGCATATTTGAATATTTGAATATTTTAGGTACCTAATGAATATGCAAATAAAATGTTGTCGGTCACCAAAAGCCCAGGTCCCCAGAGCTTGCCAATGCCAGCCATAAACCAAAAAGTCTGTTTATTCCCCATCTGCTTTCTTTAGGACAGAGCAGCCACTGGAGCAGCTGCCTGCCACCTACCATGTGGCTCCTGGAGCCCCAGCTGCTACATAGCTGCTCCAGCCCCAGCCTCTGGAGCAGCCGCCTACTACACACTCTTCTGGCCCCAGCCACCAAAGCAGCTGCCTGCTGCCCGCCATGCAGCTCCTCCAGCTCCAGCCGCCGGAGCCGGTGCCTAACAAAGCTGCCTGGCCTGTCTGAGGCCTACATCTTGTATTTAAGTTTAATCCAAACCTTTTGCTATAACATACATTAATTATAACCCACTGACTTAGTAGTTGCAAAATTCCGGGGCTACAAAATTCCTGGAACTAAAAAATGTGACTGAATCCTGCACTAAAGAAAGATTTAAAAAAGGACATATTCCTTTAACAACTCTCTGACTGTGTCAGCCAATTTCCTGAAACAAGTAAGTCACAACAGCAAAAGTAATGGATCTGAATCCAGACTCCATATCCAACTCCCACATTTGCAATAGAAAATGTTCAAATCCAGACATTCACACCTAGATCCATCTTGTGTTTTGAGTGTGATTGGATCAGCACTTCCAGGTTGTCAAGATGCCCCACCAAACCTTGCCTTCCCTGCCCTGTACAGGTCCCATCCACCACTGATCTGTGTCTTCCATTAAAGTGGCACCATCTCCTGCCCCAATCTCCCTATTTTGGAAATCTAATGAAGTCTGGTGACTCTGAGGATTGCACCCTGTCTCCCCAATTCTTGATGTTTTTGGGGAGGCTCCAACTGGCTAATTTACCCTACTAGCATCTTCAAGGGGGAAGTCAAGGCAGGCTGCTGCCTTGCTAATCCTGTTGAGTGTTGTGGACTAGTGGCTGGTCCCCACATGCTCATGGTGTGAATGAGGAGGCAGCAGCGTCCTCTGATAGCTGCACTGAAGATCCCAAAAGTCAGTGGTTGAGAAACAGCACAAGTTAAACTGGTCAAAAAGTGTTAACTAACTTTTTGCAGAACATTGTACTTTTGTTTCCTGTGAATGGCTTTGTTTTGTCAAAACACAAAAACCTAAACAAACCCACTGCCTCCATCACACATACAATGAAAAATTTTTCGTTTTCAAAACCTATTTTTGGTCCAAAACCCTGCCTCTATAAAGCCCTCTTAGCTGAAAAGTTGGTTCTGGGATATTAGATGTTTTTTGTTGTTATTTATAAGCACTCCAGTGCTTGGAGCTCTAGTTATGGGTCCGGACCCCATTGTGTTAGGTTCTGAACAAACACAGAACAACAAACAGTCCCTGCCCAATCTAAGAATAAGACAAGAGAGAATGGATGGATACAGACAGATGGAGATACAAGAAAACAGTAAGACAATAGTGCTCTCAACTCATCAGGAGCTCGACAGTTGTCCATTTTTTTTGGTAGGTCTCTTGGCAAAGGGAGTGTTTTGAGAGAGGATCTGAAGCAAGATAGTGAGGTAGTTTTATGAATGTTTATGAAGAGATCCTTCCAAGTACGTGGGGAAGCTGAAATCACAAAGCTGCATGTAGAAAAATTGAACAAGTATGTGATAGAGGTTGACATGATGGGCCAATCAGAAGTGAGTATCAGCAGATCGATAGAAAATGAGAGATGACAGGTGGGGAAAGGTTTGACTGTAAGTTCTGGTCTACACTAGGACTTTGTTTTGAAATAACCCCCTGCAGGTCACATTTATAAGTGGTGCATCAAAATATAACGGCGCAGAATTCAAAATCTATATTCCTGCTTTTCCTCAGGAGTAACACTAATTCTGAAATAGTTATTTCAAAATAACAGTAGTGTGAATGTTCTGGTGCTGCTATTTCGAAATAGTTACTCCCCAGAGTAATTCAAACTAATTATTCCCCAGTGCTTCCTGGGGCTCTAAGTCTGAGGTAGCATGTCCACATTAACAGAGTCTGCCTCGGACGAATTTCGAGGCTTCCCTATAGAGTGGTCACTCTAGTTCAAATTTGTTAAATCAGGAATTATTAAGTTGAATTTAGCAATTTTGAAATACTTTCCTAATGTAGACATGGCCTAAGAGTTTTGAAAGGGAATACAAACAGCTTGAGGTTGATGTAAAAGAAAATGGGTACCAATGAAGGGATTCAGAGAGAAGGTTGACATGAGCAGAGTGACAGACTAGGAAAACGAGCTTTCCAGCAGCATTCTTAATGGCCATGAGAGGGGCAAGGCTGCATTTGTCAAGGTCAGAGAGCAGTTTGTTGCAGTAATCCAGAATTGAGACAATGAGAGCTTGGCTGAGAGTTTTAGCTGTGTGGATGGAGAAAGAAAAGCTTTGTCTTAAAGTATCAATTCAAAAGAATAAGCAAGACTTTGTTACAAGTCCTGGATGGGAGGCCATAGAGAGATGCCTAAAATGACGATAATACTCAGTTTATGTGCTTGAGTGACAGACTGAATGGTGATTTAAAAAGGAGAAATGTGTGTGTGTTCAGAGTGTCTGTATGGGGAATTAGGAGCTCTTTATATCTTGAGCTGAGGGTTGGACACCTCTAGGTGATATTCTCTGATATGCATCATCTGTACTGAAAGACCTTCCATTACTTGAAATCCCATTTATCTAAAATAAATTTCATTTCACATATTCTGTTCATATGAATATTCAAGATCTGCATTAAAAATGGATGGCTTGCCTTCAATGGGAGTTGCAGGTACACAGTACTGGCAAGAATAATGCCCATGGGTGCTCCAATAACAAGACGGTGGATTCAGTATAAGTACCTGTGATGGGGTGGACTAGGCCCAAAGCCCCCAGCTGGAGGCCTTGCCGCACACTGCTCCAGACAGAAGAGCAGAAAAGAGGTCCTCTAGGCAGATTAGAGTGGTAGCTTCTACTGCAGCCAATCAGGATCCAGCAAGTTGATATAAAACAAGATGCTGGGCCAGGGCCTGGCAGTTCCTTACTGGAGATCGAGCCAGGCAGCACTTTGGACAGCTCCAAGTGGGAGCTGGACTTAGATCTGGTTGGAGCCCAGGTCCAGCAGCTGAAGACTAGCCATTGAGGCTACGTCTACACTACACCCCTCTGTCGGCAGAGGGATGTAAATGAAGCACTTCGAAAATGCAAATGAAGCGGGGATTTAACTATCCAGTGCTTCATTTGCATAATTGTGTAATGGCGCTGTTTCGAACAAGCACCATTTCGAAACTGAAACCGCAGTTTAGGCGTGGTTTTTCTGACATATTTTGAGGAGTACAGGATCTTTCAAAAAATTGCCCCATTGTTGGAAAAAACGCATCTAAACTGAGGTTTCAGTTTCAAAATGGCGCTTGTTTGAAACAGCGCCATTACACGATTATGCAAATGAAGCACGGGATATTTAAATCCCCGCTTCATTTGCACTTTCAAAGTGCTTCATTTACATCCCTCTGCCACCAGAAGGGTGTACTGCAGACATGGCCTAACAGACTACAACAACTCGCAGAACCCTGGACAAGGTGCAAGGAGAACTTGATGGCAAAGCCCCGAGAGAAAAGGCTGGATAGAACAGCTTCCTGGAGAAGTGTCCCAAGGAACGAGACAGCAGTGGACTGCAGTGATACACAGCAGGCAACTGCTACTTACATGGTCCCTGGGCTGGGAGCCAGAGGAGTGGGCAGGCCTGGGTCCCCCCTGCAACTCCCCAATAGCTAAAAAGGGGGATAAGAAGAAGCCTGGTCCCCAGTGACAAACCAGGAAAGCCATCTGGGACACCTCCACTCCCTGAGGAAGTTGGGCGGAGAAGTTGCAGACACACCCTTGGCCACAAAAGGGCGCTCGTGAGACGGTGAGCTCCTTCATGGCACCTGAATAGAATAGAACAGAAAGGTCTAGTTTATAGTAAAGTGTTGTAATCAAGATAATAAAAGACAATATGAATCTAATTTATGGTATTTCTGAAACATCTCCATGATAGCTAGATGGTATCTCAAAAACAATAACTACTGGAAAAGTGTGAAAGGAAAAGAAAATACAATACTGGAACAGATTTTAAATACAATGTGGCAAGTTTTCAAAGCTGTTAGATGCCAACTGCCATTGATTTTTATCTGTGGCCTTATAAGATACACATTATTTATATATGGCATAAAACAGTATAATTTTGCCCCTGTATATGTAACAGCTTCTCAATGCTTGTTTAGACCAGTTAGTCTGTGCAATGTAATCTGTATGACAGTCTCCCATCTAAAGCACAATGGGTATGAAAACCTACTGTTCTGGTTTAGTAGTAGTATACACCAACTTTTCATTGATGTTGCACTGGAGTAAATGACAATAGAAAGGGGAAAGGCAGCAGAAAACTAGGCCTGATGGTGTTACTTGCATCTTTTGTTAATGTGACATATGTATAAGGATGTATTCTACAGCTGGAGAACACCTTGCCAAATCAGCCCCAATATGCTGCAATTTGCATGAAGGTTGCTAAGTAGCTTAAATCCATGAACAAAGTACAACCATATAACTCTAAACGTGCAGAACCTGACTTAGTGTCTAGTAACTAATTAAAATGACTCTACAATTCTTTTGATGTTCTGTACTAGTCTGGTCACATTCCTTTGTGTTTTATAGCATGGTAATAACGACATTCTTGTAAACAGTCATATAAACTCTGCTCTCAGTATTTCCCTGTTTGTAACCACGGCTTCATCTGAAAGCATTTGCACATAAGAGTTAGGCTTTAAACCTACAAAGCATACTAGCTCGTATCCAACACTGATAACATACTTTATCACAGAAGTGTAGATAGAAATTAAGGATGCAAAAGATCATTATTAATAGGTCATTTAGTCTATCTAATCACCTGGCTCCATCCTGCGGATGCAGGTGTTTTTAATAACACTACATTTACAAATTCATTGTCTAGCATAGTTTTAAATATCCCAGGCAACTGAGACTTCCATCATCTTTGTGGGATACAATTTTCTAGCCAAATTGAGTTCACTGCCAGGAGATGTTCCTAATAGACAGCCTCCTAAACATTCTCTACTTCAACCATTCTCTATTGCTGTTGAAAACACGCCACCAGTCTTTCTCATCAACCAGTCTCATGACCTTTGGGAATCCTCCTCCTTATCCTGGAGGTTTGTAGACAGCAATGGACAATAGCAGAAGTGAAGACAGTTTAGAAGTTTTGGCCATGTTGAACTTGGTTGGTGAGAACTTAACATACTGGAGAACACTGATTTCAGTCACAAAATTGTATGTTGTATATATGCTTTAGGAGGCTGCATAAACAGCTCTTGAAATGCCTCTGACCAGAGGCCTGATACTAAGGCACTTGATGAAATAAAAGGGACAAGGATAAGGGCCTATATCATACACAAATAAAACTGCACATATAAGTGTACACAAATAGAATGATTTTGTATGTATGGGACAAGAGGCAAATGAACAGAGTCTGCTAAAGCAGTCACTGTGTATGGCTTATATGACTTTTCTTCTTCCCCCACTGGGATATTTTAAAATCTGAGACCCATATGCAAAGTCGGATATAATCCTCTTCCTATACAGCAAAGGGCAGGGACAGATTAAAAAAAATCCTGACATTTCCTTGGCCTGCTCATCACCTTCCTTTTTGACTGATATTTCCTTCTGAATCTACTCCATGTCAAAATCAGTGCCTAAATGGTTGCTTTTATCCATATCTGTGTTTGGGATCATCCAATCAGAAAATAGAAACTACATCATGTTATATAGATGACCAATCTTAGGGTGTGTCTAGACTACACCTCTCTGTCAACAGAGAGATGTAGATTAGGCACATCAAAATTGCTAATGAAGCAGGGATTTAAATATCCCATGCTTCATTAGCATAAACATGGTTGCTGCTTTTTTTTTGAAATGGAGCTTTTTTGAAAAAAAACTGCAGTCTAGATGTGGATCTGTTGAAAATAAACCTTTTTTTCAACAGATCCTGTAAACCTCATTTTTTGAGGAATACAGGATCTGTCGAAAAAGGGTTTATTTTCGACAGATCCACGTCTAGACTGCCATTTTTTTCGAAAAAGCTCCGTTTTGAAAAAAAGCGGTGACCATGTTTATGCTAATGAAGCACAGGATATTTAAATGCCTGCTTCATTAGCAATTTCGATGTGCTTGATTTGCATCCCTCTGTCGACAGAGGGATGCAGTCTAGACGTAGCCATACTGTATAAAAATAGTTAATATTAAATTAAAGAATGACTACAAACAATTTGAAATAAGCTGTAACTTGAAATCTGTATGTGGAGATTATTGAGCAAACAATTTTTAATGACTGATATATTTATAATAATCACAATGTGTTGGAGGGTTATTTGCAACTATGAAAAAAGTCTAGATTTTCTGGATAATTTTTTCACAATGTCACCCTTTGTGTATGGTCCTTCTTATACTTTTAGAACACCCTAGAGGTATTCTGCTGTGCATTTGCAAAATGCCACACCATTGTTCAACTGAACCATTATTATTTCTTCTCTCAAATTTGATTAAATTACTTAGCAGTACATATTTTAAATATATAACATATTTAAAATATCTGTGAGTCCAAGCATGTGATACGCTCAGTTAAAATGATACACCGTCGAAGTTGAGAACATCAAAGTAAACTTTACTGATTGTGTAATTGAAATGGGGCTGATAATTTATGGAGAAAATCTAAATAAGGATTTTTGTTTTACAGTATTGAAGACTGTATAGCCTGTTTTTTGGTAGATGAATTGAGCACTCTTCAATGAAGAAAAAAGGTGTATCGTTAAAATGTGTGAGTTAAAATAGTTTAACACATTTAAAAATCCTAGGGCAGGCAGACAAGTCGTATTTTGACACATCCTCTGGGTGAGTTGAATTTTAGGAAGGAATCTTAGCTGTTTATGCCAAGGCTCTGATTCTTATCAATGCTGAAACTGCTTTATGCCATATTGGTGATGTAAAGTGGTAAGTGTAAATAAAGTTCCTCTCCATTACCAGTCTCTGTTAACACATTTAAGACAAATCTTTCCCATACTGGGGTGGGTGGAAACTGATTCAGTTAAAACTAGAGAACATGAAATATTGATCCTCAGTTGAGCCTAATAATGAGTCACACATGTTTAGAGAAGTTACTATATTTCAGGTCTGGTCTATCCACAATCAGTATAACTGCTGATCAGGGGCAGAGTTCTCTGTTAGCTGTGTGCTTGGGTGGCCACCCAGGAGCGATTCAGGTACTGCCCAGCTGATTAGCAGAGCACCCATAAAGGCCCACAGATGGTCGCATGTGTTTCTATTGGTGGTGCACATCCACACAAACCTCAGTGCACGTAACAAAATTTATTCCACACATGGATGGAAGAAAAATTAGGGGCAACTTTGGTCAGAAGTGTGATTTTTTTTTTCTGATGTAGTTATATTGGCACAAACTTCAGAGTAGGGCAAAGCTATACTAGTATGAAGTGCTTTATACTGGTCTAGTCTAGTGTAAAACTACACCAGGATGAGAGCCTTTATATTGGTATAATTGCTCCCATGCTAGGAGGGTTGGACTCATTTAACAATACTGCTACACTCTAGCTATATCAGTGTTTTGTGCGTAAACAAAGCTTGACACATTAAATATGCTAGCATTTACATAGCCAAGAAAGGAATGTAACCAAGTTTGGACCTGCTTTTACTTGGATATGGGGCAAATTTAAGATCTTGATTTTGAACAGCCGAAAGTCCAGGAGTATCCAGATGAAGGAGTTAGATCCACAGTATTCAGGTGACCAATCTCTAGATCTCAAAGTTTAGGAGCATTTGGATCTAAGCTTTGGTTTAGTCTCATCTTTAGATAAAATGAGATTTTGAGTGTACACTATTTGAAACAGAGGGTGTATGATGGGGCATCCATCCCACACAAGTCCTGAATGGGTAAAATAGGCCAATTAACCTATAAGCTGCATGTGAAGGGGAGCCGTGGCCTAAGGTCTGTTCAAGCCCAGCTGGGAAAGGAACTAGGATAGGCTCATATAGACAGTTGGTAGAAAGATAGGGTTGTAGGAAAGAGGTTTGCATTCATTTGTTGGGGGAGGGAGTTGGCTATGGAGGAATTCTAGGAGGACAGTATGCCCTGGGATCCTGCCTTGGATTACAGACTGGTATAGACTTCTGAGAGGGGCAAGTAGCTTCAGGAAGTAGAGGACGCTCCACTGGTAAACTGGAGGTGGGCCTGAAGAGAAATAGGAAACAGCAGCCTATTGTGTAGGTTGTGGTTGCTAGACACAGAGTCCTTGGGCTGAACCCGAGAACAGAGTGAGGGTAGGGATTTCCCTCCTATAGTCTGGGCAGTGGAGTGGAAGACTGCCTGAGATGGCTATCCAGTGGGACTTTAATACTTTGAAGGGGGATAACTACAGTTAAAGAGGGAGGACCTGAAGTCATGAAGAGGAAGTAATGGCTCCAAACAGGAGAGACACCATGGAACAAGCAGTTGAAGGAAGGGGCATCAAACTGGTTGAAAGCTAATCCCCAGAGGAGTCACAAGGAGGAACCTCCATGGTGAATAGTGGATGCAGGTAAACTGAGTGTTATTTATGATGTTTTACAGTACTGAGCATAATGGGGCCCTGATCTGATTGACCTCTAAGCCTTACTGTAATAGCTCTTTATATAAAATATTTTTTCCTACCAGGCAACAGAATGATGTCATCATGCTCTGACATCATCACGCTCTCATGCACTCTAGCTGTGAAAGCCACCAGAGAGAGGAGAGTAGGCAAGTGTAGTGAGCAGTGGGTGCAGCCCCCTAGTAAATGTTTAATAATAAAAACTAAAATATGCTTACACCTTGTAAGTTTTGCCCCAAACCAAACTGTTTTTGAGATTCAAACAAATGGTGGATACACCCCATCCTAACTTTCATTTTCCCCAATCTTTTTGTTGCCTGTTTCTGATTCAGAACGAAAGACAAAGTGATGAAATAGCATACAAAACTTTTTACCATGAGATTTCCAATGCAGTTTCACAGATCAAGAGCTCGATAGACCACATTACCTTAGGAGCAGCATTGTTTGCCTACCCTGCCCATCCACCTCCAGACTTTAACCCTTCTGAGGTTTGCCCATTTTGACTTACTGTGTTCTATATTGCAGGAAATTTGGAGTTTCCTCTTAGTTGTAATTTGTGATATCACTTTGCATGGAGCCTGTGTATGCTGTATATAAGTGTCAACATTAGAGAACTTTTTAAAGGAAAGTCTGATGTCTGTGTTTCGGAATTAAGGGTTTCTATTTCAAGAAGAATACATGTCATCATCTTAAATTGGAAAATATTCTACAGAGTATTATAGTAGAATATTATAGAGAATATACTCCTTCTCGTAACACAAGAACTAAGGTTCACCAAATGAAATTAATAGGCAGCATGTTTAAAACATACAAAATGAAGTACTTCTTCATACAACACTCAGTCAACTTGTGGAACTCCTTGCCAGAGGATATTGTGAAGGCCAACACTATAACAGGGTTCAGAAGAGAACTAGTAAGTTTATGGAACATATTTCCATTAATGGCTATTAACCAGGATGGGTAGGGACCGTGTCCCTAGCATCTGCGACTACATCTAGATCGCAGTGTTAAATCAGAAAAAAGATACGCAATTTGTGGTACGCAAATTGCGCATCTTTTTCCGATTTACTTTTGAAAGAGCCTTTCCGAAATTTGGCATGTCTACATGGCGCCAAATTTTGGAAAAAAGTGCTCTTTTGACACATCCCTTATGTCTCATAGAACGAGGTTTGCAGAGATGGCGAAAGAGAGTGTTCGCTTTTTCAAAAAATTTTTCAAAAAAACAGACACATTCCTTGGACGCAGCATTGCTTTTCTGGGATACCTCTGGTATCCCAGAAAAGCAATGCAGTCTAGACATAGCCTGTTTGTCAGAACCTGGAAATGGATGATAGGAGAGGGATCACTTGATGATTAGCTGCTCTGTTCATTCCTTCTAGGGCATCTGACATTGGCCACTGTCAGGAGACAGAATATTGGGTTGAGGGCTTGATTAAGTTCTTCATAGGCTCTAGGCATTCTTATAATCATAGGCGTTTAAATTATATCACGTAAGGGAGAAATGCCCCATCGCCTATATGCCTAATAGTTAATTGTATGTTATACCTGTATGTTCTTTGTTGACTAAAGATAGCAAATTATTAAGTTTGATTTAGCAGTCTTCATATTTCAAATCAATTATGAATTTTTTTTAGGACCTACATTTTTTGTAAACCCTAGGCACTGTGTCTGTTGTGCCTAAATGATAATCTGGCCCTGACTGGGCTGAAAGACCTTTGGTTTGACCCAATGTGTGTGTGTGCATGTGTGAGTCGATTTGTTCAAGAACCCCTCCTAAACAGTAACAATAGCTAGGACTACAAAATTTGCTATGCAGCTTTCCTCTTCTCCTAACTGAAAGTAAGATCAGGATTTGCTTGTGCCTGGACAACTGGAAGCCCTGGGAAAAGGATTGTTTTCCATAACATGCAAATGGAGGGGCTGCTGTTCAGAGGGATGTGATATGAGTGGTCACTGGGGGCAGCTGTACCACCAAGAGAGTGGTCAGTAGGGCTGGGGCTCTGCCATCTTGCCTGCCAGCACACTGAGTAAGTAGCTCCCCTGCCCCAAATCCTTCCCCCGCATCCCGGCTCTTGGCCACAGCAACAGGGTGGGTGGAGAAAGTGGCCCCTGGTGGCCTGGGTGGACTGGTGGAGAGAAAAGGCCCATGCTGGATGGGAATCCCCACCTTGAACCCCTCTTCACCTCCCAACTGTCACTCTCGCACCCTCCCTGCTCTCAGCCTCCTGCACCTCCCACGCTGCCAGCTCCCTAACCTGAAGGACCCAGGCAATGCAGGTAAGTCTGCTAGTATTCTATATTATATTGAAAAAATAAAGAGAACTTGGTTTTGAGACTTGAACCAATATTATTTCTGTAAAAGAATATTACTTCTGTAAAATTAAATGACTCTTCTTAGCTAAACTAAGCTAGATGACCATCACTAACTTAGCTAAATTTAGCCAGATGACCATAATTCCATTGACTTGAGTGAAGTAACATCAGTATACAGCAGCTGAAGATATTGGTTGAAATTCTGGCTCCACCGAATGCAACAGGGGCTTTGCCACTGACTTGCATTGGCCCAGGAGTTCATCCCTATTCCTAATATTTTCTGGTGTTTTTTTTTTCAATGCTGGTTAAACTATAGGGCAATTTCTGTGGAAAAAATAAATAGCGATGAAACTTAAACTTTGGGAAGCATCTGTTAGTGACTTTAAATTAGTGTAACATTTAATAAGGGGAAAGAAGTTAAGTTGCAGAAGAGGGTCAGCTTTATCTTACACTCTCTTGTTGGTAGCTTAGCCTCAACAACTTCCTGTGACAATGAGTTCCACAGCCCAATTACATACTATGTGAAAAAAGTGTTTCCTTTTGTCAATTTTGAATTGCTCACTTTTTAATTTAATAGAACGTGTTCTTTTACTTATGTTATTACACAGGGAGAACTGAAGCTCCCAAGTCATGGACTAGTCCTGGAACCATTGGGCTATCAATTCTGTCTGAATATGTACTACATATACCATTTTCTCCAATTAGGCTGAATATAAACAGGGTGGGGAGTCAGGAACATTTAATCCCGGCTCTAACAGTGATTGTCTCTGTAGCCATAGGTAACTCAGATAACCTTTCCCCCCTTTGTATTTGTCTGCAAAATGGGAAAATTATGCTTATCTACCTGACATGGTTTAAGGATTAATTACTTAGGGCTTGTATACACTATGGGGGCTACAGAGGCACAGCCACAGGGTTTTTCCATCACTGCAGGAAAATCATTTCCCTAAGCAACAGTAGCTAGATCAACACAAGCATTTTTTTTTGTCAGTTTAGGCTGGCATAGTTATGATGCTCTGGGGTTATGGATTGTTCACACCCTTGAGCACCATATTATGTTGACCTAAATTCTAAGTGTAGGTCAGATCTTAGTGTTTCTAAAGCATATAGTAAGGATTATTATTGCTTCTGCTATGTTGCCATTTTTTATTGCAACAATATCCATTTTTAAACCTTAAACATCTGTCTGTTATCTCATATTCTTTGTTCATGCACCAGATGGTGCTACATTGCAGGTCCAGCTAGAGAATGTCACTTGCTTAATACTTTATATAAATGAGCATATTAAATTTGTAATTGTTCTGTTTCACATCCAGAGGAATCAATCTACAAATCTCTCCTCCATGAGTACAAAGCATACTAGTCAAGCAGTAGAACCAGTGTAGTTCTGTAGTTCAAGGAAAGTTGGGATGGGGGTGTATGTGTGGCGGGAGGGAGACAGGATTTCATGAGTCCTGAAGGCAACAGCACCTCTTACACAGCTGTGAAGGCTCAGATCTGCAAGGGTAGTAATGTTCTCTCTCATCTTTTCCTTCCATGTGTGGATTGTTTTCCATCTAGGTGTGGAATAATTTTTTATGTGCACTGAAGCATGTGCCAATGTGAATCACCAGTAGAAATAAAAAACCTATCTGAGGGCATTCTGCTAATCAGCTGGGTGGCATTGGAATTGCTCCTAAGTGGCTGCACAAACACCCAGCTTACAAGGAACATTGGCAGAGGCTCCCTAAATGACAGGAAGTGGGGATGATAGTGGAGTATTGATGGGGATGAGGGATCTGCTACAGCTACTACATGGGTCTCTGAATCCTTCTCCCTGCATAAAGGACAAGCTGCAAATAGAGGCTAGTCCAGTCATTGAGCAGGAGTAGTCGACAAGCAGCAACACTTTGCCAGACCACAGTCAGACTTTATTAGTTTACCCCCTGCCTCCCATAATGGCACAGAATGACTTAGAATAATAGAATATTAGGACTGGAAGGGACATTGAGAGGTCATCACGTGAGGAAGAACAGGCATCTGGATTTGTGTTAATGGTTTTTTGGTTTTTTTTTTAACTTCCTCTTTTGATTGGTTTTGGGAACTTCTACATTTTCTCACTAGTATTTTGGGGCTCTCTGATGCTAGTTGACATTAGACCCATTTTGCATCACATCAGTGGGAAATGACCTATGGATGAGAATTAAGAAAGTGCTTTGTTCTGAGCAGAAATCAGGCATGAGTGCATGTGGCAGAATGTCCTTGACTGTGTGTAAGAGAAACTCAGCTCCACTTATATTAAGATGGAGCTTCTGCAGGTTGCTATTTCTTGATGTCTGAGTAGCTGCCTTTTGATACCTTCTCCAAAACCATGGACTTGTCCACATGGAAACATCCAGGAAAATTAAACTGAATTGACTAAAGGGTGAATTTGAAGAGGATTACATAAACTCCCAAGTAAACACTTTCAATCAGAATTAAAATGGCTTTGATTCAGTTTAATTTAATGCTTGTTAGAAGTGAATTAAGGCTATTTTAATTCTGAACTGCAGTTTTCAAGGGATTTAATGTGGTTTACCTAATCTACTTCCAATCCTCATCTTTACTTAATTCGGATTAATGTTCCTTGGGTGTTCCCAAGTAGACAAGCCCCTTATCTTTCTACACATCAAAACAGGAATATGTAGCATATTAGAGAGTGAGGCCTAATGTGAAGACAGCGAAAGGAAGCGCAAGCTGATGAGCTCTGACATGACCCCCTCTGTGGTCTAGAGCAAGTCATTTAGGACTAAATTGTGATTCGGGCTACACATCCACCCATGAGTATCAGAACCCCCTTCATAGACTTACATGGGCTACCCAGACTTTGGTCCTAGGAGTAAGTGGGTGCCATTTGCTGCTTACTTTAACCCTGGAGCAGGTGCATGGGGAGGGACATGGAAGGCCAGAATCCCTTGACTGCAGTCCCACTGATCAATATTCAGTGTATGAGCTGAGGTAGAGATGCTATAACTTGCTGTTGACGGAGACCCGGAGGAATAAGGAAGTAGGGGGAAGAACTGTGTCTCAGAGGATTTTTTCCCCTTAATGCCACATACCAGGGATGCTCCTGCAGTGGAACTTACACACCACTCCTTGGTAAAGATTGTGCCTAAAGTAACTCACAACCTCTGCATATCAGTGGTCCTGTTTTAAAAATGAGGCTGTCGCTGTCAATGACTGGAACATGGGTAGGTCATGCCCAGTGGTTACAGCAGGAGCTGGCAGTCAGGAATTGACTTCAATGTGGTTGAATTTGTGTACCTGGAAGTATGATTTGGTTTTAGGAGTCTAGACTCACATTTTCAAAAGTAACTTGTAATTTTATGTGCTTCAGTTTTGGATACTTAATTAGAAACACCATCAAAGGGCCAGATTTTCAGAAAGTTGAATATATTCTCACTCACTGGAAATCAGACATTTTTCAGGTTTATCAAACTGGGTACCCAAAATTAGTAATCACTTTTGAAAATTTAGGTTCCAGTGAATATAATGTGCATACTTATTACTATTGTAGCTTTTCTACTGCCGTAGATACTATACCATTTGCAGGCTCAAGATTGTTTTAAGTATGACACCTTAAAAACTGCACTTGTTTTAAGCAGGACCATCTTATGGCTTCCCCACAAAAAGGATTTGAAACATTTTAAAAAGTAATAAAATCTGAGTAATTCAGGGGAATGATGTTTAACATGTTTGTAAAAGGCAATACTTCTGGGATTAGACATTAATGTTCCTGATGTAGCAAAGGAGTGATAATTGATTGCACATGTGAAATATAACTAAGTGTTTTTCAAGGGGAAGGCAGGTGGTATGCAATTACTCAAGCTTCCACTAGCTGTCAAAGGTTGTTTGTAAGTGAGGTCAGCAAGATGTTGACTATATGGTTGAATGCTTTATTTGAAGTAAAGATGTATGATCTTTGAATGAAGATATTAACGATGTGACAAAAGTCTTGAAAAATACTCATTTCAATGGGAACTACAGTTAAAGTCATGTACTAACAAGCGGGATGGCAAAAGTAGCTTCCAGGAACATAACATGAGCATGGATATTTGCTGCAAAAATAGAAAACAGGAAAAGGAATAAATCTGCTAATCCATTTAGTTGCTTTTTTAAACCCAGATTTGGGTCATGAATGTGTATTCTTTGTAATTATTATAGCTGGTGATTTTCTTATTCAAATTTAAACTTTCTTTTTGTAGTCTTACCAAACATTTTTACACATTTTTCATAAGTATGGATAACATGAACTTGTAAAAGACCATTTCTTTCTAACTTAAATCCCATTTCAAAAGTATTCCATATATGATGCTCTCTCACTGACATAGCTTCTGCTTCTTGCCGATGTGGAGTAATCAAGCCAAGAGGAGAGCATTCTTTTGTCAGCATTGCATGTTTTCACCAGAGGCACTACAGCAGGGCACTTGCACTGGTATAGTGCTGTAGTGTAGACTTGCCCTCAGATGCTTGGGAATGTCAGTGCTTGACCTTTTAGCATAGTTTTGGAGTGTGCAATTTCCTAGGTTTTTAACAAACAAACAGATGCAATTAAAAAACAAAAAAATCTACCAGGTGATGTGATATTGACACCCACATGGGTTAGCTGGAACCTTTAGACACACTACACAGAACTCTGCCACTTGAGCTAATGGTAATTGATAATGGTAGTAAGGTGTTGTGCTCTTTGTGGGGATGGGACACTTTGTGGGTTTCACAGATATTTGCTGGCAGCAGAGGAATGGTGAGATTTGGGAATGGGGGTCCATTTCTGGATCTGAAGGGGGTGTAGTATGGTGGGCACAGACTCATTTGCCTCAAGTGTGAGCCTGTCTGCCCTGTGCCCTCCAAACTGTTCCTGTCCAAGTCCTATTTTGCTTTCCCCCAGCTCCTCATCCTCATTCCATGCTTCTTACCAGCCAGACCCAGCCTCCTTGCTCGGCAAGTCCTAGTCTCATACCACCACGCTCCTCATACCTGTCACCTCTTCTCCCAGTTTCATCCTCCCTGTGCAGCCAGTACAATTTTCTGACCCTCCCTGCTCTTCATCCAATCTGTCTCTCCCCTCCCCCAACCTCCAGTTGTTTCCCCTTGCCTGCCCAAATATCCTGTCTCTCCCAGGCTCTTCATACAAAGGCAGTCTTTCCCTTTCCCCCCATTTCCCTCCCTAGCTCCTAGTCCCAGGTTCCTTGCCCAACCCATCCCACCTCCCCATGCCAGCCTCCTCATTCAACCAGCCTAGTATCCCCCCCAACTCTGAGTCCCAGTTTCCCTCTCCCCCAGTTTCCATCCATTCCAGGATACTTGTCCTACTCTACCCACCCTGGCTTCCCAAAAAGTCTGAATTTTATCCCCTCAGCATTTGAATCAAGCAGCTTCCTCCTCACTGCTTGGGCCCAGTATTAGGGTCTCTGACAGCAGAATAGAGGCATTATCTCTGCTTTCAGTTCAGAGCTCACATGGTCTGCAGCACCTCAGATCTGCAATGGCAAGGAAAAGTCTCATTTAGTCCTGGGCTGGAGTATGTCCATTGTGGACAGAATCTTTGGGGACTTAGTTGCTTAAAACTGAAGAGGTCTCTGCTACGCATGTATGAACTGCAGTTAAAAAAGAAAAGTGGTGTTCTACCAACCCCACTGTACTGCATGTGCATGCACACACAGAGTATAGTCAGAATTCCTCATTTACCACCACATTATTCCAGTTTTATGTTGCTATAAGAACATAAGAACTGCCATATTGGATCAAACTAAAGATCCATCTAGACAGTATCATGTCTTCTAACAGAGGCCAATGCCAGGTGCCACAGGGGGAATGAACAGAACAGGTAATCATCCAATGATCTATCCCCCATCGCCCATTCCAGCCTCTAGCAAATAGAGAGTAGGGACACCATTTTTGCCCATCCCAGCTAATAGCCATTAATGGACCTATGCTCCATAAACTTATCTAGTTCTTTTTTGAACCCTTGTATAGTCTTGGCTTTCACAACATCCTATGTAAGGAATTTTATGGGTTGATGAGTGTTGTATGAAAAAATACTTCCTTTTCTTTATTTTAAACCTACTGCCTATTAATTTCACTTGCTGTACCTTAGTTCATGTGTTACAAGGTGTAAATAACACTTCTTTATTTACTTTCTCCCCACCACTTATGATTTTATAGATCTCTGTCACATCCCTCCCCCCCTTTAGTCGTCTCTTTTCCAAGCTGAAAATTCCCAATATTATTAATTTCGCATTGTATGGAAGCCATTCCACACCCCAATCATTTTATTCCCTTTTCTTAACCTTTTACAATTCCTATATATCTTCTTTGAGATGGGATGACCAACCCTGAGTTGGTCATCCCATCTCAAAGAAGATATATAGGAATTGTATTCAAGGAATTGTATTCAAGATATATAGGAATTGTATTCAAGATGTGGGCATAGTAGGAATTTATATAAAAGCAATATATTTTTCTATCATATAATTTATCCATTTCTTAATGATTCTCAACATTCTGTTTGCTTTTTTGAATGGCATTGCACATTGAGTGGATGTTTTCAGAGAACTACCAACAGTGCTTTTCTTGAACTAATTTAGACCTCATTATTTGATATATTCAGTTGGGATTATGTTTTCAAAAGTGCATTACTTTGCGTTTATCAACATTGAATGTCACCTGCCATTTTGTTGCTCTGTCACCCAGTTTTGTGAGATCTTCACAGTCTGCTTGGAATTTAACCATCTTGAGTAGTTTTGTACCATCTGCAAATTTTGCCACCTCATTGTTTATCCCTTTTTCCAGATCATTTATGAATATGTTGAATTGGACTGGTCCCAATATAGACCCCTGAGAGACAAATTTTATATCAGCATATGTCTATGTTGAAAGCAAATTGGAGTAGTGAATGAGGATCAGTATTAATATCTTTCTAGCTATTTATAGAAGTGGGACAACTCTAAAAATATGTTGAAACAATTGAAAGGCTTGACTTGTTTGTCATGCTCTGTCTCAGACAGTTAACTTTATAAAAACAACACTCTACATTTGAAGGGAGCTAATCTGAGCTTATTCCAATTAAAAGGAAAGCAAAGCATTTTAAATGGCTCAAGGGTGATGGGAACTCTGGGACATCCATGACATTTGATAGGTGGGGATATTAGCCAGTGTTGACAGCTCAGATTTAAGGGAAAATGCTATGGAGTAAAGAATGTTATTCTCTACTTTAAAAAAATATCCAGTTGTTTGTTTAAATGTCATAAATATTTGCAAGAGGTTTTTTTCAAACCTGTGCAGTTCTTTAAATATGTTGCCTCCAGTAGACAGCCCAGCTTCTCAAAGCCAGGGATACCTGTTGGGGTAATCATCTATTTATTTATTGAGTAAATTACATGAAGAGAAAGGTAGACTGAAATATCAGGTGTTGATTTTTCTCCTATTTGGCCACCACATTCAGACACTAAACCTTATGCAATATTTGGATGAAAACTTTGTTTTAAGCATTTAGAAGTACATTTCTTACTGAACGGTGAACTAAAAAGAATTTTAAAAGTCCTTTAAGATTCTTAAGACTACTAACAGAATGAACAATCAGATTTCCCATCATCTTCACTTGATAAAATACTTCTCTTCAAAGCCTTCCCATTTCAATCTCTCCAATATCATCTGTGTAACTTCACATTAAACTGTATTTAAGTGTGATAAATGGGCTTGAACTATTTTCTGTTTTAATTAGATTATAAAATTCTTGTATCAGAGATCATGACTTCTTATTTATAGCATTTGAAATGCTGATGGAATTTAATAAATAACTAAATTTTAGTCCAAAAGATAATTGTTGTGTGAAAGTATTTCATGTCTCTTTTCATTGGCTGAATAGTTAACTTTAAGGGTGGAATTTTCAAAAGCATTGACCTATTTTTGCTGCCCTTGAAATCAGTGGTGACATTTCAGTTTACTTGAAAGGGAGCAGAGTTAGACTTGTTAACATTTTTGAAATTCTCATGCTACATGTCTACCTCAAATTTATGGGTAGCAGCCGCCATCTTAAGTCAGTGGCTGTAGAAATAACAACTCTATTAAGGATGACTTTCTGCTGATCTACAGCCAGTATGTTCTCTTATTTATATGTGTAGTATGAAAATCACTCCATAGTTAAAGATGTAAACAAATTGTCACTACAAGCCCATTTTTGTATCCTCTCCTCCAATCCACTTCTCCCCCACCCCAATCAAATTGGTCTTAAAATTAGTAAATTAGATCTAGGCCCAAGGTAAAAATTTCCTCTAAGATATAGCTGAGGTCTAGTGCACAGGACCAAAATGTAGTTGTATCATATACAAGTTAAAATTAATATTTTTTTAGTAACATCACTTGGGATCATTAGTTCTGGTGAGTTTAATATGAAATGTCAAATGCTTGCTGGAGGCCTCAGCTTTCAATAAAATGATTAAAGCAACAACAATGATTAAAGCTTGAGAAAACATGACATATGAGAGAAGACTGAAAGAATTGGGAAGACTGAGAGGGGACATGATAGCAGTTTTCAAGTATCTAAAAGAGGTGTTACAAGGAGGAGGGAGAAAAATTGTTCTTCTTGGCCTCTGATGATAGGACAAGAAGCAATGGGCTTAAATTGCAGCAAGGGCAGTTTAAGTTGGACATTAGGAAAAACTTCCTAACTGTCAGGGTGGTTAAACACTGGAATAAATTGCCGAGGGAGGTTGTGGAATCTCCATCACTGGAGATATTTAAGAACAGTTTTGATAGACATCTGTCAGGGATGATGTAGATGGTGCTTGGCCCTGCCTTAAGGGCCGGGGGGCTGGACTCGATGACTTCTCGAGTTCCAGTTGTAGATCTCACCAAACTAAATGATTGGGCAACAAAATGGCAAATGAAATTTAATGTGGATAAATATAAAGTAATGAACATTGGAAAAAATAATCCCAACTGTACATACAAAATGATGGGACTAATTTAGCTACAGTTACTCAGGAGAGAGATCTTGGAGTCATTGTGGATAGTTCTCTGAAAACATCCACTCAGTTTACAGTGGCAGTCAAAAAAGCAAACAGAATGTTAGGAATCATTAAAAAAAATGATAGAGAATAAGACAGAGAATATCTTATTGACTCTATATAAAACCATGGTACGCCCACATCTTCAATACTGCATACAGATGTAGTCACCTCATCTCAAAAAAGATATCTTGGCATTGGAAAGGGTTCAGATAAGGGCAACAAAAATCATTAGGGGTTTGGGACAGGTCCCATATGAAAAGAGATTAAAAAGATTTGGACTTTTCATCTTAGAAAAGAGGAGACTAAGGGGGGATATGATAAAGGTCTATAAAATCATACCTGGTGTGGAAAAAGTGAATAAGAAAAAGTTATTTACTTGTTCCCATAATATAAGAACTAGGGGTCACCAAATGAAATTAATAGGTAGCAAGTCACATAGTCAACCTGTGAAACTCCTTGCCAGAGGATGTTGTGAAGACTAGAACTTTAACATGGTTCAAAAAAGAGCTAGATAAATTCATGGAGGTTAGGTCCATCAATGGCTATTAGCCAGGATGGTAAGAATGGTGTCCTTAGTCTGTTTGTCTGGAAACGGATGACAGGAGAGGGATCACGTGATGATTGCCTGTTGTGTTCACTCCGCATCTGGCACTGGCCACTGTTAGAAGACAGGATACTGGGCTGGATGGACCTTTAGTCTGACCCAGTATGGCTGTTCTTATGTTCTAATATTCTATGATTCATTTAAATTAAAGTTTCTAGTCTTTCTTCTGGCAGTAACAGAGCTAATGTTGAAACCCAGTGATGAAAGAGGTGTGTTGAAGGATGAGAAAATTTTCTCAATCAACAGACTTTTCACTGAGCCTTTGAGCTTGTGGTTCTCTCCTCCAGAAGGCCTAGGAAGTCCATAAGACTGGAGTACCTATTTGCCTCCCCCACTCCCAGTTCTCACCCAGTCATCTTCTCCTTCAAATCTATAGAGGTCCTCTGCTATTCTTTTATGGTTTGAAACCAGAGACCTCCCCACAGGATGTTTAGAAGGCAGGGAAGTGCCTGTTTAAAAGGCATTTCTTTAACTCTGCATAACTATTATTTGAAGATTTTTTTTAATGTTAGTATTCTTAACAGGTAGTATGCTTTTAAACTATCAATATCAGTCTGCAACCTTTATTTCAATTTAGTGACTTTTTTAGTGGGGGAGGGAATCTATTTAAATTCAAAGGTTAACTGTAGCAAATGGACTAGCACTTATTTGAACCTTTCCTCCCCATTCTTAGTGAAAACAGGATCTGACCCTTCCATTTCCTTTTTAAAAAAGTGTTAAAACTTTTATGCATGGAGGACTTCAGGAATTTAAACTTCACTGAAGAACTATTTATGTGTTGTGTCAAAATATGAACCTAAATTTGTCTTCTCTAGGTTTTTTTGTTTGACGTTTGTACTATGTTCATCCCATCCATCATTATGTGCTGAGCTGATATCAGATAATGCTGTGTGAAAATTTTCCATTAAAAGTGTTATTGATGGAAAATTGGGTTTTAAACGAAACAAACTTTCATTTAAAAATTTGTGTTCTGCTGCGCATTTCTACTTTTAAATAAAAAAAATTGAAAAAAATGTCTAGAAACTGGCTTCCAGCAGAAAATATATCATTTTTTCAAATAAAAGTCAACATATGTTCCACTAAAAACAAAATACTTTTTGACTAGTTCTAATATCAATGCGTAAAGACTATGCACTTGACTTCATGTACATAACTGATGCCAGGTCAGAATTGAAAACCTGCTTTCGCTATGACCATAAGTGGTACAACCTATACTGGTTAATGCTGAGTGCTGGCCAATGGTTTTGGTCTGGTGAGAGTCTATGGAAGCTAGTGTAACCCTAAATGGAAGAAATACCATCATAAGGGATATTGAGGAAATTCACTCAGTTTTTTGCCAGCGACGTACACATAGGACTGATTGTGTCAGTTAGCTGTGGCTGTTAACCAATGGCTGTTAACCAATCAAAGATTGGAACACCAAAAGACAGGCAGATGGAAGATCTCCTCTGCTCCGGCAACTCCTTCAGTGTATCGTAGACTCACAAAAGATTAGGGTTGGAAGAGACCTCAGGAGGTAATCTTGTCCAAATCTCTCTGTAGCTGCTCCTTCATTAACTCCCATCTTTCCTTTGGTCCAACCCAGTGAAGTCAAGAGGGAGACACTGACACCTTGGCAAAGCAACACCTCCATATCAACTACCCAGGCTATTGCAGCCAAATCACATGGAGAGGACACTCCATACTTGCTGGAAACATGGACAGAACATGCTTTTTGAACATCATTAGTACCTATGTACCGATATACAAATCTACCCCAAAAGGAAGGATGCATTTTATGATTCTTTGAATTCTTTTGACAACTTGATGCACTTAATTAAAAATAAAGAAGGAGCTGGTTGAGAGTTTGAAAGTGAAAGGCAGTTTGGGCGAAAGTCACCATGAACTGTTAGAGTTTGTGAGCTTTAGGGGGTAGCCGAGTTAGTCTGTTACAGGAAAAAAACAACAAATGGTCTGGTAGCACTTTATAGACTAACAAAACATGTAGATGGTATCATGAGCTTTTGTGGACACAGCCCACTTCTGAAGAAAGCTCATGATACCATCTACATGTTTTGTTAGTCTATAAAGTGCTACCAGACCATTTGTTGTTCTGATCTGAAGATGACATTGAAAGCAGTGCAGGACATATAGTACCAACCTCAAAGATGCCCTCAAATTGAGAAGGAAAAACATAGAATTTCTCTTGGCAGTCTAAATTAAAATCAAATTAATAGAGGTTTGTTTCAGTCACTGTTTTGTCTAGTGATATCACACTACTGACAAATAATTCAAGAAACAAACTGTAATGTTTCATTAAGACATATTGAGGTCTATGGAGGATTTAATTGTTAGCAAAACAAGAAATTATTGCTAATATCCTGCTAAATTACAAAGTTGCTTATGCATAGAGACCCCGGACCAGATTCTGATAAGTCAAAGTTGAGAGTAAGTCAGATGAAGACACTAAATTGCTCCATATAACGGAATATAATGAAGAGTGGAATTACTGCCTCTTCTCCACTGCTCTGTCCCCTTCCCTCCTCCCCCTTTCCTTATTTTTCTGATTATCCTTGTCTAGCTAATCCCCCACTGACCCTTCTGAAAACAAGAAAAATTGTGGCACCAAATGCCATTGAGTGGCATGACACTGAACTTTCTGAAGTTAGTGTGTTATACCCTCTCTCCATGTCTGTCTTGACCATTTCAATATAATGTTGTAAAACTAAGCAAATACCTGGATGAGTTGCTGCATCCCCAGAAAGACCTCTGTGTATCCTGTGAGGTACCCCTGGATAAGAACAACATTATCTCAAGAAACTCATAGCCTTGTGATAGTACACTAACTTCTGAAACCTGGAAGAAAGCAATTTGCTGTGATGCAACTGTCTTTGGATGTGTGGGATCATTTAACACTAGTTAACACCTCAGGCATTCTGGAAAGGGTCTGTTACATTAGGTGTATTTCAGAGATTTGTATATGTGCTAAATGAATCCTGCGTCTTTGCCTTATAGCTCTGGGAATGCTAGGCAGGTAATTAAGAAATCATAAGACACAGGTGTGCCAGGTGAATTTTGGTAGGTTGCTTTTGATCTAAATTGAGATGCTCTGGGGATTTAACTTCTTAAATAAAAAGGGCATAAATAAATAATCAGGATTTTTAAAGGTTGGAACATGCAAGCAAGCTATAAAACTTTGTCTCAATTTACTTGAGTAGGCGATGTTAAAAGATGATTTAAGACGAGGGCTTTGTTTTAATTTGTGGCATTGTTTTTATTAATTCGGGCCTACTCCTTTTTATTTTGGGGCTTTCACCATGGATATAATGGAAACAGGACTGGGCCTCTGATTATTAACTCAGGAGTAAGTCTCTGTAAAGTGTATTTTTAAATTAATATAATGTAAAGAACAAACATCATGAAGCTGCTTTTCAATATTCATAATTCGAAAATGACGTAGCTGTAGTAAATTTTCTAATAAGTTATTCAATGCATTTTATAGAAGCTAGAGGCTGTCACCATTATTGGGAGCTGAGAAATGTGCTGATCACTTATAGGGGAATGTTATAATAGGGTGATTTTTCTAGGAAACAAACATACTAGCCTTATGCCACATTTTTCTTTCAGTATTTAGCTTCAGTTTTTCATTGAAAAACTTTTTTTTTTTTTTTTTTGGTGGGAAATTTATAAAAACCTAAAACATTTCCAAAAGTCCTAAAAAAATTTCCAAAATGTCCTGTGAAGAATAATTGTTTTCCAACAAGCTGTAGTCTACATAAAACATACAGGCCTACTGTAGTCAATGGGTCGTATAGGGTCTAAGTGGGAGCAGAACTTGCCCACAGTATCTTCCTTCCTTGCTTATAGACATTTTCCACAATATAGTGTCCCCTTCCAAACTTACTATAAACAATAACTTGCTGAGTAAACTTAAACATATTTGGAGGTTGTTTTTAGATAAATACCTAAGGATTTGGATACTACTTCAAATCTTGTCTGAACCTCTGGTATCTGCTAGACTTTTCTTATGAAAATTATATCTTTCAAAATTTGCTGGAGGTCCTACTTCCAGTTGGGCTGGGAATATTAATAATTATATTATAGAGCTATTCATCTGGAGATCTAATAAGGAAGGCAAACAGTTTACAAGAACAATCTCCTTGCATGAGGCCAGCCCCCTTTTGGGTAGACTGGGAAACTGTCTGTCCATGAAAACAAGCATACTGAGGCCAGGTCTACACTAGGGGATAAGTTTGAATTGTATAGCTGAAGTTGATGTACTTTAATTCAAACTTTGGCACCATCCCCATAGTGGAAGGTTGATGAGAGAAATGCTTCCATAGACTTCCCTTACTCCTCCCAAGGAGTAAGAGTACTGGCATTGATGGGGGCACCCACAGCATATGATTTAGCAGGTCCTTACTAGGCATGTTAAGTATCAGTTAATTAACTCATCGAATAGTCAATGGAATTTCCAATGACTACTCAATTAGTCGATGGGAGGATGGACTGTTCAGTTCCAGCTCGCGCCGACCCTGGGAACTAATCCCTCTGAGGCGCTGCATGTTAAATGTAGTAAAGTGCCCGCTGGGTTCTTACTACATTTAAAGTGCAGAACCACAGCGGGGTATGCTCCCTGGGGCAGCGTGAGCCAGGAATAACAGTCCTGGCTCATGCTACCCTTGGGACTGCTGCTGTTCTGCCTCCCCTGAGCCCCCCTGTACCACGGAGACAGTACTGGGGGAACCGGCTTTTAAGTCAGCTCTCCCCAGTACCAGCTTGTTTTCCCCTCCTTGCTGCCTCTGATACAGAGACAGTGGGGGGGAGGAAGTGACTACATGACTAGTTGCTTAAATCCCTAGTCCTTACTAGACCCACTAAATTGAACCCTAGAAGATCGACCTCCAGAATGTTGACACACAGGTAAGTACAGACCTCCATTAGACCACCATTTCAGGAACCCAATAAAGGGTTCTCAGAATTGGGTGTTTCTGGGAGAAACTGGGTGACTGCAAGATTGGCTTCATAGCACACTTCTGAGATAGATATATGTAGGTGTTATAATCCCTGTTTGATGGGTACAGCAGAGATAGGTTAAGACCTATGATTTCCAAGGTGCCCATGCATTTTTGGGACCTCCTTTATACCACTTATGTTAGACTCCCAGAAATGAAGGTCACAAAATCATCAATTATTTTTGAAAATGTTGACCTAAATATATTATCAAAGGTTATATGCTGAAGCAATCTCACCACAGAGAATACAGCCAAACAACCCTCCTTATGCAGTCTTCAATTTTTAACTACCTTTTATCATTTTCATAGTCTTTACATTTTCCCAGTGATATGCAAACACGAAGGAACTGATCCAAAGCTCTCTGAAATCACTGGAAAGTCTTTCCATTGATTTCAGTAGGCTTGAACCAGGTACAAACTAATTAATTTTCTCTGTAAAGTAGGTTAGTAATTGTTCTCCCAACTTATAGGTGGCAAACTGAGACACAGAGAGTTTAAATGGATTCATGATTCCCAATCCCATAATTAGTCCATGATATTATAATCGCACATAACAAACAAACAAAATAAAATCCTTTTTCAGGTATTGTTTATGCCAGTTTTGAGCTTCGCGTTCAGTTACATGCCCAAGTTAGAAATACCCGAAAGAAGACGTTAGTTGGGAATGATTATTAATGAAGGTATAGTTGCATACATGTACTGATTTAACAATCGTGATTATAAAAGCATCTATACATCTGAGAACCAGTGAAGAAAATGATGTAATTGATTAAAAAATGAAATAATTGATGTTTTGATGTCACACTATATAGTTGAAGTTTTTTCTTTCAGTTAGGCGTAATCAACAGATCTTTTGTCTGCTTATTATGTGGGCAAATTTGCTATATTATAAAAAATGTATGCAGTTGACTTATTGCCAGATCTCCCCAAGGTAAGAGGCTCATTTTCATCTTCTATTTTCAAAACAGAGCCTTAAATCTAATTAGAACTTGAAATAAAATAGCTATGATATCTCTTCTGTAAGTAAAAGGATTCTCGTGTAATGTTCTTTCTTTGTGTTGCTGATTTTGTCATAAGTAATGCATTTTATTGCAGGTGTTATAAATATTATAGATATTTATAGAATCTGCTTGGTGAAGCATTTTTCATGTACTATAATCTACTCTGAACATAGATTTGGAAAGTGCAGTTTTACAATAATCTAACATTTGTCAATAGGATTTTGACACTTGGAGACATATATTAGCTACGATCCAGGCATGTTTCACCATTGACTTCAGTGAAGATCAAGAGCAGAATATTTTATTTATTTTATACATTTCACCTAAAAATGTTTCCAATAGGTAGAAATGGAAAGGTGTCACTTGCCCTTTCTCCTGGTTATTTTCTTCTCAGCCAACCATTTGAATCCAAATTGTGAAGACAGGTACAGCCCTGATGTAGGACAGCAAAGTCTTTTATGACACTCATCATCTCTGATACTGGAGATGTTGTGAGAAACCACCCTATTAATCCAATCATAGGAGGAGTTGAAGGGATATATTTGGCAGGTCACTGAGAAGAGTCTTGCTGAATTATATTACATGATAACATTTAAGTATCTAATCATGGTGGACAATAATTTTAAATGGGGGCCCCGCCAAGATTTTGGTAAGTGGTCAAAGGCTGCACTTTTCTATGGAGGGGATGATGGGGCTGGGATGGAGGTTGAGTGTAGAAGGGAGCTCAGGATAGCTCTCACTGAACCAGATACCTCTTCAAGTCAACTTCCGCAAACACTGTTAAAACATTAGGAAACATCAGAATATAAATCATGGTACAGCAGCATCAGCTAGTATATAATTTTTGTAATCCTAGTATAATCTGTGATTTGGAAGGTGTTTCTCTGTGAAATAATGAAAAGTGGTCAAACAACCTCATCATAACAGATGTCAGGGCCCATTTTCTAACATGACAGGTCTGGAGAGTATTATACAACCTTTCCAGGGAGATGTCTTTGACATGGTGGTGAGCCTCCTGCAAGCTGTTAAGTGGAAGGTCATATCTTAGGATAAACTATTAGATAAGAAAAAAGTTTGTCAGCTGCTAGTGGGTTTGTTAGATTAATGTCCTCTCTCTACATAAATATATAGAAGGTTGAATACGTGGTTACGTTCTGTGGTAATTATCCTTCAAAGGGTTGGATGGGTTTGACATCTGCATGTTTCAATTGTGCTAGTTCCAGCACTTCACAGAGGGAAGAGTCTGCAAGCCTTTTCATATGTAACAATCTGATATAGTACATTATCAAATCAGGCAAATCAAGGTAACCTTTTTAAGTAACAGAGTTTGTTTTTTTTCTAATTAGGCTATGAAGTTGTATTCTAACATGAAGCCACATGTATGAACCATTGTATGTACTCCAATTTCTAATTGCTTTGTAACAGGCTACAACAGGCTAACACCATCTGTTTAGTATTTTAAAATGATTTTACATGTCTTTACAATATATTCTTATGCATTTAATAATAAAACAATTTCTCTTGAGCACATTCATTCTTCTTCTCATTCTTCTTCTTCATGACATTGGCTATGAGAATCCATGCTTGGACACATGATGACTAGATCAATTTCAAAGCTGTTGGCCAATGGAAGAGAGTGTAAGTGCCCATCTGTTCAAGCATTCTAGAAACCGGGTTATTGAAACTCCAACTCTCAAATGTTGTTTTTTTTTCCATCAGCCTGATCAGTCTGCTCGCTACACAATGAACATTTCTACTAGTGAATAGTTTTACTTTTAAATAATTGTCTTTCAGTAAGAAGAAGTTGTCATTCACTGGGGAAAGATTCCAGTCCTAGTCTTCTGGTTTTTTGCCTAAGAAATCTTCACATCCATCAAGGCTTATGGAAGCCTTTTCCGAGTCTTGGCCTTGTTGAAGTTCTTGTGTAAATCAGGTCTTTGGGTTATTTTCCTGTGAGGAAAAGCACTCACATTCTAAGAATTGGGATTTTTTTAAGTTTACCTGCTTATCTTTTTAGGAAGAACAAAAAACACAGATATGAACTAGTAGCCAATAACATACTCTTCTGATTATAGTAGCGATTTAGTCAATGGTTGGGTCCAGTTATCTCCCAAATGTAGACAGCCACCTTTTTAACCAATGAATATATGCCATCCTGGTTAATTTATTTGTCTTTGCAAAACAAGTAGCAGGCTTTTTTCTGATACCAGACAGTCACTGCTCTTCTTCAAAGGGGATTCCAGGTCCATCATAGTTCTTTGGTCAGTCTGGGTGCATCTACACTGCACCCTTAGCTCGAAATAAGCTACACAATTTGAGCTATGCAAATTGCATAGCTTATTTTGAGTTAATTTCAGAATAGCTTATTTCTACACAGCATCAAATTTCAGAATAAAGCACTATTCTGAAATGTCTCTTAATCCTCATGGAACGAGGTTTACAGGGACATCAGAATAGCAAGCCCTTATATTTCAAAATAACAGGCTTTTTTCAAAGATGCAGAATAGCTATTTCAGGATACCAGAAGTATCCTGAAATAGCACTGCAGTTGTAGACTTATCTTAGAGGGGAAAAAAAATCTGAAGTTTCCAGAAAGGGCGATTATCATCTTTTGTCCGTCTTGGTTCATCTGATTTTTCTGTTGATTCTAATGGAGTTTTGTCAGAGGACCTAGAACTGATTTTAATTTTTGTTTTCAGTTATCCAGATTTTTACAGACATGGAAGGATATCTCTGAATCCATGTATCCTCATCCAGTAGTTTAAGGCCATACCAAAATAAAATCCCTTTCTATTTCTGTTCGGGAGTTCCCTTCATGATACTTGTAGCAGAATGGTTATTAAGGATTAACTGAGTATTATAGGTGGAGTTGTACTTCACCCATCTTCACATCTTGTTTAGTTTGTAACAGTATTTCCCCAACTCTGCTGTGATGTAGTCAAATTAAACAGCAAGTTCCTGGCCTGGGGTCCTGTGACTAGACTTATGTTTGTGACGGAGAGTTATCTCTTTACCATAAGACTGCATAGGATGTGGCCCAATATCTTCTGTAAATGGGGACTATAGAAAGTGTGCTAGTGCCAATCCTTGCTTTTACATCTCTTAGGAGAAAAATCCCTGTTTTCCATTCTCAAGATTGATGAGGGCCTTCAGGATACATAATTCCATATTTCAGCAGGAGCACAGGAAGCATCTCAGGTCCAGTGAAAAAATTGTTGTGGTACTGCAGGAAAGCAGCAGCTACAAGGTTGTTTGCTGAGTGAAAGGTGTGGCTGCTAACCTTTGTTATCAAGGCCTGCAGGTGTTTCCATGTATACACAACTGGCTTCTAAGGCCCCGAATTTATCAGGGTGTGATTTATACTCTAAAGATAACTTGTTCTTTATCCAGCATTCTAAAGATAAGTGTGAATATAAGAAAGTTGGTCTTAGTTCTACACAGGATTGAGATTTATAAAGGCTTCCCTGCACTAGTTTGTTTCCTAGACTATTGAGGGAAGAATTCTGGTACGTGATCTCAAAAATGAAATCGAGACATAGTGACCCCATCAGGTACTACCCATCCCAGACACATGAACTAATTGGTGCTGAAGTCCATTTGGCTCACATTTCATGCTTTTTTTCCTCCTCCCTGATTAGATGGAAGGCAGGGTAGATCTCACAAGATAGCACCATGTGCAATGGTTTATTTGAACAGATAGGGATATCCCAGTCTCCTTTGTTGTGACAAATAGCAGTGAGCTGGTGGAAGTGTTGTAACTTTAACAGGGGATTGTCTCTCTACTTAGATTTTGGTAATAGAGAAGAACCCTCCACCACATAAGCAGGACAAAGTCAGAGGAACACTAGTGGTTTTATGGGTCTTTGTGACTTATTTTTTCTACATGAGGTCACCTGCATGTGGATCTCCTCTTACAGGTTAGTATATGAACTCTCAAACATAACATAGTCTCAAGTTAGTGACAAATGAGTTTGGTATATTGAGAGAAATCATTCCCACTTTTTTTCTTTCATCAAAAGTCTCAAGGAGATTCTACAGGAAAGTGAACCTGGAAGCCCTATTTTGGGTTCACCGGATACAGTCTCTGTTCAGTCAGCCCTGTACAAACATGAACTCTTCTCTTGAGCCCAGACATCTGGCTTTAGAAGTATGGTCAGGAATGGAAATCAATGGTAAAGCTCTCCTGGATTTCAGTCGACCTAGGATTTAACCCCAGGTGCTTTGCCAATTCCAAAAATCACTTTATCTGATGACTTGATTGCTAGGGAAATTCTTGTATTTCTTTGGGAAAGTCAAATGTGTACGTTTGGAATCACATAACCCTTCCACTGGAGTGTCATGTAAATGGAAATTATGTAAAGTGCATCAAGTCCCTTGTCCCTTTCCTTCTTGAAAGATTCTGAATTGCCTTGAGATATGACCCACAAATATCCTGGCAGCCATCTCTGCCTTCTATTTGCCTGTGTGAGGGGCTCTCAGTCTTTTGTTTAGATGAAATTGTATGTTTGTTGAGAATTACAACATGCAAGTGCATGAAACTGAGATCTCGGTTATCACGAATTCTCTAGAAGCTCTTCTTGGTGTATGCTCCTTTTTGCATTTGTCATTGAAGGTTCCTTCACTTTTGATGATAGTATTGATTGGGACAGTTTCAGAACTGCAGGCATTAGTAGCAGATCTTGCTTGTACAAATGTTCATAAGGATGAAGTGGCCAAGAATTTTAAAGCAAAAATATTGCCCATCCCAAAATTATTGACTATAGTGTTCTTGGAATTTCATTCAGAAATTTTCTTTACCTGTACTTTTCCTAATACTCATGATCTTTTAAATTTTGTGTGATTCTACATCTTGAATTTTAAAAGGACTTTTCTCCTCTCAAAGATATAATCAATACCTTTTTAAAAAAAGCATGTTTATGGTTTCTGCTGAAAAGTGGATGGACAGTCGAGAAATGAGCTAACTAGACAGGTTATGTGCTCCCTGATGATTCTGTACTGGAGGGATTTCATGACCTTCCTATAAGACAGTGCTGAAGATGCTTCTCCATCTCTTTGCCAACAAGGCTACTAGATGGATCTCAGTGCATTTCTTTACAAAGCATTGTTTCCTGAATAGTTGGTCAGGAGCCACAGGAAAAAACATTGTTGAAGCTTGTCCTGAATTAGGGTATGTCTACACAGCAAAGTTATTTTGAAATAACAGCCTTTATTTCGAAATAACTTTCCTAACATCTACACAGCCAAACCGCTATTTCGAAATTAATTCGAAATAGCAGAGCGCTTATTTCGAATTTGGTAAACCTCATTCTACAAGGAAAAATGTCAAATTCGAAATAGCTATTTCTAAATAAGTGCTGTATAGACACTTATTTCGAAATAGGGGGCACTCCAGCCTTCCCAGGGTGCCCTGGTGGCCACTCCAGCCTCAACCAAGAACACTTCTCTCCCTGCCCCCATCCTCAGAGCCCTTAAAGGGGTTGACTCTGGCCACAGTGCCTGTGCCAGCTCCAAGCCTTCCAGCCCAGAGCCAGAGGTCACTCTCCTGACCCAGTGGCCCCAAAACATGAGCCAGCAAGCCACTGGCAGCCAGCCCTCCACCGCTCCCCAGGAGCAGTCTGCTAGCTCCCAGGAGCCTGCCAGGGCCTGGAGATTGTGGACCTTATTCAGGTTTGGGGGGGCCCCCCCAATGTCCATGATCTCTGCACTAGATGAAGGAATGCGGCCGTCTATGGTAGGATAGCTGCCAGCCTGGCCACCAAAGGCCACATGCGAACCCAAGAGCAGGTTTGCATGAAAATCAAGTTGGTCCAGCGAGACCCCCAACCCTGAGCCTGAGCTTCCCCTCCCCCTTCTTCCCCTTGCTTCCACCTCCCAGGTTTCCCCCTCCCCCCCACCCTCTCTTCTCCCCTCTCCCGCCTCCTTTCCCCAGTCTCACCAGAGTTTCATTTCCCCCCCCCCCAGTTTTGTTAAATAAAGAAAGTTTGTGTTCATGAAAATACATGTATTTTATCTGACATCAGGAAGGGGGGTTAGGGAGGGGTAAGAGGAAGGACATGAGGCACAAGCCCTCAGTGCGGCAGACCAGGGAGGCTCTTAGTGCTCCTCAGGGTGGAAGCTCTCCTGCAGGGCCTCCTGGATACTGACAGCCCCCCAATGGACCTCCCAGATGGCAGCCTGCAGAAAGTGCAGCCAGGCTCACAGCAACGCGTCCAAGAGAAGCACCAGAATGCCCAGGGGCAGGTCTGGCTCCATGCTGCCGAGTGCTGTGGTGTCCCGAATGAGGGCAACCAGAGCACGCAGAGACAAAATGCTTTGCTGTCCCTCATCGAGGTAGACAAGCAAGCACGGAAACCTGAGAACTGGCTGTCCGGGGGGTCCCTTTAAGCACAGACCTCAGATAGCCTCAGGCAGCAGCCCCACACAGTGAGTCCTGACCTGGAGCCCTGCTGGAACTGGTTCCGGCCAGCCTTAAATGCAATTCAGAGTCCACTCAGTGTAGACACGCTATTTCAAAATAGCAAAATGCTATTTCGAAATGCATTTTGTGTGTAGATGCGTTATTTTGAAATAAGCTATTTCGAAATAACACTGTAGTGTAGACATACCCCAAGATAACTATTTAGCCAAAGGCAATCACAACAAGCCAACAGGAGGATGGTTTGAAACTGGAGTACCACAATGCAATTTCTGTGACATTCCATGAATTTTATAAGTGGGAGAAGCAAAGAAGAGCTCAGTCCTTTGCCCCATTTACCCTTCTCAGAATGCAGCCAGTCTCCCCTGAGGTTCAACAGTGTTTTCTCATGATCTCCCTCTTAGTCTTCTGTTGCTCAGACCTTTGGCCAAGTCACATAATGGTTCACTCCCCTTCCAGGTAATTAGAGGTACACCTTAAAGTTCACTGTGTCCAAATGTACAGTTCTTCTGTCCTTCTTGGACTTGATTGAAATCCTCTGCTGCCTGGCCCATTCTCTTGGCTCCTGCAGCGATTCTCTTTAATGGCATCTTCCTCAGCAAAATCCTCTCACTGCTCCCCTTAGCCAGGGATTCCAACAGTTTACCTCTGTGGGTATGTCTAGACTGCACCCCTCTGCCAGCAGAGAGATGCAGATTAGGCTGGGTGAAATTGCTAATGAAGTGGGGATTTAAATATCCTACACTTCATTAGCATAAAAATGGCCGCCACTATTTTTCGGCACGGAGCTTTGTTGGAGAAAAGCAGCAGTCTAGAGGCTGATCTATCGCTAAAGAAAGCCTTTTCCGATAGATCCTGTATACCTCATTTTACGAGACATAAGGGATCTATCAGAAAAGGCTTTCTTTAGCGATAGATCAGTCTCTAGACTGCCACTTTTCTCCAACAAAGCTCCATGCCGAAAAAAAGCAGTGGCCATTTTTATGCTAATGAAGCGTGGGATATTTAAATCCCCCACGCTTCATTAGCAGTTTTGCCTAGCCTAATCTGCATCCGTCTGCTGGCAGAGGGGTGCAGTCTAGACATACCGGCTGCGTCTAGACTGGCATGATTTGCCGGAAATGCTTTTAACGAAAAAGTTTTCCGTTAAAATCATTTTCGGAACAGAGCGTCTAGATTGGCACGGATGCTTTTCCGCAAAAGCACTTTTTGTGGAAAAGCATCCCTGGCCAATCCAGACGCACTTTTGCTCAAGAAAGCCCCGATCGCCATTTTAGCCATCGGGGCTTTTTTGCGCAAAACAATACCATATTGTCTACACTGGCCCTCTTGCACAAAAGCATTTGCGCAAGAGGGCTTTTGCCCGAACGGGAGCAGCATAGTATTTCCGCAAGAACACTGACGATCATACATGAGATCGTCAGTGTTCTTGCGGAAATTCAAGCGGCCAGTGTAGACAGCTGGCAAGTTTTTCCAGAAAAGCGGCTGATTTTCCGGAAAAACTGGCCAGTCTAGACACAGCCACCCTGTGAGGCTACATCTAGACTACAGGCTTCTTTTGGAAGAGATCTTCTGAAAAAACTTTTTCCAAAAGAGAGCATCCACACTGCAAAAGTGCATTGAAAAAGTGATCTGCTTTTTCAAAAGGGAGCATCCAGACTAAATGGACACTCTCTCGCATGTAAACTGTGATTGTTATGGACGGACTGGCCACCAGGACACCTGTGCTTTTTCCGCTTCCCTCTTCTTCTGAAAGAACTCCCTCTTCCCCGTCCACACACGCCTTTTTGTGAAAGAGCTCTTTTGCAAAAAGGCTTCTTCCTCGTAGAATGAGGTTTACCAATGCCGGAAAAAAACTGTTCTTTTGATTTTCTTGTGGAAGAATGCAATTGCAGTGTGGACATTCCTTAAGTTTTGTTGGAAAAATGGCCGTTTTTCTGACAAAATTCTATAGTGTAGACATACCCTAAAGTTCCCTGCCTCTTGTAGGCCCCATCTCAGGGCTTCCCCCAAAGGAACCTATCTTGCTCTCTATGGGTCTCTTTCTCTTGTTGCAGCCACTAACTCAAGGTCCCTAGCCCCTACGGGCATGTATTTTGTTCCTTGTGGGTGCCTCACACCTAATTTTCTTAGATGCTTCATAGAGGGAAAGTCCTCTTCTTCATTTCTTCAGGGCTTTTCTTCTTGTACTGACCTGCCAGCTCTAATTAGGTAGTTGTCTCCTTGAATTACTGCCACAGTTGGGGTTGGTCTTTCTAATTAAGCCCCATTACACTCAAGTGGGGTTACTAATTAGCCCTTATGTTGCCAGCTCTTCAGTGAGGTTGAGGGATTGCTGCTAAGTCAAGGGTAAGGCCAAGGCCAAGCCCAGTTTGCTTCAGATGGCCAGCCCATCCACGATACTGCCTTCTAATACAAGCGATCATAAGACAGTGATTGAGACTGTGCTACAGAGAAATGGTACCACAGAGCTACCTAGTGATCATTTGGGAGAGTTAATTGAATGAATTACACTGAGGCCAGATCTACACTAAAAGGGAATGTACATTAAGATACGCAACTCCAGCTACATTAATTATGTAGCTGGATCCAAAATACCTTAATCTGAGTTTCCCCACCATCCCCACAGTGGGAGATCAATGGTTGCAAACACGCCCATTGGTTTCCTTTATTCCTCACAGGAGCAGAAGTACTGGGGGTGCCCTCTGGGTTTGATTAACAGGTCTTTACTAGACCTACTAAATCAAACTCCATAAGATTGATCACAGCAGTATTGATCTTCCCCATAGTGAAGACATGGCCTGAAAACAAATTGAA
Organism: Pelochelys cantorii; assembly: GCA_032595735.1. NCBI lineage: Eukaryota > Metazoa > Chordata > Testudines > Trionychidae > Pelochelys > Pelochelys cantorii. The sequence goes on from CM064327.1 coordinate 243,252,922, forward strand.
AATTAAAGGCCAGATTGTGGTAGCTCTGCGTGTGGGTTCAAAGAGAGGTTGTGAGTGTCTGCAAAGAACCTCTACTCGTATCGTGGGTAATGTAAGAACCTATTCTCCTTGTTTGAGAGAGCAGATGGACTAATCCCTCCATGTGCCCCCATGCATGCTCCCCACAGGGAGCCAGAACTGGTGAACAGGAGGTGAAGCTCTATCTCCAACTTCTGTCTGCACTGCTCTTGAGCACAGATCTGCTCTCCAGAGGCACAAACCTAAAGAAACTGTTCTTGATTTCCACAGGTGTAATTGTGGGAATATGACCCCTAATATCTCATTAGAAAGGATGGTTTGCTAATAAAAGCTTTCTGTGGAGTGTCAGCTGCTTTTTTATAACTGAAGGATGGATTTTGATATTTTACAAAAATTGTCATTTACATGCTAAGCATGTACAGCAGGACTATTAAATTCAATAGAACAAATAGGGCCTATTTCAATAATGTTCTAATACTTCATAATGATAATCTCAAGAAATCCCACTGATTGAAAATAAATTCACACCATAGAAGACACATTCACACTAACAAACTTTTCCAGAAAACAACAATAGTATTGCAATTATTAGGTGCCAATTATGAATATTATATACTAATTTGAGATAAATGTCATTGTAAATTTTAGTATCTGTAAATATCTTATGCAGACTATCTTCTAAGTGTAAAATGATTCAGCTCATGCTTGCAAAAACTCCACTTAAATGCTTAAAATGCATCTATTTGTGACAGGAAATTGGCTGTTAGCCCATTATTTTTGTTATTGATTTAACTTTATGCCAATGTACACGGGTGTGCTGGCTTGCTGTTCTTGACTTCCAAGGCACCCTCTTTTGGCAGGACAATAAGTTGTTGCATAATAAGATTATTCCTCCCCCCCCCATCCTAAGTCTTTTCAAAAGTTGCATTTTAAACCTTTGTAGGCATGTATGTGGGGAGAGGGGAAAAAATGTAATGTGTTGCCATAAATTATGTTTTCATTTAGTGTTTGAGGTGCTCAGGAAAACAGCAACATGCAGATAAGATGTCTGCAAATATATATGTTTGCCAGCTAATAAAAAATGCTTTATATAAATTAGTCTGTATTTAGTTTGTTTTTCACACTGTATAAGACACTGTTGTTGTCAGACCATATTTATTCCAGGAAAAAGTGCAACAAAAGACATGGCAGAAGCCATATATACAATGTGCTTAAAATGCATACTGTAGAGGAGTTTCACCCTTGTGCAGAGAGGTCTATGCTCTACTTAAGTCCAACTAAAGGCCTAACTTGAACATCTAGGGTGAAATCATGGCCCACCTGAAGTCAATGGGAATCTTGCCATTGGTATCAATGGTTATGTCATCACTGCAATGTAAACCCAGGATTAGTGGGACTTCAGGCAACTGAACAATCTTGGAGAATCCAGACCATGACATCTACACTGATTCTTAACCCTAAGTTAAGAATTTTCTAACCTGGGCTCAAACCTGTTGCCAAAAGATGTGGTGTTGAAAATTGGTGAAGTGGTGGTGGATGTTTTGGAGGCAACCAGTCATGCGGTTTATGCCAAGGAAGAGGGCATAAAAGATATTTCTGAAGTCATTGCTGGCTTTGAGAGAATGGGGTTCCCAGCCTATGCTTGGGCTATTGATAAGACTCACGTGTCCATAGGTTGCTTTTCTCAAGGAGCAAATGAGTGCATAAATCACAGAGGCTATGTCTACACTACAGGGTTTTTGCGCAAAAACAAACCTGCGGAGTGTTCACACCTCAAGTGCGTTTTTGCTCAAGAAAATCTACAGTCAATCGACAGAACAGAGGGCTTTTTGCGGTGTAGGTATACCTCCTTCTACGAGGCGTAACTCCTTTTTGTGCAAGAGTTCTTGTGCATAAAGGTGTGTGTGGATGCTCAACAGGGGTTTCTTGCACAAAAAGAGCCTATCACAGAAAGCACAGGTGCTCTGAATGGCCGTCAGAACTTTCTTGCGTAAGAGTGTCCATGCAGTGTGGATGCTCTCTTGTGCAAAAGTACATCACTTTTGCCATGTGCTTTTGAGGTGTGGACACGCTTTTGTGCAAGAAGTTTTTGCAGAAGATCTCTTCTGCAAAAACCCTGCAGTGTAGACAAAGCCAGAGAGTACTACTCTATTGTTATGCAGACCATATTGACCACAGACATCAATTTCTGAATGTCCTTGTGGCCTGCACTGGGAAAGTTCATGATGTCGTCATTTTGCCGATCAGGAGTCTACATTCATGGATGTGGCTTTTGAAACCATACCCTTATTTCAGAGGCCCTTGGCAAAAAATAATTTAAGTACACTCTCTACAGGTGCAGAATGGCTGTTGAAGGTGCTGTGGGCAGACTGAAATCCCCTTGGAGATATTTATAGACCCATTTGTAAGTCATCAATGCTGTCTGCATTACTGTGGCTTGCTATGGTCTTCACAATCATTTGGCAGGGTACTGCTCTTGATTACTTTGAGGTCCCTTCCAATTCTACTATTTTATGATTCTATGATTGTGCAGCCAGAGGTGAGACTTTTCCCCTGCATTGGTTTTATGATAATGAGAGGCCCCTGAATTGATACCCTCAGCCAGAAAGTGCAACTGCTGGAGCTGGGTATACCTGGGCAATAGAAGTCAGATATGCTATGTACTTCTACATAATGGATTTTCATAGCTCACTGGAAGAGTGGGAATAGTACCTCTATGAATGCACCTGAGGGGGAAGGGGCTAATTGATTGGGGGTGGGGGGGTTAATTGCCATGCAATGCACTTATGGGGGAGTGGCACTACATGTGAAAGAAAGTGTAGGATCAAATGAAATAAAAATATTCAATGAACCAAACTGTTTAATAGAATCTCTAGGGGGTAGTAATTCCATGCTCTAATAATATGAATATAACAGCAGGGATATATTATGACCACCTGAACAGGATGGTGATAGTAATTATGAAATGCTAATGGAGAGTAGAGTGGCTATAAAAATAAAAAAACCTCAGTAATAATGAGGGATTTCAACTATACCCATTGTGGCAGGGTCAGTCCCACTCCTGGGTCCCAGACCTCTGTTCTGCCCACTATCTTGCAATTTAGGGGCTACAATACAAGTCCCACTTGCCTTTTCTCAGCATTTGGTCTTCTGTCCCTTGGCAAAACAAAGGGGTGTTGGGGTCCACTACCACTGGCCAGTCAGGGCAGCGTAGACAGTCCTCATCAGCCACTGGCTGAAATTTCTGGCTACCTGGGGGGAAGGGAGCCACCAAACACTCCCTGTCAGAGCCCCCCCAACTCCCCCTGTAGCCTTTAGCAGTGCTGCTGCAGCAGCGTGGCTTGGCTCCTCTGAGTCTCCTTATCAGTTGTTCATGCCTCTCACACTCCACTCTCCCCATGCTCCCCCACAGGGAAGGTTTTTAAAGAGGTCCAGTGGCAGCCTGAAATCAGCTCACCTGGCTCCTAATTGATTTATAGCAGCCCTGTCTCAGCTACCCCTGACTAACCAGGGCCATTGCCACCCCTCAGCTGGCTATAGGAGCTGCTAGGTGTGTGGTGGTGGGCAGGGGGCCCTCTACTGCTCTCACCCTGGGTGGGGGGGAGCAGGACCCCTATTCTTCATCTTTTTGGGGACTGCCTGGCCCCTTTCTTCACTGCTGCAAGCCTGGACTTCACCGTTCCTGTGGCTGCTACACCCTCTGGAGTAGAGGAGGTAAGGGGGCTGCTTTAGAGCAGCTCCTGGGGTTCTTCCTTCCCCTCCACAAGTTTGTGTGTGTGGGGGGGGCAGTGTTTGTAAAGGGCCCTCCTGCCATCTGGGTCACTAGGTGGCAGCTGGTACCACTTTTGTGGGGCACTGGGGGTGGGGGGTGGCTCCCTCTTGCCCCCGCTATCTCCCCTGCATCTCTGCTGCTGTCACTGCTACTGCTTCCTTCCCAAACCCAGGTGCTTCAGGGGCCATTTCCAGACTTGGCCCCACTGCTTGCCTCCCTGCCCCTCCTTTGCTCTGTTGGGTCCTGCAGCAGGTGCTTTGAGCCTGCCATTCAGGTGCCTGTGGACACACTAGTTTCCTCCCCCCCCCCCCCCAAGTGTCTTGCTGCCCCCCTGCTTTCTTGAGCAGGCCCCTCCTCATAGTGTACATTCCCCTCCCCTCTTCTCGTGTGCCCATGCTCCCCTCTGTCATCTTGTTTGGCGCCTGAGCCTCCCACGCTTCTTTAGTAACCCTCCCCCCACACACCGTTTCACTTCCCATATCTTTCAAATAATTAACCCCCTCACATTCCCAGTGCAGCCGGAGGAGCCGCTCTTACCATCCTGTGATGGGAGCTGTACCCCTTGTTCCTTTACCTCCCCCTTCCTCCTATGTGTGTTGCTACCTTCTCACCCCACTTCCAGCCTACCAGGGGGAGTGGTGAGCCTTTCTCTCCCTCCCTCTTCCCCTCCTCTCCCTTGCTCCACCCCCTGGCACTATTGGTCTCCCCTAATTGTCTGTTCCTGTCTCCCCCCGCCCCTCCATCCATGAACAAAATGGAGGGGCAGTCATGTGACACCCCTGCCGCCCCTTGCCCACCCCCCCTCACTACCTTTATAAATGCTGAACCCTCTGAAGCTGCCAGGCCACCCACTCATACAGCAGAGGTGGTGGGCATGGATGGGGATTCCGGGACCCCGACCACTCCTGCCGCGGCACCTTCTGCCACCAGTGTCACCACCAAGAAAGCCTCCCTGAAGGGTCAGGAGACCAAGAAGAACAAGAGCCCCGCCCGGAAGGCAAAACCTCCTGTGGCGAAGGCTCACCCCCCCGCCACAGCCTCGGCTGTGGCTTCCCTTCTTTCCTGTCCCCCCCCATTCCTTCCACCAGCTCTGGTGGGCGACAGTGTCCCGACCCCCAAGGCGTATGCCCAGGTAGCCGCCACCCCCCCACCTGCTGCCTCCCGATCCACTGAAGCCACCTCCCAGAATTCCATCCCCAGCAGCCGCGGCCCCTTCCCCACCCTGACCAGGGGACACGGGGTCCATTGCCTCCTGGTGTCGGCCTCGCCCCATGTGGAGACCTATGTGTGGGCGTTGGCACGCGTGGTGGGGCCCGCGGCCATGGTGGTGGCCTCCAGGATGTTTGGGAAGGTGGTATTCTTCCTGTCGTCCAAGGCCGCTGCCCAGGAGGCAGTGGAGAAGGGTTTGGTGGTGGGGGGAGTCCATGTCTCACTTGAGCCTTTGGAGGACCTGGGCGTATGGGTGGTATTTTCTTCCGTTCCTCCCCAATGCCGCCCTATTGCCTTTCCTCTCCACCCTGGGGAGGCCCTTGTCAGTCCTTAGTCCCCTTCCTTTGGACTGCAAGGACCCACATTCTCTCCTTCCGCCAGCAGGTGCAAATCCAACTCCTGCCAGCAGGGCATCATGGGGAAGCCCTAGAAGGGTCATTTCTGGTGCCCTATCCAGGGGCCCAGTACTGGGTATATTACATCTTGGGGGAGGCTCGGTGTTTTCTCTGTCGGGCGACGGGGCACGTCCAAAGGGACTGCCCCCTGGCCTGGCTCAGAGATGCACTTGGGACCCCCGACACCCAGGAGGGCACCGGCCCTACCATTACCAGTGGCTCTGATGGTCTAGACCCTGGGGTCACCCCTCCTCCAACCGTAACTGTCGTCAGTCCCGCTCAGGCTCCGCAGGGCCCAGACGAGCGTGCGGGCACCACTGCCATCATCAAAAGCGGCAAGGCTGAGCCTGCGGAGGAGAGGGCGGTGGGGTCGGAGACAGGACTCAGACAGGGCCTACCTCAGGGGGAGGTTTCCCCTTCCCCAGCTGCCCAGCCCCTGTCTTCCCTGGCCCTCCCACCACTGCCTTTGTCCCCTGGCTCTTCCCCCATTCAGGCCCAGCCCTCCTCCTCCAAGGGCTGGGAGGTTGCCATGGGGAGGCGCCGCAAATGAGCCTGGCATTCCACCCCACCCATTGAAGGGGAGGATACCCTGCTCATGCCTCTGGGGTGGATGTCGGAGCCATCCCTCCTTCTGAACCCCCGGACACTTCACAGAGCCATGAGGCAGCTGAGGTGGCCGCAGCGGTTGTGGAAGGGGTAAACGCCTCCCTCCCGGAGTCCCTGCAAGACAGAGTGTCTAGGGGGGATGCTTCCACTGTCCCCACCTCCGCTGTGAGGGCGACTGCTGACCCTGCCACCAACAAGGGAGATCACGTGGTGGCAGGCAGCATGCTCGCCTTCCTCTCCGAAGAGGTGGAAGCTTTAGGGTTAACCCCGCCTGCCTCAGAGGGGGATCAACATGCCTTGGAGGGACAACAGTTGGCCTCTCCTTCCCCTTCTAGCTCACTGCTCTCCCTTTTCCCTGCCTCTGGGTTGCCCCAGGGTGTAACTAACTTCCCAGCCATCGGCAGCACTTCGGCCAGTGAACCCCTGGGGGATCCTAGTGGGCGGGAGTTCCCATCATTCCCTATCACCCCTGGCGCTGGGGCCTCTAGAGCTGCACTCTCAGTGGTGCCGGAGCCTGGTGCTGGGGAGATACTAACTTCCCCCACCACTGCCACTGATCCCCTGCCCTGCGGGGAGGCACCGCATCCTGGTGCCTCTTCCGCTGAGACTTCTGACCCTGCTACTGCTTATAATCCCTGCTACTGCTTATAATCCGCTGAGACTTCTGACCCTGTTACTGCTTATAATCCCTGCCTCTTCCGCTGAGACTTCTGACCCTGCTACTGTCACTCCTGCTCCCCATTCAGCCCCTCTCCCAACCGAATTTCCCACTCCTCTTCCTGCTTCCCCATCTCCTTGTCTTTTTCCTAATCCCCCACCGCTTCCTCCCCCTACTCCCCTTCCTCCTCTTCCTCCTTTCCCTGATCCCTTCCTTGACCTCTTTTCCTCCCCTTACACTGTTACTGCTGCCCCCAGGGCTGCCACGTTCAGCTCAGATGTTGGCCCCCGGGAGGCGGTTTTTGTTTCTCCCGCTCCCAGCACATCTGGGGCTGTTCTCCCTCCGCCACTACCCCTGTTGTCATCCCAGCAGGGACTTCAGAGTCCCTGCTTTCCCGCATCATTCAGTTGCGGGGCATGCGGAGGGGTCTGGCCTGAGGCCCCAACACCCCACACGCTGAGGGGCGAGATGTGTGACTTCTTGGAGGACATTCGTGGCTCCAAGAACAAAGTGGCTCTTGCCCTTCAGCACTGGGGGGGATTTCCATCTCATTCTCCATTTTGGGCCATTTTGGGGGAAGGTAAAGGGACTGGGCGGCAGGAGGCTGCAGCCTACCTGTGGGCCTGCGGCTTCCGTGATGCCCTGCTTATATTTGGGTACGGTCACGGTTTGCTGTGGGGCCCAATGGGGACTGCCAGCACTCCAGCCAGTGAGGATCTTCCCCAGCTCTCTCAATGCCACCATTCGTCATTGCCGCTCTGAACACCCAGGGCTGCAGGCTGGGTCTCTGCAGGTGTCGGGTACTCTTCTTTCTTTGGGAGGGGGAGTACTCTGTCATCTTCCTGCAGGAGACCCATACTGCTTCGGCCTCCAAAGCTAGCTGGTGGCTGGAGTGGGGAGACAGGGTGTACTTCAGCCACGTGTTGGCCAATCAAGCCAGTTGGCGACCCTGTTCTCCCTGAACATGCAGCCTGAGGTGCTGGGGACTGCCAAGGTTGTGCGGGGCCACTTGCTGCACTTCCAGGTCCCCGTAGAGGGGTTAACATTAAATCTCATTAACCTCTATGCCCTGACATCCGGCCCGGAGAGGCTTCGCTTCTACCAGCGGGTGTCCACTTTCCTTGGCTCTTTGCATCCTCGTGAGTGCCTGGTCCTGGGAGGGGATTTCAACTGCACCCTTGAGGAACGGGACCACACGGGGACCGAGCGGTACCCGGCTGCTACGGACGTCCTCAGGGAGATAATAGACCAACACACCCTGGTGGACGTCTGGAGTGACCACCACCCGGGCGATGATGCAGGTCCACGTCCGGGTGGAGGGTCAACGGTTGTGTCACTCCCGGTTGGACAGCATTTATCTCTCATGTAATCATCTCTCTCGAACCCACTCCTCCAGCATTCGGCCAGCCCCGTTCTCGGACCACCACTTGGTGGCTGTGACAGCCTCTCTCTCTTTGGAGAGGCCGGGGCCGGCCTACTGACAATTCAACAACAGCCTGCTGGAGGACGTGGGCTTTGTAGCATCCTTCCAGGAGTGTTCTGGCTGGCCTAGTACGGGTGCAGAGGTTCCTATATGATGCAGGTAGTCCGGCATGGAGCACGCTGGTGCACACTTTCTTTTGCCACTTCCGAGGGCTCCGATATGATCGGCAGCTCCTTTATTTGAGAGGTCTTCCACGAGACCTCTCCGGGCTGCCAGCCTTCTACCAGGACCTCCTCCAGGCCTGGAAGCTGCTTTCAGTGACCAGATCCTTGGGAACCACCGTGGGGGCAGACCTCCTCACGGAGCCCCTGCTACACAATCCCCATCTACGTGTGCAGGCGGTGGAGTCCCCCTTGGTGCGCCAGAGTCTGGTCCTGGCAGAAGTCACAAGGATCGGAGATCTCCTGGACTACGACGGGGGAGACTGGGTGGATCCTCGAGCACTCGCCCAGCACATGGGGCTCTTCACTCTACGTACTCCCCGGCGTGTACTTCAGGAGGTGAAGGACGCTTTGCTGCCCACTGCTCGGGTCTGTCTTGACAAGGTCCTGTGAGAAGGTGCACCCCTCCCATTCCTGGCCCTCCTGATCTATCCATCAGCCTTAAGTCCTGCGTACCTCCCTGCCTCTCACTTGTGACTGCCTCTCACTTGTCACCCGAGCCGGCTGCATGTATTGCAGCTGGTCCCCTTCTGAACTGTGCCAAAGAGTCACCTGTACACTCTCATGCTTTACATGCTCCACTTGCCCACCCTCGTGTCCTGCCCAGACACCACCAAATGGTAGAACCTCCTCCCTTTGACCTCACACCCGTCCCTGTTTTCTCTTTATTTGTCCCAAGTAATTACTTGGTTTTCTGGGCTCAGTGGACCCTCCCCATAGGCTACGGGGAGGTCCTTTAGATGTGGATGGGCTAACACCCACCCATGTCCCGGACTCCAATAGGCACACCATATTGACTGGGTACACGATACCTCAGGATGGGAGGCAGATATAAAGTTTCTTGATACCTTAATTGACTGCTTCTTGGAGGAGCTGATTCAGGAACTGACAAAGGGAGAGCCAATTCTTTATTTAGTGCTAAGTGGAGCACAGGATCTGGTCCAAGAGGTGACAATTGTTGGATCACTTGGAAATAGGGACCATAATATAATTACATTTAACATCCCTGTGATGGGAAAAACACCAGAGCAGTCCAGCACTATCACATTTAATTTCAGTAAGGGGAACGACACAAAAATGAGGCTAGTTAAACAGAAATTAAAAGGTACAGTGCCAAAATTAAAATCCCTGAAAGATGCATGGAACTTTTGAAAGATACCATAATAGAGGCTCACCTAAAATGTATACCCCAAATTAAAAAACACAATGGGGGGTGGGGTGGGGAAGTGCCACTGTGGCTTAATAACCAACTAAAAGAAGCATTGAGAGATAAAAACACATCATTTAAAAAGTGGAAGTTAAACCCTAGTGAGGAAAATAGAGAGGAGCATAAACTCTGTCAAATGAGTGTAAAAATATAACAAGAAAGGCCAAAAAGGAGCTGGCCAAAAACTCAAAAGAAGTAATAACAAAATGTTTAAGTACTTTAGCAGACTTCCTGCTTCTGAACAACCTGGATGATTGAGATGCTAAAGCAGCACTCCAACGCAAAAAGGTAATTGCAGAGAAACTAAATGCATTTTTTGCATTTGTTTTCATGGCTGAGGATGTGAGGAAGATTCTTAGACCTGAGCCATTCTTTTAGGTGTCAAATCTGAGGAAATATCTCAGATAGAGGTGTCATTAGAGGAGATTTTGGAACAAATTGATAAACTAAACAGTAACAAGTCACCAGGGCCAGATGGTATTCAACTCCAAGAGTTCTGAAAGAACTCTGCTACGTCTACACTTGCCTGCTGTCTACACTGCACGAGCATTCTTGCACAAGTAAATTTACAGTATAACGTTGTAAAACAGGGCTTCTTCTGGAAGAGTTATTCCTCCCCCCACGAGGAATAAACCCTCTTGCGCAAGAGCTCTTCCACAAAAGGGCAGTGTAGACAGGCAACATGAATTTCTTGCACAAGAAGCCCTTATGGTTAAAATGGCCATCAGAGCTTTCTTGCACAAGAGAGCATCCACACTGCCATGGATGCTCTTGCACAAAAGCATAGCTCTTGTGCAAAAGCACATGCCAGTGCAGACGCGCTCTTGTGGAGGACTTTTTGCGCAGGAACTCCTCCGCAAAACAGTTCTTGCACAAGAAGCTGCCAGTGTAGATGTAGCCCTCAAGTGTGAAATTGCAGACCTACTAACTAAGGTTTCTATCCTATCTTTTAAATCATCTTCTGTAACTAATGACTGGAGGATAGCTAATGTGACACCAATTTTTAAAAGGGACTCTAGAGGTGATCCTGGCAATTATAGACTGGTAAGTCTAACCTCAGTACCAGGCAAATTGGTTGAAACTATAGCTTTCAACAGAATTCTCAGACACATAGATGAACATAATTTGTTGGGGAAAAGTCAACATGGTTTCTGTAAAGGGAAATAATGCCTCACCAATCTACTAGAATTCTTTGAGGTAGTCAACAAATGTAGACAATGGGGATCCAGTGGATATAGTGTACTTAGATTTCCAGAAAGCCTTTGACAAGGTCCCTCACCAAAGGCCCTTTAAGCAAAGTAAAGTGTCATGGGATAAGAGGGAAGGTCCTCTCGTGGACTGATAACTGGTTAAAAGATAGGGAACAAAAGGAATAAATGGTCATCCTTCAGGGGTCTGTACTGGAACCAGTCCTATTCAGCATATTCATATGTGATCTAGAGCAGGGCTACTCAACTTTGGAAGCCCCAGGGGCCACAATGTGATCCCTCCCCTGTCATCCACCTCCAAAGAAACGGAGACTAGGGACACCATTCCTACCCATCTTGGCTAATAGGCATTGATGGACCTAACCTCCACAAATCTGTCTAGCTCTTTTTTGAACCCTGTTAAAGTCCTAGCCTTTACCACATCCTCTGGCAAGGAGTTCCAATGAGCAAATTTACCAAGGAAGCAAAAGTCTGTGAATGTACATTGGGCCAGGCCTGCACTGCATTGTGGGTGAGCTGTAGAGCTACAGCAGCCAGTAGAGGCCAAGAGGCCTAAAATAGGACAAGAGACACATAGGATTATTGCCTTAAATAGTGCAGTGGAGGAGCACAGAAAATTTCTTTTAGAATTTCAAGGCTGTAGAATATGATGTAAGCAGGGGCTAAACTGCTGCTTGCTATCAGCCAGCTAAAAGGAGGGGTGGGTGTGCCCACTACAATTGTTTAGCTCTGCAAGGTAATTAACTGTTAACTGTTATGTAAATACAGCTCACGAGAGAATCCGAGGTGTGGCTATGTAAATCCCATTCAGCCAGGGCTGATGGAAGGTCAGTGTTGGAATGGAATGTGGATAATTGTATATAATTTGGGACTGTTGTGGGGGTCACTAATCATGCTACCCCTAAATGTGGGAACTGTAAAACATGCCACCAGTGCTTGCAGGAGAGACACCACCATCATGGTAAGAGGTCTCGGAAGAACAAGCCTCTCCCCTTCCAGAGTTGAGTGAACTGAGCTGGGGGAAGGGTTAAAGGGCTTGAGTCAGCCTGCTTCACACCTGCCCGGTGTGAGCTATAAGACTGCACCTTTCCCCCTTTGTTTTAAGGACAGACCTAAAGCAGACTCCCTAAGGAGACTTTTCTTTTGCTAGTCCAGTGAGAGCTGGATTCATTTGCCAGTCCAGCTGGTGGCTAAAGAGTTGAAATCACTGAGAGCTGAAATCACTGGTTTGGCTGAGAGCCAGGCCTATTGCAGCCAGTGAAGTGGCGGCGACCAGCGGCATGGCATGGAGTGGCGGCAGGCGAAGAGCGGCGACCAGCGGCGTGGCGTGGAGCGGCGGCAGGCGAGAAGCGGTGACCAGTGGTGGTGGCAGGCGAAGAGCGGCGACCAGCGGTGTGGCGTGGAGCGGTGGCAGGCGAGGAGCGGCGACCAGCGGCGGCAGCAGACGAGGAGCGGCGGCAGATGCCCAGCGGAGCGTCCAGTGGCGTGGGACGAGACAGCTGATGGAGCGTGGCGGAGTTTCGTATAAGGTGCCCCCTATCTATCCCGCTACCCCCATTTCTACCCAGGTTGGAAGATGAAACCCTGCAGGTGAACTTTGGGACTCTAGGTGGCACGGACCAGGGACAGAGACTTTTGGGGTGTTGGACTCTTTGGACTTCGGGTGATTCTTGGCTTGGGGGGGAGGCTTGGCTCATGTTTGGGTTATGAACTCTGTTTGTGGTGTTTTCCCCAAGTTAATGCCGTATGACTTCTCTCTCTGTTTCATTAAATGTTTCTTTCCTACACTCAGACTCAGTGCTTGCGAGTAGGGAAGCATTGCCTCTCAGAGGCACCCAGGGGTGCGTGAATTTCCCAGATTACTGGGTGGGGGCTCAAGCCAGTTCTATGTGAGATGGACCCCAAGATATTGAACCCAGCCCTGGTTACTGCCAGGCCTACCCAGCAGAAGGGTTACATTATATGTCAAAACTGAACTGCAATATATTGTGGAAGGGACGTTTCAGGCCACAGCCTGGTTAATGGCAATTAAAGAAATGTAGAGACAACAGTAAACTAAAAAATCGAAGCTTTTTGTTTATAAAAATTGCATAGCTACTTGGGTTTAGGAGGGAGTAATGCTACAAAAGCTTTTTTCTAATCATTTCAGGTCTTTCACATTTTGGAGGACATTAACATTCTTGTGATGCCCTGTTGGCAAAAGGAGATATTATTCCAACCTGTTAGTGGGAAACCTGTAGTTTATGCAGCTGAAATAGCCAAATATATAGTGACTGAACATCAGGAAGTGAGCTGGTGAGCTATTGAGAAGGCCCTGGAAAATATGTCCTTTCCCACAGTGTGATTACCTAGCTGAAAATCTTATTTCAGGAAAACTTTGCAGTTATCAGCACCTGAGATTGGGTCAGAATTCATGAGGACTTCAACAGGATGCTAAGTATGCTTGCACAAGGCTTATGCTGTTATGGCTGCATGCAAACACATAGGGTACCTCTAGACTACAGGCTTTTGTCGACAAAGAGCGTCTAGACTACATCCAGTTCTGTCGACAATGCAAGCCGCTTTGTCAACATGGGTGTAGACGCAAAGAACAGTGTAGATGCAATAACGCCTTCTGTCAAGAGAACTCTGTTGACAAAAGGTGTTATTCCTTGTAGAATGAGGTTTACCACTGTCGACAAAACTGCCGAGTTCTGTCGATGTTATGTCGACAGAACTCAGCGGTAGTGTAGACGCAGGTATAGTTTTGTCGACAAAAGTCCACTTTTGTCAACAAAACCCTGTAGTCCAGACACACCCATAGAACTTCAGTTTTTCTCCTCCCCACCCCCTAGTATATTTGAACAAAAATTCAAACCCTAGTTGTACTGCGGACAAATGATTTTGTCACTCATGGCACAGGAATGTCACAGAAACGGGAATGGCACAAGCAAAAAATCTGTGCCATTCCAGTAAAAATACTAGAGTATGGAGGCACTTGTCAGGGTTTCAAAGTATTCCTCATTTCCATATCCTGATTGTCATTTTGAATTCCATGCAGTGGAGTGTAAGGGCAGAAGGGACACCAAGGTGCTGGTATACAATCTGCCATTAGTGGATATATGCTGCTGGCTGGCACTTCTCATAACTTTTGCATTGATTCATGGAGTAGAAGTCCCTCCTATTAACAAACATTAAAATGGAGCCACCCACTTATGAGTCTCGGGCAGTTTCTGTCCCTTCTGTGTCTCCTGCTAAAATGTGGGCACAATCACTTTGGTGACTTTTTTTGGGTGATTTGATCAATATTAGTTTCCTCGATAGAACATAGTTGTGTAGACATACCCTCAGTCTGAAACAGATAAGACAAAGGCATAAATCAGAAAGAGATAGTGGGAAGTGTTTCTGTATGAGATGCATTGTAAGGGCAGATTTGAAAGGGGAGAGGAAGGTTGCTTTATGGATAAGAAGTTGAAGATCATTCCAAGCATGAGGCAGCATAATAGATGTGCAAAGCCTGAAGTGGGAGAAACAACAACTTCCACAACAGTAGAAAAAGTGAATATGGAATAAAGGGAACTTTGTTAAAACTAAGAACTTTGAACTGTGCAGAAAGGTTTAAAGATGGCTGTTATTTTACCTTAGCTGTTCCCTCCATCAGTTCTGAGCTAATAGATAAGAATTTTTTAATCTTTTGTAATTCCTAGTTGCACACATTCAGACACCAATCAGACTGTCATAATTCAGCATGGTTCACTATTTCCACTCAAGAGGAGGCCAAGACTGGAACAGCAGAGCTACTTCATTGAAGTATATTTTTAATAGTGGTGAGGAAATGCATAGTAGTTAGCTGTGCAATCTCCAGCCTCACCCAAGTAATGGTTGCATTATACTGATCCTTCATGTTCAGGAGAACTAAAACACTCACAGCGTACTTTATTTATAAAGTCTCGATCTCAATGGCTAGGTCTGAAATTCCTTATTATGTTAGCATTTTTCCACTGAGATCATGACAATTCCTTCAGAGCCATTGCCATCTCAGAAGGAAGTGTATTAGACACTACTTGTAAATGCATACTTGGGGACTTTTTAATATGTGCATTATTGCAGAGCCATTATGTTTTATAATGCTAAAGCCATCTTGGGAACTTCTTGAGCATGCTAATTCTTGATTCAGGCTGCAATTGCTCCAAAAGAGTGGTTACAGGCTAGTATGTCAAGTTTGTCTTAGAGATGCCTTAGGTTAGAAATCATTGTCACCATGGACAAGAAGTCATTTGGGTCTATAACATAAGTGCAGATGTTGCATGTTCACTAAAACTACTTATGAAATATTTATCAAAAGCTAGTTTATCTGTATGCATAATAGGCACCATTTGAAAATTAAAGAACTGTTTCTCTTTTTTAAAGATGCAAAGACTTTAATCCACAGTGTACATTAATGGATGTAAACATTTCAGTTTTAAGTTGTAATATGAAGCTTTGTTTTAAATCAGAGGGAGAGGGAAAGACTCAACCGAGCTTCTGAAGAACAAAATTAAATCCAGATCTCTTTATTTTCAGCTGATATTATAACCCCCTCGAAATAACAGGGATGGGGGGACGTGACATTACACAATGGATATACTGACATTACAATGGAGCAAACGTTGGTGCTGGAACTAGGGGTTCTGAGGGTACTGACACACCCCCTGGCTTGAAGTGGTTTCCATTGTACACAGGGTTTGGTTCAATGGCTTTCAGCATCCTACTATACAAATTGTTCTAGCACCTCTGGGTGCAATAAGATATCACCATACATTGTATTATAGGTAATGGAATTTAAAAAAAAAATCTTTTGCTTTAATGTACACAAGAGAATATTTGGTATCTGCTACTGTACTGAATAGAATTCTTACTAAGTGTGTCCCTATTTATCAAAAGGCATGCTAAGTCTGTGCCAAGAAAAATACTTGATATTAATACTGTTCATGCTCCTTAACTGCCCTCTAATGTATGTTCTACCAGGACTGTGAGCCATCCATGAAGCCATTTGAATGATATTAAAATGAATATGATGAAATCTCTCATTTAGTGGGTTGACAAGACCTGGTTCAGCTCCAGAGGCAGTGCACAGTTCCCAGAGAGAAGGGTGCTTTTAATGTCTTTCTTTATTGACTTCCTTGTCTAACTGAAGGAGTGTCATAGCTGGACTCTAAAGAGAGCCATATACATGCCTCCTATCTTGAGAGAGCTTATCAAGATACAGGATGTTGGAGGGATGAAAAATAAAAGATGGGAGACAGAATGGAAAGGGGCAGAGTTTAAATTTCTACGAACTTTTCATTCTGCAAAATGGAGAAGGGTCTATAACCTTACAGCCCCTCTTTGGAGCTCCTGAGCCCTAAGAAGACAACCACTTAACAAAAAAGAAGCATTTTTGGAAAAGCAATCATCTTAATTTCTGGATTTTGTTGTTGTTCATTTTTGCCTCGAGTTCCTGGAAACAACGGTATTCGTTTTCCTTCCTTAAAAAAAAAAAAAAAAAAAATCCCATTAGCCTGTTAAATGGAAAAAAATGCCAGTTGTATGGGTCAAGCATTGCACTCTCTATTTGGAAATGTAGCATCACATTTAAGATGTCCTGTGTTGCTTTAAATATTGATATTTTGATGCAGGAATTCCTAAACCTTTTCATAAGGTGGACTATATCATGCAACTATTCATCTGTCATTTACAATCAAGTAACATCTCTGTGACTGCTACAGCAGTTGATTACATTCACAGATAATCTAAGGAAAATATTTAATAGATTTTGATTTTTTTGTTAATGCTGTTTAGCAGTTAGAAGCAAGGAGGAGAGCCAGCACACCATGACCTGCCAGCTCTCTGCAAACCACAATCATAGTTTGGAAACCTCTGCTTATAGTCTGGATACCTCTGCTCTTCTTGTTGTTCTGCTCTATTGTTAATCAAATATAATTCTCATGAGTTCTTTTCAAAATGTTCTCTGCTCAAAGATATTCCAATGTTTATGGCAAAACCTTATTCCTCTAGCTATATACGATCTTGTCACAACTGGCAATGGTTTAGTTGCTTGAATGTAGGAATGTTCCAGTTGGACATGGAAAGGTATCTCCATAGCCTCTCTGATGGAACATACCAATGCACATTCCGTGTATCACCTACATGAGATTCTAACTATTCCCATAAGGTCTCATTCAGTCTTCTCTGAAACATGCCTACTGCCTAACATGGGTAATGGACCCGACCCACAGAAAGAGTGTTTGGTTGCTCTGGAGCAAGAAATCACAACAGTAATTTGCTTGATTGTCTGACTCAGTAGGTGATGAAACGATTGAATAGAGAACATCCTTGCCGATTGAATTAGTCCAATTTGACTTTCCAGGCATGTGATGAAGCCCATCTGTTTGAGCAGGGCATTGGCAGAAGGTTAAGGCAGCAGCATGTGGAAATAGCGGGGTTTAAGCTGTGATGGACACATTACAGATGATCAAATGATGTGTCATAGGGAACATAAGAGGGGCTGCTTTGGGTCAGACCAGTCATCCATATAGCTCAGTTGTCCAACACAGGTCGATACCAGATGATTGAGAAGGAATAAAGAAAAGAGGGCAATTCCTGAATATCAATCTCCTGTCATCCAGTCCCAAAATCTGGCAGTCAGAGGCTTAGGGACATCCAGAGCATGGAGTTATATCACTGGCCATCTTGGCTAATAGCCATTAATGGACTTATTCTCCATGAACATACCTAATTCTTTTTTTGAACCTAGATATAGTTTTGACTCTCTCAACTTCCTTTGGCAATAAATTCCACAAGTTGACTAAAGTATTAGCTTTTCTATAAAATGTGAGGCATAAAATCAACCCTCTTCTTCCCTCCCTTGCTCTTACTTCCCCCCAACATCTTTTTTTATTTAAGTTAACTTCACATTGAGTAAGGAATATGGTGGGCCAGAAAATCCTCCCTCTGTGTTATGTGTATTGTGACAGGGCCAGATCAGAAGGCTACACAAAATTAGTGGAGAGGAGATATATAAGGGTATGTCTACACTACCACCCTAGTTCGAACTAGGGTGGTTAATGTAGGCATTCGAAGTTGCAAATGAAGCCCGGGATTTAAATATCCACGAGGAGTAATGGTAGTTCGAATTAGAGATCCTAATTCGAACTACCTACTCCATGCCGCGTGTAGCCGCGGGCACGGAGTTCGACCTAAGGGGATTTAAAAATGGTGCCTGCCCGGCAAGATGCAAATGAAGCCCGGGATATATAAATCCCGGGCTTCATTTGCAACTTCGAATGCCTACATTAACCACCCTAGTTCGAACTAGGGTGGTAGTGTAGACATACCCTAAGCCTCAGACTGAGGAGATCTTTGTTCTCAGAATAACAGGGCGGGTCTGGTTTAGAACCAGCAGAGGCATCAGGGGAAGTGGAACACCTGGGGCTAATTGACCAGGCCTGCAGAGTGAGGATAGACTGCGGTGATTAGGGTGCATGGGGTTTAATAAGGAAAACCAGTTGATATTGGCTATAAAAGGAGTTTGCCTGCAGTTGGTGGTGGGCATGTGTAACTGAGAGAATGGAGGAAAGTGCTGCTGGGAGTAGGAGGAAAAAGAGACAACAAATGGATGCTAGGAGAGGACTAACCAGAGAGAAGGAAGGTGTGGCGAAATTGCTCAGGGGTCTTGATGGTATCTTATAGCAGGTGCTGAGGACTCACATAGGCAACTACTATTACAGGGCCCTGGGCTGGAATCTGGAGTGGAGGGTGGGCCTGAATTTCCCCCCAACACTTACTTCCCCATTTCCGCTCTGGCCAATGATGAAAAGAACTCGGTAAACAGCAAACTTATGCCCTAAGGCTACGTCTAGACTACAAGCCTCTTTTGAAAGAGAGTGTCTGGACTACAACCAGTACTTTTGAAAAAGCAAGCTGCTTTTTCGAAAGAGAGCACCCAGGCAGTCTGGACGCTCTCTTTTGAAAAAGCACAGTTTGCATTACATTGCACCTTTTTTCGAAAGAGCACTTTCGAAAAAAGGCCTTATTCCTCGTAAAACAAGGTTTTCCGCAGTCAAAAAAACTGCTGCATTCTTTCGATTTACTTTTGAAAGAATGGGGGTGCAGTCTAGATGCAAGTAAAGATTTTTTTTGAAAAAAGGCCTCTCTTTTTCGAAAAATCCCTGTAGTCTAGACACACCCTAAGTGTGGTGCCTAGAACTGGAGGGCTGCCATGAGCCTCTGAGGCAAGCAAATCTGCCTTGAAGTGCAGGACCCACCGAGTTTGAGTAGGAGCTTTGTCACAGTATCTAGTTTTTATAATATGGAGTATTTCTGGTACACAATTTGAGTAGAACTTTCTCTCTGTGACTCATGCTATCAGGATAGATTAGCTTTACAGGTGCAAGGACACAAAATAGTTCTGATGTTTAATTTTAAAACTTTCTAAACTATTTCTGAAATAGATTTAAAAATACATTGTCTAAACCCCACAGAAGATAATTAAGTAAATCACTCATAAATAGTGTGACCACCCCAAACTCCTTTATACTACACCACTAGTCCTATAGGTAAGTTGTATTCTCCCCAAGTCAGAGAAGACTTGGCTTTGGGAATTTCTCTAAAATAGACATAATTATGTGTATATATACATATAACTATGTCTATAGTACATAAAATGTACAGCCTACTGTAGCTCAATTAGGGCTCAAATGCGGAGCATGACATACTATATATGTTGAAATGGGATCTTTAACCTGATGTATTCTTGCATTAAAAAATGTGATAAATAAAGCATTATAGCCTATCACATCTATGGTTTCACATAACCTATCTATATATTTTAGAAATGTGCATGTGTCTGTCTGTCGGTCCGTGAGTCCACTTGTTCAAGGATTTCTGAATAGTAAGAGCTAGAACCACCAAATTTGCTATGCAGCTTCCACTTATCTTACCATAAAGCAAAGCCAGGGTTTGGTTGTTCCAGGAAAATGGTATGTGCCTGCAATCTGACTGTTTTCCATAACATGGAAAGGGAGGGGGCTGATAGGAAAGACAGTCATACTGCAGAGTGACCACTGGGGGGCAGCGAGCGCAGGGGTCAGCTACACTTCAGAGGGACCAAAGTGGGGCAGCTCCATAAGGAACAGAGTGGCTAGCTGGGGTTGCGGCTCTCCACATTGCCAGCAACTGGCCATGGGTAAGTGACCCCTCTGTCCCAAACCTCTCCCCACCAGCCCTCAGCCACAGTGTTGGATGGTGGAGGGGCCAGTCCACTGACCACCAGCCCAACCTGTGGGGTCCCTGCGACCACCCCCAGGGAGATGCCGGGGGACCAAGAACCACAGCCTGGCCCCATCCCCACCACCTTGAAGAGATGTTTGGGGGCCGGAAACTGTGATCCATCCCTGTCACCCCTGAGATGAAACCTTGGGTGAGCCAGGAAATGCAGCCCGACTGCACACCCCCCATGAGGAGAGGCTAGGTGGGGAGGGAACTGCAGCCTAGCTCCACACCCTCAAGGAGCCCCACCTTCTCTGAGGAGCTGCTGTGCGGGCCAGGCAGCCCAGCCCCCACCCCCAGCAAGGAACAACCGAGGGGGGGGCAAGCAGGCTGGTCAGCTGGGTGAGTTGGATAGCCTCCACCCACCAGGAACCAGCAGCAGTGGGGCTGGGCAGTGAAGCCCCAGCCCCTCAGGAGTAGCAGAGTGCCAGAGCAGCACAATCCCAGCCCCCTGGGAGGAGCCGCCATTGAAGCAGCACCACCCTTGTTGCCATGGGCAACCCCAGTAATACCCCCCAACTGCCTAGCCCTCTGGCCTGAGTGCATACCTCCCCCACCCTAAACCCTGCACAGCCTCATGCCCTAAGCCCTTCACTCTACCCTGCTTCCTGTACCTCTCATCCCTTGCCCTATCTCCTGCACCCCACTCCCTGCCCTGAGGTCCCCCCACTCAACCCCCTGCCCTGGGCTCCCCATCTCCTGCCCTGATTCCTGAACTCCCTCCCCCATGCTCTGAGCCCTGCCACACGTCCCACCCCTTCCCATGAGTCCTCTGCCCTATTCCCCCATCCCCTGTCCTGAGTACCTGCCACCTCCCAGCCCCTTGCCCTGACTTTTGCAGCCCCCCACCTCCTACCCTGAGCCACCACAAAGACCCAGGCAATACCAGGTAAATCCTCTAGTAGTGCATAAAATTATATATATGTAGAGATATGGAAAGAGGTGATTATCTAATGTTTCAACAAAAAATTTATCCTGTGTTAATGAAAGTGCTGTCTTGGAGATATTATTGCTTTAAAACTGTTCATTGTACTCTAATCCATAATATCAGATGAATGACAGCATTTATGTTTCCAAGCCAGTGCAATTTGTGCGTAGCTTTTCTATTTCAGTAATTAAGAAATCAAATAAGCCTGAGTGAAACTATTTAAAAGGTTCTAGATATAATTAGAACACCTCATTCTCTCACAACTAATTCCTAATTAAAGTAATTTGTCTTTTTGCCCTTCTTTTCAAGGGTGAAGTACAAGTGGTGATGAATGCTTAAAATCAGGAAAAGTGAAAATTGCACTGAGTTGATTTGCTCTGATTGAGTCACTCTTCACGGGTTTTAATAGCTACCTCAACCAGAAATGGTAAATGGCTCTTCAGCTTATGTTTACGTTGTATATACCTTGTTTCAGAGCTTGACAAAAGGTGGCAATTTTAATTTAAAATATCAGCTGCAAAGTGATGCTTTCTTGCATTCGGCAAGTTTGAAGGTAAAAGTTGTTCCTTTAAAGTTAGCATGTCTTTAAAAAAAGAAAGAAAAAGAGATGAAAAGTCTGAAATTCATTCCACAGTATGAAAATTGTCCTTTTAAAATTTTATTTGCAGCTGTGCACAAAAAGATGATGGATTTATTGTATAAACCAGGGATTAGTAAACAATGTGTACCCTATAAAGAGCAAAACAAGTCCTTGCTCATCACTGTACTTAATTGCAGTGGTTATATCAAAGCCATATAAAATTTAATCATCAACCACAAGTGAGACTTTGCTTTACATGTGTGCCTACTTCCCTGTTTTTCCACCTGTTTAAATGAAAGATTCTTGGAATATCACAATATGTAAATTTTGTTTATGATGCAAAAATATGCCCTTTCATCTTCTAGATGCTTTGATGTCGTGATACATAAAGCTTTTAGTGCTACCACACAAAAGTTCTT